>CM057456.1:1120830000-1122030000 GCA_016271365.2 Neoceratodus forsteri
CTTTTTCCTTCAACTGCCTATTATGTCCTCTCAGCTGATAGTTTGGATTTTTAAATTAAATTTCCATTTCCATCCTCATATTTCCATCCCCTAAGATTTTAAATAGAAACAACATACCTCCCTTTTTCTCCTCCCCTCCAAAGTCCACAATCCCTGCATCTCCAATCTCCCCTCATAATCCAGACTCTCACACCCTGAAATCATCTTTGTATACAGTAAGTCCTTTGAGGCCTTTCCACCATTTTAACATCTTTCACCAAATATGGACTCCATACCGTTGAGCAGTAATCCAAAAGGGGCCTCACTAAGGTCATATATAACGGCAACAGAATATCCTTCCCTCTAGAGTGAAAACCTCGTCTAATACTGTTTACTAAAAACATTGCCTTTTTAGATATGTTCCTGCATTGTATATCATTCTTTAAATCACCTTGGATATAGATTCCCAGGTCTCGCTCACACTTAGATTCCTTTAATTTTTTATACCCTTCATATAATAATCTTGGTGAATATTTTTCCTTCCTATGTGAATTATGATACATTTATCTTTATTGAAATTCATTTCATTTTCCTCCACCCATTTCAAGATCTGTAATAAATCTCTTCCAAAACGTAACCTTTCATCAAATATATCCACTACCCCTCCTATTTTCACATCGTCGGCAAACTTCACCAACTTATTTTCACTACCTATATCCAAGTCACTTATAAATAAGCCAAACAGTAACGGTCCCAGCACTGACCCCTGGGGAACACCACTACCCACCCTCTGTGGCTCAGATAACACGCCCCTAATCCTCATCTGTTGCTTTCTATCAGCCAACCATTGTTTCACCCATTTTACTATGCTAGAATCTATTTCCAAATTAATCATTTTCTCTACTATCCTATTATGTGGTACAGTATCAAAAGCACGACTGAAATCCAATAACACCACATCCACATTTTTTTCCTCATCTACCCATTTGTGTATATGTTCGTAAAAAGTTGTAAGATTTGTCTCACATGACCTGCCCGCAACAAAACTGTGCTGAAGCTGATCTAATCTTCCCTTTTTAACCAACATGTCCTTTATTTTATTACTACTGAAGCCTTCAATTATCTTTCCCACCACCGACGTCAGGCTCACCCGGTCTATAATTAGCCGCCTGATCCCTCTTACTCTTCTTGTAAATTGGCACCACGTATGCCCTTCTCCACTCATCTGGCACCACACCCTCATCAAGTGATCTTTGACCCATCCTGGTTATAACAGCTACCAGTTCATTCCTCAACCCTTTAACATATACAGGTGAATATCATCTGGTCCTGCCACTTTATCCCCTTTAACCCCATAATCCTTTTCATAACCTTCTCTTCTGTTATTATTTCCTTTGGATCAAGATTCCCACTACCTTCTACCCTAATTTCCAACCCAGTACTCTGCTCTTTATGTACAGAACTGAAACATTTGGCAAATTCATTTGCCATTTCCAGCGGATCTGACATTATTTCCCCTTTAACTGTTAGTGGGCCCACCATGTTACTTCCTCCCCTCTCCCTGTTCACATAAGCATAACAGCTTTTATTATTCTTGTTCATTGCCAGTCTCATTTCAAGCTGTTTTTTAGATTTTTTATTTCCTGTTTAAGTTTCTTCAGTATTTTTCTATACCTATCCTTATTTGCTGCTGTCCCAACCTTTTTCATCTTCTGAAAACAAACCTTTTTTTTTACATAGTCTAACTTTTCCTTTTGTTAGCCATGGAGGCTTCTTCCCTTTATTATTATAGACTCTCTTATGTGGAATATAAGTTTCCTTGATCTCATTTATTTTTCTTAGGAATAGTTCCCATGATTTCTCAAGATCATAATTTCCTAATGTATGTTCCCAATCAATTTTCCTTAATACCTCCCTCATTGATCTATAGTCCCCCTTCTTGACCTTGTGGATGTGCCAGTGGGGTCCACTAAACACTTTGAATATATCACAGGTGCAAATGTGGGGTGTAGGATTCTGCTCATCTACCATCCACCAGGAGATGGGAAATAATTCCTACAGGAGACTGCGGACTTCATTGTCGATACGGTGTTGGGATCCCCCAGATGGTTAATTCTGGGGGATTTCAATGCCTGGGTTGACGATGAACTCTTGCACTTTGAGCAAGATCTCCTCCAGCTTATGACTATGGTGGGCCTCACACAGGTTGTTTCCTCTGCATCGCACATTGGTGGTCATTCATTGGATTTAGTGTTCCTTCTGGGGATGGAGCTCTCTGGCTTGGTGGTGAAACCAGTCGGTTGGTCTGACCATCACACCATAAGGTTCAGTTTTGGAGCTCCCCCTAAAGGACCTGCCCCTGTGGAGATGGTCCAGTACCGTCCTTTGAGGGGGTGACCCCAGATGGTCTAAAGGTGGTGTTGGACCTATCGGGCTTATCGAGTGAATGCTTGGTTCCTGGAGACCTTGTGCTTACCTATAATAGCGAAGTAATGGGTGCCCTGGATTCCATTGCTTCTGCTCGTGTTTGACCACTCAACCTTTGCCCAAGGACCCCATGGTTTGATGGGGCCTTGAAGGAGTTGAGGAGACTGGGTTGAAGGCTAGAGAGGGCTTGACGGAAGTCAAGCCTGGAGGTTGACAGGCTTAGATTGATGGATCATTATGTTGTCTATCAATCGACAATCGCCCATAAGAAGGCAGAATTTCTGTCCAGAGAGATTGCCAATGCACGGAATCGACCAGCTCATATCCTCCAGACTGTAGACAGATTGTGCAATCCAGCCTGTCTTCAGTATGGTGGAGCATTGTCACAAGGGAAAGATGTGACAAGTTTGCTCGTTTTTTTGCAGATAAGGTTGTCACCATCAGGTCTGGTATCCATCCAGCCCCCCCCCAAGGGGTGCAGCGGTGTTCGGCGGGAGGTTGCGAGAACCTGGCTTGTCTGGTCTGACTTTGGCCGACCAGATATCATGGACATTGTGAGGATCATTCAGACTTTGTGGCCAACCAGCTGTAGTTTGGATCCGGGCCCAATGCATCTCCTTGTGGGATGCCTGGAGAAAATCGGCCCGGTCCTGGCTGAGATAGTCTGGCAATCACTGGAGAGGGGGATCTTTCCAGATCCCCTTAAGGAAGCAGTCGTACGACCGCTCCTGAAAAAGCCCTCCCTTGATCCAGATAATCTTGCTAACTACAGACCAGTCTCTAACCTGCCGTTTGTGGGTAAGGTTATTGAGAAGTTGGTTGCGCAGCAGGTGGATGATCATTTGTCTATCCACAATGTCTATGATTCTCTCCAGTCTGGATTTAGGAAGAGGCATAGCACTGAGACAGCCCTTGTTCAGGTGCTTAATGATCTCCTAATAGCGAGAGATCAGAGGACTCATTTCATCTTGGTCCTCCTTGATCTCTCGGCGGCATTTGACACTGCTGACCATGGTGTGCTATTGGAGTACTTGTGGCTCATCTGCAGACTGTCAGGTACTATCCTCAGGTGCTTTCGATCTTACCTCGAGGGTAGGTCACAGAGAGTGGTCTCTGGAATTTATTCCTCTGATCCTCTCCTCCTATCCTGTGGGGTGCCGCAGGGTTCCATTTTGGCACCCATGTTGTTCGTGGTGTATATGCTGCCATTGGGGACATTATTAGGTGGTACGGGCTGAGTTTTAACTGCTATGTGGATGATACTCAGCTGTACATGTCCTTTGTACCCAAGCAGGGAGATGTTCTCATGGTGTTTAGCAACTACCTATCTGAGATCCAAGACTGGATGAGTTCTAGTTGGCTGAGGTTGAACCCTGGTAAGACTGAGGTGTTGGTGGTGGACCCTGATCTTCGGAAGGTAGGTGTGTTGGCAGGACAACCCTCTGGTCTTTAGCTCGGGGGTGTCCAGCTGACCACCTCAGTCCGAGTACGGAACCTGGATGTTATTTTTGACAGTGGCTTGACCCTGAAATCACAGGTGTCAGCTGTTGTCAAGACCTCTTTCTACCATCTGAGGAATATTGCCTGGGTGAAACACTTGGTTCCTTCTGGTGATCTTTCTACATTGGTCAACGCCTTCATGACCACTCACCTTGACTACTGCAGCGCCCTGTACCTAGGGCTTCCGGGGGTTGATATCCATCACCTGCAGCTGGTGCAGAATGTGGCTGCCAGGCTTTTGACTGGTGTGTCCAAGACCAGTCATATAACGCCTGTGCTCCGTGGACTGCATTGGCTGCCAGTGCGATGGCATATCACCTTCAAGGTCGGTTTGCTGACCTATAAAGCCCTTCACGACCAGGAACCCCGTTACCTGCAAGATCTCCTTTCTCCCTACTGCACCTCCTGACCACTTCAATCCACCGACAAGGGATTGGTAGAGATTCCCAGGGTGCGACTTCAAACATCTGGGGCCCATTCTTTTGCTTTTATGGCCCCGACCCTGTGGAATTCTTTGCCTTGTCGGATAAGGGACTGCCTGACCATTTAAAGCGTCAAAACAGAACTCAAGACATACCTTTTTAGCCTGTCATTTTTAGAGGGAGTTTAATACAGTGCTGCCAAAGTTAATGTTACCAGTGATTAATTTGATTATTATTTTAAATCTATGGTTTTAATATTATTGATGTATGATAATTTATGTACAGGTGCCTTGATTGTATGAAAGGCATCTTTTAAATAAAGATCGATTTGATTTGATTCTAAAATGGCACTTACTATCTGTGTGCGAATCAGAAACACCCAATAGGATAACTAAAAAGCCTGTAGAGATGGAACAGTAACCAAATTTGAACTAGTACGTAAAAATCAACTCCTGCAGGGAAAAATGACTTACAGGTTCAGTGCATTGCCAGGGGCATTACCAGTAGGAATGTGGAGGTCATTCTGTCGCTGTACTGGTCTCTTGTGAGACTGAACCTAGAGTGCAGTGTGAAGTGTTGGTGCCGTTGTCTAAAGAAAGATATCAACATGCTGGAAATGGTCCAGTCAATGGCAACCAAGATGTCCCATGGCCAGCAGGGCAACATTTATGAGGAGAGGTGGGGGAGGGGTTCAACATGTACTATCTTTAGGAAAGAAGGGAGCGGGAGGGAGGACATGTTTGAGACCTTCAAGTACCTTAAAGGTATAAACAGGGTGAGCTCTGAGAACCTCTTCAGCATTAGTGGGAACAAGACCACTAGGGAGCACAGCCTAAAGCGGGGGTGGGAGGAGTTCAGGAGGGAGATGAGGAGGCATTTGTTCACCGAGAGGGTGGTGGACAAGAGGAATGAGCTGCCAAAGGAGGTGGTATCCTTAAAAATGGTGGACAGCTTCAAGAGGGGATGGGACAGGGTTAGGGGAAGGTAGCAGATAGAGGGATGGTGAGTGGGAGGGGGTAGTTGAAGGTGGTCAGGAGGGACACTGGAGGGCAGTTCCCTCTGTAAACACATGGGAACATGCACGTTCGAGCAGACTAGACAGACCACAAGGCCTTTATTTGCTGGCATGTTAGTATGTATAGTTAATGTCTTAAAGCACTTTACCTATGTCACAGCTCTGAACTAGCAAACTGCACTGTTAAAAAACACTTTTCATGAGTCATTTCATTAGTTTTTCAATTAACCTCAACTACACAAACAAGTTTCTTGTTTTGAACAGTAGTCTCTGTAGTTTTACCTTGCAAACAGTAATCACTCCCTTTTTTTCTCTCTTTTCAACTTCTAATACCTATTGCTGAAGCACAGTATGACACTTCCAAGTGTGAGGTTGTGCAATGCTAACCACACTTCTAAGAGCTAAAGGCACTCTGCTGTTGACTTAGTGCCCACACCCCTTTGTGCACAGGAACATATAAGGAGAGTAAAGGTGTATTTTACTACCACTTTTGAATGAGTTTACTGCCAAACTAAGGTTACAGCACTACTATGCACAGTGGTGAAGTTTTCCAGACCCCACACCTGTATTAGGCAAGAGAGCCAGTGGCCACAGATGCCCAAAGTGTTTGAAACTTGGTCTAGGGGTGGTCATGGGTATAAAGCTGGTGACAGCAAGCACTGCACACTTTCCTTCCCCTAGCTGGATAATGTTAGGTTGCAGCAAATGTCATAGTAATTTATACCGGTACGGTGTTCTGTTTTTCTCATTTATACTGTGTGCTGCATTTTTCTGTTGCTATTTTGTTATTCATGCTGCTGTCATTGCACTACTCAATTCTAAATGTTAGTGTAATTCTGCTGAACTGTAAAGTCTTGTTGTCTGTTCCCATGTCTTGTTACTGTGTTGTTTGATAATGTTTTCTGTAGTTCTTTTGTTCATGACAGCTATTGTAACTTTACCAGGCCACACCTGGAAAAAGGCTTATTTACACCTAGTGTACCTTACCTGTGTAACCCCCCTACAAATGGGAGTTCCCAAAAGACTTCTAGGAGCTTGCTTGAATGCTCCAAGCCTGAATGGTGTTTGGCATTTAAGCCATTTATCAGTGAGTGTTTTTAGAGCCTCTGGTACTGTCTCTTTAAGAGCTGTCTGCTTGCAGACATAATTAGTTTGTATGGGGGGACTGTGCGCTTCTCTGAGTACCACTCGAGCTGCTGCCAATTCACTTCATTTTGCAGTCACTAGGAGTGCAAAGGAACCTATCTGAAAGATGTAACTGTTTGCCAGAAATTATTTAGAGTAATAATGAAATTACAGTTTGTCTAACCTGCTTTCTTTGCAGTCAGAACTGTGTCTGCTAGTTCTCCATTCTAGTTTTGAACTGCTGAACTGGACCAATCAGTGTGGGGTAGCTAGCTCTAAAATGGTGCCTTGGACGAATCAGAACTTGGACTCATAATCTGAGCCAGCCACAAGAGGATTGTATGGGCAGTGACTCTGGGAGATGTAGTTTAGACTTCAGTGCCTTTTTGGACCAACAGCAGCAGTCTATTTGAGTGACAGCCAATCCAGTCAAGAACTGGGAGGAACTCAAAGGAAGTGCCCGGTTTGTCGGTTGGAGTTTCAGTTGAGCTTTGGCAGTGAAGAAGGAAGGAGCTCTGTGCTTTTTCAGTGTGCAGTTTTAGTCAAAAACGTGTGTAAGGCCCAGAGTTCCGGTCTGCAGCTTGTGTAACAGCTTGTTAGGACTGAATCAGTCCTGTGAAAAGAATCAAAGGATCTCTGAAGAGTAGAAACCAGGCTCACCCTGTAGAAGACTGGAGGAATTGCTGAAAATTGCAGTCGGTCTGTCAGGAACTGAATCTGCTGTGTGTTCTCCGGTATTGTGCAGTAATTGCGATCGGGATACAGATGCAGCCTGCCTGGTATAGTGCTTTCTTTATATGGATGTGTGAAGAGGTTTGTGTACCTCAAGTGAGCCCTGCTGACATTGAAGGACCCTATCTTATTTGGAGGTCGTGAGTACTAATTCAGGGTCGCTCCCTGTTGAATTGCCACATTAAATCCAAGTGGAATTACTGTACTGCTGACTGTTTAATTCTCCTTCTTGTGTGAAAGGGTCTCTACCAGCTGCCACGGTTGACTAGCCACTAGGACTTGGGTACCCAGGGACAGTAACTGATAGGGATAGGCCTGTCACAGAGCCATAGGTAGATTATTAGAGTGATAAGCTAATTAACCTGATTTCCCCTGTCCTTGTTATATCCCCTAAATAAATCAGAGCTGCTTGTTTCAGCAAAAGTTATACTGCCTGAGGTATTTGTCTATGTTAAAGTACTGTACTGTGATTGTTGCACTGTATCTCATTTCACAGGAGGTCCCAGTGCCGGAACCACACCTGGGGTAAGTGTATACTGTGAAGGTAATTCTGATATATTGTGTGGGCCACTTGTGGGAAGAAAGGGGTTGCAGTGTCCCAGAGGGCTGTGACCAAGTTAGTTTAACTATTGCAAACCCTGACCTCTGGGTGGAGGCACCTCCATTGGATCCAGGCCCCTCAACCTGTTAGTGTGCAAATCAGGCAGGTGGTAGCCCTGGGATAGCGCCATCTAGGGGTTACATCTTGGAGCTCACCGCTGGGATTGTGTGTCCTCTAGTGGCCATATTCTGAACCACTGTTAAGAAAAAATGGGTACCCGACAGAAGTGGCTGTGCACGGTTGGTGGAGTGGTGTACTGGGGAGGAGATCGACCCCCAAAATGCTATGCTTATCCTGGACATCCCTGGGTATCAATACGGACACTGTGCAGGGAGTACTTTCCAAGGTGGAAGGTTTACAAAACCCTGTGGTGGTGGGTCGGCATGCTAATCTGCTCACCCACACTTTCCTGGCCCTAGTAGAGGTTTAAGGATCCCATAGATAGCTCCAAAGTGCCACAGACCATTACCCCAGAGGGAGCCCTCACTGCTTGGAGAGTGATAACTAAGGACAGTAAAGACCCAGGGGGAATCAGCCCCACCACTATCTGAAAATTTTGAGAGAATTTGCTGAATGGTTGCTGGGAGGAAAACTGTGGAGGACTTGAAGAAACTATTCTTGCCACCTGGGTGTTCCTCCCCAACACCCTCTCCTGCTCCAGTGCCCGTGAATGGTGGCTGAACCAATGCAGACTCTATTTCTGCACCTGCCATTAGTCACGACTCTTACCGAAGGTTGAGGATCTTCTCTGGCACCTCCCCCACCCCAAGGGAGGATGACTGGGAGACCTGGATAGACTGTGTTGCCCCCAAGTGCTAGAATGGCAATGCTCGGAAGGCAGCGAAGAGGGTTAGTGAGGCCTCCGAGGTCCTGCCCTGGCTACCATCCGTGCTAAGCAGGCCAGTAACCCTGAAGCGACTGCACAGGCCTATCTTGAGGCCTTGGAGAATGTGTATGGGAGCCCAGATTCTGATGAGGACCTATGGTGGAGAGTAAGAGATGCACAACAGTACCAAGGGAGTTGTTGTCTGTATGTATCTCAGCTGGAAAAATTGTTGCAAGAATGCCTCAGAAAGGTAGTTTGCCAGCGATTGAACTGGACCGAACCAGGCTGGACAGGATCCTTAAGTCTGCCCCTTCTCAGAACTGCTGTTGCTTCAATTCACGCCTGGCAGATCGACTGGAATCCCCACCTCCTATGATGAGTTAATGAGAGAAATTGAGGAGTTGAGAAAAGAGCGACCTCGGGAGGGACCTGCACCAATAGCTGCGGCTACGACCCGAGTGACTGAGGGTGACCCATCAAGTGAAGTTCAGGGGCAGAGGTTGGCAGTCAATGGAGTGCTCTGACAAGGAAAAAGATATGTCACAATGGGGCGAACTGTTGAGAGAGATCCGGGAATTCAAAAACAGTCCCTTTATGAAGGCCACGCCTGCAAGTACAGGCCCTGACCTATATCCGACTGCATCTGCTATGGGGTGGGGGTACCCACCCATGTATCTCCTGCTGATAACAGCTCGAACTCGATTCCTTGACCATGGAAGTGGAGAAACTGACGAGATGTCTCCAAATGCTTATCACGCTCGCAGACAGAGATGGCACCAAGGTTTCCAGTTAGTAATACCTCACCCTGGCTCCCAGTGTGGCGCTCAGCCAGCTCAAACTCCAGAAAGTATGTTTTGCTATAATTGTGGGAAAGATGGGCACATGAAAAGGGAATGCCAGTCCCCAAAAGACACTGACAAAGTTGCATATAGGCTACAAGGAGAGCTTCGGAGAAGAAATCAGTGGTTAAGAGGTGCACGACATGATCCCAGTGAGGGCACCAAAAATGCTAATTCACATCCTTTTGTGGCAAGGTCAGTTGCCCAGGCCCCCACTACCGCCTCTCCAGACTGGTCCAGAATAGTGGGTCCCTCCATGGAGACCACTGTAAAGGTGAATGGAGTGTCTACAAGAGCTGTATTAGACAGTGGCTCCCAAGTGACAATTATGTTCAGGATTGGTATCAGAAGCATTTGTCAAGACGTACCCTTACAACCATTAGAAGGACTGCATGTATGGGGTTAAGTGAGAAGGCCTACCCCTATTCGGGTATATCGAATTTGGCTGTCTTTCCCCACCTCCAGTGGCTGGAGTGGCGAGTAGAGACCCTAGCCTTAGTGTTCCCCCACTGGACTGATATGATGGTGTCCCTTTGTTGATTGGAACAAATGCTCATATGTTCGGAAGGCTGGCACAGTTGTGTTATGAAAAACAGGGTCAAAGACTAGTAGAGCTTTAAGAGTTCCGGCTTTAATTAAGAAGGCCTATGAGGCACAGAGAGATGCTGAAAAACAGAACCAGAGGAACCGGTCGGAATTGTATGGAAGAAGGATCCTGAGTCTCTGATCCTGGCGCCAAATGCCCAGTGTACCTTACAGGAGAGGTCCGTATCAGAAAGGATGTTAAGAATAAAATATTAATGTTGGATGCACAGGCGATGGAAAATTGCCAGAGGACTGCTGGTCAAGCCTAGTATTTTGCCGCTAGAGCCCATGCTTATGCCAGAAGGGTAATGGTCCAAGTTCATAATGTGTCTGAAAGAGACATTCGAGTAAACAGAGGTTGCATCCTGGCTAATGTGCATTGTGCAGACACTGCAGTGCTACCCAGCAGCAAGAGTTCAAGGAAGAATGACAGAGTAACGCCTGACTTGTTTGATTTCGACTCCCGCTGCCAGCTGAATGGAAAGTGAGGATCAGTGAGAAGCTTGCCCAGAGAGACCAGGTGTTTTCTTTAAAGGAATGGGATGTAGGATGCATGCAAGAGCTGAGCACAATATCCGCTGCATGACGAAAGACCATTTAGTGAGAGGTCTCGACGCCTGGCACCTGCTGACATAGATGATGTGAGACGCATCTGCAAGAGATGTTAGCTGCTGGTGTAATACAAGAATCAGAAGCCTTATGCTTCCCCATTGTGGTAGTGAGGAAAAGAATGGAACAGTAAGGATGTGTGGATTATCGCACCTTAAACCGCGGACTATCCCTGATCAGTACACAATGCCGCATTCAGGATGCTTTGGACTGCCTAAGCAGGGAGCAAGTGGTTCTCTGTGCTGGATCTCCGCAGTGGGTACTACCAGATCCCGATGGCCCCAGAGGACCGTGAGAAGACGGCCTTTATCTGTCCGCTTGGCTTCTATGAATTCATGAGGATGCCTCAAGGGAGTTTCAGGTGCCCAGACACTTTTCAGCGATTGATGGAGCGTGCAGTGGGGACATGAACTTACTAGAGTGCCTGGTATACCTAGATGATGTTATTGTGTTTGGCAGCTCACTGGAGGAACATGAGGCAGATTATTTAAGGTATTGGACCACTGGAGGACTTTGGCCTTAAACTGTCCATTGATAAGTGTCAATTCTTTCAAACATCAGTAAAGTATGTGGGACACATAGTATCCACCGAGGAATAGAGACCGACCCAAGTAAAGTTGAGGCTTGACCACCTGGCCACAGCCAAAAATCTAAAGAACTGCAAAGATTCCTGGGATTCTGTGGTTATTATCAGTAGCTTCATCAAGGACTATTCAAGAGTGATCCACCCTTACTTAACCTTACTCAAGGGTATCCCCAACCCACAAAAATACCAAAAGTCAAATCCTCAAGACTGAAAGAGTGTATTTTCATCCGAGTGAAGTATTTGGGGCCCGTGGACTCTGATTGTAGAGACTGCTTTTCATGAGATCATATATCAACTTACCCATGCTCCAGTGCTGGCCTATGCGATCCAAGAAAACCTTACGTCCTGCACACTGATGCTAAGCTTGCAAGGGTTGGGGCTGTGTTGTACCAAAACACGAGATGGCCTGAGACCAGTGGCCTTTGCCAGTAGAAGCCTGACCCCATCCGAAAAGAACTATCCTGTACATAAGTTAGAGTTCCTAGCTTTGAAGTGGGCTATTGTTGACCAATTTCATGAGTACTTGTATGGGGCTAAAATACTAGTAAAACTGACAATAATCCTTTGACCTATGTGCAGACCTCAGCTAAGTTGGATGCCACTGGCCATAGGTGGCTTTCTGCATTATCTACATATGACTATGCTCCGAATACGAGCAGGTCTGAACCACATAGATGCTGATGCTCTCTCCCGGAAGCCTGTTCCCCAGAATGATTGGGTCCGATTGGCAGAACCTGACATTTCGGCACTCTGCCGGAAGTTTGACAGGGAGGAACAATGTCCACGGACGCAGTGGGACTGCATGGTGGATTGCTTGGGAGCCTCTGAGAATTGCATACCTGCTCTTATTGCCACTTTTCTGCAATAGACATTGGTGCACTGCCTCAGCTGGACAATGACAGTATTCAGTGGCTCAATCCGCGATCCCATGATCAAAGCAGCTTTAGAAGCCCTCTATGCAGGAAAGATGTGTCCAAATTACGCTCCACTGATTTGAGAACTACACTGTTATACAAAGAAGGTCCTAAGTTGAAACTGATCAATAAACTGTTATACAGAGAAACAGTAGACAGAGGGACAAGTAGACAAACAACAACTAGTGCTGCCCACTGCCTTCGAGACTCAGTACTGAGGTCCTTGCACAACACATGGGGCACCTTGGTATAGACAGAACACTTGACTTGGTGAGATCCAGATTCTATTGGCCTAAGATGGGGCTGATGTGGAGCAACACATTCGAACTTGTAGTCGCTGCTTACAGAGAAAGCTTTGCCCAGAGGCTACCCCTTGTTAACATCACCACCAGTGCACCCATGGAGCTGGTCTGTATTGATTTTCTAAGTTTGGAGTCAGATCAAAGAAATATCAGTAATGTGCTGGTGGTCACTGACCATTTCACGAGATATGCCCAAGCTTTCCCACCAAAGACCAGAAAGCATCCACTGTAGCCAAAGTACTTGTAGAAAACTTTTTGTTCACTATGGGGCTCCACAAAGAATCCATTCTGATCAAGGGAGAGACTTTGAGAGTCGTCTGATCAAAGAGATGCTTTCTCTGTGGGGCACGAAAGTCCAGAACCACTCCTTACCACCCCAGGGGACCCACAGCCTGAACGTTTCAACCAAGACTTTGCTAGATATGCTAGGCACCCCTGCACCCAAAGGACAAGCCTAGATGGAGCCAACTAAATTAGCACCCTGGTACATGCTTATAACTGCACCAAAAGTGATGCCACTGGATTCTCCCCTACCGCCTGATGTTTGGAAGAAAGCTCGACTACCAGTAGATGTGTGTTTTGGGGTCTCTCTGATGGGGTTCAAGCTGACAACTATTTACAGTATGTGCAAAAGTTAAAGGCCCAGCTAACTCATGCGTACCAACTGGCTCAAACCATGGCTGCCAAAAGAAATCTGGCCAACAAAGAAAGGTATGATAAAAGATGAAAGCACAGGAACTCCAGGAGGAGATCGGGTATTGCTAAGAAATCTGGGACTGCATGGCAAGCACAAGATTGCTGACAGATAGCACCATCTCCCTCACATTGTAGTGGGCAAACTAGATGATCTGCCAGTGTACAAAGTAAGGCCTGAGAATAATTCAAAAGATGTAAAACAATGCATAGAAATCATTTACTGCCCATTGGACAAATCTTAATTGAGTCTGAGCCCCTAGAAGATGCCTGGACCAGTGACTAGAGCTGCTGCTAAGAAAAGACTAAGAAGTCTGCACCTACAGAAGCAGAGTTAAAGTGTTCCCTGCACAAGTCCCAGTTGAGCATGACTGTCAGTCCATATCAGAAGAAAGTGAGAGTGACTTTGAATACTATCCTTCTACGAACTGAGTCAATTGTTTGGGCAATCCCTAGTCAATACTGGAGATGAACTGGGCCTTCTGGACTGTCCAAGCCCCAAGCTTCGTCCCTGGAGCCAATGCTCCCAGAAAGTGAAGTGCAAAGCATCAGATCAGATGAAATGGAATCATTGTGCATGGTTAAACTGTTTGAGCTTTCAGGGAGGAAAATGATAGATTAGGGCAGACTGGTGATACACCGAACAAGAAGAGTATTTGAGTGCCTGACAGTCCACTGCCAGTGTCGAAAGCTCTCCTCGAGCCAAATGTTGTGGACTCAGAAACTGTAACTCCTGGAGCTGAAAGTGCCCCAAGTTCTAGCCTCTCTACCCCATGGAGACTCCTGACAAGTGAGGACAATGCTGAAAATGAGGCTCAGGTGCAGAGACTATAACAGTTCCCCTAGAAAGACTGGTCGAGCTGTAAAGCCTGTGGTGCACCTCAGTTATGATTCACTTGGGAGGCCTGTGGACTTGCCTCTCAATGTTGTCCATAAAGGAGTGTATGTGTCCCCGAGCTCATTGCCCAAACTGAGCATCAGTGCTAACTCCAAGTTACTTGTGTTGCCCTTCTACATGGTGCCTTGCCCGTCCAGCCCCAAGGTAACTGATAGGAAGGCCCCTCTCTTCAGGTTTCATGTACAAGAGGTAATAACTTGAGTTATGGTACAATGTATGTAATACTGTGTAAAGAGTGACGTGCAATGTTTCAGAAATGTGTTCTTGGTAAAATGATATATTGACTGATGATTACATATGCGAGCCTAATGCAAATGTATATGGTTGCAGTTGAAACTTATGGTACTTTGCTTGACGCCGGACGCCAAGCTTTCCCAGGCCAGGAAGGGTGTAACCCCCTACAAATGGGAGTTCCCAAAAGACTTCTAGGAGCTTGCTTGAATGCTCCAAGCCTGAATGGTGTTTGGCATTTAAGCCATTTATCAGTGAGTGTTTTTAGAGCCTCTGGTACTGTCTCTTTAAGAGCTGTCTGCTTGCAGACATAATTAGTTTGTATGGGGGACTGTGTGCTTCTCTGAGTACCACTCGAGCTGCTGCTAATTCACTTCATTTTTGCAGTCACTAGGAGTGCAAAGGAACCTATCTGAAAGATGTGACTGTTTGCCAGAAATTATTTAGAGTAATAATGAAATTACAGTTTGTCTAACCTGCTTTCTTTGCAGTCAGAACTGTGTCTGCTAGTTCCCATTCTAGTTTTGAACTGCTGAACTGGACCAATCGTGTGGGGTAAGCTAGCTCTAAAATGGTGCCTTGACGAATCAGAACTTGGACTCATAATCTGAGCCAGCCACAAGAGGATTGTATGGGCAGTGACTCTGGGAGATGTAGTTTAGACTTCAGTGCCTTTTGGACCAACAGCAGCAGTCTATTGTGGTGACAGCCAATCCAGTCAAGAACTGGGAGGAACTCAAAGGAAGTGCCCGGTTTTGTCGGTTGGAGTTTCAGTTGAGCTTTGGCAGTGAAGAAGGAAGGAGCTCTGCTTTTTCAGTGTGCAGTTTTAGTCAAAAAGCGTGTGTAAGGCCCAGAGTTCCGGTCTGCAGCCTATGTAACAGCATTAGGACTGAATCCGTCCTGTGAAAAGAATCAAAGGATCTCTGAAGAGTAGAAACCAGGCTCACCCTGTAGAAGACTGGAGGAATTGCTGAAAATTGCAGTCGGTCTGTCAGGAACTGAATCTGCTGTGTGTTCTCCCGGTATTGTGCAGTAATTGCGATCGGGATACAGATGCAGCCTGCCTGGTATAGTGCTTTCTTTTATATGGATGTGTGAAGAGGTTTGTGTACCTCAAGTGAGCCCTGCTGACATTGAAGGACCCTATCTTATTTGGAGGTCGTGAGTACTAATTCAGGGTCGCTCCTGTTGAATGCCACATTAAATCCAAGTGGAATTACTGTACTTGACTGTTTAATTCTCCTTTTCTCTGTGTGAAAGGGCCCTACCAGCTGCCACGGTTTGGACTAGCCACTAGGACTTGGGTACCCAGGGACAGTAACTGATAGGGATAGGCCTGTGCACAGAGCCATAGGTAGATTATTAGAGTGATAAGCTAATTAACCTGATTTCCCCTGTTCTTGTTATATCCCAAATAAATCAGAGCTGCTTGTTTCAGCAAAGTTATACTGCCTGAGGTATTTGTCTATGTTAAAGTACTGTACTGTGATTGTTGCACTGTATCTCATTTCACAGGAGGTCCCAGTGCCGGAACCACACCTGGGGGTAAGTGTATACTGTGAAGGTAATTCTGATATATTGTGTGGGCCACTTGTGGGAAGAAAGGGGGGTTGCAGTGTCCCAGAGGGCTGTGACCAAGTTAGTTTAACTATTGCAAACCCTGACCTCTGGGTGGAGGCACCCGCCATTGGATCCAGGCCCCTCAACCTGTTAGTGGCAAATCAGGCAGGGGTAGTAGCCCCTGGGATAGCGCCATCTAGGGGTTACACCTGGTTATCAAAAAGCAAATAAATACATTACTACCATTTACTACAGTTTAGATGGAAATACAACCAGGTTGAAGAAACTAGCAGTAAATACTTCCCAGTCCTATTGGTTTAAGTGTTTGATTTAATTATTTCAAAAGATTTACCAGGAAGGCAATACTGAACTGAAATAGCTCACTTCCAAAGGCATCCTGAGGGGAGGCGGAAATGAGGAGAGTAAAGCAATAAGTAACAACAGTCAGTTACACAAATCAAAAATATAAGTTAAACAATTAACTAGGAACAAAATAAACAAGATGAGCTGGGCAGAGCATCTGAAGAGCAACACGTAATATGAGTACAGACTGGAACACAATTAGAGTATGAACAAGGCACTGCTAGGTATGGTATAAAAGTGCAGATGGCAGCAATTTGAAGGGTGAATGAAGCACTGACATAGCTTTGTTCATTAGGGGAGGATGGAAGAAACGGGGGTGCTGGGGAAATTAATTAAGCGCGAGGGGCAGTGGGAGGAGGAGGGAATGTAGGGCAGCAAAAATACAGCACAGGATCCAAGACAGCTTTGTGAATTCACAGAGGAGAGATTTGAGTGGGAGAAAGGAGCAGTATGAATGGTAATGAGAAGGGAGCTGCATATAGTTTGGGGAAGCAGAAGGAAAAGGCAGCTTGGCCAGCAGAGAATTTTACGGTAAGGAGCACAAGAGAGTGAGGGCTAGAGCTGTGAAGGGAGTAGGAGATAGAAGTGGGGAGATGAGGAAGGAGGAGAGGTAAGGTGGGAGGGATGCAAGCCAGAATTTGCAAGTGAAAGTAGTACAATGAGAGAGGAGCCTAGCATCTAGGGAGGGAAAGGGGAGGGTGGAGTCATACCTCTCAACCTCCTGCCTCATAAATCAGGGACAAAGCTTAAAAAAATCAGGGACAAAAGACCAAAATCAGGGACACATCTTCAAAATTAGAGTTATCTACCCAGAAAGCTGGTAGAATATGGGGCTTAACGCAAAATGCATTTTCTAAAGAAGAACAAGTCTGTAACTTTAATGCTTGACATTGTTTTATGCTTACAGTCCCCACTGTTCAGCCATAGAAACACAAATTTTAGAAGGGACAGAGTCAAATTCTGAGTCAAAATCAGGGACGTCCCTGAAAATCAGGGACACTTGAGAGATATGGGTGGAGTAAAAGGAGCAGTGGTGGGTTGTAGGGGGACAGTCAAGGGCATAGCGGCAGAATGATTGAAATAGGAGGTCCCATTTGGCTAGGGTGGATTTGGGAGGTGCACTGTAAACAGTGTCACCGTAGACAAAGATAGGGAGAATCAACTTTGAGATGATCTCTCTGTAAACAGGAAGTGGTACACTCACTTTATTCCTGTAAAGAATACCCAGTTTGGGGTGAAGGTTATGGTGGATGGCATCCACATGAAAAGAGAAATAGAGGTAATGACTCGTCCAGAGCCTGAGGTATTTAATTTCATTTTATTTATTTCACAAGGTTTTGGCCAGGCAAGGCACACTAAGCTGAAGCTTGTTTCCAGGTGCATCCTGGGAGCACAGGGAAGTTAAGTGACTTGCTTATAGTCACACAGTATGCAAATGGTGGCTGTGGGATTCAAACCCAGTTCTCCAGATTTGTAGCTTAGTGCTCATAGCCACTCCCTTAGGCAGTATAGTATGGTGGCTAAAAGGAAAAGTGGTTAAGGTGAAAGGTGGAAACTTCCTGAATTGCAGCACCATCGGGGATATTGAAGGAGGGGAGAGGTTGAGCCTAGATAGGCTCTGCTTTGTGTTTAAAGTCATGGAGACTTGTTTTCTTGGCATTGAGGGATAACTGATTAGCCTGAAACCAGTGCTGGGTGTTGGTGAAGTCCTATTGGAGCTGGACCATGAGATCAGAAGCAGAGGATCCAGAGGTACAGAGGGCCATGTCATACATGTGATTGGATGCAGAGGAACAAGCAGAGGGCATGTCATTCAAAATATGGAGACTAGAATAGGATCAAGGATGGATACTTGGGATACGCCAGAGCAGACAGGGAGAGGAGGAGTTAAGGTGTTGCTAATATAGAAAGCTTGAGACCAGCTCTAAAGGTAGGCGCAGAACCACTCAGCTGAATAAGCAGAGAGCCCTGCTGCCTTTCGCTTGTCCAGAAGAATAGTGTGGGCAGCAGTGTTGAAGGCTTTGCTCAGGTCAACAAAAATGGCTGAGGTAACCCAGCCCTGATCCATACCAGATAGGATGAAGTCAGTGAGATGCAGGAGAGTGGTGGAGGTGGAGTGGAACATACTAAAATAAGACTGGTAGGAGTTGAAGAAAGAGAAACAGTCAAGGAAAGGGAGCCCACCCAGTGACATGGAGGGCCGAGGCACTCTGCACCTTACCTCCTGCCACACCAATGACCTGAGTTCGGGAATGAGCTCAAGTTGCTGGGAAGAGGATCAAGTGTCCAGAGGACTGCTGTCCTCTCCTGTGATTGGGAAGTCTGCCGTCTGGGCCTTTGGCTGCCTCCAGGTGGAGGCCTGGAGGTAGCACTGGCATCCGAATGTCAAGAAGGGAGGGGTCTCAGTTCCATGGCCTGCGTGCACCTCCATGCATGCACATGTGTAACCCCCCTACAAATGGGGGTTCCCAAAAGTCTTCCTTGGGCTTGCTTAAATGCCCACTGCCAGGCTGATGTTCTGTGTCCTAGCAATTTAAAAGTGTTTGCATGTGAGTGCCCTGTTAGCCTCTGTGCCTGCCTCTTTAAGAGCTGCCTATTTTATAATGTGTAATTAATCTGGGTAGGGGCCAAGTAGTTTCAGGCTCGAGTCCCGCCTGGGCTGTAGTATTATCGCTCCATTCTGCCATCGCTAATTGCGCAGAGGGAGCCCTATTAGGAACTGCAACTGTTTGTTGCTTATCTGCTTTAATAATAACAATATTGTAGTTTGTCTAACCTGCCTTCCTTTGCAGCATGGACATTTCTGTTAATCCCCACCATCTTGGTTCTGGACTGCTAGCTTGGACCAATAAGTACCTTTGGGGACCCTAAAATTGAGTCTCTCCCCAGAGGTCTTGTGGGAGTGAATTTCTGTAGGAATTGTAGTTTTTGCATTTTAGCACCTAAATGGACCTGGAGGGAAGCTCAAGTTGTGACAGACAGATGAATCAACTAATCAAATCTTTTGGATCATTGGGAAAGTCCCAAGCTGCCTGCAGCAGTGTGTCAGTCTGAGTTTGGAGTTGGGAGAGTGAACAGCTCGAGATATTCGAGCAGCTGCACCTGCGTAGTAGCGCGGGAAACTGGTGGGAAGGCTGTGTTTGGCCTGCCTGCCCCATCTTCCCCGTGAGGGAGTTTTTCAGCATGACAGAGACACTGGACTTTATCTGAATTTGCTGTGATTGTGACCAGAATCCTGAATTGTGACAAAGTAAAATCCTTCTGAAGTGGACCGAAGATTTGCCTCGGTGCGATCAGCCTGTCAGGACTTGAGACTGCCGCAGAGCGTATGGTTTGTGTAGAGACACTGTGAATTGCAACCAGACTGTCATCCGAACTGTGGTATTTACTGTACCTTGCTTTTACTATAAGTATGCAGAATGCTGATAGGTGGTCACGATTTGTTTCCCCACTGCTTGAATGTGTCACACTTGCTGGAAGCTGTATCCAGCACTTACCAGACTGTCTTCGAAGTGTTCACCTGGTCTGGGCCTTGCCACCTTGGCCCAGACAGATGCTCACGCCACAGAGAAACAACCGACAAGAGACCCGCCTGGGGATTCAGCTCCAACTAACAGAATCGGTGCCAGGGTGCTTCGTCTGGGCCCTGCTTCTCCTGGCAATCCGGCACTTCATCCTGAGGTCCAGTTTTCATCCATCCTGCATCCTGTACTGGGTAGCGTGAGTAAACACCAGGGTAGCTCCCTGCAACAAAGCTCAAATCAAAGTGTGTCAACTGATTTAATTGTTGTTGCTAATCATTTTGGGACTGAGCCATCTGGCTCCGGATTCCAAATTGTGGGTTAAAGTGCATTCATGGTTTCTTTCCATCACAGAGCCCCAACCAGCTGCCATGCTGGCCTACACTGGGCAGCGCTTCAGGCTAGCTGTAGTTCCAACTGGGTACCCAGATTGTGTGTGACTGTGTTACAGAGACCTTTGAGTGCATGCCTTATAGCCTGAATTGTTCAGGTCTCAAATCAACCACCAGATTCTGCCCCTTTCCATGTTACTGCCCCTTAAATAAATCAGATCTAAATCTTTTTGCACTGACACTGGTTGTGGTGTACCTCTGTTCAAACAGCATTGAAATACTGTTGGTTGTTTTGCTAAATCTTATTTTACAGGGGATCTCCAGGGCCGAGCCAGCTGAACCCGCCCTGGTGGTAAGTGCAACAAGTGTAGGGTTAAAACTGTCATCAGGTGTAAATTGCAGTTGTGTGTTCTGTGAACCATTTAGGCCACTAGAGAAAAAAGAGGGGGGTAACAGTGTCATGGAGGGCTGTACCCAGGTCAGCTATGCTACCGCTAACCCTGTCCTCCGGGTGGAGGCACCCGTTTCTAGTACCCAGACCCCTCAACCTACACCTGGACACACAGGCAGGGGTAGTATCCCTTGGGATAGCGCCACGTAGGGGTTACACATACACACTCATGTGCCTCCATGGCATGGGAACCAGCGAGAAAATGGAAAAGAAAGGTGAACTTGGGCTCTATGCAGATCAACCCACCTGCCCTCACCCACACCACCACTCAGACCACTGATCCATACTGGATAATGAATGTCCAGGCGGGGAGAGAATGGCCTTCCCCTTTCTGACCCCCCCCATGAAGGGCAAGCCATGGGGGTCACTGGATCCAGGTGAGTGCCGGGGAGGTGGTGGTGGTTTGAGGTGGGTGGGGGACAGACCATTGAATAGCCCTGCCCGAGTCAGCGCTAGGGAATAAAGCAGTGTTAACAAAATAAAAGAATCAAGGAAAGGGGAGAGTTGGGGGAAAACACAGTGTTCTTGGAGTTTAGCCTGAGTAGGGAGGAAGGTGATAGGACAGCAGTTACCAGGGGAGAAGGGGTCACCCCCTTTGGGAACGGAGGTGACTGTAACCTGCTTCCATGTGCCAAGGACTGAGGCTAGACTGAAGGAGAGGTTTAGAAGGAAGGTCACAGGGAGAGCAATGGCAGAAGTGGAGAGAGACAGGAATTTGTGGTCAAGATCATCAGGCTCCCAACTTTGTGAGGGTTTAGAGCCAAGAGGGCATTGAAGAAAGTAGAGGGTATGGTGGGGATTGGGAGAAAGGGAGGGTGGGGATGATGGGGGGGTTGAGATGGGAGGGGAAGTGGAGAGGGGGTAGAGGAAGAGGGGAGGAAAGAAGGAAAAGGCCACAGGAGGTAAAAAAGGAATTAAAAGATGAGGTGACGATGGCAGGGTCAGAGACGGGGTGTTGCCCACTTTGTGGATGGGTAGTATGGGCTGGGTGAGAGGGAAGAAGAGGGTGTAAATGAACTTCCAGAGTTAGAGAGGTGGTTAAGGTTGTTCTGGAACATGGATGCAATGTAATCAGCTTTTACAAGCCTAGTAGTTCTGGTACAGGCAGGGAATGTGACGAGCTTGCTCGGTTCTTCACAAATAAAGTGGCTGACATCAGGGCAGAGATCCTCTTGACTTGCTCTATGGGGGACACTATTAATTGGTACTTGGTCACTGCCCCTCGTGTTTCCTGGAATACCTTTGACCTGCCGCAGTTTGCGGATGTCATGCGGATTGTCCAGAGTATGCGCCCTATGTGCTGTAGTTTGGACCCGTGACCAACTTCCCTGATTATGGGTTGTTGTGATATTATCAGACCGGTCCTGGCACAGATAGTCTGGTGCTCCCTTGATTCAGGTGAGTTCCCTAGCTCCCTGAAGGAGGTGGTGGTAACACCCCTTCTGAAGAAGGCTTCACTGGACCTGGACTCTCTGGCTAACTATAGACCAATCTCAAACCTCCCCTTTATAGGGAAGGTTATTGAGAAAGTAGTGGCAATATAATTGGAGAACCACTTGACCATCCATAACACCTACGAACCTCTCCAATCCAGTTTTCAAAAGAGGCACAGTACCGAGACTGTGCTGGTTTGGGTGCTCAATGATCTTCTGATGGCAAGAGATTGGAGAAGCTGCTCTATCTTGGTGCTCCTTGATCTCTCTTAAGCTTTTGACACTGTGGACCATGGGATGCTGCTTGAGCACCTGAGGGTCATCCGTGGCCTGACTAGTACAGTCCTGAGGTGGTTTACATCTTTTCTCACAGGCAGAACCCAGAGAGTGGTGTCAGAGATTTATTCCTCTGACCCATCTCTCTCTCTCTGTCATGTGGGGTCCCTCAGGGCTCGGTGCTGTCTCCCGTGTTGTTCGTGGTGTATATGCTGCCCCTCTGAGACATTGTAGGATGGTTTGGGCTGAGGTTTCACTGCTATGCTGATGATACCCAGCTGTACCTGTCTTTTGCACCTGACCAGGATAGTGCTCTCTCGAAATTTAACAACTGCCTCATTGACATCCAGGATTGGATGAATTCGAGCTGGCTAAAGTTGAATACGGGAAAGACCGAGGTGATGGTCGTGGATCCGGGTCACCGAATAGAGGGGTTGTGGGCTGGTTAGCCCTCTGGACTTTTTCTGGGGGGCTTCCAGATCCTTACCTCCGAATGGGTGTGGGATCTGGGGGTGGTGCTTGATGACAGGCTGACACTGCAATCTCAGGTGTTGGCAGTTGTCAAGTCTTCCTTTTATCATCTTAGGAACATCACCAGGATCAAGCACTTTGTTCCGTCTAGTGACTTTACCACACTGATTCATGCCTTTGTGATCTTGCGCCTTGATTATTGCAACTCCCCGTACTTAGCGCTACCTGGGGTTGATATCTGCCACCTGCAGCTAGTGCAGAACACTGCAGCCACTGCCCGGCTGCTGACAGGGACTTCTCGGTCTTCCCATATTACACCTGTGCTGCGTGATCTGCACTGGCTGCCGATTCAGCGACGGATCACCTTTAAAGTCGGATTGCTGACATATAAAGCCCTACATGGACTTGGCCCTGACTACTTGAAAGAGCTTCTGGTACCTTACTGCCCTGAGCGACATCTCCGTTCAGCTAACAGGGGGTTGCTAGAGATTCCGAGGGTATCGCTAAATCTTCAGGGGCCCGTGCATTTATGTACATGGCCCCAGCCCTCTGGAATTCTCTACCCTGTCAGCTTCAGAAGTGCATGACTGTGGGGGGGTTTTAAACAGGTGCTGAAAACATTTTTGTGGCATCAGGCTTATCCTAGCTTAATTGATTGAAAGGATCCCTACAGACCGTTTTATTGTTTGTTTCACTGATTGTATTATTGTTCTTTATCAATTTTAATGTACAGCACCTTGATACCTCAAAAGGCGCTTCATTTAAATAAAGATATATATAAAAAAAAAGATTGCAAGGGCTCTGTAACTAGTAAAGTCAATTCTAAACCAGTGGACTTGTAAGTCTACCAGGCAAGGTCATGTGCTCAATGACTGGTCAGCAACTCAGCTGAGATCCAAGGTAGGTGAAAACTTTGGACCCTAGGTCTTCTCAGGGGCATGGTAATCTCAGACAGACAAGAATTTGGAGTCAAAGAATTTGGGGGCCATGTTGATGTTGCTGTCAGCTGAAATGGGGGACCAGTTAGTAGCCACCAGGTCAGCATGAAGGGAGGATGGTTACAGAGAATAGAAGAATCAGATCTCTGTGAATTGGCGGGGGATCTTTGGGACGATATCTCTTGTGCACACAGGAAACCTCATGGTTGTCACTGCGGGCATCTTGAAGGGTACCAGCATCCACTATACACTGAGGGTGCAAGGAGATGACCAAGTCCAGGAGGGAGTGGTTGTGGGATTTGTGATTGAGCCGAGTGGGATCAGAGATTAGCTGTGAGAGTTAGAGGGACTTTGTGTTTTGGCATAATTTGTGAAGGAAGGGGGTTGCCAATTGAGACTGAAGTCATCTAGGACGAGCAACTCACCAGAGGAGATGTGAGGATATGATGGTAAGGATTTCAGTGACTGATGAGGAAGATATGCTGGGATAGCAGTAAACTCCAGCAATGAATATGGGTAGTGAAGAGGGGAGGGAAGGTTTGAGGAGTAGCATCTCATAGGCAAAAGGGCATCACGCAAACAGCACAGGTTCAGACTGGATGCAAGAGGAAAGGTAGATGGCAACACCACCACCACCCCACTTTGCACAGTCCTGTCTGATGACGGAGAAACCTGGGATAGAAATGTCAGTATCTGGGATCTTGAGATCATTAGCACATCAGGTTTTAGGTCAATCATGATTGGTTGTTACAGGTCAGTTCTGGGGAGGAGACTGCAGAGGTTGACATGAGCCACTCTCAACCATTTGGAACGGGGAAGGGGATGACAAGACTGGACCTGGATTAAGCTCAGTGTCACCAGCTACTATAAGCAACAAGGAGCTTGAAGGAACCTATGAGACACTTGTGAGAAGAGGGATAGGATGTAGGAGAGGGAAGAGAGCAAGGCCTCTGAGTGCTTGAAGGTGAATCTGAGGGGAAGGGAGGAGGCTGCACCCAGGCAGCCAAGGGGACTGGGAGAGGGAGGGAGACAAAGGAAGGTGAGTGGGGAGGGGAGGAAGGAAGGAGATGGAAGGAGGAGGCAAGAGTAAGAAGGGGAGAAAGGAAAGACTAGCTAGGAGGGGGGGGGATCAAGAGTTACAAGCAACATAATGGAGAGCAAGAGAATCAATTGGCCCTGATTGAACTAGTACAGATGAGGGGAAAATGCAAGTACCAGCTAACTGATCAAAACTATGACATTTTATATTGATAAGGAAAGCAATGCAATCTAAGGTAAAGCAAGGCAAATAACAGCAGTGCTATGAACCTGCACTGTAGTGAGGTAATACAAAATTTAACAACGGTAACACTGTATACCAACTTTAAAAACAGGTACTACAAGTTAGACAGCAGTGATGCTATGAGGGAACTCTAACTAGGTCATCCAAATTATTAAAAACAGAGGTGCTATGAGTCCATTCTAATGATAGCTCAAGGAAAGGAGAGAGAGGGGGGACGTGATAGAAACTAATTTTCAAGTACCTCAAGGGAATCAACAAAGTACAAGAGGGTAGCATCTTTCAAAAAAATAGATGTGCAAAAACGAAGGGGCACAGTTTGAAGATGGGGGGGCTCAGGCAACGAGGAAGTATTTTTCACAGAGAGGGTGTGGTGGACGATGGAACAGCCTTCCTGAGGAGGTCATGGGGTGAAAACTGGGGAATTCAAGAATGCATGGGACAGACATCAGGCGATTGTAGTGGGGGGTTGGAGGAAGTAGGCTGTTGGTTAACTAGGATCTGCAGCTTATCCAATAAGTAGGGAAATACGAACATACGAAATTTGCCAGCCCACAAAGGCCTAGTGGTCTATCAAGTCTGTTCTAATGTGCAGCTAGCACCCCTTATTCTGCATTTCCACCCTTCCCTTCCCTTGACTTCCCCCTTGCCCTGTCCCAGCCCCTTTTGAAGCAGTTCACTGTTCTGCTGGATACTACTGCCGGCAACGCATTCCACCCAGCTGCCACGCTCTCCATAAAAAAGTGTCTTCTTATCTCCCTCCAGAAACTTCTTCCCTCCAGTCTCATACCATGGCTCCAGGTGTCCCTCCGCTCCTTTACTTTGAACAGCCCCTCTGTACCTGTCTTGTTTATTCCTTCCATGTACTTGAAGGTTTCAGTCATATCCCCCCCATCCCTCCTCTCCCCCAACGAGTACATGTTTAACTCCCTCAGCCTCATTTCGTATGGTAATTCCCCCAGCCCCTTGATCATCTTTGTCACCTTGCGCTGCACCCCCTCCAGTAACTTAATGTCCCTCTTCAGATACGGGTGCCAGTACTGCACGCAGTACTCCAGGTGCAGTCTAACTAATGACCTATACAGTGGCAGAATCACCTCCTCCTTCCTTGAGGATATACCCCTTGCAATACAACCCAGCATTTTGTTGGTCTTTACAACTGTCTTCCTACATTGTCGAGTTGTTCATTGACACCATAATGAGCACCCCAGATCCTGCTCCTCCTCTGTCTTGGCTAGCTGTACTCCCCCAGCTGGTAACTCCTCTTTGGGTTTTTCACCTCAAAATGCAGCACCTTGCACTTTTTGGCATTGAACCCCAGTTGCCAGGTGTCCGACCAAGTTTCCAGCTTTGCCAGATCATCCTGCAACTCCTGCCATCCCCTTAGGTCATCCACCCTGGTCTTGCTCTTTATGCTGAATGATATGTCTGCAATGAATATCCCAAACAACACTGGTCCCAACACCGAGCCCTGCGGAACATCGCTAGTCACTACCCTTGGGGATGAGGGCTCCCCACCCACCATCATCACCCTCTGTTGCCTTCCCTGAAGCCAGTTCCATACCCATCTCGCCAGCCTTGCACCCACCCTTCTGCCTTCTAACTTATTTCCCAACCTCCCATGCAGCACTGAGTAGAATGCGTTACTGAAGTCCAGGTACAGGACATCCACTACATGGCCCCCATCCAATTGCCTAGTTACCCTGTCATAGAACTCCACCAGGTTGGTTTGGCAGGATCTGCCACTTACAAAGTCATGCTGTCTGTTGTCCTGTAGTCCTTTGGCTTCCAGGAGGGCCACCAGCCTCTCATTCAGGATAGTCTCCATCAGCTTACCCATGATGGATGTGAGGCTCACCAGTCTGTAGTACACTGGTTCTTCCTTGGAGCCGCTCTTGTGGAGGGGCACCACATGAGCAATCCTCCAGTCCTAAGTTACACACCCTGAGTGTAGTGAGACACTACGTAGGTCTGCCAAAGGTCCCGCCCAGACCTCTGCCATCTCATTCAGTATCCTGGGTGGATGCCATCTGGGCCTGGTGCCTTGTCCACCCTCAGTGCCCTCAAATCCTTCAGAACCCTTCCCTCCGTGATTTCCCTTTCACCCCTCCCCCTCTGTTTCTGCCTTCCCTCCCCCCTTGGGTATCACCCTCCTCTTCTCCTTAGTAAATTCCGAGCAGAAGTAATCGTTTAGTGCTTCTGTCTTATCACCCCCTACTTCCACCAAACCCCCTCCTTCCTAATCCTTACTATATGGTCCTTACAGTTCTTTTTCTCCCTGATGTACCTGAAGAAGTCCTTCTCCCCTTATTGCCCTGTGCCAGCCTAAGCTCTGTAGATGTCTTGGCTGCCCTTACTGCCCTTGTCACCTCCTTCAATTCCTTCAGGTACTCCTCCCTGTCCTCCCCCCCCCCCCCGTTTTGTTGTACCTCCTAAAGGCAGCTCTTTTCCTCCTTACCTTTTCCATGACCTCCTTGCTCACCCAGCTAGGTTTCTTTGTCCTAGCCTTCTTGCTGTACATGGGCAGACTGGGTGGGCCAAGCAGTCCTTATCTGCCATCAAAGTCTATGTTTCTATGTTTCTATAGCTAATGCACATTATTAAAAGCAGTGGTGCTATGAAGCAGCTCTGTAGACAGATATTACAGATTATTAAAAGCAGTGGTGCTATGAAGCAGCTCTGTAGACAGATAGTACAGATTATTAAAAGCAGTGGTGCTATGAAGCAGCTCTGTAGACAGATAGTACAGATTATTAAAAGCAGTGGTGCTATGAAGCAGCTCTGTAGACAGATATTACAGATTAATAAAAGCAGTGGTGCTATGAAGCAGCTCTGTAGACAGATATTACAGATTAATAAAAGCAGTGGTGCTATGAAGCAGCTCTGTAGACAGATATTACAGATTAATAAAAACAGTAGTGCTATGAAGCAGCTCTGTAGACAGATATTACAGATTATTAAAAGCAGTGGTGCTATGTAGCAGCTCTATAGACAGATATTACAGATTAATAAAAGCAGTGGTGCTATGAAGCAGCTCTGTAGATAGGTAATAAAGGGGAGCAGGCGTACCACTGGTCACAGGACAAATAATGTCTGTTATACTGCAAACTTGTGCTGGGAGCCACTTGAACTAAGAGTTCATATATAAGTACAATTCTGAGTCTCAGCATGAAATGCTTGGAGCATGTAGGCTGATCACATGGTCCTACAGGGCACAAAACCATGTGAAGTTTGACAGTGGCCGGCTTGGGGGGGCGCTCCTCTTCAATGCCTGCACCCCTAAGGACCCTACTGCATAAAGTCCAGAATGGAAACTGCAGTCCAACAGATTCAGTGCACCATAAAAAAGGTGAATGGGGTGCTGTCCTGAGAAGAGCAGCAGACCAGTACCAGTACCAGGAAGCCACAAGGTACCTCAATCAGTGGGTAACAGGGTGTGTATGGGGTACCCTTCTACTCCAAGTCAGTCAAGAGAAGGGAGAAGTACTCTTTCCCCTCACTATAGCCCAAGGTAACCTCAATTAAGACCCTCAAGTGCAGTTTGGTGAGGCAAATGAATATTGGAACCAGTGCTGTCAATAGAAGTACCAAGATAACTTATCTAGTAGTACCAGCCAGAAAGAGTTTAGAACTGTATTACATTCAGTTCTGTCTTCCAAATGGAATCTGGTTTGTGAAAATATCCATGGAAAGGGGCCCCTCAGAAAATCAGGAGGAGTATATTATCTGAACTCCTGCCTGGGTGTGTTGTTATCTAGTACAACCACACCCCCCGTCATAGCTTATTGCTTTCGTATGCCACAACGGAGACCTTGGATACCGAAATTGCTCTAGAAGATTTATGAAGAGCTGTATCTTTAGAACATGCCATTATTAAAAGAAAGGGAAATTAGCTGTTGCTAATTATTGTTTTTTTTTCTGCTTTTCCCTCATTCCCCATCCTGATGTTTGGGATCATAATGATTGCATCCTTATTGGGGTCAGCAGGGCAAGCTACTGCTTTGACAGCCAATTCCACGAATTGTCAGCCAGAAGGGATTCATAAATGCCAGGTGTTCTGTGTCCTTCATCCCTGAGAGGGAAGCCCCTCACCTCTGCAATGGGCTGTGGCCCCAGACATCCTTGGCATGGGATTTCAGCATTCATACGTGACCCCCCAATTTCCCAGGTAACAGTGCTGCTGCTGCTGCTGCTGCACCACCCGGTCAGCCCACCTAGTAAATGACCAAGCATGATTGGACTGATTAGCTCTGAATTTGTCACGGTAGACAGACATTTTTAATTTTATTTTGAATTTTGATGACCGGGTAAGGTCACTGAGATCATAGATCCCTTTCTGAGGGTGACCCGGAATTAGTTACACATATAATATTCCATACAGTAAAAGCATACATTGGGTGTCTCTCACACATGCATTGGAGTATGAACAGTACACGCTGAGTGGCTGCCCACAGGTAAAGGATGCCTGAGTCCATGCCCCCAGGAACCCTGGCATTGATGATCACCCTCAGCTTGCTCTCCTTCAATTTCCTATGTCTTCTTGAATCTCTAAACTTCTCCCTGTGTGGCACCTCCCCTACCCACAACCATGACATTGTTCTTGGCCTCCTCAATGCCAACCTGCCTTTCTCACTCATTTACTCACTCTCTCCTCATCCTCATGTTCAGTTACCACCACCTCCTTAAATTTGACTTACTCCTGTATAAATCACCCACCTGTTCTCCACTGTCACTCACAGACCCCCTCAAACATCTCTACGTCTTGTAAGGCATTGAGATAATCTGCTACTTTGATTCTTCTTTTACTGATAACTTTCCCTGCTTCCTTTATACGGATATGTATAACTCAGTACTACTACTGCCATAGTGCCAGAATCTATGGGCGAGGGGTGGCACCCCCCCCCCCACACACACATGTTCCAACACACCTGTCAGTCCCTCCCTGTCTTCTTTAACTCCATGCCACCATGGTACAGAGATGTCTTTAGGCTTTCAAGTCGGAAGACCATTAGCTTGAGAAGCTTTGGCACTCCCATTATCTGACAGTACACTATGAGGCCTGAAAGGAACAAAAGATAAAACAACTTTCCAAGGCACTAAAATCAAATAACGCATATTCATTTATGTCACAAAGTAGTAGAACATGCTGCTTTCTCTAACACCGTCAACTCTAGTAGTTGTGTAGTAGCTGTTTACTTATATCAAAGGGTAATTCCCTGAAAAGGCTATCACCAGAATTAAAACAAATGATGAGACTGAGGTATAGAAAATGGAAACTATACAGAGAATCTAGGGACCCAAATCATTTAACTGAATTTGAACATTTATGAAACATGTGTAAACAAGCATTTGTCAATGCCAAATGTTTGCATGTATGGTTAGTGTGGCAGACATGTGTAGTGAGGTGAGTAATTTGAGGGGGGAGGGGATCCTGACTTCCTGCTAACTGTAGGGCTGTGCCTGCACTGTAATTTAAAACTGTCAGGCTAACCTACTTGTCCAGGTGCAATGCATGGGTCCATCAGGCCTTGACACACACATCAACCCCCTATGAGGGAAGTCTCCCAGGCCAGTCACAAGATGTCATATGTGTACCAGAACACTGCTACGTCCCTCCCCAGGCTTGAGACCAGTGCCGGACGCTGCAGTGCCTTTTCCCAGCCTCAGCCCATTCAGCCATCTCACTGAGCTCACACCTGAACTCAGGTCACTGGCACGGGATGGGTAACTGGTCCCCCACTGAGCCAGTGGCCATCCCTGCAAATAACATTATTTATAGATTTTTTTTGTAACAGTTTTGACCCCCAAATTAACATAGTCTTTTTATGACACCCACTCTGAACATGACAGGTGTTATTTATTAAATTCTGGACAAAATGTCATTTACTGCTCTAAGTGCAAAATCACATTTTGGCCAGGATTAGAAAAATGACAGCTGTCAGGTTCATGAGGTTGTGTGACAAAATGGCTATGTTGAAAATTTGGGGTCAAAATATTGAAAATTACCAGTTATGAGCGAGTGCAGAAAAATGTTAATGTACCTTCATAACTTTGTTGTTTTTTATTATGTTAACCCCACATTGTCAATATAGTCTTCTTATAACCCCACCTCATGAACCCGGTAGGTGGAAATTTTCAAATCCCGTCCAAAATGTCATTTTGCGCCACAGATACGAAAACTCATTTTAGCCAGGATTTGAAAAATAACAGCTGTAGTGTTTATGAGGTGGTGTGAAAAAATGGCTGTCTTAAATATCTGGGGTCAAAATATTGAAAATTGCCAAAATTATGAGACACTGTTGACATTTTCAGTGTACGTTCATTAACTTTGTTGTTTTTTTAATATTTTCCCTGAAATTTTCAACATAGTCTTCTTATGACCCCACCTCATGAACCCAGTAGGTGAAAATGTTCAAATCCTGCCCAAAAGGTATTTCACAGAACAACCGCGAAGTCACCTTTCAGGACAGATTTGAAGAATTTCACCTACCTTGTTTATAATGTGGGGTCCCAAAAAGCCCATGAGAACTTGTTAAAAGATGACAAGTTCAAAATGCATTGAAATACATTGACAGCATCTCAAAGGTATTAATTCCTAGAACAATAAACTTCAAACTTCAAACTAAACTTCAGCATCCCTGATTTCCTCAGTACCCAGTCTGGTGCTAAAAAGTGAAGACATGTCTTCAGTCCAGAAAGAACTACAACGTTGGAACCCCGGAGGGTATGTAAGGGGTAGGGGGGTGGGGTGGTAGGAGCTGAGCTGGGGTGGGGGTGGGAGGAGGGTAACAGCAGTGGAGGGCTGGCAGCAACAGACATCTATGAACCATTTTCTTTTTTACAGGGATTAAAAAAATATATAAAGAGACTACAAGGAATGGTTTTCTTTATTTCAAGTACTGACACTCGGCATAGGGCACCCCAGTGTCAGTGTCATGTTTAGCAGCACTGAGATGGGCTCCCCGGTGTCACACACTGGGAACAGGCAGGGTGAGGGGTGCTAACTGGCACCAGGGATTGAGCACCCTGGTGTTGGAAAATTCAGAAGCACAGGAGGTGGGGGGATACTCAGCAGTGGGAGGGAGTTTATTTCACAAATCATGCACGGGAAGTGACAGAGAGGTAGGAGGGATACTTGGCAGTGGGAGGGAGTTCATTTCACAGTACAGGCTTAGGAAGCACTGGCAGGGTGGGAGGCATACTTGGGAGGGAGTTAATAGATAGAAGCTTCCATTTCAGGACTACATGGGGCAATTGACTTCTAACTACAGATTATTAAAAAAATTGAATGGTAAGGTTTATGTAGATAAAAGGTGACAGCTGCTCTATGAATTGAGCAGTTGGCTCCTTTCAATTAAGATATGTTTGCCCCCCCACAAAAAGAAAAGCATGTCACGACCAGCCTAGCTAATCACTGGGTTGTCACTGGTGAGCCCTCTGCAGCTTGTGCTGCATTGGACCCGACAGTGACATACCTCTGTAGTGCTGTTCTTTATAACAAAATGTTTGCTGCAAACATGCACACACAAACATAAAAACAATGGACAGTTAAGAGGCACCATAGGAACTGGTGACCCTGGGCTTGGTGTAGGTAGCACACTTTCTATATATGTATGTATATCCATACAAGAGAACTCCCTGCTTTATTTTCCTCTTCTTTTCCTTTTCTTTCCTTTCCTTTTCTTTTCTTTCCTATCCTTTTCTTTTCTTTTCTCTGGCATCTCCAATCCGCACATGTTATGCTTTATTTTATTCTTTTCTTTACACTGGGATATGTTTTCTACCTCCTTTTTTTCCTGTGGGATCTTCCCTCCCCAGTTTGAGGTACAGTTTTTCACTTTCCTTTCCCCTTTACCTTGGTAACTCCACACGGTTTCCATCTATATGGATATAGCTTTGAATCTTACTAATCTGAATCACAAGCAGCTATGTAGTAAAGTAGTCCCTTAGGCCTGCAAACAGTATCTACATTGTTAAAGTACTTATTTGGAATAATGGGTACCCCGAGTAAAATAAGGAAACTGCTGACCATGTAAACCCAAAATGTTTATACTGACTAAGAACACTCCACAGTTTCTTTTTAGTACTGACCCAAAGATGGTGCTGAACACTTGCAGTAAAACCACCTACATTGGTTCAACAAAATCTCTGGAAAGTGGTCACAGAACGTATGAAATACCCCCATAAACATTTAAACTCTTCTGTACGCGTTCTACATTGTTTTTTTCTTTTTCTAGATACCTTGTGTAAACCCCCTGTTACCCGGGGTTACAAGAATCCCAGTAAGACCTAGTGGTAGGCAGGGAAGGCAGCTTGTGAAACTCCAGTTAAATGGATTTCACACTGTCTGTCTCACTCTGTTCTCACTCTCAGCTGAGACTGAGGGATGACATCACCATAGAACTTTCACAACTGCATAAGCCACACTGGAATGTTGCAGTTGGAGGTTAGCATAGAACATTGGGGATTTTGAATTCAGTCTGTGTGTGGTCTTGGTGAGAGACAGTAGTACAGCTGTCTGTGTGCAGGCTCTCAGAGCTTTAAGCTCTGTTTTTAGAGCTACTGATTAGGAAGGTGTGTGTTTCCACCATAAGAGGAACACAGAAACTGGTAGTTGAAGTGGTGGAGACCGCTGTTACTGGTCCAAGTGCCCCCATATCCCTGAGGGGATGGGGGGGGGAGGTTTGCCTGTTTTCCAGGGGCAACCCTCCTGGTTCCGGCTAAAGGGAAGAAGCTGCCTATTCAAGTTGTGCTGTGGCACCAAAAGCTCTGAGAGAGAAATTCCTGTGTAGGACTCGCCAGTGGGGCACCTGCAACCAAAGGGTGAGTTCGCTCTGAAAGAGGGCCAAGTGTTTTTTCACCTTAACAGAAGGAAACTAAAGGGACTGTTACTGTGGGGTCAGGAAAAGACAGCCAAGTACAGTTGTAAAGTGGGGATTGGACTGCTTAATCAATGAGGGGCCTAGAGCAATGGGCTATGCCAATTAAAAGTATGTTCAAATCCAGCACAAAGGGAAAGCAAGACAAGTAGATGGAATGTGACATACATTAAGCAAGAATCTACATTGCCAAGCTTTACAGTATGAGGTGTTTATTGTCCAGAGAAATGGCCGGGTATGAATTGTGGGAGCGAGAGGTGGGAGACCCCCCATCAGTAGTAACCAAATTCACCTCTACAGATTTGCTCTGAGGCACCTTTTACTTTCTCTCAGGTACTTGGCCAGTGCCTGAGGAAAGTACCCAGACGTGGGATTAAAAGGAGAATTCCCTGATAGAGCTGAGGTGCTCTTAGGTGGTTTAGGGAGCCACCAGAAAATGTATCCATGACATATGGAAGGTGTCCGAGTGGCTGGCAAGGGAGCCGAGCCTGGGAAATCCCAGAACAGAGTACAAGTTTGGGTTGTGTACCCAAAGCAGCGTGCCCGGTGGGTTCAGAGCCTGAGGGCTAAAAGTGTTGTGGAAGTGTTCTTGGTTCTTTTAATCTGCATTACCAGGAGTGTAGCCCCGTGGGGGTCCATCTATGCTTTGTTTATTCTGTTTGGATGTGAATAAAAAGCCACACTTTAGAATCCCACTTTTGGTATTGGACATTACAGTTACTGCTTCCTGTGTTCGGAATTACTTGGGTGTCCCTATGCAGAGTAGCCAAACCTAGCCTTTGTGCCGAGTAACCTATTCCTCCCCGAATCCAGCCCACCTGGTATTGCTGTCAGATTCAAACGACATACCACCTGGTCGTTACACTTGCTTTTACTGTTCATACACATGCACATGTTGTTGTCAGTTTGTCAAGTTATTTGTTATAGCTGTAACACTCGCTGCTGTATCCCCTCTTCTGGATTGTACCTAAGCTCCAGCCCAGTGTGCCTATACCGGTCAGCAAATTGTGAATGAATAAACGCGAATAACTGTGAAGGGGCCTCTGGAAGTAATGTCAAACAGTGCAGTACTCCAAGCATTACTGTCATCTTCTGTGATTGCATGACAAGTAAATGGGCAGCGGCAATCCGGAGAAAATGTGTGAAACAGTAGGCAGTCTGCTGGGGTTTGATTACTGTTGGGATATTTACAGTGCCACCATTCTTGCATAAGTAGTCTACCTACTCTAACCCCATTTGAGAAAGAAACATAACAGTAAACCAGAGAGTGTGCAAGTAGATTTTAAATTTCTGCACAGGATTCTGCCAGTCTTGTTTATGACTACAAAGAAGCATAAGACATGGATGATTTCTTGACAAATCCATAGGCACACACATTTCTGTTTCCTCTCATAGGAAAATCACTCCTAGTTAAGTATCTCATAGTTTTGCAGCAGAAATAAAGGTTATCTGAACATCTTAGGACCTGATCCATAATATACTCTGTGGTATAAAGGGCTCTTCAAACCTGTAGAGTATCCCTCCACACATTCAGAGTACTTCATGGGACCCCCTCTACCCCACACCTGCAGAGATACTGTCTCCGTCGATCTTACTGCATAAGCTTTTTGGTGGGACAGGGTGTCACTCTGTATTTCACAGATCTGACAGTGCCAGATACACCTGGCAGTGTGCCAGAGGAGTACAGGGATAGTAAGCATTGTGGGTTGACCCCTACTGTAGTTGATATTCAACCCCCTGTCATAAGCACCTTTGTTTCTGGGACCATGAATGGGCCCATGATCCGTGTTCCCCAGCCCTCTGTAATGGCATGAGGGGATGAAGGAGGCAGCATTTTTTTTTAAATAGTCATTCCCCTTGTAAAGGGAATGCATCAGTCTGAGCTGACTAACGCATCTCACTATTACCTAGTCTAATGCAGAACAGGGAATCCAGTCTGCTGGGGCTTCTGATTGAAAGTCTAACGTGTGGCCCAGCTCCACTTGTTACTGCTCCCCGTCCCTGTAAGGAGCTGTGTGGCTATAGATGGGGGTGGCTTGGGGTTGTGGATGCCACCTGTAACCTGGTCTCATGAAGCAAAGTTCAAAGCAGACAGCAACTACATGTCAGCACTGTGATGAAGAGAATGGAGTGGGTGCAATTCCGATAGTTCACCAAAAAAGGCAGGGCTGGAGGCATAGACAATACAATAAAAGAACAAGGCTGACAAAGTTTAGTGCCAAGATAACTATCTCAGCAGGCTCTGGGCTGGAGGGACATTGGTTTTACAGCTGAGTGGCTGACTTAATGAATTCTCTAGGAAGTGCAAGCCAAAGTGTGAGCTGAGCCGTAAACTGAGCAGGTAATTGTGCGAACTGTGAAGAAAAGAGGATGGGTGTAAATGGCCTTAGGAGAGAAAAGGTCTAACTGCAGGCGGGTTTTTTTACGGCGTCAGTCTGAACAGTTTCTTTAGTTTCAAGCATGTTAGAAAGTTAAGCAATGATCAGAAAGAAAAGGTGTTCTGCAAATAGGAATGACACTTGCATTACATAGAGAGGCTATTCAGTGGCTGACAGAATGTTTGATAATTTTAGAGTGGTAGTGGGTGGTGGAAAAGTGCTCCGTGTTGTACCTCATCTTGACAAAGTTAATTCCAGCGTACTGTGCAAAAAATATGATGTGTAGAGTAGTTTGCTCGGCATCAAGTGTATCAAGCTGAGGTTTAACAGGCAGCACTTTTTGTGCAAGGATGGTAAAGGTGCCACGAGAGTTTCCTGTCAGAACACCTGTGTTGACCCACTCATTATTGCACTTAGTGTTTCTGCCATGTAAAGCCCTGTTCCCACATAGACTTACTATTCTAACACCACACCACCATGAATGGTAGTTTACTCACCTGGTAAAGGTGATTGTGGGGGAATACATCTCTGAGGCACTCCACAGTCATGACATCATGGGTTGTGTACACCTGATAGGTTGCTTGATGCACATATGACTTGAAGAAAGTCCATCCCCCACCTGAGAGGGGGGGTCTGCTCTCCTAAGGTCAGTTTGATGTATTCCAAAGCTGTATCTGTAACAATAATCTGTTAATAGCTTTTGCTGTTAAAGGAAAACACTGGAAAAGACACAGCTTTCCTCATACACTACAGAAACTCTCAATTAGTGTTGTCAGACAGTTACAACTTTTTTAATGATTTAAAACAGCTACCCACAACTTCCACTTTCTTTTGCTGGCAGCCACCATCTCATGAGCAGCAGTGAGATTCCTGAGCTCACTTAATGCTAATATGACTGTTTGACCTCTGCTATTGGTTGGCAGGACATATTAGCATAAAGTGAGCTCAGGAAGCTCACTGCTACTCATGAATTGGTAGCTGCCAGCAATAGAAAGTGAAAGTTGAAGGCCACTGTTTAAATCACTAAAAAAGCAATTAGAGGGAGTTTAAAAAAAAAAAACTGTCTGAAAGCACTAATCAAGCATTTTTGTAGCACCTGTGTAAAGCTGTGCCTTTTTCAGTGTTTCCCTTTAATGAGTGTAGATATGTAGTGACCACTTAGTGGTAGAAAATTGTTGTGTAACTTTATTTTGTTATTACACTATACAAATAGACGTCGGTGATGTCCAAACCTGCTAATTTGTAATAGTGAGTATCATACACTCATACAACGTATGAAAACTTGTTGAGTCTTTCACACATCTGTTGGCCGGGATGTGGAGTGCCTCAGAGATGTATTCCCCCACAATCACCTTTACCAGGTGAGTAAACTACCATTGTGGGGAATAATCTCTGAGGCACTCCACAGTCATGACATCATGGGTCATTAAAAAGCAGTAATCCTGTGCTAGGGTGGGTCAGACGTGTTGTCTTGTACCTAGTCCTTACATGCTGCTAAAGATTTCCTCTGCAGTATTCCCATTTTTCTCTGCCCAGGAAGTTGCCATTGCTCTGGTAGAGTGAGCCTTCAGATCTCTTGGTGCAGTCGAGTTATTCACCCTATATGGTTCCGTGATTGCTGTTTTAAGGTACATGGCAATGAATGATTTTGAAGCTGGTTTTCCTTTTCCATGCAGTATTACAAACAGTCTGTTTTGTATATTTCCTCGGTCCTTGATAGGAATGTGCTAAGTATCCTTTTCATACCCAGCATTTTAAGCTGAGGGTTGTTTTGTATTTCCCCCTGAGGGGGTTCTGCAGATATTTCAATAGTTTGGTTGATGTGGACTGTCAATGATTCTGTTGGTCAGAATGACATTATAGGTCTAAGAGATATTCTGTCAGTGTAGAATGTTAGGAAAGGTAAAGGGAATTTCAGTTTACAGCTTAGTGCTTTAACCACTAGGCTACACAGTCTGCATGGGTCTGCATGAGTGTGCCTGTAGTTCTCCTCCACATCTGGCAGATGCTAGTGCCATCAGGGAGGGTGAAAGTGTTAATGTCTGTGCCAAGCCTATGTCATGCGCTGAGCCCTGTTTGCTCAGGAATGGTACGAGAGGTCTCATGTTGCACTTGGCCCATGGCACTATGTCTATCAATGATGACATTACTCCCAGTACTTGTGAAACTGCTTGAAGCTCTGGATTTCTGGGTTTTTGTAATTGTGTAGTCTGTGCAATAATTGAGTGGACTTGGGCATTTACTGGGTTGCTGAGACCCGGATTTGTGTCGATCAATGAACGTAGACTATCTATAGACTGGCTGATGGGTAGCTTTCTGATAGGTTATTACATGGCTGTGATTTTCTAGGCAGTGTACTACCGCATTTGTTCTCGAATGGACTGTTGTACTGTTCTGGTCTTGATCAGCCAGTCGTTCAATAGGGTATTACCAGTATGCCCTTAACTCTTTTACCATCGTGAACACGCTTGGGGTTGATGGTAGGTTGAATGGGAACACTTGTATTGGTATCGTTTTCCCAATATGTCAAATCAACGGAATTTGTAGTGTGATGAATGTGTCCTACAAATGTAGTGAAGTTAGGTAATCTCCTGAGCTTATAGCCGTGAGGGTGGACCCGATTGTTTCCATTTCTAGGGTTTGAATTATACAGAATTTTTAAGGTCCAGAACTGGGCATAGCCCTCTGGTCCCTTTTTGGGTACCTTGTCAAATATGGAGTATCCTCCTTTTCCCTGTTTTGTAATGTGTTACCCTGTCTATGGTCTTGTTGTGCAGTAAATCTGCCAGTACTGTTTGGACTTGTGTCGGAGTAACGTGTTTTTTGGCACAGGGAATAGGACTAGAAGGTTCTTTGTTGGTATGCGAGAAAGTTGTATCACATATCCTAGTCTTATTACTTGTAGGACCCACCTGTCTTGTGTGATTTGCTCCCATGCTTGCGTGAAGAGTAGTAGTTGGTCACCGACTGGAATGTTTTGGTATTGCTTGTAGCAATAGTAGTTGTTTCAACTGGGTTCTACGGGGGGAGTAGTTTCCTCTACCTTGTTTGGGCACCCTTCTAGCTCGATATCTGATGCAATGTTTTTTCTGGGTATGGCTGCCTGTAGTAGTGTAGCCTGTAGTTGTAATTGCCCCGTCTTGTCTCGAAAGGAATGAGAACGGTATGTTTGTCTAGCTGGCAGATAATTGGATCTGTTTGACTGGTCTTTTGTATCTTATCCTCTTTTCCCTTGAGGTATCTTTCTAGACCTTAACCAAACAGTCTGTTTGTCTCTTGTTTGAGCTTGGTGGAGTTGAAATGTTGCTCTATTTCAGTGTGCTGGAGGCATAGGCGGTAGTTATCGCAGGATCTCCGCAATGGCAAGATCCCACTGTTTTGCCCCTCAGAAAGGTGGCAGCCAAGGTCTCGCGAGTGTTGGGAGTCAATCAAATGGCTGCTCCCACGTTGAGCGAGATCTCAGACCAGCAGAGACGAGGGAAGGGGTGCGAGTTGTTTGGGCATTTCTATGGACCTGGGGGCCATAAAAAAACATTTTGGTCAGCTCCATGTTGGTCTGCAGCCTTAAAAACCCTGTATGGGGTACACCAGTAGCGTTGAGGTCGTGGAAAACCGCGTTTCAGTCAGGTTCCACCATGGAGCTAGAGGCCTTTTGAATGGTGACATGCCACAGAGACTGGGATACCTGGAATGGAAGTAGGGCCACTGTCCTGCACTGAGACACTGCTCTAAGGGGTGCCAGGTTGATGTTTGTCTTGCTCTCCTTGTACGAGTAATTTAATGAGCCTTTGTTTTTTTTGTTTTGTTTTTTAAGCGTTTGCTCCTGTAACCATTAGCAGGGGTATCCAGTTAGTCAATCTCCTTACATTAGAAGGCCCAGTCGATACTTTATGGACGTTTGCTCCTGAGACCGCTAGCAGGGGTATCCAGGTAGTCAAATCTTCTTACATTATAAGGCCCAGTGGATACTTTATGGACGTTTGCTCCTGGAACCGCTAGTAGGGGTATCCAGGTAGTCAAATCTCCTTACATTATAAGGTCTAGTGGATACTTTATGGACGTTTGCTCCTGGAACCGCTAGCAGGGGTATCCAGGTAGTCATTTTCCTTACATTATAAGGTCCAGTGGATACTTTATGGACGTTTGCTCCTGGAACCGCTAGCAGGGGTGGCCAGGTAGTCATTTTCCTTACATTATGAGGGCCAGTGTATACGTTATGGTAATTTGCCTCTGGAACTGCTAGCAGGGGCTTCCAGGTGGTCAGTCTCCTTACTTGTAACTTGTACTGTTCTACTTAAAAGTCTTGTAAACAGATGTGATATACTCAGAAGCTATACATCATGCATTAGTTTTCTGTACTTTTTGCCTGGTATATTCTAGTGGTATAAGCACAAACTGATAACCAGAATGCTGGATTTTGATAGCATCCTGTATTTAGTGGCAATTGTTCTATAATTTTTGTATGTGTGACTCATACTGAAATATTATGAGTCTTACCTTTGCCTCTAGATTTGGTTAAATATGCTGAAGATGTAGGGTATGCTGCAACTTTGGTTCAGCTGTGGCTCTTTGTTTTGGCCCTGCAGTATGCTGAGAAAGTACAATGAGAGGGTGGTTTTTTTTTTTTTGATTCTTCCCCTACACAGTAATCAATAATGTTCTGCACTGTGCAGGCTATTGCTGTGCCTGTGCATTAAAGTGTGCACTGTCCCTTTAAATGTGGTTAGAGTGAGTGAGGGGCTCAGTGTTATGCTGCCTTGCCCACAGCTGTGGTAATGGTGCTTCCCCCAATGTATTTTCCCCATTGTTAATTGATTTTCAAATCATTTTCCTTACATTTAATTATTCACATTGTGGTCTGCTGTTGCAAATCGGTTGGTGCTTTTAACAAATGTGCTTTGTGGAGTCAAAATCAGTGGTGGAATTCAAGCATGCATGGGACAGTCATAAGGCAATTCTAGGGGGTGGGGGTAGGAAGAAGTAGGCTGCTGGTTAACTAGGATATGCAGCTTATCCAGTAGGTAGGGAAATGGGCAGACTGGGTGGGCCAAGCGGTCCTTATCTGCCATCAAATTCTATGTTTCTATGTGCTGGTTGAACATTTATGAGTGTAGTTATGCTCTCCACAAGATGGCAGCAGTGACTCTCAGTCAATCTCCTGTCTGGCAGCCACCTACACTCTTAATCCCGCATGGGTAAGGGGTGAGTGGAGAGCTTTTCCGAGATCACAACAGCAAGTCTCGCAATATTCTTTCTTGCAGCTGCCGATCTGGATAGGCATGTTAGGTTAGTTTCTCTATAATCCTCCTCCTCATGAGACCTACTTGTTTATGGTGTTTTAGTCAGGTAAATGATAGAGGAATTTCCTCTACCTTTTGATAGAAGAAGGTGGTGAGTTTAAAAGACATAATGTGCCATAAAAAAGGTCTAGAGAACATGTCATTTTGAGGTGAGGCACAGAGGGACTGAAAAATTGCTTTAGAGACTGTTGTGTAGTGATATCTTGAGTGAGCACTTCAGGTGCTACTATGCTTGTAATGGGGAACTGTGGCACATTAGCTAGTATTTTAGAAGTCTGGGACACTGGCAGGGTACTCCAGATGTTCTAAAGTGGCCACTTGCTCATTTAACAATGTATAGACTCTGGAGCCGCTGGCAGGGCTCCAGGTCATCGGGCATCTTAGTAAGGTGGTATGCTTGTTCTGAACAGCATATAGGGGAACTCAGATAATATGCCCAAGTAAGGAATGAGAGCCTTTAATTATGTAGTAGCCTCTGATGTAGTGAGCTCCTGGGACCACTGGTAGGAGTTTCCGAGTAACTGTGGCTGTGGAATCTGTTTGGTCATCTGTGACAGATCTCAAACAACACATGGCTCTGTTAGCATCCTTTACATTTAGCGTCCTTTAAATTTCAAAAATGTGATAAATTATCTTGTTCCGGCCCTTTTTTATTAAATTAATAGGAACAAGTCATGCATTCTCATTGGTATGCATTACTTTTGTCACACACAGTATGTAGTAGCAGCTCCTTAATTAATATGTGATTGTACCTTTAAGAGAGAAAAGGCAACTGAATATTAGTGAAAGAAATGACTATTAAAGTTCACTATTTCCCAAATAGTTATTTTAATCAAACCTCCTTGTATGTTCACCCAATATAGTACAGTGCTGTGTATCATTGTTGGCCCTTTTTGTATGCCTTGGTTATCTCTGGGATAAAGTAGGCATGTGCCTTTAAGGGGGGGCAGGCTGCTTTAGCTAACCCTTGCCTTGGCTGTGGTAAACTGAGCGAGGGATCATCTGCATTGCTGGCTGCTATTGTAATAGGATACAGTTTGGGGCAGAAGCATTTTTGTTCTGCAAAACAAGTTTCTTCAATCTCTCTCATGGTCAGTAAGTTAGGGGACTTCGCCTTGAGAAGCTGTAGCAATTGCTAGCGCCATTCTCCACTGCAAGATAGGTTGGATTTAGTCAAATCTTGTTTGTTTATCCTCAACTAAGATGGTGGCCGAAATGTCGTGAGAGCTGAGAGCCAGTCAGCTTGCAGCTCTCATGTACCAGGAGATTTGTAAACTAGAAAGAAGTAGGGGGGGTGATCATGCTGCTAGCAGTTATTTGAGAAACTGAGGCCATAAAGAAACATTTGGATGGCTCCATTTTGGTCCATAGAACTTCCTTTTCTCTGTGGGACTGTTTTTGTGTAGAAAATAGCACAAGGTGGTTGCGGGTGCTTTGATTTAGTCCCACTGAACTCCAGTAATGTCTGAATCCAGCTCAGGATTTTAAGCATTTTCCAGTGCAAGGAAGCTTTTCTGGGTGAGTTTGAAAGTACCTTTTTACAAGTTAGTGAGGCTAGCAGGGTCACCAGATTCTTGTTGGTGATTAATACAACTCAGGAACCAGGTTGATTATTCATTATATTACCTCATGTAAATCACTGCATAGATTCTGTGTTCAATTATGTGCGTCAGACATTTTTTTGGTTCCTGGCACCGCTAGCAGGGGTGTTCAGGTAGCTAATAATCTCTATAGTTGCACAATGTGATAATGTTCATAATTTGAATACTGTGCTGGCAATTTCTCAGCTAACATTTTCCTTGACAACCAACGCTAGTAGAAGCCGCAGTGCTAACATTTCTAAGACTGCCAGTTTTGCAATTTTAAACAGTTGCATATCTGCAGAAACATACTCTTGTGGTCTTGTTTGATCTTTGTTGTAGGATATTAACAAATAGTTTAGCCAGGTGGTTTCTTACCTTAGTAATGAAGTTGTTCTTTATAATAAACGTGTTCTTTACAAGAAACACACTGGAGCTCTAGGGTGTGCTTGCAACCTGTTTTGATGCACATAAGAACTAACCTTAGGAGAGCAGACCCCCCCTCTCAGAAGGGGGATGTACTTTCTTCAAGTCACATGTGCATCAAGCAACCTATCAGGTGTACACTACCCATGATGTCATGACTGTGGAGTGCCCCAGAGATTATCCCCCACAATCACCACTCAAGTGGAATTCTGAGATCAGAAACCTCTTGATTATGAGGCTGCAGTCCTTCCACTACAACACAAAGCAGACACAGGAATGAAGGTAAGCTCTTAGCTGTAGAGGTTAAAACCATGCCAGGAGGTTCCTGACAGGACAATCTCATTTCTGAGAGGAGAATGACATTCCTGACAGGAGAGTTTCCTGATAGGAAAATCTCATCCCTGAGAGGAGTATTTCATTACAGGAAAATCTTGTGGCAACTTTACCATCCTACCACTTCTTGTGCAGCACTAATGTAAAGGCCAGTGTTGGATCCAGGATTTTAAAAACAGGTCCTGTGACAGAAATGAATGGGGTCCAACTAAAAGGGATTGGGCTGTCGGCAAGCAGGCAGAACATCTCTGAATCTATCATCTTATACTGAACATGTTTGTTTGTTTATTTATTTATTTATGTCTTTGGTAACTGGGTAGGTGCACTGATCCAAAAGACCGTTTTAAACGCGACCTGGGCCATAAAATGGCAACAGTACAGGAAGTAACAGTTACATGCACGATAGTAGTACACACCCCCAAGCATGGGGTGGTGTGGAAAAAGAAATGTACAGTTAATAAGATGGATTATACAATAACATTGGAGATTATACAATAACAGTAGAGATGGTCAAGGGACAAGTGTGACAGAACAAATAGAGCAAATTACATTCATTAACAGCATATGTTATCATGATCCAATTCCATACAGACGCTGACCACAATAGCTATGCAGGTTCAGACAGTCAAGCATTTTCATTGTTTCTTAGGGATTAAAGGTTCAGAGAGGATCAGGGGCAGGTTTGAGGATTTGATGGTGTTTTGTGTGTGTGTGTGTGGGGGTTATGGCAAAGGAAAAGACAGATTTGAGAATGGAGAGGCAGGGCTAGAAGTGATATCTACACATTATTTATTTATTTAAATATTTCAGGAGGCTTACTGAGCAACAAGTCACTGCTCACCGGTGAGACCTGGGGAAGGGGGTACAACTGGAATGAGATATTATACATTAAAGTTACAAGATCAACATTGACATACAGTTGTAAGGCAGGTGTTATAAACAGTGTTACAACAGTGTTGCGCATAATATGTAGAAAGAGTGGACAATAATAAGTGTCAGGTTAATAAGTAAACAAGTGCTTACATGAAATAAAAGGGGGAAGGGGAGGGGTGAGGTGGGGGAGGGGGAATAGTCATACCCCTGGAGACCCCTTCAGGATGCAAGGAACTTTGTAAGGGGACTGGGTGGACCAGAGAGAGAAGGGGATAAGGCAGTGTCCCAGAGAGACCCCTTTAAGATGGTGGGGGAAGGGAGTAGATGAGAGATACAAGCCCCTTGGGGGCAGGAGAGGACCCATGGAGAGCATTCAGGATCCTTTACATTCTGTGAGAGATCAAGGGAGGCCATTAAGGGGGAGCAATTAGGGGGAAGGGGAGAAGGACTAGGGGTGTGTGTGTGCACAGGATAAAATGAAGGTGAGGGTAGGGGGTTAGAATTTGTCTAGGGCTTAGAGGAGGAAATTAGGGAGGGACATGGCAGGAGCAGCTAGGTGCAAGGTAATTATTGAGGGCAGAGCTGATGGAGTAGGTGGAGGATGAGTGCCGCATTTTGGGGGGGAGGGAATTCCACATTTGTGAGAGGCGGTGAGAGTAACTGGATTGGCCAATTTGGGTGGGTCTGCTGGGGACAACCAGGTGTACAGGAATCAGGATTTCTAAGGGAATGGAGGGTGGGGTGTTATAAAGGAGGAGGTGAGGTAGGAAGGAGCTCACCCAACCAGTTCTTGAGGTGAATTTAGCACAGTGGGAAAGTCACCTGTTTGTAAGAGAGGGAAGAGAGGGCATGGTAAAGATCGCAATGATGAATGGGAGAGGGGGCATCCAGGGCAAAACGGCAGAAGAAATTAAAGAGGGTGCCCAGTCTGGCCTGGTAGGACTTAGTGGCAGCACCATAGACCATGTCACAGTAGTCAAAAATGGGCAATATCATCTTCTGAACAAGTTCACGCCTAACCGTAGGAGGAATGCAACTATGGTTCCTGAACAGAGCACCAAGCTTGGGGCGCAATTTTTTCTGGATGGCGTCAATATGTCCAGAGAAGTTTAGGTGCTGGTCCAACCAAACACCTAAGTACCTGAAGGAGGATGTCGTCTGGCAAAGTCTCAAGGGTGTGAAAAGTGGGTAGGGAGGGTAGCCTAGAGAGTATCTGCCTTGTGCCAAAGGTTATGGAGACAGTCTTTTTGGCGTTGAGGAAAAGTTTATGGTTAGCAAACCAGACCTGAACCTTGTCGAAGTCTTACTGTATGCTGGTTGTAACCTCAACAGAACAGGAGCCAGATGCATACAGAACTGTATCATCTGCATACATATGTATAGCGGAGGATGAGGAGCAAACAGAGGGAAGGTCATTTAAGAAGATGGAGAATAGGAGGGGCCCTAATACCGAGCCCTGGGAAACTCCAGTGCTAATCGGGAGGGGCGAGGAAGTGGCGTCCAAGATCTTAACTGATTGGGTTCTACCAATAAGGTAGGCCTTGAACCTGTTTGTGGCGGAAGGAGATAGGCCAGCTGCTGGGAGTGAGCTGAGGAGAAGGGAGTGAGAGACAGTGTTGAAGGCCTTGGCCAGGTCGACAATAATGGCAGAGGTAATTTGCCCATTTTCCATCCCGGTTAGGATGGAGTCTGTGAGCCGTAGGAGAGAGGTGGTGGTTGAGGTTTTTTCCTGAAACCAGACTAGAAAGGGGTGAAAAGGAGGTGTCCGATAGAAAAGAGGTGAATTGAAAGAGAACAATGTGTTCTTGAAGCTTGGTAAGGGTAGGGAGGAGAGAAATGGGGCGATAGTTGCCAGGGGATGAGGGTGCAGTGACAGTTACAGCAGCCAGGAGCCAGGCTTTAGGTAGAGGAAGGACCACAGCATGTTTCCAAGAAGAGGGGACAGAGGCAATAGAGAATGAGAGATTTAGGATTATTGAGAGGGGGTAGGCAATGGCCGTAGCAGAGAGGGAGAGGAGTTTTGGGTCAAGGCCATCAGGGGAGGCACCTTTAAAGGGGTTGATGGTGAGGAGGGCACTTAGGGCATCATTTGGGGTTACAGTAGCGAAAGAGAAGGGAAGGTTGGAGGGTGGTGGAGGGGGCACATCAGTAGAGGGTGGGGAGGGGGATGGGTAGGAGGGGAGGGATTTCACTAGCTCAGTGGCGCAGGAAGTATAGCAGGAGTTAAATTCTGCAGCTACAGCTGGTGGTTCGGACACTAGTGAGCTATTGACTTTAAGTACCGTGGGCGGTGGGTGAAATGAAGGGGTAAATAGAGTGTGCACCACCTTCCAGAACTTTGAAGGAGAATTTATGTTGGTGCTGAAGGCAGATTTGAAATATTCAGACTTGGTTACCCTTGTAGCCCTGGTGCAAGTGTTTCTGAGCATGTGGAAGTTCGCGAGTTCACTAGGATGCTGGGTAGCTTTATGATGCTTCCAGGCTCGCTGTCTAGCCCTGAGACAGGCCAGAAGTTCAGGGGTTATCAAAGGTAAGTGGTTACCTCTGACTCTGGTTTGTTTGAGTGGGGCAAAGGCGTTCCAGTTTACAAGAAAGATTTCTTTGAAGTAGGCAAGGACCTTATCAACTGAGGGGAAGGAGGTTAGGGGGGACCAGTCAGAAGTGGCAAGGTTACTCAAGAGAGGTTCGAGTTCAAGAGACTTGAAAGAGCGCAGTTATTTGGTTTTGTGTGGCGATTTAGTTCTGTGGACTTTCCTAACTATGAATATCAGGTCATGGTCACGGAGAGCATCAGGGAGGATGCCAGAGGTGATGATGTAGTGGGGGAGGGAGGTAAGGGTCCAGTCGAGTAGGGAGTGTTGTTGTGTCTTGTGGTTTAGGCAGATGAGTTTGGAGATCAGTTGGGAGAGGTTTAGGCTCCAATTTCATTTTTAGTTTTGGTAGTTTTAGGTGACAACCAATTTATATTGAAGTTGCCTAGGATGAATAATTCCCCAGAACGAGCAAAGGAAGTGATGGAGGTTAGGAGGCGTAGCGCGACCGAAGGATGGACATTTGGACAGCAGTAAATGCCAGCTATGAAGATTGAGAGAGTGAAGGGGAGGGTCACATGGATAGCTAGGGCATCATGGGTCTCAGGAGTGGAGGATGAGTAGATGATAGAATATTGGATGGAGGCTAGGACATAAATGGCCACACCACCACGGTCTTGCCTTAGCAGTGAGTAGCCGGGAATGGAGACTGAGTGGTCAGGGATACTGCTCTTTAGCCAAATTTCTGAGAAGATTAGAATGTCTGGTTTTAGAGTGCACACCATAGTCTGAATCTGGTCTATTTTTTGTAACAAGCTGCAGGTGTTTAGATGCAGGATCTTTAAGCCCTTTGGGAGAGCTGAGAAAAGAGAGCAGGGGGAGGTAGTAGAGGAGGAGGCACCAGAGGAGCAAGGGGCAATAGGACCTGGGTTGGGGTTGATATCCCCGGTGGAGGGCAAGTATGAGAAAGTGGAGCTTTGATGATTTTGAAGGGGCTGCCGAAGAGGTTGGGAGTTTTGAGTAGAAGGTGGATGAGTGAATAACGAAGGTGGAGAACTGCAAAGAAAGTGGACACCGTTATCAAAGCGCATGAGGAATAGTGGTAGAGTGAGACCATATTTCAAATGGCAGGGAGGAATAATAGCATGGATATGGGTAAGGGATTGGAGATAGTAACTGATGGGGTTGGGAGAGTGATTAGGAATAGGTGAATAGAGAGCAAGTGAAGGTGATAAAGCGGGGGATATGAGCAGAACAAGGGGGAGAGAGAGGATAGTAGGGGATGCATTGTTCATAAGGCAGAGAAATTAATGAATAATTGATCTAAGAAGGCGAAGAATTTGTAAGCAGGGGCGCAGAGGAGGGGGCTGGTCAGATGGAGGTGGGAGCTGTAATTTAGGAAGGTATCTAGATGAACAACAGCTAGGGATCGCTTAGATAAAGATTATGTCCCTCTAGTGGCAGTAGAGTATAACTTGCTAATGGGGGGAAAAAAAAGGTAAATCAGATATTAAACAGGCTGAGGAGGTTCACAGAATCAGAGGAAGAACACAAGTAAAAAGTCGAGAAGCTCTGAATGGGCTGAAAGAAAAAGAGGGCTGTAGGGTCTAGCACAGTCTGTGCTGTCTGGGTTCAGCGGACCTTCTTTTGTGAGTGGAGAAGATGGCAGGAGCTCCAAGTGGCACATGGTGTAGTTCCAATGCTGGAAATAGAAAGGGAGCTGGGAGTTAAAATACTGGGAGAAGGGGTTAGTGGATAATCAGAAAGTACAGAAATCAGATAACAGGCAAGGAGAAAGTGTGAGAGGAGAGAGAGAGAAAGAGAGAGAGAGGAGACAGACACACACACACACACGCGCTAGGTTTCAGATGAATTAACTTTAAACTCTTAAACTGCAATACTGTCCCATAATTAATACAAAAACAGTAAAAATTAATTTTTTTTTAGCTAAAATTATTTCTCTAAACAGATGATAGAGCAGGCTGTCCTGTAGATATGCTACAAAATAATTAAACCAGGTAAATCAGATATTAAACAGGCTGAGGAGGTTCACAGAATCAGAGGAAGAACACAAATAAAAAGTCAGCAAGTTCTGAATGGGCTGAAAGAAAAAGAGGGCTGTAGGGTCTAGTGCAGTCTGTGTGGTCCAGGTTCAGCGTACCTTCTTTTGTGAGTGGAGAAGATGGCAGGAGCACCAAGTGACACAGGATGTGGTTCCAATGCTTCTTTTGTGAGTGGAGAAGATGGCAGGAGCTCCAAGCAGCACAGGGTGTGGTTCCAGTGCTTCTTTTGTGAGTGGAGAAGATGGCAGGCACTCCAAGCGGCACAGGGTGTGGTTCCAATGCTTCTTTTGTATTATAGAACATGGGCGATATGTAGGCCCTAGATATTATTGTTGGGTGCAGTGACAGTTAGCAGCAGCCAGGAGCCAGGCTTTTAGATTATGTTTAAAAGCCAGGTGAGTGGGGGACGAGCGGATGGACGGTGGGAGCTTTTTCCATAGGGAGGGTGGTGAGACCGAAAAAGCACAAATTCCCACAGGGGACACGCTGGGTACGTCTAGCAGGGGGACTGAAGATACCCTAAGAATCCTTGAAACCACTCTATCTGTCAAGAGGGGTGAGTAGGGGGCCAGAAGTTGGTTTCTAAGTGAGCTGTCGACCAGGCAGCCCATTGTATAATCAAAGTGACCTTGTAGAGGGAGCCACCCTAAGGACTAGTAGAGAGTGAAGTAGTGGGTGTGGTGTGGAGCTTGAAGCATGAATCAACAGATAGAATTATATGTTGTGTTTAGTCGTGAGTGCAAGGTGGAGGATACTAGGGAGTAGACAGGGGAGCAGTAATTAAGGAGGGGCAGTAGGTTATCATGTGCAATGGCAAGGTGCGCTTCGGCAGACAGGAAATGCTTGCATTGGTATGCAGCACCTAATTTCTGGTGGATTCTCTGTACAGTGTTGCTGATATTTATTTATTTATTTAAATTTTGGTAACCGGGTAAGACCACTGAGACAATTACAGTTCCTTTTTCAGGGTCGACCCGGGTAAGACAACAATACTAATACAAGGCAGTTACATTAAGTTCAGGAAGAGTCAGATTACAGGAGAAGTATACTATATACAAAAGTTAGATTACAAAGAAAAGAATAAAAAAATTACAAGGTATACATTGCATAACTATACACATATAAAGGTACCCTCAGCAGACATTGCTAGCAGGTATAAATGCACAAATCAATGTATGAGAGAGATAATCACACAATAGTGCATAAACAATACCTAACCATGTTCAAGTGTGGGCACCATCAGAAACCACAGCCAGCAAACGAGTAACATAGGGAAGGAGAGTTAGATAACAGAGATAGAAGTAGAGGCTAGGTGGAGGGAAGGTTGGAGGGATTAGGGGACGGAGGAGAAAAAAAGAGGGGTAATGGCTAACCAAGGCACAAGGAGAAGTTTCAACTAGTAAACAGCCTGCAGTCTCGGGATGAAAAGTCAACAACGGAAGCAAGTGCATTTTGCAGAGGAGGCAAGAAATGTCAGTAGATTGGACCAGAACATAGGAAGTGAGGTGCAGGATAGGATGGGGGGGGCAGTGAATCCCAGTCAGTTACTGCTACAAAGGAGAAGGCCTTATGTGCAACAGCTAGCCTCAGAATAGGTCTTAGAAGAAGAGGGAGGGAGGCTGATCTGAGTGCTCGGGGGCTAGTCTCCAGCAGATGAACTCACTGAGACAAGGGAGGGTGTATTTGTGGACAAGTTTGTGCATGAAACTCAAGGTGGAGAGCCTCAACTTTGATTCATAAGGCAACCAACCCAACAATGAGAGGACATTACAATGGTGGAAGCAGGAGTTGACCCCTAAGGCAAATCTTCCCACCCTATGGTATGCCTGCGTGAGAAGAGACACATTAGATGTGTTGGTGGAGAGCAATAAGTAAGCCCCATAAGTAAGGAGGGGAAGAAGTGAAGAGGAAGCGATCTTGAGGCAAGAGGTAGAGATGAGAAAAGGGCAAATGCGATAGAGAAGACCCAGCTACTGATTAAGAGTCTTGATTAGGTGGAGACATGGGGTGAGTGAGAGAGAGAGAGAGAGAGGAATCCAGGGTAATACCCAGATATTTGAAGGTATTGACTGATGCAAGCACAATGCCATTGAGGGAGGTAATACAGAGAGGGAAGAGGGAGCGGGAGGATGGAGGTAGATGAGAAAGAGCATACTTTTGTCTTATTTGTATTTAGGACAAGCTGATTGCTCATGAACATGTTCAGAAAAAGAAAGGGAGGGTCAAGGGTAACACCTAGATATTTGAAGGACTGGACATATTCAAGGGGGGCCTGCTGGGGTGAGTACTAAGAGGGAGGAGTTGGTTTTGGCAGCTTTGGCGAGGAAGGGTTTGGAGCCAAAGAGCGTAGCTTTAGTCTTTTTTTCATTGACTAGGAGCTTATTGGAGAGGAACCACTGTTGGGAGGAGCCAAAGGTTCGTGTGAGGGTGGTGGAGATGGATCCGATAGATTTATCGCTATGGTAGAGGACCAGATCGTCTACATACAGAAGCACTTTACAACTGATGCTATCCCTGGAAAGTGCATTAATGAACATGGAGAAAAGCAGGGGTCCGAGTATGAAGCCCTGGGGGACTCCAGTGTATACCGGGAGTACAGCAGAGGATGCTTTACCAATGATAACAGACTGGGACCTGCTGGAGAGATAGCTGTGGAATGTTAGCATTTAGTAGTGGACCATGATAAAATTAATTTTTGTTATGTTATTTACAAAGTCCTGCCTCTGTCCTTGCCAGCACCTCCTGATACATAGGGGGTCCTGAACACCAGTTAGGGCAAGGCCTTTTGCCGAGGACAGGGTGAAGTGACTGATAGTGCAAGCCCGACTGATAGTGCAGGCCCGTCTGGTTTCCTTCAGTTGGCAGGTCCCAGCCAGGGTCTTCCTATGCCTTCTGGGCCACATGGCGGTGGCAATTGCCATGGTTCTCTTGACCCATCTGCATATGCGGGTCCCTCAGTGGACCTTGATGATCCAGTGGGACCAGCGTACCAATGACCTGGACCAATTGGTCTCTGACCCAGTCTGGAAGACTCTGTTATGGTGACTGGACCCAGCCAACCACCTTCAGGGAGTCTCTTTCCAGCTCCAGAACCCCCCCCCCGACAGGTTCTCTTGACAGACGCATCTGGCCTGGGCTGGGGTGCCCATCTGGCCGATCATCAAACCCAGGGTACCTGGATGGAAGAGGAGCAGGATCTTAACAACAACATCCTGGAGATTCGGCCAGTTCTTTATGCCCTACAGGCCTTTTCAGACTTATCTCCTCTCCAGTCCGCTGCTTGTGCAGACGGAAAACATGTGTGTGGTGTATTACATCAGCAAGCAGGGGGGGAAACCATTCATACCCCTGTGTCAGGATGCGCGAGAGTCTGGTTCTGGGCCATCAAGCAGAGTCTGGAGCTCTCAGCCGTGCACATTTCAAGCATTCAAAACGTCTTGGCCGACAGTCTCAGCCACTCCATGTCACGGGCTCATGAGTGGGAACATCTAGCCTCAGTGGTTGAAGAGCTCTTTGACAGGTGGGGCTATCCAGAGTTGAACCTCTTTGCATCACCATTCAATGCAAAACTGCCACTTTTTGTTTACTCGATCCCGGCCTGAGTTTTCTGACAAGATGCTTTGTCCCTCTCTTGAAGTGGAGGTTTTGTATGCCTTCCTCCTTCCCACTCCTGCCGAGGGTTCTGCTCAAGCTACAGTTGGAAGGAGTGAAGATGATCCTCATAGCTCCCTCTGGCCATGCAGATTTGCTTCCCTGCTACAACAGCCAGCAGCAGAACCTCCAGTGCCTTTCCCTGTCCACCAGCTTGCTGTCCCAGGACCAGGGCACCCTGGTCCATCTGGACCTCAAGTCCCTGCATCCCCATGCGTGCTCCTGCAAACCTAGCTATTGCTCACTTTGGGGTATCCTCTAGGGTTGCTGACGTCCTAGTGGCAGCCAGGAAACCTCCACCAGGGTCACTTATGCTATGAAATGGAAGCACTTCTCCATTTGGGCCGCTGCTCACCATCTGGATCCTTTCACCTGCCCAGTGAATCAGGTGTTGGAGTATCTCCATTCCCTTTCATATTCAGGCCTGGGGTACTTCTCCCTTAAGGTGCACCTTTCTGCCATCTCTGCGTACCATGCACCTATTGAGGGAAAAGTTTTCACCTAGCTTGAGGTGTCCTACATATTCCTGTGGGGCATTTTGCATCTGAAACCTCCCTTTTGGGACCCAGTCTCTCCATGGGACCTCAGCTTTGTTGGAGAAACTCACTTTACTCTCCTTTGAACTGGCTGTGAGTTGCAACTTGCACTTTTTGTCATGGAAAGTGCTCTTTTTAGTTGCTATTACCTCTACCCGAAGGATTTCCAAGCTACAGGCTCTTATTTGTATGAAGCTTTATTTGGTTTTTCACAAAGACTTTGTGTACTAATTCTAAGTTTTTACCTAAGGTGGTGTCGGAGTTTACTTTGAATCAATCCATCCTCCTGCCAGTTTATTTTCCTGAGTATTCTTATCAGGGGGAGGCATTGCTCCATACTTTGGATGTTCACAGAATGTTGCGGTATTACACAAACTGCACCAAGTCTTTGAGGAAAACTGTCCAGTTGTTTGTTTCATTTGCCCCCAAGAGAGAGGGCACTCCTGTTTCCAAACAGTGTTTGTATAAGTGGTTAGCAAATTGCATTGTTTATTGCTACCCAAGTACAACAAACCCTGCGGAGTGGTCAAGGGCCATTCCACCAGGGGTATGGCTGCCTCCACAGCTTGCTGACATCTATGCAGCTGCCACCTGGAGTTCTGTCCACACCATCACCAAGCATTATAGTCTGGACATCACCGCTAGGCACAGGGCTAATTTGGCCTGGCAGTTCTTCAGGGCCTTCTGTCATTAGCTCTTGACTGCTGACTTGTCCTCCTCCCAGTGGTGCTACCCTGGTGATACTTAGTACTGCTTGGGACTCAGTCCTGTCAGTGTGACCTGCTGCAAGAGCCCTCCTTGAAGTAAGATAGTACAGTGTCATCGATGCACAGATCAGGAAGCATAGGAAAAACCAGGAGCAGCTGTAGAATTCGCAAACAGTATTTGTCAGTACTAGCAGTAACATAAAAAAATTTGTTCAGAATAACTATTTACAAAGGCAGAATAAACAGAGAAGATCCGAGTTGTCCTTCTATCTCTGTGTGTCAATGTCTGTTTCTCTCTCTTATTAGTCTTTGCAACCCCCCTCCTCCTTAACAAGCATCTTGTTTTTTTCTAAAATGTTCTTGTAAATTTCAGGCAGATGCAGCCAGAACACAGTGTCCCAGAACTGAGGGCCCCTTCTCCACAGCTTCTGAAAAAGGGCTTAAAAACTGCTGTCAGGTTAAACTCTTGAGTTCCCAATAGCTTTTTGCAATCATCTCAAACTATAATTATATATATTTCAACAGTAACACTTTATCATTTCTAAACAAAGGGATCCCAATATCAGTTACATTTCCACATAATGATTTGTATACATTTTTATACCAGCAGATATGCAACAGAGGAAAAGACAGAACAGCAAGGGAAGAGTGAGAGGCAAATAACTGCGAGACTGTTGGAGTGATCAAATCCTAGGTCTCACAAGAAAATTTGGTTGTGCAACTAGACAGACAAGAGACAGGAAAAGAAAGAACAGAACAGATCCCTGCATTCAAACTCTCTATAACAACTGGGACAGGGTCCTATTTCACCCTGTCACATACAGTTATGTAACAACTTACGCAGAACAGTAGATCTTGAGAGAAGGTCTTGCAACAAGAGCCCTGCTTTCCTCCCTCCTTTCCCTTGCTGCTTTTGTCTTTGCACTACTTCTGCCTTTCTTTTGGCTCTCAGGAAACCTCCTTGGTTCTCCTTCAACTGCCCATAGGGATCTCTGGCTAGAGAACTGAGGTAGGTGTGGGGGACCACCCACCTAGATAAGCTAGACTGACATCAGATGACTGACGGCAGTAGTGGGCGATCCCCCATGGTAGACTGCTAGCTAGAAGCTTTTTGTGTGGTCCTGGTGCCTGGTGGCTTAGTCCTGTCGGTGTGGCCTGCTGCAAAAGCTTCTATCGAAGATCTACTGTTACAGTAAGTTCTTATGTAACTACTTTTCTCACTGGCTGCACTCAGTTGATAAGGGGGAATGGATGTTTGTCCTTATTGTGCCCAGTAAAATATGGGGTGCCACAATGTTCCTTTTTGGATCCCCTTACTTTTTCTTCTTTTTTAAAATCAACTGCTAGTCCATTGTAAGGCTTCCAAAAGAATACACTGCAGATGATGCCATGTTTTTTGCCCAGGTGAACAATATGATTGATCTGGTCCACAATCTGCAATTCGACTTCAGCAGTCAATCATCTTGGTTAATAACTAATCATTTTTGCTTTATAAAAAATTGATTAATGCCATGCTGTTACGCACTAGAAAAAAATTAGGCAACGTGAATAACCAATTCCAAACTGCAACCTTAGATTGTGCCTTTCTTAAAAAAGTGGACAACATTAAATATTTAGAGGTTTTACTGTACTCAGATGTCGACTTTGAAGAAAATGTGAACTACTTAAAACACGTGCACTAAAAGCTTGAGGCCTTATATTATACTAGACGAAAGTTATGCAAAGAGTTGAGTAACACTTTTGTCTGGTCCTGCATACTGCCTGTCCTTGGCCATGGGTCCTTGGTATGGTAAAGGGCCTTGTCTAATAACCAACAAAGGAAAATGTTTCTTTACAATCTCATAAAGCATTTTGCACTAACCACTAACAGATGCATGAAAACCTTTCTTTACAATCTCATAAGGTGTTTTGCACTAACCACTAACAGATAAATGAAAAGCTTTCTTTCTAGGGATGTGGATATGGTATACTTACCCAAACTTCTAGCTGTGTTCCTTTCCCTTTAAGGCTTGCTGAAAAGTGGCTCCTCCCACCCACCTGGGTGGTAACACCCTCAGCACTGCCCTGTGACATTACATCGTCCTTTTCACTGGAAGAAGAAGAAGGTTCCCTCCTTATGACTGTCTGTGCTGAGTAGGCTCTTTGCTTTCAAAGTTTAGCAATTGCAAAATTCTATGTCTTCAGGCAGTTTCTTCATCATCTCCATTATGGATGACTCAAGTCAGCACTGGATTCAACAAATCTGCATGTGGGCAGAAGATGTCCCAAACGAACCTACTACACACCATGTGTGTCTTCTCAGGCCACCGCAACAGAACTCTCCAGGAATGGGCCTTTGTCAAACTTGCATCCTTCAACTTTGGAAGCTCGGCATGCTCAGCTTCTGCTGGGGCACCCTAATGAATGGGACCCTCCTGTTAAACCAAAAGACACCCATCGAGTGGTCTCCATGGCTGTGGGGTCCACTGAACAGCTTGCAGCTTTTGAAGAAGCTGCGGCTCAGGCCGCGGAGCATGCCTCTTTGGCTTTGGCCTTTATGCTGCTTTACTTAGGCGTCACCTTTTCAGGGGAATTTCGTGATTTGTGCCAGTCCCTTCCCACCTTCGTGCAGGACTCTTCTATGGGCACCAAATCTAGATCTTTGAAAAAAAGAGACTAAAAAGAAGTCTTGCCATTGATCATGTGATCATGAACACTCTCAGGTCTCGGATTCCTGCATTTTTCTGGAGGTTTCGACTAGGGTCGATCCTTCAGCCTTGGCCGCTGGCTCCACGGTTCCCCCATCAGGCCAGTTAGTCGAGATGCTCATTGACCAACCTGTTGAGATTTTTCTCGAACCAGTCGACATGTTGTCACCAGCTGAGGCTGATACCTGCCTCCCTCCCTCTCTAGGACTCCAGTTCTGACTATTACTTCCCAGGGAGGGTCAGACCAGCCTGCTGATCCAGTCCCTACCCCTCAAGATCCGGTGATCCCAGAGGATCCTCCACTTTTGCCGGCTCCTTCCATGACCCACCATTGGTGGCCCCTGACAATTGAGGTTGCAGTCCTGAGTCGAGAAGCCCATGCCAGCATTGGTGTTCCTGCTTTCAGCATTCAGGCAAGCAGCATCACTGCTTCTCCTCCTTTTCTTCCTCCTCATATGAGAAGAAGCTCTGCTGCAAAATACGTCGGTGCTATAAGGAGCATATGTGGCACCAGCTCATGTTCACTGGGGTTAAGCTGATTCCAGCCCCCACCCCGGCTATCACATGGCTTCCACCACCGAGGCCTCAGCCTACCCTGGCTGGCTCCCCCCCCTGGCCTCCCCGCCTATTCTGGGAGAGTCACTGCCTAAACAGTCGAAGGAGGGCCCTCCTTCTAAGGATGCACGCGCCACTTCAAGGCTTCCTCATCAGCTATCAGTCACCGTGACTCCCAACAGACCCTGTAAAGTCAGCGGGGACTCTGGCGGTTGACCTTTATTCGACGAATCCTCAGAGTCTTGAGGGCTCCTCCCTACACTCCCTTCCACTGGATATTGAGTAAGGAGAGGATTTGTCAACAGAGCATGGCCCCACTTCTTTTGCGGGCCTGCTCTGTTTAATTTCAGAATCTACGGGTCTTCAAATGGAGCCCATCCAGACATGGGATAAATACCCCCTGACCAAGATTCTCAACCAGGGTGACTCCTCTGGGGAGACCTTCTTGGTCACCGAGGCCATTCTTGGCCCCACTCTGGAGCTTTAACAGCACCCTGCTTCTTGCCCTGCACCGTTGGCTCAGATGGCCCACAAGTATGCGGTCCCTACTGGTTCCCTGTTGGGTTTCACTGAACTTCCCTCAGCCGAGGGTCTGGTGGCCAACTTGGTCTTTCAGCGTACAGGCAGAGTCGGGGATGTGGATAAACCTCCTGACAAGGAATCCAAGAAATTGGATCATATGGCAAAGAAGGTATATGCGGCCTCCTCCCTCAGCCTTCGGCAAGTGACTTTGGCCCTTTTAATGGCCCACTTTGCTCATGCCGTCTTGAGCATCCATGATGAGGTGCTTCCCCAACTCCTTGCAGACTTGCAGACCATGGTCAAGCAGGTCCAGGATCAGGGCCAAATGGTGGCTAACCAGCAGCTGCAGACAGCCATGGACATCGGCGACTCCTGCACCCAGTCTGTGGCCGCTGTAGTGGCCATGTGCCACAGGGCTTGGCTGAGGATCTTGGCCTTCATGGCAGATACCCAGCACAAGTTGGCAGATGTCCCCTTCCTGAGCACTGACTTGTTCGGGCCGGGGTGGAAGGACACCCACTCACATTGAGAAGTCCAGTGCCACCCTGGACTCTATTACCTCTGCCCAGAGGGATCCCAAGGGCACTAAGACTCAAAAGAAGAAGAAGCCCTTTTGGCCCCTCTCTGCACCTGCAGCCAAGCCATCCCAACCTCCAGCTGGGCAGCAGGCCTAGGCTTGGCGTCCCCAGCTGAAGTCAGTTGCTTCGGTTGTCTGGAAGCCAGGTGGTCAAGGTCCCACTGGTTCCTCAGCCGGTCCATCCTCCACCTCCAAGCCTTTCCAGTGATGGGATGGTGGGTGCCATCCCCATGCCCATCCTGACTCCCCGGGTCCTCCCATGGGGAGGATGGCTCCGCCACTTCCTTTACACCTGGTCCACTGTTACCATAGACAGGTGGGTCCCTAGGTGGTTGGTCAGGATCTGCCTCTGGAATTTGAGGCTTGCCCGCCTTTGCTGGGCCTATGCCCCATGGGATGATATGGTGTCCATAGACATTCTGTCAGACCTTCGGAAGACATTACCCAGCTCCTCCAGAAGGAGCTCGTGGCTCCTGTCTCAGACCCTCCAGTACACCCAGGGTTTGTCTCCAGGTACCCCGTGCCAAAACAGGCAGGGGGCTAGTGCCTCATCTTAGATTTGTACAACCTGAACAAATTCCTTCTGCAGAGCACTTTCAGGATGGTCACTTTGTCTCTGATCATGCCATCTCTGGAGCAGAACATGTGGCTTTGCTGTCTAGATCTTCAGGACACATTCTTCCATGTCCCAATCCATCTGTCCCACACACGGTTACTCTGATTCTATATGGATGGGATTCTCTATGAGTTCTAGGCCATGCCCTTGGCCTCTCCTCAGCTCCCAGGGTCTGCAAGAAATGCATTGCAGTGATGGCAGCCTACCTGTGAAGCCAAGAGGTCTGGGTCTACCCCTACTTGGATGACTGGCTCATAGTGGGTCCCTCCAGGGAGGTGGAGCAGTCCAGGGATCTGGCCATCCAGACTTGCATGTCACTTGGCCTCCAGGTCAACGAGCCAAGCCAGAACTTGTACTCATGCATGTGATACACTTCATGCGAGGCAGAGCTCAACTCTTGCAGAGCCAGGGCTCAGCTTCCAGCATACAGGGCAGAGGCTGTCTTCTCCTGTGCCCGATCATTTTGAGTTGGGCCCTGCTTGGGACTTCCTGCTCCTCTTGGGATACATGGCGGCATGCACCAGTGTGGTCCATTGGGCCCGGTGGAGAATGCACTCTCATCAGTGGGAGCTTGCATGCCAATGGTCTCAGCGCAAGGGCCACCATGTATTACCTCAACAGACAGGGCAGGATGCACTCCCTTTCTCTGTGCGGGAAAGCTCTCTGCATCTGTACCCTCATGATCAGCCTAGCCACCGATCTCCTGGCCATCCATATGGTTGGCATTTCCAACCAGCTGGTGGATGCCCTCAGTCGTGTGGGCAAGGCATCTCACGAGTGGTCTCTCTGACCAGAGGTAGTAAACAGCCTGTTGTTCCAATGGGGCACCCCTCTAGTGGATCTGTTTGCCTCCAAGGAGAAAGTAAAGCTGAGGCTGTTCTGTTCCACCCCAGCAGGGAGCACTGCAAGGATGCCTTCTCAAGGCCTTGGACCCCAGGACTCTTCTCTGCCTTCCTCAAATTCTCCTGATCTACAAAGTGTGCTGATCAAGGCCAGGAGGAACAAGGCACAGATGATCCTGGTGGCTCCAAACTGGCCCCCACCAGTTCTGGTACCCCAATCTCCTCAGCCTCAGCAACAGGCTCCCATGAGTGTCTTCCTCTGCTTGGACCTGCTGTCTTGCAATCAGGGAAGGTACTTCATCCAGACCTTCAGTCCCTGCACCTGACAGCTTGGTTCCTGAGCAGCGAGAGTTCCAGGCTTTGGGTCTTTCTAAGGATGTCTTCACCATGGTTGAGGCTTCTCGGAAGGAGTCGGCCCGAAAATGCTATGCCTTCAGATGGAAGAGGTTCTCCATTTGGTACCAGGGCAAGGAGCTTGACCCCTTTATCTTGTCCAGTGGCTAGCATTCTTGACTACTTTGGTCCCTCTCTCAGTCAGGCCTTCCGTCGACGGACCCTTAATGTTTACCTGGCAGCCATCTCAGCATTCTGGGGTGGCTGGTATGCCATTGTTGGTGCAAGAGAAGGCAGTCTGGCACTTTTCAAAGGCCCTGACTACATTTCCTCTGGTGCATGAACCACCACCTTGGGACTTGTTGCTGGTGTCTTGGAAAAGTTTGTGGGCAAGCAATTTGAACCAATGCACAGGTGTGAAATGTCTTACCTGTCATGGAAGACTGCCTTCCTGGTGGCTATCACATCAGCCAGAAGGATCAGTGAGCTCTAGGCGTTCTCAGGGAGTCACTTTACTTGGTCTTCCACAGGGACAAGGTCATCCTTTGCCCCAACCAAGTTCCTTCCGAAGGTTGTGTCTGAGTTCTCACCTTAACTAGGTGATCCATCTCTCTGGAAGTCAGCACACACCTTCATTTCCATTACCACATCGACCTCGAGTCACACCAGGATGCTGGTTTTGGGGCCTCAGTTCTCCAGTCCCTGTTCCCTAAGTAGGGATGTATGCCTTGCTTCTCCCCGGAGAACTGCTAGAGTCTGCAGAAGTGGATAGAACAACATATCCACTCCTAGAAAACAGGTTACCAGCCTGTACAGTAGTTCTAGAAGGTATATGCTGTTCATCCACACTGACCCACTCACCTCCCAGCTCTCAATGCACACCTCTGCTTCCAGCGGCTAGATCTGACGCCATGGGGCAGAGCTGAGGGTTATACCACCCAGGTGGATGGCAGGAGCCAGCTTGAAGACATTCCGCAACCCTTAAAGGGAAAGGCGATCTGCCAGAAAGTGTGGATGAACCACATATACCACTCCTAGAACTACTGTTATAGGTGAGTAACCTGTTTATTTGACTACCTCTTAGTGTGTACCCTAGCTTTTTGGTTTGTATGTTTCTGTGTTGGGAATCACCAGTACTTATATCGCTTGTATATCTGAATTTTGCACCAGCCACTGATCTCACAGTTTGGCTTTGGCAGTCTCAAAGTGGCAAGTTATTAGGAGGGAGAGACCATCATTTGTAGTGTCTGAATTGCTTAAGTTTTTTTTTTTTTGAGGGGGGTGTATAAGCTCCTGCAACCCCCTTCTAACTTGCTCCACTTTAAAAATAAATAAATAAATAATGTGGCAGACTGATGGGCCAAGTGGTCCTTATCTGCTATCAGATTCTGTTTCTCTGTTACTCTAGCAGGAGCGTGGTCGTACTCGGAAGTCAAATTGCCAGTTTTTTTATTTATTATTGTGGGATATTAAGCCCCTGGTGCTGGCCCTCCTACCCAAGCCCACAGCAGTAGCTCAATCTCCCTCTATGTTTCTATGTTACTGTAGCAAGAGCATGGTCGGACTTGGAAGCCAAATTTTTTATTTTTATTTTGGGTCATTAAGCCCCTGGCACTCTCCCTCCTACACAAGCCCACAGCAGTAGCTTATTCTCCCCTCTTTCTGATCCACTCAACAGCATTCAAACTCCAAACCCAGATTAATTTTTTTATTTCTTTTGGGCTATTAAACTCCTGGCGTGCTCCGTCCTACTCCAGCCTGCAGCAGTGGCTTACTCTCCCATATTTCCACCCCGCTTCACTGTATAGTAAAAAATGTGTATCAGCAGAATGGGACCCAGTAGAACAGCAGTGCAAACGGTGAACATTCGCCATTGACAAATGCTTATTATTTAAAGCAACAGTGCAGCGAAATTGGGCAAAATATTTGATGCTACCTTTTTTCACTAAAAAAGATTCCAAGCATTTTCCAGTTTTATGTGGTGGTAAAATGTTCAAATTCCACCAAAATCAGGGTATTTTTAAAATGTTTTAATTTAGTTTATTCTCAAGGAAAAAAGATGGCCGCCACATTTGACTTAGAAATAGTAGTATAAATTGGGCAAGAGATAGGATCAAGAAAATAAAAAAAAATCATGCTGCACAGCATAGGAGGTGTTGAGAAAAGTAGATACAGTGTAACAGGTATACTGATATTAACTGTAGCTGGAACTAGCTTTTTGGAAAAAACTTTCTTATTGCAATGCTGCTTTTAAAGCATTTGTAAATTGTACAAACATACATCCAATAAATTGTATATGCTACATTTAAATACAACCAGTCCATGAATGCTGGATCAGAGAATCACATTTCTCATGTGTTATAGCAAATATGGGAAATAAGAAATATCAAAATACAGTGCACTAGAGCTAACTGCAGCCAAAGCAAGTTTGCATATAATAAACAATATTTTAAAGTATATGAAACCTCCAAGTTGGCCTCCCAGATTAGTAAATTATAACACCTCATTTTACATTCTTCCCCACACCCTTAAAGGAAACATCCACGTCACAGCGGGCCCCACCTCCATATGAAGTGTGGCACGATTAGCAGTTCCATAAATTGAAGCGTTTGTACTACTTACTGCTCAAGATTTTATTTAAAATTATATCTGGCTGATCCTGCGCCTTCCCCGCTGTCATTTTACATGTGAAAATCCCTCCCAGCGCATCCACAAGCACCCACGGCTGTCCCCAGTATGACGTGTCTTCCGGGGATCAGCCGGGATGCTTCCAGCATTACAGTGCCGGTATCAGTTTCAAAGAGCTCCGGTTTTGATCCTTAGTGTCTCTGTGATAAACGGAGACCAGGTGCAGACTAACAGGCACCCTAGCAGTCTGTACCTGGTCTCAGTATAACACGGACACATGCAGGATCCAAACCAGAGCTATTCGAAGCTAAGGCTGTCTGTGGGTCTGGGCCAGAGGCACTAGGACCCCACAGGAGCAACTCTTGGCTAGGGGGCTGACAACAACTACTGGGCACAGCGTCTGCATGCCCCACATGGTACCGCACATCAGACAATAACCATTGCCAGCTCCCTCCCTAACATCAGTTCTGTTCTTCCCGATGTCAAGTGCACACCATGGGAGCAGTTGCCAAACCATCGCCACTATTTCACCTGCATCGCTGCATTTTTTCCTTGATAGGTTGTCATTTTTTCCTTCTTCATTTTATTTCCTTCCAACGATGCTGAAGTCACTGTTGAAAGGGGCTTCTGAAAAGGAAAGGAAAACACCCATTATGCATCGTTGCCCCTTTGAGAACAAGATGGCATCAATGGACCAGTATCAACCATGCTCAGCCTGCCTTGGACCTGAGCACGATGTGGATGCCTGTAATGCCAGCTTCTCCATGAACCATCACATCCTCGAAAAGTGCACATTGAAATGGGGTCCCCCAATCCCCACCTTCAGTGGCAGGTGTTGCATGCAAGCTTCCAAGGTAAGGTCTCTAGGCCCTTCCCCTGAGCATCTTCCAGGGACCTCAGGTTCCAAGACAGTACATGGTTCTGCTCAACCCCACCACACTGAGACATCGGAGACCCTGGTGGCTAGGTCTGGTGGACAGCTGACTCCTTCTGGGTGGTTAACTGAGAACCCTCCACAGTCTGATTGCCTTGAGCAGCAGATGTCCCCAGTGGTGGGCCCGAGGCTATATGCCCAGTCCCCACTGGTGGACATTACAACGCCATTTCTTTGTGTCACCTGTGCTGTTGCCATCATTGGCAGTGACAGCATGGTGGATGATAATAGAGATAGTGCATAGCCCCCCCAACACTGTTTTCAGTGTCAGGGGAGGGCCTGGCACGAAGGCTGATGCTGGTGCTGGAACTGGCTTGGAGTCTGTTCCCACTTATGGTGTCACTAGATATACCAGGGAGGGGGGTGACTCTGAGTCCAGAGACAGCGATGGCCAAGTTATTGGGCCTAGGTCTGGCTCTGAGCATGGTGCCAATAGATTTTAATTTGTAGTAGCCCTGATGTGGTGAGCTCCTGGACTACTGGTAGAGTTTTGGTAATTGTGGTTGTGAATCTGTTTGTCATCTGTGATAGATCTCAAACAACACATGGCTCTGTTAGCATCCTTTACATTTAGCGCCCTTAAATTTCAAAAATGTGATAAATTATCTTGTTCCGCCCTTTTTATTAAATTAATAGGAACAAGTCATGCATTCTCATTGGTATGCATTACTTTTGTCACACACAGTATGTAGTAGCAGCTCCTTAATTAATATGTGATTGTACCTTTAAGAGAGAAAAGGCAACTGAATATTAGTGAAAGAAATGACTATTAAAGTTCACTATTTCCCAAATAGTTATTTTAATCAAACCTCCTTGTATGTTCACCCAATATAGTACAGTGCTGTGTATCATTGTTGGCCCTTTTTGTATGCCTTGGTTATCTCTGGGATAAAGTAGGCATGTGCCTTTAAGGGGGGGCAGGCTGCTTTAGCTAACCCTTGCCTTGGCTGTGGTAAACTGAGCGAGGGATCATCTGCATTGCTGGCTGCTATTGTAATAGGATACAGTTTGGGGCAGAAGCATTTTTTGTTCTGCAAAACAAGTTTCTTCAATTCTCTCTCATGGTCAGTAAGTTAGGGGACTTCGTCTTGAGAAGCTGTAGCAATTGCTAGCGCCATTCTCCACTGCAAGATAGGTTGGATTTAGTCAAATCTTGTTTGTTTATCCTCAACTAAGATGGTGGCCGAAATGTCGTGAGAGCTGAGAGCCAGTCAGCTTGCAGCTCTCATGTACCAGGAGATTTGTAAACTAGAAAGAAGTAGGGGGGGTGATCATGCTGCTAGCAGTTATTTGAGAAACTGAGGCCATAAAGAAACATTTGATGGCTCCATTTTGGTCCATAGAACTTCTTTCTCTGTGGGACTGTTTTTGTGTAGAAAATAGCACAAGGTGGTTATGGTGCTTTGATTTAGTCCCACTGAACTCCAGTAATGTCTGAATCCAGCTCAGGATTTTAAGCATTTTCCAGTGCAAGGAAGCTTTTCTGGGTGAGTTTGAAAGTACCTTTTACAAGTTAGTGAGGCTAGCAGGGTCACCAGATTCTTGTTGGTGATTAATACAACTCAGGAACCAGGTTGATTATTCATTATATTACCTCATGTAAATCACTGCATAGATTCTGTGTTCAATTATGTGCGTCCAGACATTTTTGGTTCCTGGCACCGCTAGCAGGGGTGTTCAGGTAGCTAATAATCTTATAGTTGCACAATGTGATAATGTTCATAATTTGAATACTGTGCTGGCAATTTCTCAGCTAACATTTTCCTTGACAACCAACGCTAGTAGAAGCGTAGTGCTAACATTTCTAAGACTGCCAGTTTTGCAATTTTAAACAGTTGCATATCTGCAGAAACATACTCGTGGTCTTGTTTGATCTTTGTTGTAGGATATTAACAAATAGTTTAGCCAGGTGGTTTCTACCTTAGTAATGAAGTTGTTCTTATAATAAACGTGTTCTTTACAAGAAACACACTGGAGCTCTAGGGTGTGCTTGCAACCTGTTTTGATGCACATAAGAACTAACCTTAGGAGAGCAGACCCCCCCTCTCAGAAGGGGGATGTACTTTCTTCAAGTCACATGTGCATCAAGCAACCTATCAGGTGTACACTACCCATGATGTCATGACTGTGGAGTGCCTCAGAGATTATCCCCCACAATCACCACTCAAGTGGAATTCTGAGATCAGAAACCTCTTGATTATGAGGCTGCAGTCCTTTCCACTACAACACAAAGCAGACACAGGAATGAAGGTAAGCTCTTTAGCTGTAGAGGTTAAAACCATGCCAGGAGGTTCCTGACAGGACAATCTCATTTCTGAGAGGAGAATGACATTCCTGACAGGAGAGTTTCCTGATAGGAAAATCTCATCCCTGAGAGGAGTATTTCATTACAGGAAAATCTTGTGGCAACTTTACCATCCTACCACTTCTTGTGCAGCACTAATGTAAAGGCCAGTGTTGGATCCAGGATTTTAAAAACAGGTCCTGTGACAGAAATGAATGGGGTCCAACTAAAAGGGATTGGGCTGTCGGCAAGCAGGCAGAACATCTCTGAATCTATCATCTTATACTGAACATGTTTGTTTGTTTATTTATTTATTTATGTCTTTGGTAACTGGGTAGGTGCACTGATCCAAAAGACCGTTTTTAGGCACGACCTGGGCCATAAAATGGCAACAGTACAGGAAGTAACAGTTACATGCACGGCATAGCAGTACACACCCCAAGCATGGGGTGGTGTGGAAAAAAGAAATGTACAGTTAATAAGATGGATTATACAATAACATTGGAGATTATACAATAACAGTAGAGATGGTCAAGGGACAAGTGTGACAGAACAAATAGAGCAAATTACATTCATTAACAGCATATGTTATCATGATCCAATTCCATACAGACGCTGACCACAATAGCTATGCAGGTTCAGACAGTCAAGCATTTTCATTGTTTCTTAGGGATTAAAGGTTCAGAGAGGATCAGGGGCAGGTTTGAGGATTTGATGGTGTTTGTGTGTGTGTGTGTGGGGGGGGGTTATGGCAAAAGGAAAAGACAGATTTGAGAATGGAGAGGCAGGGGCTAGAAGTGATATCTACACATTATTTATTTATTTAAATATTTCGCCAAGGAGGCTTACTGAGCAACAAGTCACTCGTCTACCGGTGAGACCTGGGGGGAAGGGGTACAACTGGAATGAGATATTATACATTAAAGTTACAAGATCAACATTGACATACAGTTGTAAGGCAGGTGTTATAAACAGTGTTACAACAGTGTTGCGCATAATATGTAGAAAGAGTGGACAATAATAAGTGTCAGGTTAATAAGTAAACAAGTGCTTACATGAAATAAAAGGGGGAAGGGAGGGAGGTGGGGGAGGGGAATAGTCATACCCCTGGAGACCCCTTCAGGATGCAAGGAACTTTGTAAGGGGACTGGGTGGACCAGAGAGAGAAGGGATAAGGCAGTGTCCAGAGAGACCCCTTTAAGATGGTGGGGAAGGGAGTAGATGAGAGATACAAGCCCTTGGGGGCAGGAGAGGACCCATGGAGAGCATTCAGGATCCCTTACATTCTGTGAGAGATCAAGGGAGGCCATTAAGGGGAGCAATTAGGGGAAGGGAGAAGGATAGGTGTGTGTGTGCACAGGATAAAATGAAGGTGAGGTAGGTAGAATTTGTCTAGGGCTTAGAGGAGGAAATTAGGAGGACATGGCAGGAGCAGCTAGGTGCAAGGTAATTATTGAGGGCAGAGCTGATGGAGTAGGTGGAGGATGAGTGCCGATTTTGGGGAGGGAATTCCACATTTGTGAGAGGCGGTGAGAGTAACTGGATTGGCCAATTTGGGTGGGTCTGCTGGGGACAACCAGGTGTACAGGAATCGGTTGATCTAAGGGAATGGAGGGTGGGGGGTGTTATAAAGGAGGAGGTGAGGTAGGAAGGGAGCTCACCCAACCAGTTCTTGGAGGTGAATTTAGCACAGTGGGAAAGTCACCTGTTTGTAAGAGAGGGGAAGGATAGGGCATGGTAAAGATCGCAATGATGAATGGGAGAGGGGGCATCCAGGGCAAAACGGCAGAAGAAATTAAAGAGGGTGCCCAGTCTGGCCTGGTAGGACTTAGTGGCAGCACCATAGACCATGTCACAGTAGTCAAAAATGGGCAATATCATCTTCTGAACAAGTTCACGCCTAACCGTAGGAGGAATGCAACTATGGTTCCTGAACAGAGCACCAAGCTTGGGGCGCAATTTTTTCTGGATGGCGTCAATATGTCCAGAGAAGTTTAGGTGTTGGTCCAACCAAACACCTAAGTACCTGAAGGAGGATGTGTCCTCAAGTAAAGTCCCCTCAAGGGTGTGAAAAGTGGGTAGGGAGGGTAGCCTAGAGAGTATCTGCCTTGTGCCAAAGGTTATGGAGACAGTCTTTTTGGCGTTGAGGAAAAGTTTATGGTTAGCAAACCAGACCTGAACCTTGTCGAAGTCTTACTGTATGCTGGTTGTAACCTCAACAGAACAGGAGCCAGATGCATACAGAACTGTATCATCTGCATACATATGTATAGCGGAGGATGAGGAGCAAACAGAGGGAAGGTCATTTAAGAAGATGGAGAATAGGAGGGGCCCTAATACCGAGCCCTGGGAAACTCCAGTGCTAATCGGGAGGGGCGAGGAAGTGGCGTCCAAGATCTTAACTGATTGGGTTCTACCAATAAGGTAGGCCTTGAACCTGTTTGTGGCGGAAGGAGATAGGCCAGCTGCTGGGAGTGAGCTGAGGAGAAGGGAGTGAGAGACAGTGTTGAAGGCCTTGGCCAGGTCGACAATAATGGCAGAGGTAATTTGCCCATTTTCCATCCCAGTTAGGATGGAGTCTGTGAGCCGTAGGAGAGAGGTGGTGGTTGAGTGTTTTTTTCCTGAAACCAGACTAGAAAGGGGTGAAAAAGGAGGTGTCCGATAGAAAAGAGGTGAATTGAAAGAGAACAATGTGTTCTTGAAGCTTGGTAAGGGTAGGGAGGAGAGAAATGGGGCGATAGTTGCCAGGGGATGAGGGTGCAGTGACAGTTAGCAGCAGCCAGGAGCCAGGCTTTAGGTAGAGGAAGGACCACAGCATGTTTCCAAGAAGAGGGGACAGAGGCAATAGAGAATGAGAGATTTAGGATTATTGAGAGGGGGTAGGCAATGGCCGTAGCAGAGAGGGAGAGGAGTTTTGGGTCAAGGCCATCAGGGGAGGCACCTTAAAGGGGTTGATGGTGAGGAGGGCACTTAGGGCATCATTTGGGGTTACAGTAGCAAAGAGAAGGGAAGGTTGGAGGGTGGTGGAGGGGCACATCAGTAGAGGGTGGGGAGGGGATGGGTAGGAGGGGAGGGATTTCACTAGCTCAGTGGCGCAGGAAGTATAGCAGGAGTTAAATTCGCAGCTACAGCTGGTGGTCTCGGACACAGTGAGCTATTGACTTTGTACTGTGGGCGGTGGGTGAAATGAAGGGGTAAATAGGAGTGTGCACCACCTTCCAGAATTTGAAGGAGAATTTATGTTGGTGCTGAAGGCAGATTTGAAATATTTAGACTGGTTACCTCAGCCCCTGTGCAAGTGTTTGAGCATGTAGTTCGCAGTCTACTAGGATGCTGGGTAGTTTTATGATGCTTCCCCGGTCGCCATTCAGGCCAGAAGTTAGGGTTATCGCAGGCACTCTGGTCAGCTGGTAAAGTCTGCAAGAAAGATTTCTTTAGCGAAAGGACTTATCAACTGAGGGAAAGTTATGGACCAGCTGAAGTGGCAAGGTTACTGTAAGAGGTCTCAGTTCAAGAGACTTGAAAGAGCGCAGTTATTTGGTTTTGTGTGGCGATTTAGTTCTGTGGACTTTCCTAACTATGAATATCAGGTCATGGTCACGGAGAGCATCAGGGAGGATGCCAGAGGTGATGATGTAGTGGGGGAGGGAGGTAAGGGTCCAGTCGAGTAGGGAGTGTTGTTGTGTCTTGTGGTTTAGGCAGATGAGTTTGGAGATCAGTTGGGAGAGGTTTAGGCTCCAATTTCATTTTTAGTTTTGGTAGTTTTAGGTGACAACCAATTTATATTGAAGTTGCCTAGGATGAATAATTCCCCAGAACGAGCAAAGGAAGTGATGGAGGTTAGGAGGCTGAAGGCTGACCAAGGATGGACATTTGGACAGCAGTAAATGCCAGCTATGAAGATTGAGAGAGTGAAGGGGAGGGTCACATGGATAGCTAGGGCATCATGGGTCTCAGGAGTGGAGGATGAGTAGATGATAGAATATTGGATGGAGGCTAGGACATAAATGGCCACACCACCACGGTCTTGCCTTAGCAGTGAGTAGCCGGGAATGGAGACTGAGTGGTCAGGGATACTGCTCTTTAGCCAAATTTCTGAGAAGATTAGAATGTCTGGTTTTAGAGTGCACACCATAGTCTGAATCTGGTCTATTTTTTGTAACAAGCTGCAGGTGTTTAGATGCAGGATCTTTAAGCCCTTTGGGAGAGCTGAAAAGAGAGCAGGGGAGGTAGTAGAGGAGGAGGCACCAGAGGAGCAAGGGGCAATAGGACCTGGGTTGGGGTTGATATCCCCGGTGGAGGGCAAGTATGAGAAAGTGGAGCTTTGATGATTTTGAAGGGGCTGACGAAGAGGTTGGGAGTTTTGAGTAGAAGGGAGTGGATGAGTGAATAACGAGAAGGTGGAGAACTGCAAAGAAAGTGGACACCGTTATCAAAGCTGCATGAGGAATAGTGGTAGAGTGAGACCATATTTCAAATGGCAGGGAGGGAATAATAGCATGGATATGGGTAAGGGATTGGAGATAGTAACTGATGGGGTTGGGAGAGTGATTAGGAATAGGTGAATAGAGAGCAAGTGAAGGTGATAAAGCGGGGGATATGAGCAGAACAAGGGGGAGAGAGAGGATAGTAGGGGATGCATTGTTCATAAGGCAGAGAAATTAATGAATAATTGATCTAAGAAGGCGAAGAATTTGTAAGCAGGGGCGCAGAGGAGGGGCTGGTCAGATGGAGGTGGAGCTGTAATTTAGGAAGGTATCTAGATGAACAACAGCTAGGGATCGCTATAGATAAAGATTATGTCCCTCTAGTGGCAGTAGAGTATAACTTGCTAATGGGGGAAAAAAGGTAAATCAGATATTAAACAGGCTGAGGAGGTTCACAGAATCAGAGGAAGAACACAAGTAAAAAGTCGAGAAGCTCTGAATGGGCTGAAAGAAAAAGAGGGCTGTAGGGTCTAGCACAGTCTGTGCTGTCTGGGTTCAGCGTACCTTCTTTTGTGAGTGGAGAAGATGGCAGGAGCTCCAAGTGGCACATGGTGTAGTTCCAATGCTGGAAATAGAAAGGGAGCTGGGAGTTAAAATACTGGGAGAAGGGGTTAGTGGATAATCAGAAAGTACAGAAATCAGATAACAGGCAAGGAGAAAGTGTGAGAGGGAGAGAGAGAGAAAGAGAGAGAGAGAGGGAGACAGACACACACACACACACGGCCTAGGTTTCAGATGAATTAACTTTAAACTCTTAAACTGCAATACTGTCCCATAATTAATACAAAAACAGTAAAAAATTAATTTTTTTTTAGCTAAAATTATTTCTCTAAACAGATGATAGAGCAGGCTGTCCTGTAGATATGCTACAAAATAATTAAACCAGGTAAATCAGATATTAAACAGGCTGAGGAGGTTCACAGAATCAGAGGAAGAACACAAATAAAAAGTCAGCAAGTTCTGAATGGGCTGAAAGAAAAAGAGGGCTGTAGGGTCTAGTGCAGTCTGTGTGGTCCAGGTTCAGCGACCTTCTTTGTAGTGGAGAAGATGGCAGGAGCACCAAGTGACACAGGATGTGGTTCCAATGTTTCTTTGTGAGTGGAGAAGATGGCAGGAGCTCCAAGCAGCACAGGTGTGGTTCCAGTGCTTCTTTGTGAGTGGAGAAGATGGCAGGCACCCAAGCGCACAGGGTGTGGTTCCAATGCTTCTTTGTATTATAGAACATGCTGATATGTAGGCCCTAGATATTATTGTTGGGTGCAGTGACAGTTAGCAGCAGCCAGGAGCCAGGCTTTTAGATTATGTTTAAAAGCCAGGTGAGTGGGGGACGAGCGGATGGACGGTGGGAGCTTTTTCCATAGGGAGGGTGGTGAGACCGAAAAAGCACAAATTCCCAAGGCAGGGGACACGCGGAGTACGTCTAGCAGGGGGACTGAAGATACCCTAAGAATCCTTGAAACCACTCTATCTGTCAAGAGGGGTGAGTAGGGGGCCAGAAGTTGGTTTCTAAGTGAGCTGTCTAATGGCAGCCCATTGTATAATCAAAGTGACCTTGTAGAGGGAGCCACCCTAAGGACTAGTAGAGAGTGAAGTAGTGGGTGGTGTGGAGCTTGAAGCATGAATCAACAGATAGAATTATATGTTGTGTTTAGTCGTGAGTGCAAGGTGGAGGATACTAGGGAGTAGACAGGGGAGCAGTAATTAAGGAGGGGCAGTAGGTTATCATGTGCAATGGCAAGGTGCGCGTCGGCAGACAGGAAATGCTTGCATTGGTATGCAGCACCTAATTTCTGGTGGATTCTCCTTACAGTGTTGCTGATATTTATTTATTTATTTGAATTTTGGTAACCGGGTAAGACCACTGAGACAATTACAGTTCCTTTTTCAGGGTCGACCCGGGTAAGACAACAATACTAATACAAGGCAGTTACATTAAGTTCAGGAAGAGTCAGATTACAGGAGAAGTATACTATATACAAAAGTTAGATTACAAAGAAAAGAATAAAAAAAAAAATTACAAGGTATACATTGCATAACTATACACATATAAAGGTACCCTCAGCAGACATTGCTAGCAGGTATAAATGCACAAATCAATGTATGAGAGAGAGATAATCACACAATAGTGCATAAACAATACCTAACCATGTTCAAGTGTGGGCACCATCAGAAACCACAGCCAGCAAACGAGTAACATAGGGAAGGAGAGTTAGATAACAGAGATAGAAGTAGAGGCTAGGTGGAGGGAAGGTTGGAGGGATTAGGGGACGGAGGAGAAAAAAAGAGGGGTAATGGCTAACCAAGGCACAAGGAGAAGTTTCAACTAGTAAACAGCCTGCAGTCTCGGGATGAAAAGTCAACAACGGAAGCAAGTGCATTTTGCAGAGGAGGCAAGAAATGTCAGTAGATTGGACCAGAACATAGGAAGTGAGGTGCAGGATAGGATGGGGGGGGCAGTGAATCCCAGTCAGTTACTGCTACAAAGGAGAAGGCCTTATGTGCAACAGCTAGCCTCAGAATAGGTCTTAGAAGAAGAGGGAGGGAGGCTGATCTGAGTGCTCGGGGGCTAGTCTCCAGCAGATGAACTCACTGAGACAAGGGAGGGTGTATTTGTGGACAAGTTTGTGCATGAAACTCAAGGTGGAGAGCCTCAACTTTGATTCATAAGGCAACCAACCCAACAATGAGAGGACATTACAATGGTGGAAGCAGGAGTTGACCTAAGGCAAATCTTCCCACCCTATGGTATGCTCACTGCGTGAGAAGAGACACATTAGATGTGTTGGTGGAGAGCAATAAGTAAGCCCCATAAGTAAGGAGGGGAAGAAGTGAAGAGGAAGCGATCTTGAGGCAAGAGGTAGAGATGAGAAAAGGGCAAATGCGATAGAGAAGACCCAGCTACTGATTAAGAGTCTTGATTAGGGTGGAGACATGGGTGGTGAGGGGGAGAGAGAGAGAGAGAGAGAGGAATCCAGGGTAATACCCAGATATTTGAAGGTATTGACTGATGCAAGCACAATGCCATTGAGGGAGGTAATACAGAGAGGGAAGAGGGAGCGGGAGGATGGAGGTAGATGAGAAAAGAGCATACTTTTTGTCTTATTTGTATTTAGGACAAGCTGATTGCTCATGAACATGTTCAGAAAAAGAAAGGGAGGGGTCAAGGGTAACACCTAGATATTTGAAGGACTGGACATATTCAAGGGGGGGCCTGCTGGGGTGAGTACTAAGAGGGAGGAGTTGGTTTTGGCAGCTTTGGCGAGGAAGGGTTTGGAGCCAAAGAGCGTAGCTTTAGTCTTTTTTCATTGACTAGGAGCTTATTGGAGAGGAACCACTGTTGGGAGGAGCCAAAGGTTCTGTGTGAGGGTGGTGGAGATGGATCCGATAGATTTATCGCTATGGTAGAGGACCAGATCGTTACATACAGAAGCACTTTACAACTGATGCTATCCCTGGAAAGTGCATTAATGAACATGGAGAAAAGCAGGGGTCCGAGTATGAAGCCCTGGGGGACTCCAGTGTATACCGGGAGTACAGCAGAGGATGCTTTACCAATGATAACAGACTGGGACCTGCTGGAGAGATAGCTGTGGAATGTTAGCATTTAGTAGTGGACCATGATAAAATTAATTTTTTGTTATGTTATTTTACCAAAGTCCTGCCTCTGTCCTTGCCAGCACCTCTGATACATAGGGGCGGTCCTGAACACCAGTTAGGGCAAGGCCTTTTTGCCCGAGGACAGGGTGAAGTGACTGATAGTGCAAGCCCGACTGATAGTGCAGGCCCGTCTGGTTTCCTTCAGTTGGCAGGTCCCAGCCAGGGTCTTCCTATGCCTTCTGGGCCACATGGCGGTGGCAATTGCCATGGTTCTCTTGACCCATCTGCATATGCGGGTCCCTCAGTGGACCTTGATGATCCAGTGGGACCAGCGTACCAATGACCTGGACCAATTGGTCTCTGACCCAGTCTGGAAGACTCTGTTATGGTGACTGGACCCAGCCAACCACCTTCAGGGAGTCTCTTTCCAGCTCCAGAACCCCCCCCCCGACAGGTTCTCTTGACAGACGCATCTGGCCTGGGCTGGGGTGCCCATCTGGCCGATCATCAAACCCAGGGTACCTGGATGGAAGAGGAGCAGGATCTTAACAACAACATCCTGGAGATTCGGCCAGTTCTTTATGCCCTACAGGCCTTTTCAGACTTATCTCCTCTCCAGTCCGCTGCTTGTGCAGACGGAAAACATGTGTGTGGTGTATTACATCAGCAAGCAGGGGGGGAACCCATTCATACCCCCTGTGTCAGGATGCGATGAGAGTCTGGTTCTGGGCCATCAAGCAGAGTCTGGAGCTCTCAGCCGTGCACATTTCAAGCATTCAAAACGTCTTGGCCGACAGTCTCAGCCACTCCATGTCACGGGCTCATGAGTGGGAACATCTAGCCTCAGTGGTTGAAGAGCTCTTTGACAGGTGGGGCTATCCAGAGTTGAACCTCTTTGCATCACCATTCAATGCAAAACTGCCACTTTTTTGTTTACTCGATCCCGGGCCTGGAGTTTTCTGACAAGATGCTTTGTCCCTCTCTTGGAAGTGGAGGTTTTTGTATGCCTTTCCTCCCTTCCCACTCCTGCCGAGGGTTCTGCTCAAGCTACAGTTGGAAGGAGTGAAGATGATCCTCATAGCTCCCCTCTGGCCATGCAGATTTGCTTCCCCCTGCTACAACAGCTAGCAGCAGAACCTCCAGTGCCCTTTCCCCTGTCCACCAGCTTGCTGTCCCAGGACCAGGGCACCCTGGTCCATCTGGACCTCAAGTCCCTGCATCTCTATGCGTGGCTCCTGCAAACCTAGCTATTGCTCACTTTGGGGTATCCTCTAGGGTTGCTGACGTCCTAGTGGCAGCCAGGAAACCCTCCACCAGGGTCACTTATGCTATGAAATGGAAGCACTTCTCCATTTGGGCCGCTGCTCACCATCTGGATCCTTTCACCTGCCCAGTGAATCAGGTGTTGGAGTATCTCCATTCCCTTTCATATTCAGGCCTGGGGTACTTCTCCCTTAAGGTGCACCTTTCTGCCATCTCTGCGTACCATGCACCTATCTGAGGGAAAAGTTTTCACCTAGCTTGAGGTGTCCTACATATTCCTGTGGGCATTTTTGCATCTGAAACCTCCCTTTTGGGACCCAGTCTCCCATGGGACCTCAGCTTTGTTGAGAAACTCACTTTACTCTCCTTTGAACTGGCTGTGAGTTGCAACTTGCACTTTTGTCATGGAAAGTGCTCTTTTAGTTGCTATTACTCTCTACCAAGGATTTCCAAGCTACAGGCTCTTATTTGTATGAAGCTTTATTTGGTTTTTCACAAAGACTTTGTGTACTAATTCTAAGTTTTTACCTAAGGTGGTGTCGAGTTTACTTTGAATCAATCCATCCTCCTGCCAGTTTATTTTCCTGAGTATTCTTATCAGGGGAGGCATTGCTCCATACTTTGGATGTTCACAGAATGTTGCGGTATTACACAAACTGCACCAAGTCTTTGAGGAAAACTGTCCAGTTGTTTGTTTCATTTGCCCCCAAGAGAGAGGGCACTCCTGTTTCCAAACAGTGTTTGTATAAGTGGTTAGCAAATTGCATTGTTTATTGCTACCCAAGTACAACAAACCCCTGCCGGGAGTGGTCAAGGGCCATTCCACCAGGGGTATGGCTGCCTCCACAGCTTGCTGACATCTATGCAGCTGCCACCTGGAGTTCTGTCCACACCATCACCAAGCATTATAGTCTGGACATCACCGCTAGGCACAGGGCTAATTTGGCCTGGCAGTTCTTCAGGGCCTTCTGTCATTAGCTCTTGACTGCTGACTTGTCCTCCTCCCAGTGGTGCTACCCTGGTGATACTTAGTACTGCTTGGGACTCAGTCCTGTCAGTGTGACCTGCTGCAAGAGCCCTCCTTGAAGTAAGATAGTACAGTGTCATCGATGCACAGATCAGGAAGATCAGAAAGCAGGAGCAGCTGTAGAATCGCAAACAGTATTTGTCAGTACTAGCAGTAACATAAAAAAATTTGTTCAGAATAACTATTTACAAAGGCAGAATAAACAGAGAAGATCCGAGTTGTCCTTCTATCTCTGTGTGTCAATGTCTGTTTCTCTCTCTTATTAGTCTTTGCAACCCCCCTCCTCCTTAACAAGCATCTTGTTTTTTTCTAAAATGTTCTTGTAAATTTCAGGCAGATGCAGCCAGAACACAGTGTCCCAGAACTGAGGGCCCCTTCTCCACAGCTTCTGAAAAAGGGCTTAAAAACTGCTGTCAGGTTAAACTCTTGAGTTCCCAATAGCTTTTTGCAATCATCTCAAACTATAATTATATATATTTCAACAGTAACACTTTATCATTTCTAAACAAAGGGATCCCAATATCAGTTACATTTCCACATAATGATTTGTATACATTTTTATACCAGCAGATATGCAACAGAGGAAAAGACAGAACAGCAAGGGAAGAGTGAGAGGCAAATAACTGCGAGACTGTTGGAGTGATCAAATCCTAGGTCTCACAAGAAAATTTGGTTGTGCAACTAGACAGACAAGAGACAGGAAAAGAAAGAACAGAACAGATCCCTGCATTCAAACTCTCTATAACAACTGGGACAGGGTCCTATTTCACCCTGTCACATACAGTTATGTAACAACTTACCGTAACAGTAGATCTTCGAGAGAAGGTCTTGCAACAGGCCCTGCTTTCCCTCCCTCCTTTCCCTTGCTGCTTTTTGTCTTTTGCACTACTTCTGCCTTTCTTTTGGCTCTCAGGAAACCTCCTTGGTTCTCCTTCAACTGCCCATAGGGATCTCTGGCTAGAGAACTGAGGTAGGTGTGGGGGACCACCCACCTAGATAAGCTAGACTGACATCAGATGACTGGCGGTAGTGGGCGATCCCCATGGTAGACTGCTAGCTAGAAGCTTTTGTGTGGTCCTGGTGCCTGGTGGCTTAGTCCTGTCGGTGTGGCCTGCTGCAAAAGCTTCTATCGAAGATCTACTGTTACAGTAAGTTCTTGTAACTACTTTTCTCACTGGCTGCACTCAGTTGATAAGGGGAATGGATGTTTGTCCTTATTGTGCCCAGTAAAATATGGGGTGCCACAATGTTCCTTTTTGGATCCCCTTACTTTTTCTTCTTTTTTAAAATCAACTGCTAGTCCATTGTAAGGCTTCCAAAAGAATACACTGCAGATGATGCCATGTTTTTTGCCCAGGTGAACAATATGATTGATCTGGTCCACAATCTGCAATTCGACTTCAGCAGTCAATCATCTTGGTTAATAACTAATCATTTTTTGCTTTATAAAAAATTGATTAATGCCATGCTGTTACGCACTAGAAAAAAATTAGGCAACGTGAATAACCAATTCCAAACTGCAACCTTAGATTGTGCCTTTCTTAAAAAGTGGACAACATTAAATATTTAGAGGTTTTACTGTACCAGATGTCGACTTTGAAGAAAATGTGAACTACTTAAAACGTGCACTAAAAGCTTGAGGCCTTATATTATACTAGACGAAAGTTATGCAAAGAGTTGAGTAACACTTTTGTCTGGTCCTGCATACTGCCTGTCCTTGGCCATGGGTCCTTGGTATGGTAAAGGGCCTTGTCTAATAACCAACAAAGGAAAATGTTTCTTTACAATCTCATAAAGCATTTTGCACTAACCACTAACAGATGCATGAAAACCTTTCTTTACAATCTCATAGGTGTTTTGCACTAACCACTAACAGATAAATGAAAAGCTTTCTTTCTAGGGATGTGGATATGGTATACTTACCCAAACTTCTAGCTGTGTTCCTTTCCCTTTAAGGCTTGCTGAAAGTGGCTCCTCCCACCCACCTGGGTGGTAACACCCTCAGCACTGCCCTGTGACATTACATCGTCCTTTTCACTGGAAGAAGAAGAAGGTTCCCTCCTTATGACTGTCTGTGCTGAGTAGGCTCTTTGCTTTCAAAGTTTAGCAATTGCAAAATTCTATGTCTTCAGGCAGTTTCTTCATCATCTCCATTATGGATGACTCGAAGTCAGCACTGGGATTCAACAAATCTGCATGTGGGCAGAAGATGTCCCAGACGAACCTACACACACCATGTGTGTCTTCTGCCCAGGCCACGAACATGATCCCCAGGAATGTGGCCTTTGTCAAACCTTGCATCCTTCAACTTTGGAAGCTCGGCATGCTCAGCTTCTGCTGGGGCACCCTAATGAATGGGACCCTCCTGTTAAACCAAAAGACACCCATCGAGTGGTCTCCATGGCTGTGGGGTCCACTGAACAGCTTGCAGCTTTTGAAGAAGCTGCGGCTCAGGCCGCGGAGCATGCCTCTTTGGCTTTGGCCTTTATGCTGCTTTACTTAGGCGTCACCTTTTCAGGGGAATTTCGTGATTTGTGCCAATCCCTTCCCACCTCTCGCAGGACTCTTCTATGGGCACCAAATCTAGATCTTTGAAAAAGAGACTAAAAGAAGTCTTGCCATTGATCATGTGATCATGAACACTCTCAGGTCTCGGATTCCTGCATTTTTCTGGAGGTTTCGATTAGGTCGATCCTTCAGCCTTGGCGCTGGCTCCACGGTTCCCCATCAGGCCAGTTAGTCGAGATGCTCATTGACCAACCTGTTGAGATTTTCTCGAACCAGTCGACATGTTGTCACCAGCTGAGGCTGATACCTGCCTCCCTCCTCTCTAGGACTCCAGTTCTGACTATTACTTCCCAGGGAGGGTCAGACCAGCCTGCTGATCCAGTCCCTACCCTCAAGATCCGGTGATCCCAGGATCTCCACTTTTGCCGCTCCTTCCATGACCCACCATTGGTGGCCCCTGACAATTGAGGTTGCAGTCCTGAGTCGAGAAGCCCATGCCAGCATTGGTGTTCCTGCTTTCAGCATTCAGGCAAGCAGCATCACTGCTTCTCCTCCTTTCTTCCTCCTCATATGGAAGAACTGCTGCCAAAATACGTCGGTGCTATAGGAGCATATGTGGCACCAGCTCATGTTCACTGGGGTTAAGCTGATTCCAGCCCCCACCCCGGCTATCACATGGCTTCCACCACCGAGGCCTCAGCCTACCCTGGCTGGCTCCCCCCCCTGGCCTCCCCGCCTATTCTGGGAGAGTCACTGCCTAAACAGTCGAAGGAGGGCCCTCCTTCTAAGGATGCCCGCGCCACTTCAAGGCTTCCTCATCAGCTATCAGTCACCGTGACTCCCAACAGACCCTGTAAAGTCAGCGGGGACTCTGGCGGTTGACCTTTATTCGACGAATCCTCAGAGTCTTGAGGGCTCCTCCCTACACTCCCTTCCACTGGATATTGAGTAAGGAGAGGATTTGTCAACAGAGCATGGCCCCACTTCTTTTGCGGGCCTGCTCTGTTTAATTTCAGAATCTACGGTCTTCAAATGGAGCCCATCCAGACATGGGATAATACCCCGACCAAGATTCTCAACCAGGGTGACTCCTCTGGGAGACCTTCTTGGTCACCGAGGCCATTCTTGGCCCCACTCTGGAGCTTTAACAGCACCCTGCTTCTTGCCCTGCACCGTTGGCTCAGATGGCCCACAAGTATGCGGTCCCTACTGGTTCCCTGTTGGGTTTCACTGAACTTCCCTCAGCCGAAGGTCTGGTGGCCAACTTGGTCTTTCAGCGTACAGGCAGAGTCGGGGATGTGGATAAACCTCCTGACAAGGAATCCAAGAAATTGGATCATATGGCAAAGAAGGTATATGCGGCCTCCTCCCTCAGCCTTCGGCAAGTGACTTTGGCCCTTTTAATGGCCCACTTTGCTCATGCCGTCTTGAGCATCCATGATGAGGTGCTTCCCCAACTCCTTGCAGACTTGCAGACCATGGTCAAGCAGGTCCAGGATCAGGGCCAAATGGTGGCTAACCAGCAGCTGCAGACAGCCATGGACATCGGCGACTCCTGCACCCAGTCTGTGGCCGCTGTAGTGGCCATGTGCCACAGGGCTTGGCTGAGGATCTTGGCCTTCATGGCAGATACCCAGCACAAGTTGGCAGATGTCCCCTTCCTGAGCACTGACTTGTTCGGGCCGGGGGTGGAAGGACACCTCACTCACATTGAGAAGTCCAGTGCCACCCTGGACTCTATTACCTCTGCCCAGAGGGATCCCAAGGGCACTAAGACTCAAAAGAAGAAGAAGAAGCCCTTTTGGCCCCTCTCTGCACCTGCAGCCAAGCCATCCCAACCTCCAGCTGGGCAGCAGGCCTAGGCTTGGCGTCCCCAGCTGAAGTCAGTTGCTTCGGTTGTCTGGAAGCCAGGTGGTCAAGGTCCCACTGGTTCCTCAGCCGGTCCATCCTCCACCTCCAAGCCTTTCCAGTGATGGGATGGTGGGTGCCATCCCCATGCCCATCCTGACTCCCCGGGTCCTCCCATGGGGAGGATGGCTCCGCCACTTCCTTTACACCTGGTCCACTGTTACCATAGACAGGTGGGTCCTCGAGGTGGTTGGTCAGGATCTGCCTCTGGAATTTGAGGCTTGCCCGCCTTGCTGAGCCTATGCCCCATGGGATGATATGGTGTCCGCCGACATTCTGTCAGACCTTCGGGAAGACATTACCCAGCTCCTCCAGAAGGAGCTCGTGGCTCCTGTCTCAGACCCTCCAGTACACCCAGGGTTTGTCTCCAGGTACTTCCCGGTGCCAAAACAGGCAGGGGGCTAGTGCCTCATCTTAGATTTGCACAACCTGAACAAATTCCTTCTGCTGCGCACTTTCAGGATGGTCACTTTGTCTCTGATCATGCCATCTCTGGAGCAGAACATGTGGCTTTGCTGTCTAGATCTTCAGGACACATTCTTCCATGTCCCAATCCATCTGTCCCACCACCGGTTACTCTGATTCTATATGGATGGGATTCTCTATGAGTTCTAGGCCATGCCCTTCGGCCTCTCCTCAGCTCCCAGGGTCTGCAAGAAATGCATTGCAGTGATGGCAGCCTACCTGTGAAGCCAAGAGGTCTGGGTCTACCCCTACTTGGATGACTGGCTCATAGTGGGTCCCTCCAGGGAGGAGGTGGAGCAGTCCAGGGATCTGGCCATCCAGACTTGCATGTCACTTGGCCTCCAGGTCAACGAGGCCAAGCCAGAACTTGTACCTTCGCATGTGATACACTTCATCGAGGCAGAGCTCAACTCTTGCAGAGCCAGGGCTCAGCTTCCAGCATACAGGGCAGAGGCTGTCTTCTCCTGTGCCCGATCATTTTGAGTTGGGCCCTGCTTGGGACTTCCTGCTCCTCTTGGGATACATGGCGGCATGCACCAGTGTGGTCCATTGGGCCCGGTGGAGAATGCACTCTCATCAGTGGGAGCTTGCATGCCAATGGTCTCAGCGCAAGGGCCACCATGTATTACCTCAACAGACAGGGCAGGATGCACTCCCTTTCTCTGTGCGGGAAAGCTCTCTGCATCTGTACCCTCATGATCAGCCTAGCCACCGATCTCCTGGCCATCCATATGGTTGGCATTTCCAACCAGCTGGTGGATGCCCTCAGTCGTGTGGGCAAGGCATCTCACGAGTGGTCTCTCTGACCAGAGGTAGTAAACAGCCTGTTGTTCCAATGGGGCACCCCTCTAGTGGATCTGTTTGCCTCCAAGGAGAAAGTAAAGCTGAGGCTGTTCTGTGTCCACCCCAGCAGGGAGCACTGCAAGGGGATGCCTTCTCAAGGCCTTGGACCCCAGGACTCTTCTCTGCCTTCCCTCAAATTCTCCTGATCTACAAAGTGCTGATCAAGGCCAGGAGGAACAAGGCACAGATGATCCTGGTGGCTCCAAACTGGCCCCCACCAGTTCTGGTACCCCAATCTCCTCAGCCTCAGCAACAGGCTCCCATGAGTGTCTTCCTCTCTGCTTGGACCTGCTGTCTTGCAATCAGGGGAAGGTACTTCATCCAGACCTTCAGTCCCTGCACCTGACAGCTTGGTTCCTGAGCAGCGAGAGTTCCAGGCTTTGGGTCTTTCCAAGGATGTCTTCACCATGGTCGAGGCTTCTCGGAAGGAGTCGGCCCGAAAATGCTATGCCTTCAGATGGAAGAGGTTCTCCATTTGGTACCAGGGCAAGGAGCTTGACCCTTTATCTTGTCCAGTGGCTAGCATTCTTGACTACTTTTGGTCCCTCTCTCAGTCAGGCCTTCCGTCGACGACCCTTAATGTTTACCTGGCAGCCATCTCAGCATTCTGGGGTGGGCTGGTATGCCATTGTTGGTGCAAGAGAAGGCAGTCTGGCACTTTTTCAAAGGCCCTGACTACATTTCCCCTCTGGTGCATGAACCACCACCTTGGGACTTGTTGCTGGTGTCTTGGAAAAGTTTGTGGGCAAGCAATTTGAACCAATGCACAGGTGTGAAATGTCTTACCTGTCATGGAAGACTGCCTTCCTGGTGGCTATCACATCAGCCAGAAGGATCAGTGAGCTCTAGGCGTTCTCAGGGGAGTCACTTTACTTGGTCTTCCACAGGGACAAGGTCATCCTTTGCCCCAATCCGAAGTTCCTTCCGAAGGTTGTGTCTGAGTTCTCACCTTAACTAGGTGATCCATCTCTCTGGAAGTCAGCACACACCTTCATTTCCCATTACCACATCGACCTCGAGTCACACCAGGATGCTGGTTTTGGGGCCTCAGTTCTCCAGTCCCTGTTCCCTAAGTAGGGGATGTATGCCTTGCTTCCCTCCCCCCGGAGAACTGCTAGGAGTCTGCCAGAAAGTGTGGATAGAACAACATATCCACATCCCTAGAAAAACAGGTTACTCGCCTGTAACAGTAGTTCTAGAAGGGGTATATGCTGTTCATCCACACTGACCCACCCGACCTCCCCAGCTTCAATGCACACCTCTGCTTCCAGCGGGCTAGATCTGACGTCATGGGGCAGAGCTGAGGGTTATACCACCCAGGTGGATGGCAGGAGCCAGCTTGAAGACATTCCGGCAACCCTTAAAGGGAAAGGCGATCTGCCAGAAAGTGTGGATGAACCACATATACCACTCCTAGAACTACTGTTATAGGTGAGTAACCTGTTTATTTGGACTACCTCTTAGTGTGTACCCTAGCTTTTTGGTTTGTATGTTTCCTGTGTTGGGAATCACCAGTACTTATATCGCTTGTATATCTGAATTTTGCACCAGCCACTGATCTCACAGTTTGGCTTTGGCAGTCTCAAAGTGGCAAGTTATTAGGGAGGGAGATGTGATGCCATCATTTATGTAGTGTCTGAATTGCTTAAGTTTTTTTTTTTTTGAGGGGGGTGTTATTAAGCCCTGCAACTCCCCTTCTAACTTGCTCCACTTTAAAAATAAATAAATAAATAATGTGGGCAGACTGATGGGCCAAGTGGTCCTTATCTGCTATCAGATTCTGTTTCTCTGTTACTCTAGCAGGAGCGTGGTCGTACTGGAAGTCAAATTGCCAGTTTTTTTATTTATTATTGTGGGATATTAAGCCCCTGGTGCTGGCCCTCCTACCCAAGCCCACAGCAGTAGCTCAATCTCCCTCTATGTTTCTATGTTACTGTAGCAAGAGCATGGTCGGACTTGGAAGCCAAATTTTTATTTTTATTTTGGGTCATTAAGCCCCTGGCACTCTCCCTCCTACAGCCCACAGCAGTAGCTTATTCTCCCTCTTTCTGATCCACTCAACAGCATTCAAACTCCAAACCCAGATTAATTTTTTATTTCTTTTGGCTATTAAACTCCCATGGCCTCCGCCCTACTCCAGCCTGCCGCGCAGTGGCTTACTCTCCATATTTCCACCCTTCACTGTATAGTAAAAAATGTGTATCAGCAGAATGGGACCCAGTAGAACAGCAGTGCAAACGGTGAACATTCGCCATTGACAAATGCTTATTATTTAAAGCAACAGTGCAGCGAAATTGGGCAAAATATTTGATGCTACCTTTTTTCACTAAAAAAGATTCCAAGCATTTTCCAGTTTTATGTGGTGGTAAAATGTTCAAATTCCACCAAAATCAGGGTATTTTTAAAATGTTTTAATTTAGTTTATTCTCAAGGAAAAAAGATGGCCGCCACATTTGACTTAGAAATAGTAGTATAAATTGGGCAAGAGATAGGATCAAGAAAATAAAAAAAAATCATGCTGCACAGCATAGGAGGTGTTGAGAAAAGTAGATACAGTGTAACAGGTATACTGATATTAACTGTAGCTGGAACTAGCTTTTTGGAAAAAACTTTCTTATTGCAATGCTGCTTTAAAGCATTTGTAAATTGTACAAACATACATCCAATAAATTGTATATGCTACATTTAAATACAACCAGTCCATGAATGCTGGATCAGAGAATCACATTTCTCATGTGTTATAGCAAATATGGGAAAATAAGAAATATCAAAATACAGTGCACTAGGAGCTAACTGCAGCCAAAGCAAGTTTGCATGTAATAAACAATATTTTAAAGTATATGAAACCCTGCCAAGTTGGCCCTCCCAGATTAGTAAATTATAACACTCATTTTTACATTCTTCCCCTACACCCCTTAAAGGGAAACATCCACGTCACAGCGGGCCCCACCTCCATATGAAGTGTGGCACGATTAGCAGTTCCATAAATTGAAGCGTTTGTACTACTTACTGCTCAAGATTTTATTTAAAATTATATCTGGCTGATCCTGCGCCTCCCGCTGTCATTTTACATGTGAAAATCCTCCCAGCGCATCCACAGCACCCACGGCTGTCCCCAGTATGACGTGTCTTCCGGGGATCAGCCGGGATGCTTCCAGCATTACAGTGCCGGTATCAGTTTCAAAGAGCTCCGGTTTTGATCCTTAGTGTCTCTGTGATAAACGGAGACCAGGTGCAGACTAACAGGCACCCTAGCAGTCTGTACCTGGTCTCAGTATAACACGGACACATGCAGGATCCAAACCAGAGCTATTCGAAGCTAAGGCTGTCTGTGGGTCTGGGCCAGAGGCACTAGGACCCCACAGGAGCAACTCTTGGCTAGGGGCTGACAAATAACTATCTGAAGCACAGCCGCCTGCATGCCCCACATGGTACCGCTATTACATCAGACAATAACCATTGCCAGCTCCTCCCTAACATCAGTTCTGTTCTTCCGATGTCAAGTGCACACCATGGGAGCAGTTGCCAAACCATCGCTCACTATTTCACCTGCATCGCTGCATTTTTCCTTGATAGGTTGTCATTTTTCCTTCTTCTATTTTATTTCCTTCCAACGATGCTGAAGTCACTGTTGAAAGGGGCTTCTGAAAAGGAAAGGAAAAACACCCATTATGCATCGTTGTCCCTTTGAGAACAAGATGGCATCAATGGACCAGTATCAACCATGCTCAGCCTGCCTTGGACCTGAGCACGATGTGGATGCCTGTAATGCCAGCTTCTCCATGAACCATCACATCCTCGAAAAGTGCACATTGAAATGGGGTCCCCCAATCCCCACCTTCAGTGGCAGGTGTTGCATGCAAGCTTCCAAGGTAAGGTCTCTAGGCCCTTCCCCTGAGCATCTTCCAGGGACCTCAGGTTCCAAGACAGTACATGGTTCTGCTCAACCCCACCACACTGAGACATCGGAGACCCTGGTGGCTAGGTCTGGTGGACAGCTGACTCTTCTGGGTGGTTAACTGAGAACCTCCACAGTCTGATTGCCTTGAGCAGCAGATGTCCCCATGTGGGGCCCGAGGTTATATGCCCAGTCCCCACTGGTGGACATTAAACGCCATTTCTTTGTGTCACCTGTGCTGTTGCCATCATTGGCAGTGACAGCATGGTGGATGATAATAGAGATAGTGCATAGCCCCCCCAACACTGTTTTCAGTGTCAGGGGAGGGCCTGGCACGAAGGCTGATGCTGGTGCTGGAACTGGCTTGGAGTCTGTTCCCACTTATGGTGTCACTAGATATACCAGGGAGGGGGGTGACTCTGAGTCCAGAGACAGCGATGGCCAATTTATTGGGCCTAGGTCTGGCTCTGAGCATGGTGCCAATAGAGGTGTTGGCCTGGTGTCAGTCCCTGTCTTCAGTGTCACCCACAACATTGAGTACTGAGACAGTGCCAGGATCGGCCTCGATGTCAGCTCTGAGTATGAGGTCAAGGACAATGTCAGCCACAGTGACGAGAAGATGCCTGTGCTTGAGGAGCTCATCTGACCAGAGTTCAGTGCCGGAGATGGTGCCATCACAAAGTTGGAAGATATCCCTGGACCGAGTTTCTCTTCAGAGCCATGTCTCGACATTGTCATCAGCGAGGACCTGGGTTGCCCTAAGGAACCTGTATGGCACCGTTCTCCTGACCTGGGGATTTCTCCCTGGGGCACTGATCAGGTCACTGCTGCACTCTAGAGGGATAACCCCCTTTGGGAAACTGTAGTTGACCTCCCCTTGGCAAGGCCCCCACTAGAATTCTGAAGGCCATGCTGAAGCCTATGAGACCATGAGTCTAAAACCCCCATAGAAGGGCCTCAGTGCTTCCTGAAGAGGACACCCTAATTGTTAGGCCTCTCTGGGCCATTAACATAGGAACAGCACTGGGGTTAGGTTGATGCCATAGAAGAATGACATAGGGAGTCAGACAGGCCAGTACGGGCCCTTCTCCCCAGTGATGCCCATGCCTGGAGCTGGCACCTCATCTCGATCTATGACCTCCTAAGAGAACAAGAAATCTTAGGTCCACCTGGCCTGATTCCAGGTGGAGATGCTCAAGGCACTTGAGTTGCATACATACACTAGCCACAATCTGGCAGCCCTGCCATTGGAACTCATCAGGATTCACAATATTGACACTATGGTCATTCCTCCATGGCTTTGAGCTATGGAGGAGGTATCCAGGGCCTTGCAGAAGTATCCCTCTACCACCCCTACTATACCTAGGGATCTCCTTGTGACACTTGGCCAGCTGGTTATGATTGTTCTATGATATTTGTAATATAGAATGTGGTGTATGATTGTCTCACATGAGACATCCTGTGCTCCTGGGTAACCCCCCCCCCCAGGTTTTAGTGAAAATAACAGGATATATTAACCTGAAACCAGGAGGTAATTAAAAGACTAGAGAGACTTAATTAAGGGTCTCCTGTTTTCTTGTCTTAATTAGAACTGAGCCAGCTGCCAGGATATAGGGCTCGTAAACTTTTATGACGTCTTAGAGGAAAAACATGTTATACCACCATGGTGCTAAAGTTGTAAGAAAGAAAACCTTTGATGTTCCTTGCAAAAACAGGAACTGCTCAAGATCAAAGAGGAAAGGCTTGATTAAAGACTGTCATAATTTGGGAAATTAGTTTTGCTGATGTCACCTTATTTAATATACCTCCTGATAGGACATCCTGTTGTATATTTTTTATATTCTAAAAGGAAGAGCTAGATGACGTCATAGAAGGGGCATGGAAACACAGCATTTTAAACTGTATACTGTATTTGAACTTGTGACATATCTTTTTGGGCTCTTAAGAAACAAGGTCTAACTATAAGCACTATAGAAATAATACATTAGCTAGAAAAAGTCTAACTGCATTGTGATAGGAGTTTTTGTTTGTACTTTTCCTTGTTTTCTTTTAAGTGATTGTATGCGCTTTGATATATATTGTTCTGTTTACATTTTTCATGCTTTTATCATCTTTAAGTAAAAGGACTGCCTGGGTGTGTCTTCGAAGTTGTTTTTGCATGTGATGTATACATGGTTAAATTGACAGCTGTTCTGAAGGGCTTGATGGTTTTACCAAACTGGGAAAAGGTAAGAATATACCTAAGGTCTTCTATAGAGTTTTAAGGGTTCATTTTGGATACCTGGTTAGGTGCCCTTAAGCGAAAGATATCTTTCATCCCCCGAAGAGAAAATTATCTGCGCCTGTACATTTGGGTATGCTAGCATAAGGTTCACAGTTTGAATCCCCTCAGAACTTGAGACTAAAGGTGATTCAGACCCACAAGCAGACAGGAGGATTACCCTGTCTGTTACCTGTTCACAATACTGTGCTCGGAGGTTGGCACTGTGGGAGCAGAGGGCCTGACCTGCTGAGTGTGTTTGTGACAGATTTTGGTGGTAGAGGTGGGATAAATTTGGCAACACAAGCTTTAACTGTTCAGTGTGTCAGCTTAATACTGTACAGCTCCCTTGCAAAATAAGGCAGTGATTTATTTTTAAAAAGGAAACAGAACTATATAATTTTGCTTACAGTCAAGTTCCTACCTGTTTTATTTTTTTTTTCTGAAGTGCAAGTTAGAGTAGCCGTAGTTAGGGAAGAAGATGGCTTCCAACTACAGCGGGCACACTGCAGACTATTTGAAGCAGTTGTGCAAGGAGAGAGGAGTCCTGCACGAGGTGAGAGCCACCAAGCAGAACCTTGTGGATGCCCTGATGGCAGCAGATGCCCAGAGCATCGAGTTACAGACTGTGACTGTAAAGGACAAAACCTTGGGCGTGGAGGGGCTAGTGGCCAGTGCAGTGTCTAGATCCGATAAGGAGGGCAGCAGGGCCAGCACTAGCGAAGGGCTACAGCAGCAGGGGAAGGTCACCAGCAATCTGGAGCCAGAAGCAATCAGGCTTCAGATTGAGTTGCGCAGAATGGAGGTGGAGTTCCAGAGAGATGCTGAGCGACAGAAACGAGCCACAGAGGAGAAGAGGGAGCGAGAACAGCGAGAGGCTGACCATGAAGAGCGTGAGCACCAACAAGCCGCAGAGGACAAGAGGGAGTGAGAACAGCGAGAGGCTGACTGTGAACAGCATGAGCACCAGTGAGCCGCAGAGGAGAAGAGGGAGCAAGAGCAGCGAGAAGCTGAACAGGAACAGGGAGAGGTGGACTGTGAGGAGCATGAGCGCCAGAGGCGACATGAACTGGAGAAGATACGACTCCAGCCACCAGCACCAGAGCAGGTAAGTGGCTTGGGTTTAACTGGAACTACAGGGCTGGGTTACAAATTGAATTCCAAATTGATAGCTGAATTTAAAGAGGGGGAGGATATGGATGCCTTTTTAAATTCCTTTCAAAAAGTTTATATTCAGGCTAAAATTCCTAGAGGGTTCTGCAGCTTTCAGCTATCCCTGCTACTTACTGGGAAAGCTTGGGATGCATTGGATCAAATGGACAATGAGGACAGTTATGATTACAGCAAACTTAAAGCTGCACTTTTAAAAAAGTTTGATTTAACTGCAGAAGCATACAGAGCTAAATTCCATAAGCTCAGGAGAAGCCCTGATATGAGCTATGAGGAGCTAGCCACGAAACAACGTCCATTTTTAAAACATTGGCAGGAAGGAATTGAGGCAAACTCCGTGGATAAAATTGAAAATGCTGTTTTGTTAGAACAGTTTTTTGGGACATGCCCAGCAGAGCTGAAAACCTGGCTGGAGGACCGAGATCCCAAAACAGTGCAAGAGGCTGCTGAACTCTTGGACCACTATGCCAAGAGCAGACCTGCTCTGAGAGCAAATGGGGCAGGTGTGACAGCACAGAAAGGGAAAAGCGCACCTTCAAGGCAGCTAAAACCCTCACTGCCTCCACCGAAACCAGTTAGCCCCAGGTTTCAGAGAAACGATTTCTCTGAGAAAAGAAATGAATGTTGGGTCTGTAAAGAAACGGGCATATTGCTAGGCAGTGTCCCAAAAGGGCGAGCGATACTCAGAATGGGGCTAGGAAAGAAGTGGGTTGTTTGTGTGTCTCTGGAAAAATGCCTGTGAACATGAGGGAATGCAGGCACCCAATCTCGGTGAATGGCGTACAGACACAAGGGTTAAGAGACACAGGGGCATCCCTGACGTTGGTAAAAGGGGATCTGGTAGAGCCTGGTCAGCTTATACCCAATGAATTTGTAACTGTGCAAGGGTTCACTGGTGAGGAGACCACACTGCCACTCACTCGTATTCTCCTGGACCAGGGTGAATGAAACATGGGGAACTGTGCAACAGATGGCTGTAGCCAAAACATTAACAGTTGATGTCATCCTTGGCAACAATCTCAAACAGGGGATGGTGTGTGCAGTTACCCATAGCCAAGTGGGACAGGGACATTGTAGTTCCCTGGACCCCACAGAAGCCAGTGTGGAAACCACTGGGAGGCTGGATCCCCAGCCTGTGTCTCCTGATAGGGAGACTAATGAAAAGGGGGTTGAAATTTCCCCAGTAGCAGTTAACCACACAGCTACGGAGGGTTACTCCGAAGGAGGAGGAGAGGTGACCCATTGTCAGAGAGTTAGGGATGACAGTGATCCTGAGTGCCCTGACGTTAGTGCTAGGGAGCCTAGTTTAAAGATTGAAGGGGACCTGTCCCATACCTTGGGAATGTGTAAGGAGTTTGCAGCGACTCAGAAAAGTGACCCTAGTCTAGAGAAGCTGAGGGCTTGGACAAACTCTGACGGAGCACAGGGAGGTGACGGTAAACATAAAGTTTATAGGGAAAATGGACTGAGGTATACTCAGGCTGTGAAGACAGAGGGAGGGGTGATAGGCAGGCAGCTTGTCATTCCCCAAGGGTATTGTGAGCAGTTGCTCAAGATTGCACATGATATTCCCTTGTCTGGTCATCTGGGAATTGCGCGCACAATACGCAGCATTTGGCCCAGAATTTCTGTTGGCCCAACTTCACCCAGCAGGTGAAGGAGTATTGCAGGTCTTGTCACTGGTGCCAAGAAATAGGGAAGGCAGGTAAGAAAACCTAAGCCGCTCTAATTCCATTGCCCATAGTGGAGGAGCCATTCCAGAGGGTGGGAATGGATATTGTGGGGCCTTTAAATACCCCCAGCTCCTCAGAGAAGAGGTTCATCCTGACTGTGGTGGATTATGCCGCCCGTTATCCAAAGGCAGTCGACCTATCCTCACTGAGAACAGACAAAGTGGCAGATGCCTTCCTTGGGATTTTCTCCCATGTTGGGTTTCCACAGGAGGTTATCACCGATTGAGGGAGTTCCTTCATGTCAGACCTGATGAAATGTTTGTGGGAGAAGTGTGGAGTGGTGCAGAGGCACACAACACCTTTTCACCCGCAAGCCAATGGGCTTTTGGAAAGATTTAACGGTACCCTGAAGTCAGTGCTCCAAGCATTTGCTGAACAGCATGGGAGGGACTGGGAGCAATACTTTCCCCACCTGTTGTTTGCATACAGGGAGGTGCCCCAAGAGTCCACAGGATTTTCCCCCTTGGAGCTCTTATATGGACGTCGGGTACATGGGCCACTAGACTTGATCCGGGAGGACTGGGAAGGCAAGCACGCCACCCAGGGAACTCCCATAGTGGATTACGTTCTTAGGTTTAGGGAAAGGCTGAAGGAGCTTATGGGGGCAGCCCAGAGCAACCTGGCAGCTGTCCAACAGAAACAAAAAGTGTGGTATGACCGTAGAACCAGAGCTCGCTCATACACAGTGGGTCAGGAAGTCATGGTCCTTATTCCAGTCTGGAAAGACAAGCTGCAGGCTGAGTGGGCAAGACCGTACAAAATAGTTAGGAAGATAAATGACGTGAACTATATCATAGAGTTACCTGACAGAAGACAGACAGAAAGAATGTTCCATGTCAACATGATGAAGCCATATGCTAATAGGGCTGACATGGTGTTCGCAGTATGTACTCCTGGGGAAGGGATGGATAAAGAAGACCCCCTTCTGGACTTGCTGGAAGAAAGCAAGCGGGAGTCCTCTGTGGAGGCAGTTAAATTGTCTCCCCAGCTTGCTCCAGACAAGATCCAGGAAGTAAGGGAGGTTTTAGTAGACTTTGCCCCACTGTTTAGCACCAAGCCTGCACTAACCCCCTTAGCAACACACGATGTAGGGACAGGGGCACAGACACCCATACGGTGAATAGCATATCATGTGTCAGAGGCTGTCCAAAAGGACATTAGGAGAGAAGTGGAGGAAATGCTGGATTTAGGGGTAATCCAGAGATCCCACAGCCCCTGGGCCTCACCTGTAGTCCTTGTGCCCAAGCCAGATGGCTGTACTCGTTTCTGTGTGGACTACCGTGGACTGAATGCAGTCACGAAGTCAGACGCCCACCCGATGCCCCGGATGGACGAACTCCTGACAAGTTGGGAGGGGTGACATACCTTACAACTATTGACCTGACAAAGGGGTATTGGCAGGTAGAGTTAACTGAGCTAGGGAGAGGTCGGTCTTCATCACTCCGATAGGCTTATTTGAATTTAAAGTAATGCCTTTCGGAATGAAGAATGCCCCAGCCACTTTCCAAAGGTTGGTGAACCAGGTGTTAAATGGTGCTGAGGAGTACGCCGTAGCATACCTGGATGACATTGCCATCTTTAGTGCCAGCTGGGAGGAACACCTGTCCCACCTTAGGGAAGTGCTGGGCAGGATACAGAGGACCTGGCTCACTGTCAAAGCTGAGAAGTGCCAGGTAGCCATGGCTGAAGTAGCATACCTTGGGCATGTTGTAGGCCAGGGACAGCTCCGTCCTAACCAAGTAAAAATAGAGGTCATCAGGGCATGGCCCAGACCAGAAACGCAGAAGCAGGTCAGTAGTTTTCTAGGGACAGCAGGGTACTACAGAACATTTGTACCTAATTACAGTGACCTGGCTGCTCCCCTATCTGACCTGGTAAAGAAAAAGATGCCTAAGAAAATTACCTGGGAACCAGCCTGTGAAAAAACCCTTGCCAGACTGAAGGAGGCACTGTGCAGTGCACCTGTGTTGACAAGTCCTTACTATAGCAGACCCTTTATAGTGCAAACTGGCACCTCAGACATGGGTATTGGGGCAGTACTGAGTCAGACATCCAAGCAAGGGAAAGATCACCCGGTAGTGTACCTGAGTAAAAAGTTACTTCCCAGGGAGCAGGCTTACTCTACTGTGGAAAAAGAGTGCCATGCCGTAGTGTGGACCCTAAAGAAGTTAGGGCCATACTTATATGGGTGGCATTTTGAGGTATAAACTGACCACAACCCCCTGGTTTGGCTGACCCAAATGGGAATAACTAATGGTAGACCATTAAGATGGAGTCTTGTCTTGCAAGGGTATGACATGACAATCTTACATAGGGCTGGAGCGACCAGTCAGAACACCGATGGCCTATTGCGTCTGTATGAGGAGTGAACTGACTTGGGAAGCTCATCCCATGTAGGGTATAGAGCTCCCAAATTCAGTCTAGGTGGGGAGGATTGTGACGCTTGGCCAGCTGGTTATGATTGTTCTATGATATTTGTAATATAGAATGTGTGTGGTATGTGATTTTCTCACATGAGACATCCTGTGCTCCTGGATGACCCCCTCTCCAGGTTTTAGTGAAAATAACAGGATATATTAACCTGAAACCAGGAGGTAATTAAAAGACTAGAGAGACTTAATTAAGGGTCTCCTGTTTTCCTGTCTTAATTAGAACTGACCCAGCTGCCAGGATATAGGGCTCGTAAACTTTTATGACGTCTTAGAGGAAAAACATGTTATACCACCATGGTGCTAAAGTTGTAAGAAAAAAAACCTTTGATGTTCCTTGGGAAAACAGGAACTGCTCAAGATCAAAGAGGAAAGGCTTGATTAAAGACTGTCATAATTTGGGAAATTAGTTTTACTGATGTCACCTTATTTAATATACCTCCTGATAGGACATCCTGTTGTATATTTTTTATATTCTAAAAGGAGAAGCTAGATGACATCATAGAAGGGGCGTGGAAACACAGCGTTTTACACTGTATACTGTATTTGAACTTGTGACATATCTTTTTGGGCTCTTAAGAAACAAGATCTAACTATAAGCACTATAGAGGTAATGCATTAGATAGAACAAGTCTAACTAGTGTGGTAGGAGTTTTTGTTTGTACTTTTCCTTGTTTTCTTTTAAGTGATTGTATGCTCTTTGATATATATATTGTTCTGTGTTTACATTTTTCATGCTTTTATCATCTTTAAGTAAAGTACCCTTTATATTTAAAAAGACTGCCTGGGTGTGTCTTCAAAGTTGTTTTTGCATGTGATGTATACGTGGTTAAGTTGACAGCTGTTCTGAAGGGCTTGATGGTTTTACCAAACTGGGAAAAGGTAAGAATATACCTGAGGTCTTTTATAGAGTTTTAAAGGTTCATTTTGGATATCTGGTTAGGTGCCCTTAGGTGAAAGATATCTTGCATCCCCCCGAAGAGATTATTATCTGTGCCTGTACATTTGGGTACGCCAGCATAAGGTTCACAGTTTGAATCCCCCCAGAACTTGAGACTAAAGGTGATTCGAACCCACAAGCAGACAGGAGGGTTACCCTGTCTGTTACCTGTTCACAATACTGCGCTCGGAGGTTGGCACAGCGGGAGTAGAGGGCTGACCTGCTGAGTGCATTTGTGACACTCCTCATGTAGTATTGTGCACCCACAGTGTCTGCAGGTGATGTGCCTCACCCCACCTTGGGGCCACAGAACATTAGGCATGACTAACCTCCAGATGCAGATTCTGGCCATACAGACACATTGGGAAGGAAGTTTTTACCTTGGAATGCGCCCTTATGTGTGCGTCTACACACCTGACTCATATGGTGACGTATAACCGTCCCCCATTGTTGCAGTTCACAGCCTGCTGGCTGTGATGCCACAGTGTGAGACGGTCAGAAAATCCTTTGACCTTTCCAGTCAGGGTTGGAAGGTAGTACAGTACCAGTCGAGGGCATCTTATGATCCCAACGAGTTGGCCTCCAGACTGGTAGGAACAGCAATCTGTATTCAACAGATGATGTGGCTTTGCCTATCCTAACTGGCAGCTTTGACCCAACTTAAGGTGCTCAATTCACATTACCATAGGGCTCATTTTTTCTCTCCTAGGGTCAAGTGGGAGCTTTGGGGAACCCTCCTGCTCCTGTACCACAAGAGCACCCACATGGCCCTAACCAGTCTCAGCTCTCGCCAGACCTGTGAAAAGCCCTCACCCTCTGGTGTTCTCCCAACACAGAGGGCTGAGGGTACTTAGCTTCAGTATTAGCCAGCTCTTGTTTCAGACTGGGAAGCTTGGTACTCAAACCCATAAGTGGGACTCAATGGAGGAGACTGATTCAGGGAAGATAGAAAGTTTTGTACTTGCCATAAATAGTGAACTTCCTTATTATCTTCTCCATTGAGTGCCACACCTGCCAACCATCCCCTATCTAGCAGAATGTGAGCCAGAGCCTCTGGTCAGTTCACCCTGTGGCATGTGGCATTCACCTTCTGTGATGCTCAATTCTGGCTTTTCTGCCACTCCCAATTCCCATTGCTCCCCCATGTGACTTGTTTTCAAAAAGCCACAAATGCGAAAAAAAATGTTTTTTTCTGTCTACCCTTTTCCTTCCTGCCAGGGTACATCTCCTCTGTTCATGGAATATCCGTATTCATTTCTAAATGCAACCTGCACCCACTGGGTGCCATGCAATTCTAACTCCACCTGACAGTAGCCCTGTTTGTGGAAGTGTGCTAAGCATCAGATTGGATTCAGCTGAACTAGTTCTTTGGCACATGGTATATCCCTCTTGATTTTGTCTTACTGTAGTTCTTCCTGGCTGTGCCGGGCATTTTTGTTATTGCTTGCTTGGTTTACATGCTGTTCTTGTCAAGTCATGTTCTGGACCCCAAGTCAAGCAGGCTAAGAAATAACTGGGTAGATGACCATATCAATACTCCTTCGGGCTGAGTAACCCTGCAGTGTCTCATGCACCAGTTGTCCTTCTGCTCCTTCCCTCTTTTTGGGATGGCAGCCTGGCTGGAAAGGAATTGTGGGGGGGAACAGCTGCAGTCTGATGGACTGATGTGCTGCACAGTTGACCAGACTAGATAGACCATAAGGCCTGTATCTGCTGGCAATTTTGTATGTTCGTATGCAAAAAAAACAAAGGCAAGAAAACAGTCTTTCACTCAAGGTATGCTAACTGCTTATTAGGAGTCCTCTGCAACTCTATTGGTTGTCACATTTATGCCTTCTTATTTTCAAAGGGGTCCTGTCTTGTCTTCCTCTTCCCCTTTGCCTTGCTAGCTAGAGCCAACATGCATATGGGGCTGCTACCTATTCCCACTACCTTTCCCAGGTATTCTTGCTTCCTGGCTAGTGGTGATTCTTGAAGATCTAGCTCAGTACCCAAACTACCTTATTTGTGCCACCTCAGTCTGCTCCCTCGTCTTCTTCTTTTCTCTCAAGTTGGCTTTTGGGTTTTATTTAGATTTCTTTATTTTTTCTATATCCTTTCCCTTTGGGCTAATGTTTTTTCTCAAGCCCTGTCTTATTTTTTTCCCCACTTTGTTTCTCTTCTGGCGAACAAAGCTGAATTTGATGAGGGAGCCAGCAATGGTTATTGGATGGGGCATGACATCACACTGCAGCACGCGGGTGCCATGCCCAGTACTCGTTCTCACCACCCTGGACAAAGATTTGCTCTCGTGTGGTCCTAGTGCCTTCAGCTCAGACCCATAAGTGGTACTCAGTGGAGAAGGTAATCCGGGAGATCGACAGTTATGGTAAGAATGTAACTTTTCTTTTTGGCTCTTTCATTGTCCCATTGCAAATCCAACACAATATATCCATTCCACTATGTTTAATCAATCAAACTGTCAAATTGGGGAGAAAAGAGTCCAACTAAAATGGCAGTTTTAATAAAAAGCAGTTTTACAGCATCAGAGCTCTGAAGGAAGTGTGTTTCATGCTGGCCTACTAGCTCTGCCCCCACCTCCTCTTCTTTTTATCTTCTCTTACCCTGTCTACCTTTGCCCTATGGAATCAGCGTCTCTGCTTCTTTGCATCACTTAGGTGTTCAAATGGTATAAGTTAAGCTGGTTTTTATCGTTTTTATTTACTGTTTGTGCTCCCAACTCTGGGTGGTGCCCCCATCAGGCTACATTCCCAGCCCCATCACCCCCTATCTCCAAGGCTTACCTGCTACAGTTACCTCATGGTGTGCTCCCCATGGTTAGGCAGCTGGGGGGAAACCAGTTTCCCAGGTGGTGACCAAATTCACGATCGGATCAGAACCTGGTTGCTGAGTGCAGGGCCTATGAGATGTTGGAATCATCCTGCATTCCTGTTCAGCTTTTCTCCTTCCCCTGAGTACACAGTGCAAACACACACATGCAAACGTGCAATGGGTGTGCACATGCACAAAGCCATACAACTCCCCTGCCAGCCGTGCATACAGCACCTCCTGTACTACCACTGGTTGCACTTGTGCAGCGCCTCAGACCATCACCATCTCCACTGGAACTACTGAGCCCTTCTCCTGCTGGTCCGCCAGCGACCCAGGCTTGTTCCCAAACCCAGCTTGCCAGTGTCATAAACAGTAACCCTACTGCTGCGCTGAAATTTCTGTCTTAAGTAAAATTTTGTGGCCCCACGTGCCTCCCACCTGGATTCCTCTAGGTGGCAGTAGAGCGGCAAACTACAGATTCCCCCCCCCTTCCCCAAGGGAGGAGAGCTGTCCTCTGGACGCTCAATCCTCCCTTCCCCCAGCCGACCTCTGGCAACCGGCATCTGTTCCCGAACATGGTTCATCAGTGTGGCAGGAGGTAAGGCGCATATAGCGCCTCAGCCCTTCACGCCACCGGGCTGGCCCATTATGATTTTTTTTTTTTTAAGTATTTGTTTATCGAGTTTATATTTAATAAACAATAAGGACCCATTTCATACTAAATGTACAAAAGCAATACTCTGCATGTACATGAGCTCATATACAACCTAAATAAGCAAAAATAAATGTAGACAGTTTATTAACTATTACTGTTATACAAGGTACTGTTATATTAATGTAACCCATAGGTGGTGCTATCCCAAGGGCTACTACCCCTGTCTGCTTGGCTAGTAGCAGGTTAAGGGGCCTGGGTAATGAAACGGGTGCCTCCAACCGGAGGTCAGGGTTGTTAGTGGCCAAGCTAACTTGGGCACAGCCGTCCGGGACACTGTAACCCCCCTCTTTCTCTTCTAGTGGCCTGAAAATATACAATAATTACTTACAAATACCCTTATTCACCAGGCCATTACCCACACTGTCTGCACTTACCTCCAGGGCTGGTTCCTCTAACTTGACCCTGGGGACCCCCTGTAAAACAAGGTTAAGCACAGCAAATAGCAACAGTACAATACTTTTGGCACAAACTGGAACCACAGTCAGGTTAAATGCAAACAAAGTTATATCTGATTAATTCAGGGGACTTGAACAAGGGAGGGGCGTAATCATGTTGATTTGTTAAAAGCTATATTAATCAGACAGTTATGCATGCAATCAATCAATCAAAATCTTTATTTATCCAGGCGAACATCGTTGAGCAAGCTCATTTACAAGTTGGACCTGGTTAGTTCTGGGTAAAATGGTACAATGCATACAGAGATATTTACAATGCAGCCAAATAACACAAGTAAAAAAAACAATTAATGCAAGTAAGTACTCAATGTTACATCAGTCATATCTGTTCAGAGTGCTTCTGTAATATTTAAGGAGGACATAAGATGAGGCTTAGTAGGAACTTCAGTAGGGAGAAGTGATCGGCTGCTCATGTAGGGAGCAGACGCCAGCACAGAATTTCAAAAGTAGTGTAATCACACAGTATCCCTAGATAAAACACTCTAAACAGAAGGATAAGGGTCTTGACAGTCAAAGAGAAAAGTAATTACAGCTCCTTTTTGACAAATTCCAGCATGGAAATCAGATTTATGCTTGATTTAGAACAGACACAGAAGCATACTGCAGGAACCAATCGGAAGCCAACGCCGAAGAGTAATCACGTTCCGATTGGATGGCTGCTAATGCCGTGCTTTGCTAATGGAGAGTCCAAGCTTAGGTTCTCAGGTGGCAGTAGAGGCAGCGCCGACCGCCCAGTGACCGGGTTTTCCCCACAGATGGGCAGGGAGCCCATGGAGCGCATATCCTTGGCAGGGGATGGAAGAAGGGGTCGGTATTAAGTACTGGGCCACGGACAATGGAACATCTGAACCAATGGGAGGACCAAAACAGCAGGACAACAGAGTTGGGTATTCCTTGATGCCTAAAGACTGGCCCAACCACAGAAATTCAGAAAGGAGTGTAATCAAACAGAGTCCCAACTCTTGACACTCTAAACAGGAAAAAAATAGAGGTCATAGCTGTTAGACAGTAAGTAAGTACAGCTCTTTTTTGTGCAAGTTTTAGACAGAAGATCAGACTTTAGCTTAGTATTGAGGGAGACACAGGAGCAGACTGCAGGAGCCAATCAGACACCAGAGCAGAAAAGCACTCACGTTCCAATTGAGTATCAGCAGTGCTGCACCTCGCTAGTAAGGAGTCCGGTCTGGGTGTCTCAAGCGGCAGCTATGGAAGCGACAACCACCCGGTATCCATATTTTTCCCACCTGCGGGGCAGGGCCCCTACACAGTCACACACTCTGGGTACCCAGGTAGGAAAACAATGGGCTAGCCAGGAATGTTGCCGCTGGTTGGGGCCCTGTGATGGAAGAAAGCAACATGCACAACACACAATATTTGTAATCCGGAGCCGGAGGACTCAGTTCATGAAAGAAAAGGCAACAAGACAATCAGATGACAACACTTTTAGATTTAGCTGTTGTTGCAGGAAGCTACCCTGATGTTTACTCATGATATCCAATACTAGACACAGGCGGGACGAAATCAAGACTGCAGGCTGTTGAGATGGAGTGCCTGGAGAAGCAGGGCCCCCACAAATCACTGAGACGTCATTCCTGTTAAAAGCATTGAGCAGGGGGCTGATCCCCAGGCCGGTCTCTCGTCGATGACTTTCTCTGCGTAGCAGGTATTCTGGCTGAGCTAGTGTAGCAGGGCCTAGGCAAATGGAAATGGATAAGGATTCAGTCCATGGAGCTGGATACAGCCTCCAGCAAGCAAAACACAGTTCAGACACACAGTGGGGAACCAAATCACGACCCACTATAAGCACACAGCACATTCACATGTAAGAAAATTCCTCTGTACCAGGCAAATGGCTGCCCAGTCGCAATTACAGAGTCTCTGCACAATCCGGGAGTTCAGAGGTAGCTGGAAGTCCTGACAGGTTGAGCACATTCAGCAAATCTTCGGTCTTCTTTAGGTTAAAGCCTAGTCACAATTCAGTGGCTTAATTCGCTCTCCAAATTCAGATTCAGTCAAAAAAAAGCACAACTTCCCTCTCAGGAACAGCAGGCAGGCATGCAGGCCAAACTCAGGCCTTTCCACAGTTCTCCAACACAAATCCACTATGGATTGCTGCTCGAACTATCTCGAGCTGTTACTTCTTCACTTCCCAACTCAGATCTAACTGAAACTGCAAGCAGTATGGGACTTTCCCCAAGATCCAAAAGGTTTGGTTGGCTGATCTGTCTGTCTGTCAGTCACAACAAGGGCTCCCCCTCCAGGTTATTTTAGGTGCCAAAAGCCCAAAACTACAATTCCTACAAGTTTTGGCCCCACCAAGCCCCTATAGGCAGGCTCCATTTTAGAGTCCCAAATGTACTGATTGGCCTATTCTGCAGTCCAGGACCAAGATGATGGAAACAAACAGAACTGTCCATGCTGCAAAGAAGGCAGGTTAGAACAAATTGCAATATTATTACTACTCTAACAAATAATCGGCAAACAAGTACATCTTCTAATAGAGCTCCCTCTCAAATTAATTATGACTGCAATCCAGGGAGCTCTTAAAGAGACAGTACACAGAGGCTATACAGGTACTCTCTGGCAATACATTTAAACTGCTAAAATGCAGAACACCAGCCTGGCAGTGAGCATTTAGGCAAGCTTAAGGAAGACTTTTCAGGAACCCCCATTTGTAGGGGGGTTACACTAAAATAATGATGCACTAATTATTTTAATATATAATTATTTACTACTGCAGACTAGTAAACCTCATTATAGGGGGAGGCGTCACCTATTATTAGGGTTTATTACAGTAGCTAGATGTTACTTAGAGGCAGATACGTCTTGTAATAATAGATTAATACTTAAGCAAAATAAGTCACAAAGAAAAAGAGACACCCCCTTAGATTATCCGATCACTATGCTGTTGCCAAACCCAAGGAAGTGACCATCTGATCTTTCTTGAGGAAAAAAAGTAAAAAAAAATTAAAATATTTGCATTCTGCAAGAACTGGAAATTTTTTTTATAAGTAAATTAAAGTTGAAGATGCCTGGAATCCTTTGGAAGGAAGGTTCAGATTTTTCCCCCGTTTTGTTGCACGGCTGCTTTAAATTTCTATACAGTAAGCCATAATCTATTAGCTTTTCTGCTATTATTCTATTTAAAGTTTTCTGTTCAGTTTGACATGTTGAGTTTGATAGTTGTTTATTTATTTGTCTGTTTATTTAGTTAGACTTTGGTAACTGGGTAAAGCCCACTTGAACAAGGCAAGCTGGGTATTCCACAAGATAAGGCAGTGGTACAGGTACAGTAGGAGTGAGTGATTGAGTGAGTGAGTGAGTTAGTGAGTGAACAATTGCATTCCAGTTCAAGTAAAACAGTTGCATTTGCAAAGAGCAAGCATATACTGTTTGTACAAATGTTTAGTTGCTCTTCTACCGTTCCTCTACCCTTTACCCCAGGATACCTAAGGGAATAAGCTGTTTTCTGTGCACCAAAAAACAAAACTGTTTAAATTAAAAACAAACAAACGCTGCTCATTTCCCAGGGAAGGTAAACAGGGTACACCCAGCATTTGTTCATCCAACCTTGTAGAGAGCAAGTTGCAGTAGTAGCAGCAGCCCTAGGTGGGAGGGTGGGGCGAGGGCAAATAGTTTAACCAAGAGTAGCACACCTAGCTGAAGCTTGTTTCCAGGTGCAGCCTGGGAGCACAAGTAAGTTAAAGGGAAATGTCCATGTGCTTCAAATAACAGCACTGGGTCTGGAACAGCAGCACTAGTGCAATCGCAAAGCTAACAGTACAAGAATGCAATGATTACCGTTATTTTTTTCCTTTTTGTGATCAATCCTGTCCCTCCTCCATTTTGCGTGCTGCTTGACTCCTGGTGAGCTCCACCAACCTCCACTGCACCAAAAGTGACATTACACACAGAGAAGCAAATAGCAGTACTGAATGCCACTTATCACACCGTGACTGCTGTGCTGCTACTACATTTTGGAGGAATACATTGAATTTGCTGCTAAGCTTATTTTTTGTAAATCACATAACATATATGATTACCCCCCCCCCCCCGAGCTGTCTATGCATTGTGTATTTTGCAGTCTACAGAACCAGGAAACAGAACAGCAGTCCTACAGTCTAGCATCACACAATAGGTTTTCCTTTGTTTTTTTGGTATGTGTTATTCTTTAGAGTTCCTTTAAGTGAGCACACACATCATGCCAGCCTAGTGTGCACTGACCCGAGGGAACACATATCAAAAAGCAAAGCAAAACCCACTGTGCGAGTGCCAGACAGTAGGGCTGATGTTCTTTGTACGGGTTCCGAGGAGGGCAAAACAAATGGCACGCAAAGACATATCTCAGGGCTTATTACATATGTTTTGTGACAGACTGACAGCTTGCAGAGGCTCATAACCATGATTTTACAGTACTGCATATTCCAACCCACAGATTGATTGATTACAGCACCTAACAGTACTGTACATTGTGTGTGCTGTGTCAGTTTCTGTTAGGACTAGTAAAATACAGTGCAGTGCCCGCCACTTATACCACCCGCAGTTTATACAGGCAGTCGGTTTTTCCGGGCAGATTGTGGTTTCCATTTGCCACATACAGAGTGCAATGTTAAAAACGCTGGTTATAGCTCTCTATGTCCACCTTCTATTTCGGGCAGATTTTGGCTACAGATTCAAAAGCTCTGTATTGCAAAAGTGTGAAATGACATTAACAGCCAAATAGATAGTGGGCATAGAGCACTAACTAGCTGCTAATCAGTCTCAGCAGTACTATCACAACTGAGGCTTTCATGTATTTAATGTCTTTTTTGAAAGAGGGAGTAAAGGATCCGTTTCTGTATGGTGACAGCATAGGTGCCTGATTTTTTGCAAGCTGATAGCAGTTAAGGGAAGAGAGGAAGGCCCGGCTCTGTATGATGTTTTTGTTTCACGTAGTCACCGCAAATTGTAAGGGTTTGATCGCACAAGCATTTAAAAGGAGAAAAGGAGTGTGGCAGAGCATGATCGCATGGTCGCATGAGGGAGTCAATTTTTTTTTGCAAGCTGAAGATAGGATCTATGTCTGTATGGTGACAGGGTAGGTGTGCCAGAGCATGATCGCTTGAGGGATCCTATACTGTATTCCTGTATGGAACAGCCAAGCACTGGTGTGGTGGGAGCAGAGTTTCTGGTGGTAGGTAGCAACAGGTCCATGCTAACTGTGTCTTTAAAGTAGTTTTCCAGTACAGTACAGTAATCATCACGTTGTATAAAAAAAACATGTCTTTGGTTACTGCGACCGCTCCTTAAAACGGACACAATCTGCTTACACAGATGTGCCTGTTATAAGAGGCTTTGACTGTACTGTCACTGGGGCCAGGAGGCATACACCGCAAATAGATTGTGCTAGCTAAGGCTCCAGAATGTCAGCATTGTTTTTTAATTGAAAACCTACTTGGTGCTTGCACACTCACACGGTCGGTGGCACCTAATGCCAAAGAGTATGGCCTTCTTTCTGTCATTTTTTTGTGGGTGTGATCGTCAAAGTGCTGGCTGCCTTGCTTGACCCGCAGATAAGGGGGAGCCATGAGGTTGTCATGGTGACAGTCTACATAGCTGGAAGCCAAGCAGCAATGCCGCAATATTGGTCAAAGACAGTAGTATTTCTAATGTCAAATGAGTGATGACGTGATGACATCTTTCTGTTGTTTTCTCCGCTTAAATAGAGATGTCCTTGTGCCAATTTATGAGTAAATGGAAAAAGGCAGTGGACAGATATATGAGGATACAGACCTTGCAAAAGTAGCTGGTAGGGAGCACATTGTGATTGCACTGCTACCTGTCGGCCAGTAGTTTCACACCAGATTATACTCACCAGTGCCTGAAAAGCAAGTTGGGAAACTATGCAGTGCAGCGGACGCAATATGACCTGAGACTTTAGAAAAACAAATAAACAAGTGAATACATGATCAAAAGACCCTGTAAAACATGTAAGGCAATGGCAGGGTTGCAAAATCAAGTTGTGAGTTAGTGGCAAGCCTAGTGCAACAGATGATCCCATTTTTGCAAGACTACATTTGCGGCTTTATGGTGTTTAGATATCTACATACAGGTATATATTTTTTAATAGAGGTAATAGGGATACTGCTATTTGTGGGCATAGGACATTACACAAATTAGTTTGGGAAAACACTCACTGTATATTAAGGCATAACTGAGAGCTGGTCTGAAACTCCCAATATCACTCGCAAGTTTGTTGTAAGAGATACCGGTACTGACAGCATCAATTGTAACATAATGCATGCCTGAGGTCTGACTTGATATTTATTTTTGCATTGAGGAGAGCCATTATGGTGCGTTACAAAGCCCTATCCCGCTTACTGCGGAAGGCACATAGATCACCTGTCTGCCCCTCCACCCCAACACAGGTTCCTGCAGGTGTGATAAATATAGGTTTGCATACCTGTGCCACCAAGACACTCTGTGGGGATGCCAAAAATGCACAGATATAGGCTATGCAGCGGTGCATGAAGTAGTAAACAGCAGTCATCCTGTAACAGTTATCTTGCACCACTGATTCCAATTGATGTTCAGTAAACCCGGTAAAATGTGTTTCGGAGCATGTCCGGCGCATACAGCACATATAAAGCAAGAAAAACACAAGAACTATGCACTGTGTGAACAGAAAAAATAAATATCATAGTTATGGTTTTGAAGACTGAGGTGTAAATAATTCCTATGTGGGCTACTAAAATGTTCAAACAGCGATCCGTCCACTGCAATATCATTGGAATGAGGAAAGCTGGACCGCAACTCACTGAACTCTCCAAACTGCAGAGCTATGCATAGCCTTTTAAAACTTAAGTTAATATTGAAACTATTCGATTCCCTGGATATATAAGGTGACCTAATGGGACTGAATGGCACAGTGCTGAAAGCTGCACACAAGCGCGACTGACCAACTGACAGCCTGTCTAGATAAAATAGCTAAGAAATACGCTGTTAATTAGCGCTGTGACAAAATGCTAAACACTGTACGTAGACTCCCTGTATCCTCCCGTATGAGATGTCGCTGTCCCGACTGAACCAAGTGCGCATGTGCACGCAGGTCCACGATGTCACAGAGCAGAGAGGGTGAAAGCAACTAAAACAAAACTTTGCGAGGAAAAACAAAAATGGGAACATGTAAGAAAAACCTGCATTAAATGAAAATGCTGTACGTGGGGTATGCTATGTGACTGTGCCAGCAGTCGGTAGATGGATATTTCCCTTTAAGTGATGTGCTCAGGGTAACTCAGTATTAGGGGTGTGCTGATATCCGACCCAGTAAATCAATCCAGTTGGATATCCAGCAATTTAGCTGTATCTGTTTCAACCCAGATAGTTTCCCTTTATGATGTCGGATCAAGTTGTGAAGAAGTGAGGAGGGAACCACTGACATCTGCTTGCCAGAACGAGTGTGATACAGAACTGTACCACAACTTGCCAACCGGAATAACATCTCCGACTACTACTGCGGCATAAGGAAAATCCAAAGGTCATCTCTGTCCGGGGTGCTGGAAGGCTCCCCCGGTGCTCCATCTACTGAGACTGTCCAGCGTTCGAAAGAACTGTGCAAGGGGAGCCTGTGAGAATAACGATCTCCTCATGTCTCTTTCCTCCCACCCGCCCAGCTGTCTGCTCACTCGCAAACTGACTCCCTTACCAGAATAATGCTGTCCTCACGTCTCTTTCCTCCTGCCTGCCCAGATGTCTGCTCACTCACCGTCAGCTTATCCTACCCGATAAGTACCCAAATCCAGTCAGATAGTGCCCCGTCATTATCCAGATCCGACATCCAGCAACTTTCTGATATCCGCCCACCCCTACTCAGTATGCAAGTGAGAGCTGTGGGATTCAAACCCAGATCTCCAGGTTTGCAGCTCAGTGCCCTAAACCACAGCGTGATACTGCCTCCTAAGAGACAAGGATGCCCCCCAAAAATGTGTCAGCTATAACCCTCAATGGGTGTACTGGGCATTAATGCATGCCACGGATGTGTTGTTCTGCCTCGTGTCCTCCAGGGAAGCACATTAATGCCCAATACACCCATGCCCTGTCATGTGTTATTGCACTTATAAAATGGGTTATCGTCATTAAAAAAAAAGAAGAGAAATTAGAAATGTTGTGGTATCCTGTCACATTGTAAAGTACTCCCAAACAATATATGGTAGTTTCAGCAGTTTCATTGTACAACGTACAGTAGGTCATACTTTAGAAAACAAACCAAACTGTTAAAATGTATAATTAAAAAAAGCATTAGGCAATTTCAATATGGGTGAGGTCAAGGCTCACTGAGATTTCAAAGGCAACCCTGAGAACTTTTTTTTTTTTTTCCTTTTCTGCTGTGTTGCCTGAAACAGACAGGCTGTACTGTCAGTGCTTTATCCTCCCAGACACCCCCCAAAATTGTTTCTCCAGTACACAGGCACATTACTGTGTGGTTCACCCCCCCCCCAAGTTACAGTTTATTTATTAATTGGGTTGAGAAAGAAAAAGATGTGCCTGACAAGTAGTTGCGTGTGTTGAGACACTACAGATATCAATCTGAGGAGATATGGTGATCACGAGGTCAACTGTGCAAATTTTTCAAACCACCATGGTCCTGTTTTCAGAGTTCTCCCGTGTTAAAATATGGTGCATTAATTACAGTAGTGATGGTTTCAATATAAACAGGCAAGATGCATCGTATTCGTTACAGCTGTTACATTAACAGTATAAGCATTCAATGTACATTATTAGTTAAAGCAGTTTACAATGGCAATATAAACAATATTTACATTTAGTCTGACAGGCAGGTACCAGTGCTGTTAGTCTGGAGGGGTTTTGCCCCTGATGAGAACACACACTGTTGATTTAGTAAGGGTCGCAGGAGTCTGTGGGTTCTTACTGTGGAGTAGTTTTAAATTCAGCCAGGGATTTACTCCCTCTGGATTTTGGGGACAGGGAATTCCAGGTCTTGATTGCTGTTGACTTTGCTAGGTGCAGATTCACAATGCAAATTCTGTTCATCAAGCTCATGTCGCAAAACTATCTGCTGGAGAAAGCATTCCATCTAGGATACTTGTATACTGGGCTTTTGTGGGAGTGAGACTGAGCTTTGCGGGAGTGAGACTGAGCTTTATGGAAGTGAAACTGGGCTTTGTGTGAGTGAGACTGAGCTTTGTGTGAGTGAGACTGGGTTTTGTTGGAGTGAGACTGCGCTTTGTGGGAGTGAGACTGGGTCTTGTGTGAGTGAGACTGAGCTTTGTGGGAGTGAGACTGTGCTTTGTGGGAGTGAGGCACGGCTTTGTGGGAGTGAGACTGAGCTTTGTGGAGTGAGACTGGGCTTTGTGGGAGTGAGACTGGGCTTTGTGGGAGTGAGACTGAGCTTTGTGGAAGTGAGACTGAGCTTTTTGGAAGTGAGACTGGGCTTTGTGTGAGTGAGACTGGGCTTTGTGTGAGTGAGACTGGGTTTTGTGGGAGTGAGACTGGGCTTTGTGGGAGTGAGACTGGGCTTTGTGTGAGTGAGACTGAGCTTTGTGTGAGTTAGACTGGGCTTTGTGGGAGTGAGACACGGCTTTGTGGGAGTGAGACTGAGCTTTGTGTGAGTGAGACTGAGCTTTGTGGAAGTGAGACTGGGCTTTGTGGGAGTGAGACTGGGCTTTGTGGAAGTGAAACTGAGCTTTGTGGGAGTGAGACTGAGCTTTGTGGAACTGAGCCTGGGCTTTGTGGGAGTGAAATTGAGCTTTGTGGAAGTGAGACTGGGCTTTGTGGGAGTGAGACTGGGCTTTGTGGAAGTGAGACTGGGCTTTGTGGAAGTGAGACTGGGCTTTGTGGAGTGAGACTGGGCTTTGTGGGAGTGAGACTGGGCTTTGTGGGAGTGAGACTGAGCTTTGTGGGAGTGAGACTGGGCTTTGTGGAGTGAGACTGAGCTTTGTGGAAGTGAGACTGGGCTTTGTGGGAGTGAGACTGGGCTTCATGGAAGTGAAACTGAGCTTTGTGTGAGTGAGACTGAGCTTTGTGGAACTGAGCCTGGGCTTTGTGGGAGTGAAATTGAGCTTTGTGGGTGTGAGACTGGGCTTTGTGGAAGTGAGACTGAGCTTTGTGGGAGTGAGACTAGGCTTTGTGGGAGTGAGACTGAGCTTTGTGGAAGTGAAACTGAGCTTTGTGGGAATGAGACTGGGCTTTGTGGAAGTGAGACTGAGCTTTGTGGGAGTGAGACTGGGCTTTGCGGGAGTGAGACTGAGCTTTGTGTGAGTGAGACTGAGCTTTGTGGAACTGAGCCTGGGCTTTGTGGAAGTGAAACTGGGCTTTGTGGGAGTGAGACTGGGCTTTGTGTGAGTGAAACAGCTTTGCCGGAGTGAGACTGAGCTTTGTGAGAGTGAGACTGAGCTTTGTGGGAGTGAGACTGAGCTTTGTGTGAGTGAGACTGGGCTTTGTGGGAGTGAGACTGGGCTTTGTAGAACTGAGACTGGGCTTTGCCGGAGTGAGACTGAGCTCTGTGAGAGTGAGACTGGGCTCTGTGAGAGTGAGACTGGGCTTTGTGGAAGTGAGACTGGGCTTTGTGGGAGTGAGGCTGAGCTTTGTGGAACTGAGCCTGGGCTTTGTGGGAGTGAAACTGGGCTTTTTGTGAGCGAAACAGCTTTGCCGGAGTGAGACTGAGCTTTGTGAGAGTGACACTGAGCTTTGTGGGAGTGAGACTAAGCTTTGTGAGAGTAACACTGAGCTTTGTGGGAGTGAGACTGAGCTTTGTGTGAGTGAGACTGGGCTTTGTGGGAGTGAGACTGGACTTTGTGGAACTGAGAATGGGGTTTGCCGAAGTGAGACTGAGCTCTGTGAGAGTGAGACTGAGATTTGTGAGAGTGAGATTGGACTTTGTGGAAGTGAGACTGGGCTTTGTGGGAGTGAGACTGAGCTTTGTGTGAGTGAGACTGGGCTTTGTGGGAGTGAGACTGTGCTTTGTGGGAGTGAGACTGGGCTTTGTGGAACTGAGACTGAGCTTTGTGTGAGTGAGACTGGGCTTTGTGGAAGTGAGACTGGGCTTTGTGGAAGTCAGACTGGGCTTTGTGGAACTGAGACTGAGCTTGTGTGAGTGAGACTGGGCTTTGTGGGAGTGAGACTGGGCTTTGTGTGAGTGAGACTGGGCTTTGTGTGAGTGAGACTGGGCTTTGTAGGAGTGAGACTGAGCTTTGTGGGAGTGAGACTGGGCTTTGTGGAACTGAGACTGGGCTTTGTGGGAGTGAGACTGGGCTTTGTGAGAGTGAGACTGAACTTTGTGGAAGTGAGACTGGGCTTTGTGGGAGTGAGACTGGACTTTGTGGAACTGAGAATGGGGTTTGCCGAAGTGAGACTGAGCTCAGTGAGAGTGAGACTGAGATTTGTGAGAGTGAGACTGGACTTTGTGGAAGTGAGACTGGGCTTTGTGGGAGTGAGACTGAGCTTTGTGTGAGTGAGACTGGGCTTTGTGGGAGTGAGACTGAGCTTTGTGGGAGTGAGACTGGGCTTTGTGGAACTGAGACTGAGCTTTGCGTGAGTTAGACTGGGCTTTGTGGGAGTGAGACTGAGCTTTGTGGAAGTGAGACTGGGCTTTGTGGGAGTGAGACTGGGCTTTGTGGAACTGAGACTGGGCTTTGCCGGAGTGAGACTGAGCTCTGTGAGAGTGAGACTGGGCTCTGTGAGAGTGAGACTGGGCTCTGTGAGAGTGAGACTGAGCTTTGTGGAAGTGAGACTGGGCTTTGTGGGAGTGAGGCTGAGCTTTGTGGAACTGAGCCTGGGCTTTGTGGGAGTGAAACTGGGCTTTGTGGAAGTGAGACTGAGCTTTGTGGAAGTGAGACTGAGCTTTGTGGGAGTGAGACTGGGCTTTGTGAGAGTGAGACTGAACTTTGTGGAAGTGAGACTGGGCTTTGTGGGAGTGAGACTGGACTTTGTGGAACTGAGAATGAGGTTTGCCGAATTGAGACTGAGCTCTGTGAGAGTGAGACTGAGATTTGTGAGAGTGAGACTGGACTTTGTGGAAGTGAGACTGGGCTTTGTGGGAGTGAGACTGAGCTTTGTGTGAGTGAGACTGGGCTTTGTGGGAGTGAGACTGAGCTTTGTGGGAGTGAGACTGGGCTTTGTGGAACTGAGACTGAGCTTTGTGTGAGTGAGACTGGGCTTTGTGGAAGTGAGACTGGGCTTTGTGGAAGTCAGACTGGGCTTTGTGGAACTGAGACTGAGCTTTGTGTGAGTGAGACTGGGCTTTGTGGGAGTGAGACTGAGCTTTGTGGGAGTGAGACTGGGCTTTGTGTGAGTGAGACTGGGCTTTGTAGGAGTGAGACTGAGCTTTGTGGGAGTGAGACTGGGCTTTGTGAAACTGAGACTGGGCTTTGTGGGAGTGAGACTGGGCTTTGTGAGAGTGAGACTGAACTTTGTGGAAGTGAGACTGGGCTTTGTGTGAGTTAGACTGGGCTTTGTGGGAGTGAGACTGAGCTTTGTGGAAGTGAGACTGGGCTTTGTGGGAGTGAGACCGGGCTTTGTGGGAGTGAGTCTGAGCTTTGTGGGAGTGAGACTGGGCTTTGTGGAACTGAGACTGGGCTTTGTGGGAGTGAGACTGAGCTTTGTGGGAGTGAGACTGGGCGTTGTGTGAGTGAGACTGTGCTTTGTGGAACTGAAACTGGGCTTTGTGGGAGTGAGACACGGCTTTGTGGGAGTGAGACTGAGCTTTGTGGAAGTGAGACTGGGCTTTGTGTGAGTGAGACTGGGCTTTGTGGAAGTGAGACTGGGCTTTGTGTGAGTGAAACTGGGCTTTGTAGGAGTGAGACTGGGCTTTGTGGGAGTGAGACTGGGCTTTGTGGGAGTGAGACTGAGCTTTGTGGGAGTGAGACTGGGCTTTGTGGGAGTGAGACTGGGCTTTGTGGGAGTGAGGCTTAGCTTTGTGGAAGTTAGACTGGGCTTTATGGGAGTGAGACTGGGCTTTGTGGGAGTCAGAGTGGGCTTTGTGGGAGTGATACTGAACCCCACAGGCACAACAGGTTCCCTTGTGTCTCCACCACATTATTTGCTAGGTTGCTAGGTTGTGCATTTTGGCACATAGTCCTAGGACAAGGGCAATAACTATATATGCTAGGAACATTTTGTGTGTCACAAGAACAAGGAGCAGGAACAGTATTACCTTTTACCGGCAGTTCATTGAGCGAATGTTATGGAGCTATTCTCAGTACAGGAGTAATGGTGGAAAACTTCCTGTGGGTTTGAGGCAGTGGCTTATCAGTAAGCAAGGCATTCTGGTTTTGGCTGCATATTGCTGCTGAAGTCAGCTAGGTGAGGCTGTGGGGTGGAGCACTGGTTACACACTGATTGTGGGGACAGGGTGAGTGCAAAGCTAGCGAAGCAGCAATAGGCTGGGCAGCATGTAAGGTCAGCACTGGCAGGGCCTCCCTGGATAGGCAGCAGTGCCCTAGGAAAGTACCTGTTTAGGGATCACCCAGATAGGGTACAGTTCTGAGGCAGCTTATTCATAGTGTAATAACCTAGTGGTGAGTAAGCAGCAATGCACTAGGGAGACGCCTCTGGGGGGGATCACCCAGATAGTGTATAGCCTGGCAGGGGAAGGCAACAGTGCACTGGGAAGGTGCCTGGAGGGGGGATAGGATCAACCAGATTGTATACAGCTCAAAAATAAGTAGATCCCATTTTAACAGAGTGGCAGGGATAAGCAACAGTACATTTTACTAAGACACTGACATTGTTGCAGTATAGCAGAATGGTACATTCTACCAAGGCATTATGTAACAGAATGGTGCATTCTTCCAAGGCACTATATAGCAGAATGGTACTTTCTACCAAGGCAATATGTAGCAGAATGGTACATTCTAAAAAGGCACTATATATACCAAGGTACTATTGTAACCCCTAGGTGGCGCTATCCCAAGGGCTACTACCCCTGCCTGCTTGGCTAGTAGCAGGTTAAGGGGCCTAGGTACAGAAATGGGTGCCTACACCTGGAGGTCAGGGTTGATAGTGGTCAAACTAACCTGGGCACAGCCCTCCATGACACTGTAACCCCCTTATTTCCCTTCTAGTGGCCTGAACAATATACAATAATCACTTTCACAATGACCCTTATTCACCAGGCAGTTACCCACACTGTTTGCACTTACCACCAGGGCTGGTTCCTCTATCTCGACCCTGGGGACCCCCTGTAAAACAAGGTTATGCACAGCAAATAGCAACAGTACAGTACTCTTGGCAGAAACTGGAACCACAGTCAGATTAAATGCAAAAAGAGTTAGATCTGATTTATTCAGGGGACTTGAACAAGGGAAGGGCGTAATCAGGTTGATTGGCTTAAAGGCTAAATCAATCAGACAGTTATGCATGTACTTCAGAGTCCCTACACAGTCACACACACTGGGTGTAATCCAGAGCCAGAGGGCTCAGTTCGTAAAGGAAAAGACAACAAAACAATCAGATGACAACACTTTAGATTTAGCTGTTGTTGCAGGGAGCTACCCTGATGTTTACTCATGATACCCAATACAGGACACAGGTAAGACGAAATCTTGACTTCGGGTTGTTGAGCTGGAGTGCCAGGAGAAGCAGGGCCCACACGAATCATCGAGACGTCAATCCTGTTCAAAGCATTGAGGAGGGGGCTGATCCCCAGGCAGGCCTCTCGTCGCTGGCTTTCTCTGTGTAGCGGGTAGTCTGGCTGGGCCAGTGTGGCAAGGCCCAGGCCAAATGGAGATGCAAACGGATTTAGTCTGTTGGAGCTGGATGCAGCCTCCAGCAAGCAGCACATAGTGGGGAACCAAATCACGACCCACTAACAGCACACAGCACATTTACATGTAAGAAATTCTACTGTACCAGGCAGATTGCTATCCAGTCGTAATTACAGAGTCTCTGCACAAACCAGGAGTTCAAAGGTGGCTGGAAATCCTGACAGGCCGATCGCATTCAGCAAATCTTTGGTCTTCTTCAGGTTAAAGCCTGGTCACATTTCTGTGGCTTAAATTGTCCTCGCAATTCAGATTTAGTCCGAATAAGCTCTATTTTCCTTCACAGGGACAGCAGATAGACAGGCAGGCTAAAACTCAGCCCTTTCACAGTTCTACGCGAATTACACAGGGGCTGCTGCTTGAATCACACAAGCTATTGCCACTTTCACTTCCCAATTCAGACTGACTCTAGCTACAAGCAGCCTGGGACTTTTTCCAGGATCCAAAAGGTTCAGTTGGTGCTCTATCTGTCAGTCAGTTCAAGGGCTTCTCCTCCAGGTCTGTTTTGGTGCCAAAATGCAAAAACTACAATTCCCGCAGAATTTTGCTCCCACAAGACCCCTGGGGACAGGCTCCATTATAGAGTTCCCAGAGGTACTGACTGGTGCTGACTGGTGGGTCCAAAGCCAAAATGGTGGTGCAATATGTAAGGTCCATGCTGTAAAAAAGGCAGGTTAGACAAACTACAATATCATTACTTTTCTAATGGATAATCAGCAAATAAGTACAGCTTCTAACAGAGCTCCCTCTGCACTAACAGCGATGGCAGAACAGAGCGATTATCTGGTAACACAGGCAGGCTCGAGCATAGAAACACTCAGCCCCCCTCCTAGATTAATTATGACTGCAATCTAGGCAGCTCTTAAAGAGACAGTGTACGGAGGCTTTATAGGCACTCTCTGGCAGTACTTTTGAACTGCTGAAACACAGGACACCAGCCTGGCAGTGAGCATTTAGGCCAGCTCAATGAAGACTTTTTGGGAACCCCTATTTGTAGGGGGGTTACACCCTTCCCTGCCTTGAGAAAAATTGGCATCTGCATCACGTCTGTACCATCATTATATTGAAAATATATACGAGACATATAACATCTGCTGCATCAGTTAACGTAAACATATCTTTACTGTACATATTCACTACACTTCACAATACTATATCCATAATGACAATGCTTATGCATGTTTCATACATGTGATACTGATTCCAGTATGATTAACATACTTGTAACATCACAATACTGATTCATGTTATAACTTTCTGTACATTAAACACTGTAGGCGGGGGACCTTCCCTATCAGCTAACTTGGGGCTGGGAGGGGCAGGGGCACCACACTGAGAAGGAAGAACAATCATCCTGGAATTGGCCATTAAGCTCAGTTTGGGTAGTGAGCTCTGAGAGATATAAACACCTTTGTGAACCACATGGAGAGGCAAATCCACTGGCCTCCCAGGAGAATCATAACTGAGGCGCAATACTGGCTTGACAGCTCAGCCAGTCTTTCTGGGGGGAACAGCCACAGTCTCTGTACTATAAGCACTAACTTTGGAGCTTTCCTCATTTGTGAGGGGTGCCTCGGCACGGATGGGAATGTCCAAACTGGGAGCACTGTCAGCTCCTTGCTCTGTATGCTCTGTTCCCACAACACTCTGCTCATTATTATCTTCAGACGAAGGCTCAGGTTGCTTATTTTCAGGAGGCTCTGGCACAATTAGGCTTTGAGACACTGAAGGAGGGGCTGTCAACACTCTCACATTGTTCTTCAGGTTCTGGTGTGTCACCAGGGAGACTCAGACTATCATCCCCTTCTTCGGGCAATTCACACAGTTCCACAAAACACAGAGGCCCGGATATTCAGAAGGGTTGCGCATGGCGCAACAGTGTTGCGCCATGCACAACCCACTGATGCACCTCGGCGAGATATTCAAACGGGGATTGTGCCTGACACAAATCCCAATGTGCCGGAGCACATCAGTAATGTATGCGGCGCAGGTAGGGGGGCGTGCCCATGCATACTCCGCACATCCCAATATTCAGCCCGGGATGTGCTGAGTCCATGCATGCACAACCCCTACTTGCGCTGCACACAGGTGAGCCAAAAAAAAAAGGAACGACAGCTGGCCACCCACAGGTGAGCGCCGGGCTGCAAGGTACAATACAGCAGTTGCTACCTGTGGGTGGCCACCTGAGCTCCGGCTGCACCTTTGTGGCGGTGCCCCCCCCCATGCCCGATTGCAGGCATCTGTGTAAAAATAGAAGTCCAATATCCCTGGTGGTCCAGTGGACTGCTTGCAGCCCGATCTCGGGGATCGCAGCCCGATGCCCACGATCGGGCTGAGAGCAGTCTACTGGACCACCAGGGATATGGACGTTATTCTACCTCAACATAAGCCCACGATCGGGCTGAGAGCAGTCCACTGGACCACCAGGGATATAGGATGGTTAAATATAATACTTAAGCCCGTGATCGGGTGTGAAGCGGTTCACTGGACCACCAGGGATATCGGATGATTTTTTAAATCTACATATGCCCGCGATCGGGCAGAGGGCCACATTGCCGCACTGTGCAGGGGGCGTCGGTCCCCGACAGCTGCTGCCTGGCAGGGTGCCAGGCGCAAGTCACCAGGGATCGGTGCACCTGCATGCAAATGGGGCCATAATGACATGTAAATGGCCCCATTTGCACCTTGCATACATTATGGCCCCATTTGAATGTGCACTTTTGAATATCGCAGTTGTTGCGCATAGCGCAACGGAACTTGCGCCAGCGCATCCCCTCGCTCCACTTCTGGCCACTTGCACTGGCACAGTGCCACCGCGCCATGTGCACTGCGGGAAAGTTAGGTGTGTTATTCAACGGCTGCTGTGCCATGGCGCAGCTCCGTTGAATATCGCCCAGTCATCGCCCCTGCGCAGCCAAGTTGCGCTGCACCCAGGCTTGCGCCACAGCCTGGCGTAGTCTGAATATCCAGGCCAGAGAGTCCGCAACCTCAGACGTAATACTTTGCATTTCATTTTCAGGGAGCATTGGCTCCAAGGATGAAGCTGGGGGGTTAGGCTGTCCAGAAGGCCCAGTTTCACCCCCACAATTAGTCATAGGGTTACCTGGAAACAGCCGACTCAATTCATAGGAAGGGTAATAGGCATTGTCACACTCACTATCATCAGAGGCGGACTGACAGTCACTATCATTCTGGGCCTGCTGTGGGGGAACCCTTAAATCTGTAACTACTGGGGTAGGTTGACTCTGTCTCTTTTTTGCAGCAGCACGAGTCACCGGCCCAGGGGAGGCAAAGTCTGCTGGCTCAGCTTCAATAATAACTTGGCCAATAGGCAGCAAGTGGTAACGGTGCATGGTCTTGACAGCTTTGGAATTATTCTCTGCGCGTACCTTGTACACTGGTACATCCTCCAACTTTCCAGCTACTACATAAGGAAGATGGTGCCACCTGTCAGCAATTTTGTGCTTCGCATGTAGTCCCAAATTGCGTAACAACACACGGTCTCTGGGCCATAGCTCTTGAGCCTTTACTTTCTTATCATACCTCTCTTTGTTGGTGAGATTTCTCTTGGAGGCCATTGTCTGGGCCAAATGATATGCATGGTTCAACTGAGCTTTCAGTTTCTATACATACTACAGGTAGTTTTCGGCCCAGACCCTGTCTGGAGAGACCCCAAAGCAGACATCAACTGGCAGTCAGGCCTCCCTCCCGAACATGAGACAGTAGGCGGAGAACCCAGTAGCATAGTTTTTGGTGCAATTGTACATGTATACCAAGGTGCTAATCTGCTGGCTCCATTTATGCTTGTCTTTTGGATGGAGGGTGCCCAGCATGTTTAGAAGGGTGCGGTTAAAACGTTCTGGTTGAGGGTTCCCCTGTGGGTGATAGGGGGTGGTTCTTGACTTTTGCACCCCTCACAGAGAGAGCATTTCTTTGATTAGTCTACTTTCAAAGTGTCTGCCTTGGTCAGAGTGGATCCGCTTGGGAGCACCATAGTGGACGAAGAATTTTTCCACTGGCACCTTGGCCACGGTAGAGGCCTTTTGATCTTTAGTTGAAAAAGCTTGTGCATACCGTGTGAAATAATCCGTAACCACTAACACATTGCCAATATTCCATTGATCAAGTTCTAAGCACAAAAAATCTATGCAGACCAGTTCCATGGAGGCGCTGGTAGTGATATTGACAAGGGGGGGCAGCCCTCTGAGGCAGGGCTTTTCTTTGGAGGCAATGACTACAGGTCTTTACATGGTGCTCAGCATCGGCCCCCATCTTGGGCCAGTAGAATCGAGATCGTACCAGGTCGAGAGTCCTTTCAATACCGAGGTGCCCCATGTGATTGTGGCGGGACCTCATTACCAAGTGTTTAAAGGCAGTGGGCAGGACCAATTGTTGCTTGTATACTTGACCACTACGATCCACTGTCTCTCTGTACAACAATTGATTGAATAACTTCAACCTGGGGCCTTCTTTAAACAGTAGGGCAGTTCGCAAGTCAGGGGAACGCAACTTAGACACATCTTTCCCTGTGCGCAGGGCATCAAGTGCGGGTTGAATCATAGGATCTTGGGATTGAGCCCACTGAATACTGTCATTGTCAAATTAAGGTAGTGCACTAATATCTAGAGCAGAGAAATGCCAATAGGCAGCTGGTATGCAGGTATCAGGAGGGTCCAAGCAATCTACTAAACAGTCCACTGTGTCCGCAGACATCTGTTCATCTCTGTCAAATGTTTGGCACAATACTCAGATGTCCGGTTCAGAAAGCCTGACCTAATCACTCTTGGAAGTGGGCCTTTGTAACACGGTGTCAGCATCAATATGGTTCAGTCCCGGTCTGTATTCAACAGCATAATCATAGGTTAATGAGGCAGAAAGCCACTGGTGCCCAGTGGCGTCTAACTTAGCTGAACTCTGTACATAGGTCAATGGGTTATTGTCGGTCTTCACCAATATCTTTGCCCCATAGAGGTACTCATGAAACTGGTCAACAATGGCCCATTTTAAGGCAAGGACCTCCAGCTTATGCACAGGATAGTTTTGCTCTGATGGGGTCAAACTCCTGCTGGCGAAAGCTACCGGTCCCAAACCATCCTCATGGTCTTGATACAGCACAGCTCCTAGGCCCTACAGGCTAGCGTCCGTATGCAGCACATACGGCTTGGTAGGGTCAGCATAGGCAGGGGAGGCATGGATGAGCTGGTATATGACTTCTTGGAAGGCTACCTCATATTCCGGTGTCCAGCAGGGCCCAAAAGGTTCACCTGTGCAGAAGTACACTTTCTCTGATTCTTTGACAGACCCTTTTTTGTATTTACGGTTGGTAGGGAGATAACCCTGGGTAAGATTCAGGAGCAGGCAAATCTCCTTTGAATAGTCTTTTATGAACCTGCAGTAGTAGCCACAGAACCCCAGAAAATGTTGTAGTTCTTTCAAGTTGTGGGGCTGGGGCCAAGTCGACAGTGACTCAACCTTACTGGGATAGGTCTCTATCCCTTCCACAGATACTATGTGCCCCACATACTTCATGGAGGTTTGAAAAAACTGGCACTTGTTGATGGACAGCTTGAGGCTGAAGTCTTCCAATTGGTCCAGCACTTTAAACAGTCGGGTCTCATGCTCCTCTAATATGCGTCCGAACACAATGACATCATCTAGGTACACTAGACATTACAGCAAGTTCATAACTCCCACCGCATGTTCCATCAGTCGCTGAAAGGTGGCCGAGGCACCCGAAATCCCCTGTGACATTCTCAGGAATTCGTAGAACCCCGAAGGACAGATGAAGGCTGTTTTCTCACGGTCCTCCGGGGCCATCAGAATCTGGTAATATCCGCTGCAAAGATCCAATACTGAGAACCATTTGCTCCCATTCAAGCAATCCATGGCATCTTGTATATGGGGCATGGTGTACTGATGTGGGATGGTCCAACGGTTCAGGGTTCGATAATCAACAGACATCCTCACAGACCCATTCTTCTTACACACAACCACAATGGGAGAAGCATATGGGGTCCTTGATTTTTGTATAATGCCAGCAGTGAGCATTTCCTGCAGGTGTCTCCTAACATCATCTGTGTCCACTGGGGCAAGGCGTCGGGAACTCTCTTGAAATGGCTGGTCATCATGCAGGCATATGTGATGCTCTGCACCCTGGACACACCCTACGTCCCATTCTTTTAACGAAAACACTTGGTTTCTCTGGGCGAGTTTCTTGCTAATTCTAGCCTTCCATTCCGCTGGCAACGGGGAATCACCAAAGTCGAATAAGTCCAGGGTCACACTTTCGTTCTCACCAGAGTACTTGTTGCTGGGTAATACGGCAGTGTCTGCGCAGTGTGCTGTAGCTAGGGTGACCCTCTGTTCAACCGGACCTCCCGATCTGACACATTCCGAATCTGGACCATCGCTTGTCGTGCATAGGCATGGGCACGGGCAGGCAAAATGCTGGATTTAACCAATAAATCCACTGGCAGCTTTCCATCACCCGGTGCATCCAACATTAATATTTTATTTTTCACTTCCTTTCTAATGCGAACCTCTCCCTGAATGGTGTACTGAGCATTGGCAGGGAATACCAGAGAATCAGGATCTTTCTTCCACACTATCCGCACCGGCTCATCTCTATCGGCTTTGGTAGTTCGTTTTTGCAGATCATAGGCTCTCTTTCTCAGGGCTGGGATTCTTAGTGCCCACCCAGTCCATTTCCCTTGTTTTTCGTGACACAACTGCGCTAGTCTTCCAAACATGTGGGCGTCGGTTCCAGTGAGCAAGGGAATCCCATAATACAATCCCGTAGGAGGGCACACCAGGGCTAGTGTCTCTACTCGTTCATCTACACCAGCTACAGTTGCAGGGAAAGACAACATATCCTAGGTCAGGATAAGACTTGTCGCTCAGGCCCCACACATGCAAACCTTCCAAAGATTGTAGTGGCACATCAGATAGGTGTTTATCATACCAGTCTTGGAATATAATGGTCACTTGTGACCCGTTATCGAGCACAGCCCGAGCATGGATACCAATGACAGTCACAGAAGTCTCCATCGAAGGGCCCACTATTCTGGACCAGTCTAGAGAGGCAGTAGCAGAGGCCTGGACAGATGATTTAGCCACAAAGAAGTTTGAGTTAGGGTTTCTCAGTCCTGCACTGTGGTCATTTCTGGCACTCCCCGGCCATGGTCTTGCTTTCCGCAGCTCCCCCTGAAGTCTGTATACAACTTTATCTAGGTCTTCTGGGGACAGGCATTCTCTCTTCATGTGCCTATCCTTCCCACAATTATGGCAAAATATGCCTTCTGGGGTCTGGTGTGGCTGAGGCATCACATTGGGAGCTGAGGCGGGGTACTACCAACAGAAAACCTTGGTTCCACCTCTTTCTGTGGTGTGATGAGCATTTGGAGACATTTCGTCAATTCTCCCACTTCCATAGTCAAGTCATCAATTTTTGAGCTGCTGTCAGCAGGAGATGCCTGGGTGTGCACCCCCACCCCCATAGCAGAGGCAGTCAGATTATAATCGGGGCCTGTACCCACAGGAGCATACTTCATAAAGAGACTGTTTTTTGTTTCTCTGAACTCCCTCAGCAGTTCACCCCATGGCGGAGCATCCGTACCAGTTCCTCTCTTGTTGGACCCCCCTGGGCTGGCATTTAGTTCTCATATTCCATCATGTGATTCCTGTAATTCCAGGCCACCAGCAACTGACCCCGCGCCTGGAGCAGGGTTTGCGGCAGCTACAACTGTGCAGGACTCCGAAAAACCTTCCTTCTCCTCAACTTCCCATACCTCCTTCATCAACGCATGGAAGGGCAAGGGACCAGATTTCCTTTCATGCAATTGCAATTTGAGCAACATCCAGCTGGAGTGCCAGGCAGTGCAGAGTATATAATCCAGTCTTACCCGATCCATTTCACTAGAGGCCCAGCCTCCTTTCCAAAAAGTGGTTTGTAGGATTCCCTCTAATCGATCCATGTAGGCAGGTAACAATTCCACCGGCTGTTGTTTAACCTCTTTAAGTTTCCACTTCAAGGCTTCAACACTAGTGTTGCCGCCAAACACATTTTTAGGGCGACTGTGTACTCTTGGGCTTTGGCGTCAGGGTCAGAGGACCTCAGGGAGCAAAAAGTATGTAGGGCGAGCCCCTGGAGGCTGTCCCCCAGGTGGGCCCTTTTTTTGGCCTCTGAGCATTGCCTGTTCTGTACTGCAAGAGTAGCAGAGTCTCTCCAGGTCTCCAGTTTGACTTCCCAATTAGGAGTAGGGCAGATGCCAGAGAATACCTTGAGTTTACAGTAAGTACCATGACTAACGGCTGGCTCAGAGGCAGGTACAGAAGTTGATGAAAGAATAGGTGCTGGGGCAGGTGTGGACAGCGAGGAAGTGACACTTACAGGTGGCAGGAATAATGTTTTAAACTCCTCCACAGTTTTACCCTCTTCCAGTAAGAACTTGGTAAACTTCTCCTCAAAAGACTCAGATAACGGTGGGGGCTCATCCTCTAAGGAATCCTTGCTATCTTTGGTTATCACCCTCCAGGCAGCTGGGAACCCTTCTGGAGTGATAGTCTGGGGCACCTTTGAACTGTCCAGTGGGTCGCTACTCTCCACCAAGGCCATGAGAGTTTGGTCAGTTAAATCAGCCTGTCGACCCACCACTACAGCTTTTTTCAAACATTCATCTTTAGAAAGTGCCCCTTCAACAGTGTTCTTACTAATGCCCATAGGTATATCCAGTATTAGCAAAGCATTATGGGGGTCAATCTCTTGCACATACACCACTCCACCAACTGGTACACAGCCACTTCTGATGGGGTAGCCATTTATGTTTGACAATAATTCGTAACTTCAGCCACTAGAAGACACAAAATCCCAGTGGTGCCTCCAAGATGTAACCCCTAGGTGGCACTATCCCAAGGGCTACTACCCCTGCCTGCTTGGCTAGTAGCACATTAAGGGGCTTGGGTACTGAAACGGGTGCCTCCACCCAGAGGTCAGGGTTGTTAGTGGTCAAGCTAACCTGGGCACAGCCCTCCGGGACACTGTGACCCTCCTCTTTCCCTTCTAGTGACCTGAACAATATACAATAATCACTTTCACAGTGACCCTTATTCACCATGCAATTACCCACACTGTGTGCAATTACCACCAGGGCTGGTTCCTCTAGCTCGACCCTGGGCTAAACCCTGGGGACCCCCTGTAAAACAAGGTTATGCACAGCAAATAGCAACAGTACAGTACTCTTGGCAGAAACTGGAACCACAGTCAGGTTAAATGCAAAAAGAGTTAGATCTGATTTATTCAGGGGACTTGAACAAGGGAAGGGCGTAATCAGGTTGATTGGCTTAAAGGTTAAATCAATCAGACAGTTATGCATGCACTTCAGAGTCCCTACACAGTCACACACTCTGGGTACCCAGGTAGGAAAAAGGTGGGCTAGCCAGGACCGTTGCCCAGGGTAGGCTGGCTTCGCAGCTGGTTGGAGCCCTGTGATGGAAGAAAGCAACATGCACAACACACACTATTTTTAAACCGGAGCCAGAGGGCTCAATTCATGAAGGAAAAGACAACAAAGCAATCAGATGACAACACTTTAGATTTAGCTGTTGTTGCAGGGAGCTACCCTGATGTTTACTCATGATACCCAATATAGGACACAGGCAGAATGAAATCGAGACTGCAGGTTGCTGAGCTAGAGTACCAGGAGAAGCAGGGCCCACCCGAATCACTGAGGCATTGTTCCTGTTCAAGGTGTTGAGCAGAGGGCTGAGCATCAGGCAGGTCTCTCGTCAATGGCTTTCTCTGTGCAGTGGGTAGTCTGGCTGGGCCAGTGTGGCAAGGCCCAGGCCAAATGGAGATGCTAACGGATTTAGTCCGTTGGAGCTGGATGCAGCCTCCAGCAAGCATAACACAGTTCAGTACACAGTGGGGAACCAAATCACGCCCCACTAACAGCACACAGTACATTTACATGTAAGAAATTCTACTGTACCAGGCAGATTGCTATCCAGTCGTAATTACAGAGTCTCTGCACAAACCGGGAGTTCAAAGGTGGCTGGAAATCCTGACAGGCCGATCGCATTCAGCAAATCTTCAGTCTTCTTCAGGTTAAAGCCTGGTCACAGTTCTGTGGCTTAAATTGTCCTCACAATTCGGATTTAGTCCAAATAAGCTCTATTTTGCCTCTCAGGGACAGCAGGCAGGCCAAAACTCAGCCCTTTCACAGTTCCCCTGCGCGAATTACACAGGGGCTGCTGCTTGAATCACTCAAGCTGTTACCACTTTCACTTCCCAATTCAGACTGACTCTAGCTGCAAGCAACCTGGGACTTTCCCCAGGATCCAAAAGGTTTGGTTGGCTAATTTATATGTCAGTCAGTTCAAGGGCTCTCCCTGCAGGTCTGTTTTGGCGCCAAAATGCAAAAACTACAATTCCTACAGAATTTTGCTCCCCCAAGACCCCTGGGGACAGGCTCCATTTTAGAGTTCCCAGAGGTACTGATTGGTGCTGACTGGCAGGTCCAAAACCAGAATGGTGGTGCAATACATAAGGTCCATGCTGCAAAGAAGGCAGGTTAGACAAACTACAATATCATTACTTTTCTAATGGATAATCAGCAAATAAGTACAGCTTCTAACAGAGCTCCCTCTGCACTAACAGCGATGGCAGAACGGAGCGATTATCTGGTAGCCCAGGCGGGACTCGAGCATAGAAACACTCATCCCCCCTCCAAGATTAATTATGACTGCAATCTAGGTAGCTCTTAAAGTGACAGTACACGGAGGCTTTACAGGCACTCTCTGGCAATACATTTGAACTGCTAAAACCCAGGACACCAACCTGGCAGTGAGCATTTAGGCCAGTTCAAGGAAGACTTTTCGTGAACCCCTATTTGTAGGGGAGTTACACTAACACTATGGCAGTATAGTAGATTGTTAGGGATAAGCAGCAGCCTTTCTCTAGAACACTAGCATTGACCTATGCAGGTCTGTGTACTCTTTCACAAGTTCAGTGGCATTAATGCTATGATAGTATAACAGAGCGGCAAATATAAGCAGCAGTAACTTTTACCTTTTAAGTACCAGTACCTTTTACCAGAACTAACCATTGCCTATGTACTCTTACACATATTCAGTAGCATTCACAATGGGGCAGCATGCCCAGGCCGCTGGCTGCTTCCTCGGCTGATGTCTTTGGTATGACATCCTTTGCATTATATCCATTATTGCTCCAGACTGCAGAGTAGAGGACTGCTAGGGAGGAACTGTTTAGTAGAGGAGGAAGTGGTTGTTCTGGCTCCCAGTTGACCAGAGCCTCTGGCAGGAGTTGTGCCTGAATGTCTGTTGGGGGCCACTTCTGGCATCTGTCAGGAGAAGGAGGAGGGGATCTTTAGCAAGGACCAAGCCCATCAAGATCCCTGGAACTCTTAGTAGAGTCAGCAGTGGTGTGGAGCAGCACTGACCATGCTCGTGGCTTCTGGCTCTGTTCGAATTTGGAGTATGTCGTTGCAGAGACCCGATCGAGTGGTGCTTCTGCTGTCCTGGCTTCTGACTGGCTGGAGCCCCTGGCAGATGTCCTGCCCGAGTGTCCGTTGGGAGACACTTCTGGAGTCCGTCAGAGAAGGGAAAGGGGGTCCACAGCTGGGATCAAATCTCTTGCGACTGCTGGTGCTCCTAATAGGATCAACGGTGGTATGGAGGAGCGCCGATCGCACTTGTGGATTCATGGTACACTATCACAGTGTTAACACTGTTGACCTAACTATGCACAGTTCGGGCTTGTGAAAATAAATAGTGACTCCTAGGAAAAAGTTTCTGCTCTTTAATCAATCAATCAATCAAAATATTTATTTATCGAGGCGAACATCGTTGAGCAAGCTTATTTACAAGATGGACCTGGTTAGCTCCGGGTCAAATGGTACAATGCATACAGAGATATTTCCAATAGAGCCAAATAACACAAGTAAAGAACAATTAATGTAATTAATGCAAGTAAGTGTCAGTGGCTCAGTAAGTAGCACACTCGCCTCTGAGGCCGGGAGATCAGAGAGCTGTGGGTTCAGTTCCCACATCTGGCACTTGGGTTAATATCCCAGTACTGTCACTGTAGTGCAGCATGAGAGGGGTGCTGCACTTCTGGGGTGCCGTCTTTCGGATGTGACGTTAAACCGAGATCCCATCTGTCTGGATTGGTGGTAGTTCAGGTGGATGTTAGAGATCCCGTGGCACTTATCAAAAAGAGTAGGGGAATTTTTTATTGAAAACAATATAACAAAACAGAGTCTTCACAAAAACAATATAACACAGTAAATCAATACAGTAGATACTGAAAAACAGAAAAATAACCTACAAAAAAAATACAAAGGTAATACACAATATGTAAATGAACAAATTAAGAGTAATACAGGAAGTTTCAAAACTTACACATCTTCTATTTCGAGTAACCCCTTCAAAAAGTATTAAAGGAAGTGCCCTCCACCAATATGCAACTAAAGCTGCAGGCAATGCCTTTTTTCTGATTCATATGCATGTGAAATTTCTTTAGTAACAAGACATTTCAACCCAGTCAATGAAGTCTGTTTTTGTTGAAGTACAAACAGACATCTGTTATGCCAAATGCACCATTTGAAAATTGCAAAAAGGACTCTGAGTACCAGGATAAACAATTTTCCAGTCAGGCCCAAATTTCCCATATACTAGATCAGTGTATGTTATATTGACTAACATGGGTAAAGACCACTCATGAGCCAGCTGAGCCCATAATGGTTCTATAAAAGGACAATCAAAAAAAATACGAGCCATAGTTTCCACTTGGCAAACACAGGAATTCCTGATACAAAACCGTTTTTCTAGTTGTTTATGGGATTGAGTCCCTTTTAACATTTAGCTTATTATGACAGAACAGCCATAAAGTGTCCCGCATTTTTACTGGAATTCTACCATCCAGTAATTGTTTAGTTAAATACTGACTTTCAATAGGCAAGGCAAAACAGGATGCTGACAAAAATTTTTTAGCCAAAACAGAGGAATATAGGAGCTTTCTGTTTTGCAAACCCGGCAACTGACTGGATACATGCCACCGTCTTATTTTTTTAAAAAGCTCAACAATATACCCAGAAGTCCCTTGTGGAATCTTAGTAAAGGGTTTCCAGGTTGGTGCTCTCCATTTATCTATAAAATATTGGGCTCTGGAAGTAAAACTCCATACCCAACACTCCTGATGACCGGCCAGGCTAGGGTAAACATTGGAATGTACAAATATGGCAAAGAAAAATAATACTGGATTTACCATATTTAGACCCTTTTGTTTTATAGACCAATAAGTAATTGATCTTTTAACTGGGTTCAAACGACTTCCCCATAAAAGTTGAAAAAATAAATTGTACAGGCGTGATTCTAAATGAAGTGGGAGTGGAAAAATATAACTGACCAATAAAAAAATAGGAATAATAAAAGATTTTAACATATAGATACGTTTTTTCCTGTACATGGGAAAAGATTTCCATTTCTTAATTGTGTCTTCTGCAACAGAAAGAGAAGAGAGCCAATTACTTTCTGCTGCCAAGGCACTCCAAAAGAAATACCCCAAATCTGAATCTGCTCAGACCTAATGGTTACACCACCAATCTCATTATGGACATCCTGTAAAGGAATCTGCACAGCTGCACCAAAACTTTTCTGAGTATTCAAACTAGATCGAGAGATTAATGAGAAAGACTGCACAATCTCAATAGGCCGCAATCCTGAGACCTGGTCTGCTATTAATATACAAATGTCATCCGCATAAGCCAGAGCACTAGGAAAAGCCAGTGAAGAATTGTCAGAAATATGTCTGATAGAGGTATCAGTATTCAGTTTCCTAAGGAGAGGGTCTATAGAAAAAACATATAAAAGAGAGCTTAAGGGACAACCCTGGCGTACCCCTCTTTTGATTTGCATTTGAGAACCCTTTAAACCATTCACTACTGGAGTCATGGAGGCATATTTGTATAAGTTTTTAATCCAAGAGACAAAATTCTGCAGAACCCCATCTCTATCCAGGACTGCAAACAAATAATTATGTGGAACCTGGTCAAAAGCTTTTGATTGATCTAAACTTAGGACATACCCCTGTGCACCAAACCCATCAAAAACCTCCCATATCAATTTTAAGTTATTAATCATAGAGCGGTCTGGGAGAGCGCATGTTTGAGTATGAAAAATCTATTTCCAAGCAATATTAGAGAGTCTAACCGAAATAATTTCACACAAGATTTTCCAATCTGAGTTCGAGACTAATGGGACGCCAATTATCTAAATATTTTTTATCTTTATTTTTAAATAAAAAATTAAATTACTATCTGCGAAAGCTGTAGGTATTGATAATATTCCCTGAACAATAACATTAAATCAATAACAGAACTCCGGGTACCACTGGCAGTGGCCATCCAAAGCTCTATCATCAGCATCATAGACTATGGTCTTATCATATATGGGTCTGCAACTACCTCTGCTCTCAAACATATCGCAACCTCCCTGAATAAGGCCTGTCGTCTCATCACTGGCTCACATCACCGTACTCACACATGTGACCTTTATTCCCAATCTGGATGGCTTCAACTGGACAAATGCATAAAATACCAAACCTGCATCACGGCCAAGAAAATTATAATGGGTCTGGCCCCACCTGGTGTCTGTGCCCTCCTTAAGCCTAGACATAGGAACATCACTACAAGGAGATCCAATTCCCATCTACTACATATCCCACGATGTCGCACGACCCAAGGACAAAGATCATTCGCCTATCGGACATCCAACTGGCTCAACTCTCTTGGCAGCGACATAGTGACTGCTCCAACACTCGGCCTCTTCAAGTCTAAGCTGTGCCTCTCACTGCTTGTATCCTGCAGTTGTCCATCTTAACATTTCCACCGTTCCAGCTGCAAATGCCCCAGCACCCAGCACTTACAAACAGTCTTTGCACCCCTAGCACCTTATCTGTCATATTCCCTCGACAAGGCCCCCCGGCTGCACTGTCTCTCACCCTGGCCCACCTCCCCCCCGAGTCTCCACTCCTGCCCCCGCCCCAACCACCTCCTGTACTCCCCTACCCCTGCACCTCGATCTCCCACCCTCACTTCCCCACCACCACCCCCTTCATTTGTCTTGCTCATAGCTCAAGTCTTTGTACTGGTTATTACATGTCTGTAAGTCAATGACTATATGTTTGTAACTAAAATTTATGACTGTTGCACATGCTGACGTGGAACCTTTGTAAAAGAGCCTTGGCTCAAAGGTACTGTAATCCTAGATTGAAATAAATAAATAAATACTTCAGTTAAGTAAGGTAAAAGCAATGTTTTTGCCTTTTTATAGAATTCATTTGGAATTCCATCTGGATCTGTGGTAACAGTATTTTTTTCAAGTGACTAATTATAGAATCTACTTCAGCAATAGTGATAGGCCGAATTAAATCTTTAGCACACTCAGGAGCTATCTTAGGAATATGTAAAGAATCAAATAAGGTGGTCCAGTCATGTGACTTGAAATCCTGGCCATAGAAAGTATGGGTATGATGAGAAACCTCCGTCAAAATGTTTTTATTATCAGAAATCCGGGTACCATTATGAAATACTAATGATGGCATATATTTAGAATGAACCTGCTGGTTACTACTATCAAAAGGGTTAACCACTTTGGCTGACCCTTTCCTACTAAATTTTTGTTCTAAAAAAAGGGAGGTTGAACTATCATATTGATAAGTACACATTTCTGCTTTCAATTGCTGAATCTGTGCAGAGTAATCCAAACGAAATTCAGTTTGCCAAGAAATCAATTTCTGCAACTGATGACAGCAATTCAAATATTTAAAATACCAACTAGAAGAAAAGGATTTTGAAACCCGCAGGCAAAATTTTCTAATTTCCGTTTTGGTGTCCTGCCACCAGAAGGCAGGATTATCAAATAATTCTAACACATAAATTTTGTCTTGGAGAACTGTGTACAATTCCTGCCAGCCATGTTCCTCTTCCAAAACATAAATATTCATTATCCAAAAATGATGAGAGTCTGGTTTATTAAGAGGACATCCCAAAGATAAAACAAGCCATCAATGGTCAGAGTTTTCACAAGGAATAACTGAATACTGAACACCCATTTAGAAATAAAGAAATAATCTATCCTCGAGGATAATCTTCCACGATGAAATGTGTGTGCAGGAGGGTGAGGATCAAATAGAGCCCCATCTATAAGGTTTGCTTTAGTATATAATGTGTTAAGAAAATTTGAGTCAGTGTACAACTTCTGGGTCACCCCTGTTTTATCACAGAGCGCTAAAATACAATTAAAGTCCCCCCCTTAAAAAATTATTGATTCAGAGGAATGGAGAAAAGGCTGAATATTTTTAAGAGTGGCTATTCTCTGTGTTTTAATCTGGGGGCTATAAATGTTAATTAATCTCCATTCTTGATTTTGAATAATAACATCCAAAATAAAGACCCGACCCTGAATTAGGTCAATAAGTCTGCTAACTTGAACCTGTAAATTATTAAAAAGAATGCCAACTCCAGCACACACATCTTCCGAAAGAGACCAGAAAGATAGTCCACCCCTCCAATCATGAGATGCCTGACTAGACTCTCTAAGAGAGTGAAGTCTGGTATCCTGTAAAAAGACAATATGGAGTTTAATGGAGGTAAGCAAAGAAAAAATAGCCTGTCTCCTTTTAGGATTTTTCAGGCTGTTGGCATTTAAACTGCCATATGACAAAACCTCCCCCATTTAAACTATACAATCAGGACTTCTTTTTACCTCTCGCTTTCCCCGGTGATTTCATTTTGCACCTCTTTTTCCTGACAGTTTTGGAATCACCTGAGAGCTGATCAGTATCAGTTAACATTTCCAACTGAGAGGAAGGCCACAGAGGAGGCATTGGAATCATGCTCAGTCTCTGTAGCCTGTTTACGTTTATGTAACACAGCAAATTTGTTTTTAGTAATCAAATCAGAGGTCTGAGATCCTGAAAAGGAAGGGGCCCCTTTAGAAGCAGAACTTCTTGTTTGCCTACAAGCACCCACTTGAACCCAGTCAGAATCCTCCGGAGGGGGCATAACATTTCTAGGGTCACAGTATTGGGTGGAGGTACTAGGAACACTAGTCTTATCAGAATGTAAAACAGTGTCCACAGTGGCTATGGGACCAGAAGGAGGTATCAAGCTGTCCTCAGCAGGTGCAGAGTCAGTAAGTGACTGAACCTCGCACGAGTCAGCCTGAGACAAAGTAGGGGGTAAGTGTACAGTGTGAGACAAGGGAGAAATTAAGGGGGGAGAGGAATGCTCTTGAACAAAAGGCCTAAATTGAGGCCTAGCTTGAGCATTGTGTTGGGCCTTAGTGACAGTCTCATCCTGACTCTCATGTAACATCTCAGGGTTATTGTGAGAGGCCCAAGGACACTCTATAAGAGTGGGAAGAGTCTTCACACAAGTTACAATAAATGGGGTGTGGACAATTAATACTGGCATGTCCAGAGCCCAGACACAAGGAGCATTTAAGTCTGTCACAGGCATTACTTAGATGTGTGTGAGCCCCACACCGAAAACAAGATTTAGGTTATCCAGGATGAAAAAACAAAGCCTCTGTCCCTACCTAGATAAAAACAGCTAGGTAAATGCTGGATAGAACCATTCACCACAGGCAATTTCACTTGTAACTTCCATCCTCCCATCCAAAAGTGTTCGGAATCTATAATTGGATCAGGCAAGCCTAACACTGTACATTTAGAGGACAGCCATCTAATGCTATCAGTAATTGCAACCCCTTCATTTTTAAATAAAACCATGATAGATTTTATGGCAAGTTTTGTAAGGGGAATAGCAAAGAAAGGAGACCATAAAGGGGTATGCCTGACTTCCTGATACCTATACCAAAATGTGTCAAGGCCTGCAGCCGTTTTAAAACTGATGTCAAAATAATTATCCCCAGAAGTATGAATAAGGGCATAAATTTCAGAAGGTGAAAACTTTAAACTAGTTTTTATCAAAGTTTTCCCAACATAGAGGTGATCGGGAAACACCTCCAGCCCACTCCTATATCTCAGTTTCACAGCATTTCACCTTTTGGCTTGCTGTGAAGGAGTATGAAAGAGTCCAGCAAATGTTGTATTTCTTTGATGGCCATTAGTTTGTTCAGGAGCCGAACTAGCCTGTATGTGGTCAGCTGAAGAGGATTGTACATTAGGCTGCGGTAAAAAATCCTTCAGGTTTAGGACCTAGAGCTGCACACACTGTAGAATCTGGTATAATACCATCTCCTGCCCCAGCAGGAAGAACAGTAGAATCCTCAAACTGCAACAAATCAGAGGAGTCTTTATTTAAAGTAGAAGGTGGAGGGTCTTCCTCCATAGTGACCCCCATAGCAGAACTATACTCTCCATTGCTAGAAAAAGAGTCCAGGACCTTTGTTCCAGTCCCACCAACATGCCAGACAGGATTCTGTGTTAGTTGAAGTCCCAAGGGAAGTTCTAGTGGGTCAGAAATTTCCAGCAGATCTCCCTGAGGCTCAGAGCTAGGCCGAGCAGGAGAGGCCCAAGTGTCATCCAGAGGTGATTTCTCCCAACCTGCTCCTTTTAGCGCTTCAGCAATCGTAATACCAGTAGCAGATACATTATTATCAAAAGCAGTACCAGGGTAACTTAAATCAGAAGCCAAGTCAGTCCAATGACCCTGTAAATCTTGCTTCAGTACATTAGTTTGGGGGCCAAACTTAGTAAAGTCAGAGGTAGCAGACAGGTTTATAGGAAGTTGCCTTGAGGAAAAATCAGTACCTGAATCCAAAGCAGTCATCTGAGTAGAAGATGAGCCCTCAATCAACTGAGCGGGGAGACGCTGACTATGCACCTGGTCTGCTCTATGAACTTGTACAACTCCAGCCGCCGGTTTCAATATAGAAGATGTTACTAAAATTACTGGAGAACAGTCCCGAGACTCTAGGCACGCACCACCAGGCGAAATAGAGCTTGAAAGACACTTACATCAGATACTGCAGTAACCTGCGAGCAGCCGCCAGATGACTCCACAGCCTGAACTCCATCTCGCAGCTGTGCCCCTGTCAGTAGACATCATTACTTTGAAGACAGGTCCACTGAAAGCTGGAGCCACTGGGAAAGCAACCATATCCTGTGTAGAAACTGAATGCAGGCAAACCTTTGACTCAGAAGCAAGGCAGGGGCTCTCATTAGCACCTCCAGGTTCCCCCACAATATCGACAGACCATGAAACTTTGCTGTTTGCAGACACAGAAGCGATACATACAGAATCCATTTCACCAATGTCCATGTCGGTCTCTAGTAGAGGGGAGATAGAGAAGGAAACCGACTCCCCTACCTCCAGCATGTCTGCTCTGTCCAACACCGGACTCCGAGTGGCCATCTCAGAGAAACGGCCAAGCCCCCTACTGTCAGAGTAGGGGAATTTCCCCAGTGTCCTGGCCAAATTTCCCTCATTCACTAAAAATACCACCAACAGCTTAATCTGGTTCAATTTCAGTTGTTTACCATCTGTATCCCCCCTCCCCCCAGTCGCCCCTGAAAAAGGGACTTCTAGGCCCATTGGGCTTACCGGGTCAACAAAATTCAACAAACAAGTGCTCAACGTTATAGCAGTAATAATGTCTAGGCAAGAGTTTAGGGAACTTGCATTGTGATATGTTCCCTGACAGCAGTCCACATTTTCTGTTAAGTATTTCACCTTTATGTAATAGAAGTTAGAAACACTGGAAACTCTTAAATGACAGTTTGGGAAGCTATACCTTCTCCTTACCCATACACTGCTGGTCTTCTCTGCCTCAAGCAGTGGCAGGGAAATATGGCCAAGTGGCAAGTACAGGGATGGAATGCAGTGCTGTCACTATCAATGGTGTTAACCACTGCAGTATCTCACATCCAACACCCGCTGTGATTGATATGTGCTGTGGTTGATTCTGCTGCTGACGTCAGCCATGGGGTTGTTAAATGTCATTGCACATTGGGATGGCAGGCAGGTTTCACAGGATCAATCAGGTAAAAGTATAATTTGCAGTAAAATGAAGTTATAAAAAAAAATGGGAGCACTTTATTTTAGGTTCCTGTAACTATACAGGAGGAGGCAGTATAGCGTAGTGGTTAAGGGCAGTGGGCTGCAAACATAGAGACCTGGGTTTGAATCCCATAGCTCCCACTTGCATACTCTGTGACTCTGAACACATCACTTGACTTCCTTGTGCTCCCAGGTTGCACTTGGAAACAAGCTTCGGCTTAGGGTACCTAATTGTCCACCTAGGGACAAATGACTTGGCTCATCATGAGATTAGAGCAGTGCAGGAGGACATTGTTGAGTTGGGGAGGGGCCTAAGACAAGTAGCACACACAGTATCCTTCTCAGAGGTGCTGCCTGTCAATGGCATGGGGGAGGCGAGGGTAATTAGCACCATGCAGTTTAATGAATGGTTGAAAAAATGGTGTGGAGCACAGGGGTTTGGCTTCATTGGGGACTGGGGTTCCACCTGGAGGACACCAGCCTATACTGGCAGGATGGTCTGCATCTGTTCAGGAAGGAACAAGTCTTTTGAGCAATCGGTTTAAATGCTTCATTGGCAAGCTTTTAAACTAGTCAAAGTGGAGGCACTGATAAGCAGCAGTAAAATCCCAGCCTCCCTACAAAACAGGGTACTAAACGAGAAAAAGACCGAGGTAGAAAGGTCAGTGGGGGATGCTGCAACAGAAGGTAAAGCCATCCAAAAATGGAGAGCAATGAGTACCAATGCCCGTAGTCTGGGTAACAAGCTTCCTGAATTAGTGGCCTTGATGGAGGAGGAACATCTGGATATCGTGGCAGTCACAGAAACATGGTACACAAAAACCATGACTGGGATGTAAACATACCAGGATACACTATCTACAGGAGGGACAGGGAGGGTAAAAGAGGAGGAGGAGTAGCTCTTTACATAAGGGAAGAAATAAGAGCAACAGAACAAAAGGGTAAACAGGGAGGAGAAGAAGCACTGTGGGTAAATTTGGAGACAGGCAATGGCACCACAATCCGCACAGGGGTTGTATACAGACCCCCTTCTCAGGGGGAGGAAATGGACAAGGAAATGATAGAAAGTATACTTAGACTGGCAGAAAAAGGGGAGATATTGCTGATGGGTGATCTGAATATGCCAGATGTTAACTGGAGTGCAGTTGCAGCAGCCACTTCGAAGAGTGGGGTTATTCTAGATGCCCTACAGGGGCATGCCTTAGACAACTAGTATTGGAGCCCACTCGAGAGGGAGCAATCTTAGACCTGGTTCTCTCAAATGGAGATGGAGAGAGGATCACAGATGTAGAAGTGGGTAGCCATCTGGGAACTGGCGACCATCGAACAGTATAGTTCACAATAAACACAGCAATAGAGTCAAGCCATACAATGGCAAAAGTACTGAACTTTAGAGGCTGACTTTGCCAAAAATGGGTGAGTGCCTAAGGAATGCACTAGCAAATGGGCAGGAAGGAGGGTGGAAGAACAATGGGAATAATAAAAACTGCCATCACAGAGTATGAGCCTTTGTATTGAAGCAAATAAACAAAACAAAAGCGATGTAAGAAACCACTATGGTTCTCAAAGGAAGTGGCAATGAAGGTTCAAGAGAAAAAGAAAGCATTCAGGAAGTACAAGGAATCGCAGAAGAGCAGGACAGAGAACTGTATCAGTTAAAGCAAAAGAAGGCTGGGAAGGCAGCCAAGAACAGCAAAGGCCCAAACCAAGGAAAAGATAGCCAACTCAGTTAAGAAGGGGATAAAACTTTTATAGGTACATCAGGGAGTGAAGGAAGACCAAGGAGGGATAGTGAGGCTTAATAAAGGGAGGGAGGGTGGAAGAGGGAGACTGTGAAAGGCAGAGATACTAAACAAATATTTTTGCTCAGTATTTACAAATGAAGAGGGGAGGCACTTAAAACAAACAGTAGAAACACTCTGGATACAGAAGTTGATACCAGCCCATTTACGGAAGAAAGGGTTCTGAAAGAACTCTTAAAACTGAAGGTGGACAAAGCAATGGGACCTGTTGGGATTCATCCCAGAATTCTAAAGAACTAAGGGTAGAACTAGTGACACCACTGACTACCTCTTTTAACAAATCATGGGAGGATGGGGTGGTACCCAGGACTGGAGGAGGGCAGATGTGATTCCCCTTCACAAAAGTGGGAGCAAGGCAGAAGCAGAAACTACAGACCTGTTAGTTTAACCTCGGTGATAGGGAAAATGATGGAATCACTTCTGAAGGAAAGAATTGTCGGTATCTAGAGGCCAGAGGGCACAGGACCTTAGGCAGCATGGATTCACAGCAGGAGAGTCATGCCAGGCAGATCTGATAGATTTCTTTGACTGGGTGACCAAAGTAGTAGATCAGGAGGGGCTGTGGACATGGCCTACCTAGACTTTAGCAAGGCATTTGACACAGTCCCACACAAAAGATTAATATACAAGTTAGCCAGCCTGGGAGTGGGTCCCAAGATGACAGCCTGGGTAAGAATTGGCTGGAGAATAGGACACAGAGAGTAATAGTAAATGGAGTCCACTCAGAAGAAAGGAGGGTTACTAGTGGGGTACGCAGGGGTTCAGTATTAGAACCGGTCCTCTTCAATGTCTTTATAAGTGACATTGCAGAGGGACTGAAGAAAAGTATGTCTTTTGCAGATGACACAAAGATCTGCAACAGAGTTGATGCACAGGGTGGGTTGGAAAGGATGAGAAGGGACTTGGCAAGGTTAGAGGAATGGTCAAATGTATGGCAGCTTAGATTCAATGCTAAGAAGTGCAGGTAATGCACCTGGGAAACAAAACCCAGGGAAGAGTACACAATGGGGTGAGATACTAACAACAACAAAATGGAAAGGGACCTGGGGGTAATCATATCAGATGACCTAAAGGTGGGCAAGCAATGTGAGAGGGCAGCAAGGAGGGTGGGGGGATACTGGGATGCATAGGGAGAGCATCACAAGTAGAAAACAGGAAGTTGTTATCCCTCTGTACAGACAGCTGGTGAGACCCCATCTGGAGTACTGTGTGCAGTTCTGGAGACCCAATCTCTGCAAAGACATAGACAGGATGGAAGCTGTCCAGAGGAGGGCAACTAAAATGGTGCAGGGTCTTCACCGGAAGACATATGAAGAGAGACGAAAGGAGCTTAATATGTATAGCCTCGAGGAAGGGAGGGAGAGGGGGGACATGATAGAAACGTTCAAGTACCTCAAGGGAATCAACAAAGTCCAAGAGGGTAGCATCTTTCAAAAAAAGAGGTGTGCAAGAACAAGAGGGCACAATTTGAAGATGGGGGGGGCGGCTCAGAGGTAATTTAAGGAAGTATTTTTTCACAGAGAGGGTTGTGGATGCATGGAACGGCATTCTGGAGGAGGTTGTGGAATCAAAATCAGTGGTGGAATTCAAGCATGCATGGGACAGTCATAAGGCCATTCTAGGGGGTTGGGGTAGGAAGAAGTAGGCTGCTGGTTAACTAGGATCTGCAGCTTATCCAGTAGGTAGGGAAATGGGCAGACTGGGTGGGCCAAGCAGTCCTTATCTGCCGTCACATTCTATGTCTCTGTGTTTCTTTCCTAGTTAAACAATTCCCCCCCCCCTTCCCTATACTGTACACGATAACTATATGATACTTTTGCTGTACTTACATGCATAAGTCGTGTAACTATTGAGTGATTTCATCTGTTGCGTGTAACTAATGATCACCTACCGTGCAGGTAGATTGTAGCTGGCATTTGAAATAAAGTGTTACCAAAAAAACTATTTGGGTCCTACCAGTCCCATTACACACTGTCTGTGGAGAAAAATATCAGCTGAAAGTACTGCAAGGTGTTCTGTATCTACATTTGGTGCTTCCTCTGTACTGGAGACCGACTGCTTTGCAGTACATGAGGTAAATGTTTCATTGTCTGTGGCAAGCAATAAGTGATTTGAGTTATCAAGTAAGAAAGATGCTGGCCCACGGTTATATTAATGACTGACACTAAACTTGAAGCAGACAATGCCATTAACCAAAATCAATACAGCTGATGTCAGATTAAGATGATAAAAGTTTGCAAAAAATAGGCAATCTGTTAGGGTCAACAATATAGCATATTTAGATTTTCTAGGTGTTAATACCTAAAAATGGAAGTATTGATTTTGGGATTTTCTACATCCCCTGCAAGAGTCCTTAAAGCTTCTCTGTAATGTTTCTCACTTCAGTTAACAATTATGGTGACATAATAGCACATTTTCTTTGGCAATAATTTTCTAATCACATTGAAGGGTTTGGAGGTGGTTTACAGAGCGATTATTGCAAGTGAATGGTGTGACAGACACTCCTGTCTGAGTGCCACTTCTTTGTCTGGCAGTCATCTCTACCTGTCTGTCATCCTCTCCAGGAATTAGCAGCAGTCACAGATTAGGACCTTTGGCTTTCATAAATCTCCCCCCCCCCGCTCTCCCCCCACCAGTTTGACTGACAAGGTACTTGACAAGACACTCCAATATAAATCAGATTTTAGTGCATCAGGTGCTGTGCAGAACGTTAAAACGCGTCGTTTTACAGCGGACAGTATTAGTTGCTTATGTATTATCTTTTTTCTCTGTGTGTAAAAGTTTGAGCTAAGGCAGGGACTTGAAATGAACTACTACACGCAAGAAATGTATGAGGTGCATTCGGTCGCAGGTAGCAATTGCTACGTGCAACCTACTGACTGTTGCTCATATACTGAAGATAGCCAGGGCTACAGCAGTTGTGATGCTCAGGTTCTGCACAATAACAATATATATATGGAACAGGCCTGGGCAGCGAATCAGCCTTATACCTGTAGTTACCCTGGAAACGTGTTTAAAAGCGAGTACTGTGACACGGACATGGCCTTGAATCACTATAACCAGCCTGACTATTTCACTGAGGAAAAAACAACGTACTGTCAGGTAGAATCACCGTCTTATTGTCAGAAAAAAGGTATGAGATATCATTTAGATGATTTTTGTTCCAAAGTTTACAGTGGTGAGGTTTTTTCCTTTTCATGCACGGTTATGTCTTTGAATTATATGCTCTGTGCTCAGAAATGCAAGCAGCACAGTACAGGTTGCTAGGCAATTTAAAGCTTCTCTATGACAAATGAGCTTTTTCAAGTGCTCTCCTTTTTTCTAAATACTTCTGTACCTATGCACATAAACAAACTGCTTGCTTTAAATACAGGAGGTAAACAGTTATTAGATACAAGAACAGATGTTTTTCTACAGATCTAGAACTGCAAGGGAAGAAATGTAGTATTTGGGGGAAGGGTGATCAAGGGAATCTTCCAGGCAAGTAACTGATGAGAAAAAAAAAGTATGTCCTGGATAAAATCTAGTTTACCCAGTAAATAAGTAATAAAAACCACAAAAGACAGTAGGATTTCAATTAACTAGAATTTAGCAATGGCAATAACGAACCCCACCCCCACCCCCCTACTGCTGTTTACTAAAAACTGTTACAGTGCCACTGGGGCACTGCCTCTTCTGAACTCTTAAGTGTGCTTTGTTAAAAAATAAAAGTGTTGAGCTCCGATAGTGACTATTATAGGTATGTTCTGAAAAAAAGTAATAATACTGTATTACCAAGGGGGTCCAGTTCACAATTGAGTGATTGGGGGAGGGGGGAAGCTAGGCTAGCTTGGTAGTTACTGAAACAGGATTTCCAGGACTCGTGGATATATTTGACAACATAAGATAATACATGAGGGTCTGACACCATTTGGTGTCATTTTCCTGGAGCTGACTGCAATTATCTTGTTTTTATTTATCAAGAAGCCAACTGCTGTAACTGTATTACTTGTCAGCCTTGCAAGCTGGGTGAAATGACAGAGAAAAATGAAATCTAGGTGCTGGTTTTCATTTTCCAAAGTGCAGTTCTTATATGTTTTTCTTTTGAACTTGGCACAGACACGGAATAAATATTTTACTTCCTCGTGCAGTCTGTCAGCATGTTAGCAAGCCCTGCCACCTCAAGTAGAAGGTAACTGCTTTGTTATCTTAAGATGTGCCACCGTGTATTCAGCCGTCCTACAGCAGTACTCTAGGACAGGTGTGTCTAATGTAATTACATTACAGGTCCAAGAGCAGTTTGTTATTTTTGGAACTTTGCTGGGGGTCTTTGATGACTTGGGTAATATCACATCAGAAACATGAATCACCCCAGCAGAACGTGAACATGCCTTTTTTTGTCTATAATGGATTAGGGAAAGCAGTGTGGTCTTGTAGTTAAAAAAAATTAGAACTATGAAAAACAGATTACCAGTTCAAATCCAGCTGCAACCTCTGGTTCGCATGTGACCTTGAACAAGTCCGTCGACTGTGTTTCACTCCTTTGCCACTGTAAACTGGAACACTCCCCAGTGTGACGCTGCACCCCAGTTAGATATTCCTGGGGCAATAAATTGAAAAATAATATAATTGTGCTTTATGGGACTGGAGCAACTAAATTACACTCTTAGGGCCAGTAGCTTGGGTTAAATCAGATTAGGGCAGAAATATGTGCCGAACAGTTCAACTCATCTAAGAATACCCTGAACTGCTTAGCCAATCATTGACTACATTAAAACAGAGTACAGCAACCCTCCTTCTGCCCCAATTTTTGATGTCTTTTCTAATTTACAGTTTAAAAGATTGTAGCAGGGAAGTTAAATTGTCCCAGTTTTAAAACAGTATTGGTTCTGGAATTTGGGGGCTGGTAAAAGCACACTGAGCCAGTAACATCATTTTACCAGAAGCATAAGGGTGACAAAATCCCATTTCAGCAGAGTTGTAGGGATTGCACAATCCTATTCCAGTAAAATCATAGTGGTTGTAAAGCTTCTCCACCCACAAAATGTTCTATATACAGATTCTGGGGAAAACTAATTTTAGTGGTTCCTATGGGTTGCAGTGGACATTATGGATCTGTTTGTGAAAATGCAAGTTCATAGTATACTCATACTTTTCAGCCATTTCTTAACATTGTTAGAACTCGCACAAAAATTATTTGTTTGTCAAAAGACATATTCAACTGAACCAGCTAATTGGAATGGCTTGTTAAAGAGCTAAATATTCAAATTATTCCTTTCTGTCAGCTTCTGTACAAAATCAAACTTTATAGCATTATCTTGCTGCTGCAACATACCATGTCTGGAGTTGCTTCATAGTTTACCATACAAGAGATTGTGATTATTTATATGGAGCATACATCCCCCAAACACACACTTAAGGATCCCCCCCCCCCAATATATAGTCCATGGTTACACCTGGAAATTAACCTCAGCTCAGTACAGAAGAGTCATTTATGGGTAGCCAAGGATTGTGGTTGGGACCCCTGTGATTTCTTTCAAACCGTATTTTGTTTGTGTGTGTGTGTGTGTGTGTGTGTGTGTGTGTGGAAGGGGGGTCATTGTGTTTTTATATGGGTGTCCTTTTAAAACCCATTCAATGGTATAGTTTTACATAGTTTATTATTATAGGCGGCTGGGTAATAAGAACAAAGATCAAGTACATGCTTATTTTTTATTTAGTTATTTAGAATGTTATCTCTAGGAAAGCACTCAATTTGCAGAGTGTCCATTTGGGACAAGCTATACAGCAACAGCACATGGTTCAAGGTCTCATAAAGAGTTCCATATTTACACAGTAACACGGTTATGAATCTTTACGTCTGTTAATAATATTTACACAAAGTACGTTTTACCCAGGGTTGCTGAACATTAGATATTTGAGCATGTGGATAGAGTTTCACACTTCAGTTCCAAAATGACATCTCCTTACAATGGAGTCATCCAGCCTACGCAGTTAGGTGCAAGGCCATGTGTGTTCAGCCTGATCCCGCTAAATAATGATAAAGCCCTTGCAAACAATGACATGTTGAAGAATAGTTCATTTTGACTTTTTATGATAATCTAACTCAAGGCGCACAAATATGCTATTTCTAAGAGAATGTATTTCTAGCACTTGAGTAAAGTGAAATAAAAAACGAAATACATAATTAAACTAAAATGTTGGTGTCAGAAATGTAGTTTTCTTTTTTTTTTTATTTTATTTGCATGAATTAAAGACTACCAAAAAAGTCTTCTGAACCTCCATGCTGCTAATCCTGTCTTCAGGACAGAAGGTCCCACACAGCACTTGTCTGTTGCTATTGATCCAGTATTGATTTGCTGTTAGGGAAGCCTGAGTAGTAGCTCATTAAGGGCCAAATTAAAGCCTGGACCTGTTGTGTTCTTGTGTAGGACGTATTGATCTTTAGAGGGGCTTTGTGCTTGCTCCTTGTCTGTTTAGCTTATAAGGCATTGACAGCACATCTGTAGCCCGCATCCGTTTGCACTTCTAATACAGTGTGATTGACCCTGTGAGTGGTACTCTGCTGGGGTATAGCCGTTGGAGCAGTTGATCAAACAATACTCTAGGAGCAGCAATACTGCATTGAAAGTTAATTTCTTTTTTTTATATTGCCCCTCCCCCTCCAACCAGATGTTCAGGACATCCCCTGGCACCCCATGTTAAATGTACAATTTTTGCCCAGCACATGATGGTCATAGAAACACTAAAAATCAACAACATTAACCATGGGTTGCCAGGCTTGTGTTGGGAGTTGCACGGTGATACTTAGTGCCTCATGTTGGGAAGAAAATCTATAAGGTATTGAATTGTATTTATTAATAAAAACATCAAGGACCAGATATGCAAACATTAGCACGGGCACTAAGGGGTGTTTGCCCACACTAACCTGGTTTTGCACACGATTTGTGGGTGCTGTCTATGTTCAGTGACCCCCACAGTGCAGGCAAAACCCATTAGTGCCCAAGCGCTAACATACCTCTGCACCCATGCAAATGAGGGGTCCCACCACTGCATACAGGCGCAGTTTTTTCAGCAGTTTGCACTGGTGGTAAATACAACCCACATGAGTGCTACTTACCACCTTTGCAAACGTAGTCTTCACAGGGTGCAAGGCCCTGGTGATGGACACAGTACTGTAGATGCCAGACCCCCACCCTCACCAATGAATCCTGTCCCAGTGAAACAGTGGATGCCCTGGTATCTAGTGGTACTCCCCAACCTCCAGTCACCCCTTCCTGCATCACCCATGTTTTCCCTGGTGTCTAGTGGAATGCCATGCCCTCCAATCACCCATCCTTGCATTGCCCATGTTCTCCCTAGTGTGTAGTTGTACCCCCACCCCCCAGTCACCTGTCCCTGTATAGCTCGTGTTTTCCCCTGGTGGAACCCCCACATTCTGATCCCCTGTTCTGGACAGAGTCATGGTGCCCTGGTGTCTAGGGCCCCCCCACCCTCTGATCCCCAGCCCGAAATGCCTAGGTAGTCCCTGATGTCTAGTGGTACCCCACCCACCCACCGAGCACCCATCCTGGTGTTACCTCTGAGTCCCCGGTGGCTAGTGCCTCCCCCTTCACTGCCCGCACTGAGCACACCACCCGTCCAACCCCCCATACCTATGAAGGTGGTGCTATGTGGAGAGCCCAATACCATAACTGGCACAATCCTCCTCTCACCTCCTTGGCCGACCACCATATGGGATGGCAGGAGGCGCTCGTACAATAGGCATTGTGACTCTGGCCAGGACAGGGGACTGGAAGGTGGGAGTGCCACTAGACAAGAGGGAGAACACAAGCTATACAAGGAAGGGTGATGGGGGGTACCACTAGACACCGGGGAGAACACAAGCAAAACAGGGAGGGGTTATCTGAGGGTGGGATGCCACTAGACACCAAGGAGACCTTGCTCGATACCGGGGTGGGGTGGGTGAGCGGAGGGTGGGGGTGCCACTAGACACAAGGGAGTACATTTGCATTTAAGGGATGGGCATTTGGGTTGGGAGGGGTTGCCACCCTGACTGACATAACAGGCAACCATGGGATGGGTGCAAACTTACTACTGCTTCTCATGTAAATGAGCCCATAGTGGGCATGCATATGGCCCCTTAGTGCCTTGCTTACCCAGTGGGCTCATTTGCATGTTGCAGCTGATTATCACACCACAGGCTCCTGTCGCTATCTGGTCTGGAGGGTGCAATTCCCTATGTGCTGCATACACCCCAGGTCCATGTTGGAGCAGCGCAGCTGGACTTTGAGCTCTGCTGACACAGACCGTTGTTCAGTTGGATAGTGCCGGTACACTATCTGACTGAATATAGCAACCCCTGGGTCAGGCGCAGGTTCAAACACAGCATGAACATTTGTGTCCCACTTTTGCACATTTTTAAATATCTGGTCCCAGTTTTGTTAGGCATCAACATAAGCGTTTAACCTAAATTAAACAAGAACACAGCATCTGTCATGATACTGAATTTGCTTTAGTTTTTCCTTTCCACTACTGTAACCATACTGTGTAAATTATTCATGTTAGGACACCACACTTGTACTAGCATTCCAAAAAAGGGGGCATTTTTGTATGTTTTTATGCATAAAACTATATCAATCCCATGTCATCTATGTAAAACTTTTGTAAATAGTTTTCACCGTTCACCTTGTTTATTCCTTTCAGGAACTTGAAGGTCTCTAGTATAATGCAGTACCCCTCTCTCGTCTGGTCTCCAGCGAGTAGATGTTCAGTGCCTTGAGACAGTCCTCATAAGATCTGTCCTGCTGGCCCTGAATCATTTTGTCACCCTTCATTAAACCATCTCTTGCCTGTCCTTATCTTTCCTGAGGTGTGGACTCCAGAACTGGGTACAGTACTCCAGGTGTGGCCTCACCAACGATATATGCAGAGGTATTGATATCTCTTTTCTTCTATTATCAGTACCCCTTCCGATACATTCCAGCATCCTAAATGCCTTACTATAGACATTGTTGCACTAGCTTGCTTGTGTAAGGGAGTAACTAATAATGACTGCCAGGTCCCTTTCCTCAGCCATAGAGTTCAGCTGTAACCCTCCCATCCAGTACTCTGCTTGGGGTTCCTGTTCCCTCGGTGCATTACCTTGTACTTTTTGGCATTGAATTTCAGCTGCCAAACCTTAGACCATGTCTCTAATCTTTGCATGTGACTCTGCATCTCCTTAATACCCTTGTTACTATCTGCCCTGCCACAGAGCTTAGTGTCATCTGCAAAGAGACACAACTTACCCCGGATTCCTTCTTCAGTGTCCCAGATGAACATATTTAAGAGGACAGGACCCATGACTAAACCTGTCACTTAACCTATTAGTGCTCCAGTCCAGCCATCTACAGAAATGGGTAGAAAAAGGACCCCACTGTAAATGAGTGTCAAAGTGTGCTAGTACCCCCCGGATGAGACCCATCTTTCCTGAAGACTACTGCAGTAGCACTTCCTTCTATTCATTCTAATTCTATTGTTCTCTTCCCCCATTTTGCTGGCAGGCCACCTGCAAAAGTTTCTCTTTGTCTATCCCCGAGTTTTTTCTAGGTCTATGAGGAGTTACAGTCCCCACCCACCCCGAGTGAAAACTTCTGCATTATTAAATGACCAAGATGTTTGTGGTATATCCTGTTTTTATGCATCTGGGGAACGTAGATTTTATGCATTTTGTTTTTGGGAATGTAGCCCTTATTCCTGGTTGGCATTCCTGCTGTTGCCACTATAGCGTTAGCAACCCAGCCAGCTACCTTAGGGCATGAATTGCAAGAAAATACAGCCAATCTGTCCACATCCAGGTACACGGCAAGCATTAGGAATATTTAGTATACCGAGACCAGAAGGCTGGAAGCTAGAAGATGTAGCGAGGATGGAGTGTGCAGTGGCAGTCTTGTTGTGGCTTGTGCAACTCTGTAACCCCAATAATGCTACATGCCATTGTGGGTTGAGCGTTTCAAATGATAGGAAAATGAGGTAGAGTAAAATGTAAGCATACCTGAATCTCCCGTTTGTAGCTGGACTGTAGCAGTGCATTGTTCAGACCGGGGCAGACTGTTTGAAGCGTTTCTCTATACGCTTGCTGAATGGTCTGTCCGGTTGTCCAATCCTTGCAAATAACCTTACTATGCTGCATATGAATAGTAAAGCTAGACTGAACCCATGGTTTGGGATAAGGTTTATTGTTTAAAAAGGTTTACTTTTAATTTTATCTGGCTAAGAATGTGATAAATACAAAACACACATTTTTTGTTTTACTCTTACAGGAGTACAAAGAAGGCTGTACTCGGTACTGTTTTGCCGTGCAGTTTGGCTGCTCTGTACGCCGCACACCACACCCAATACAACTTTGTTTGTTTCAGACAGGTAGACTGCCCGATATCAATAGCAACCTCTACTGTAGTATGATATATACGAAAACCACATTCTGAATGCTAAATAAATAACTATGGGTAATACAATAAAATGTAGAAAATGAAAAACAATGTCCCTTTGGGAATATAGACATCCAGGAATGCTAGCGACAGGCACAGCTATGAAGTTTTTTCTCTTTTTGTCTTTCTGGCCCTGGATTCATATTGAATGATAAAATTATTGCACATGGGAATTGTGGCATAGGTGTCACATTCTTACCAGGAGTATCTTTCGTTACAGAGTCCTATCCTTGAGCTGCCCAATTAAACCGAGGTCCCATCTGCCTGTCCTGGTGGTAGTTCAGGTGGATCTTAAAGATCCCATGGCACTTCTCAAAAAGAGTAGGGGAAGTTTGCCCAGTGTCCTGGCCAAATTTCCCTCATTCACTAAGGCCCTGGACACACTGGGGAATTTAAAACGGTTTAAGTGCCTTAAAACGGTTTAAATCCCCCTAGCACTGTTTGCAGACAGACTACAAGCCCTTTAAAACGTCTTAACAAAAATGTTTTTAAACCCTGCTAGATATCTAGTCTTAAAACCATTTTTAAAAACGTTTTGGAGCTAGCATGGTTTTACTTATAGGTCTGTCCAGGAGTAAAAGTGTTTTAAGCTGTAATGGTTTAACTAAAACAGTTCTAGCTGCAGTGTGTCCAGGAAAGCACAGTCCTATGTGTTGGACTTAACACAAAATAGTTACAAGAAGAACAGGTTTAACACTAGCAGTGTGGCCACACTAAACCGTTATCAAAAGTGGTTACTGGGTATTGTGGCTGCACTGAAATGGTTTAGCTAAACTGGTTTTAAAAACGGTTTTCAAAAACAGTTCTATAGTGTGTCCAAGGCCTTAAAATACCACCAACAGCTTAATCTAGTTCAAGGTCAGTTGATATTCACCTGTATCCCCCTCCCCCGGGTCGTGCCTGAAAATAGGCAGAATCTTTCTAGTGCATTTACCCGGTCAACAAAAACTAAATAAATAAAAAATAAATGTCTTACTAAGTGCCAGCCAGCCCTGTCCTCTTATCATATGTATACTGGACAGCCCAAGGGGAGGAGCGTGTAACTGAAATATTGCAGAAAAACTCCTAAAAGAAAAATTTTTGTACATCAATTACCTGGATAGAAAGATATAACTGTATGCTATGTGTAGTGTTATTCTGATATGTATAAAAACACTGTTTATGTAAATAAAATACAATTGATATAAAGGGGCAGTGTCTGAGGTGGTCACTTGATGGACTCTTAGTATAAAAAGAGTTTACCTGGATGTCTAGATCAGATCAGTTGTAGGATCAGTGTAGTACTGATCCAGGTTGGTGAGGTTTGTGAGCCTATTCAGATCTCAAGGGCAGCGGGTATAACTACCCAACCTACTGGACTCTAGCACATTTTCTGGAGCTGAACAGTGTTTAGAACTGTGATTTCACTTGAGACTGCTACTTTTGTTTATTTGTTTTGTTTGTATTTTGATGAATGAAATCAGCTCTTCTGTTTTGTTATTTCAATAAAGATTTGGCTTCGCACATTTAGCCTTGCTACACCTCATCCTGTGTCCGTGTCCATGCATTTCCCACTGCCTCTGACAATGAGATGTGTCTCATCTGGGCTATTCAGGGTAAATAAATTGAAAAAAGCTCAGATCAGATGAGGAAATAAGGAAACTTGTACTTAATCAGATCACCAGTCCATAGTAACAGACATAAAAAAACACATTTATAATTGTAATCATTGGCACATTTTGTTTCATAGTTTTAATTCCCTTTACCTGTATCCCCTCACCAGTAACCACTTCTCCAAAATAGCCAGTATTCAGTCACTGTCTGCATAAGTAAAAGGTGTGTGCATAGGGTAGCTAGATGGCATTCCTAAAGGGTGTGTGCGTAGGGTAGCTAGATGGGATTCCCCTCCATTTCCCAAAAGGTACATTTGCACTATCCACAGCTGAAGAAACATTTCCAGGTTGGGGTGGACATTCCACAAGAGCCCAGTGAAGATGTTTCCCTCCCCCTTCCCCTTACATCTTTCTGTGTATAGTGCTTTGGTTTGTTTGTTTTACAGTGTATTAATGAAGTATGGCCAAGCAGAGATGCTTTGAGATGGGGCTTTTTTAAACATTTTACAGTTGTGTAGACTGAAGCACTGAAAGATTAATTTGTGAGTTTCTCAGATCACACAGTGTGTCTGTGGCTCTGGTGGCAGATTAGACCTGCTCCTCTTAATGTTCCAGGATCATAAGCCGACCCAGTGGCATGGAGGGCTGAGGCATCTGTGCCCTACTTTCTACCACACTGGCGACCCGTGTTCACAGTGCGAGTGGGTCACCAGGGGTCAGCCAGGGAGGGAGAGGATTCAGCATCCAGAGGGCAGCTCTCCTCTTCCAGGGAGGGACACTTGGCTGCCCCACCAAATGACTGCCCCCAATTGGAAGCCTGAGGGTAGAATGGGACGGGGCACCAATGGAAGGGTGGGTGCTGTGGGACTCCACAGCATGTGTACACCTTCACACACACACACACACACACACACACACACTCTGACATGTTGCGCCCCAGCAATGGGGAGGAATCGGGAGAAAATGGAGGAAAACATTGTGGTGGCAGGATGAAGATCAACCCCCCCTCAGGCTCCGCACCAGTTGCCAGGCAGCTGATCCTGTGGCCAGGACGGCTCAAGGTTGGGTCCCAGGAGGAGCTGGGTGATGGGCCTGAGGGGTACGAACAGATATAGCCTGCCGAGGGGAGGAAGGCGCAGAAAGTACAGATAAAAAAAAAGTGTCCCAGGATCATTGATGTAACCTGGAACCTTATGACACAGGCATTTGTGCATCAGTTGTGGCAGGTGAAGTTGCCTAAGCAGAGCCCACCCCAGTCTACCAAAGTTCTTCTCCTAATAACATTGCTTCCCTAATTACTCTTGCATACTGATTTTTCTTACTTCAGGGTTTGGGCCTCCCTCTGTAACATTCTACCCTTCTTCTCTGAGGCCCAGCATTTGCGGCTCAGTCAAGTCTGTTCTCCCTGGTGGCCCTTATTGTGGTTCCTCACTTACTTGGGTAACTGTTCTTTGCCTATTAGCACCACTGCTATCTCTTACCCCATTGTGCTCTCCTTTATTCCCAGTTCCTTTCCTGCTGCCTGCTTCTTCTGCCTTGTTGTTCATTCCCACACACTTTCCTGTTGTGGCTCTGACTCCATCAGTCTGGCAACTAGCTTCCCAGTCCTGCATCCTGATATGCACTGATGATTTCAGACTCTTTTCTTGGCTTTGGTGTCAGCATTCCCTTTGCTTGCCTTCAGTATGTGTGCTCATGCTTTGCCCTTCTTGGTTTTTGAAGGGTCTGTTTGTCCTTTGCCTCCTCCTCCTCATTACTTGTCTCCTCATTTCGCTGCTTTGCCTCCAGTACTGTCCTTTGGCCTGCTTCAGTCATGTAGCTTCTCTTCTTCAGGACCAGCACTCTCATTCTACTATTTGTTCTTTTTTTGTGTGTTAATCTGCTTGTACTCCCTGCTGCAGTGCAGCTAAGCCCTCTACTGACCTCCCACGACCCACCACTGGCATCTAGGAACTTACTTCCTCCTGATGTCCTCCATGGCTTTGATGGGGGATGCCAGGCCACTGGCAACATGGATTTGGTGCAGGCCCTGGCCCAGGCATCCCCCACTACTAGCCCTCCCCCGTGGTGGGTGTCTGACAGCGGGCACCCACCCGCCAAAGAATGGATCCGGTGTAAGAGAGAGCCCTGGATGTTGGCGCAGAGCTGTGGAATGGCTGATGTCATCTGCACTGCACTCGGTCCTTTTCCTTTCTCTGGTGTGGAGGAATGAATGTGCAGTGCTGTCTATGACACACCATGTACGCTACCGCATGTAGAGCATCGACGGCTGCTGACTCTGCAACCCCGATGCTGCACTGGTTGCCCCAAACCTCCGCCAGGAGTCAGACTAGTTCCAGGAACCCACAACTCTCCCTCCCTCCCAGAGGAGGAGAGCCATTCTCCGGACTCTCAGTCCTTCCCTCCCCTCCCCAGCCATCCCCCAAAACCTAAGTCCATTCCTGAACCTGGGTCGCCAGCGTGGAGGTGAGGCATGGGTGCCTCCACCCCCTGCACCACTGGGCTGGCATTACTTTTTATTCTTAAAGACCTCCACCCTCTACCCCCATACTTTCCTATTCTTTCCTGCTATGGACACTGCCCCCCAAAAAACTGTTGGGCACTAATGCCCCAACAACTTATTGCCCCACAAGGGCTTCAAACTACCTTTTATCCCTTACAACCTAAAGGATTCAGCATGACAACCATACGAGATGGCCTTGTATTTCGGTGGAGAGTTACTGGCACCGTTGCACCTGGCTAGGATTCGTGAAACCTCCTGCCCCACCCAGGGATCACCAGGGCCAATGGCACTACCTAAGAGGTTGCCAAGAAAGAGGAGAGGCTGGACCAGGGTGGGCTCAGGGAGGGAGAGGGTGGTGGAGCAGAGTTGCATCCCTCCAGCTGTACCTCTTCACAGTTCATGCGCTCTTCTGGTGGATAGTGGTTCCTCTATGGAGGCACCTGCAGTGGAGACCAAGGAGGATGCTGGGAACCTTCACAAAGGAGACCCACAGGAGGGTGGCATAGGACCCCACAGGAGAAGGAAACAACTCCTGGTGGGGGACTCAATCATAAGGGGGTAGAAATGGGGGAGGAAGGGGGGAGGGAGGTAAGGTGCCTGCCTGGCGCCACGGCTTGGAAGGACAGGAAGCGAATCCTCAGGATCGTGGGAGCAGCTGCACAAGGGAGGGAGCTGGATGTCATTGTCCACCTAGGAACAAATGATCTGGCTAGGAATGGGATCAAAGCTGTGCAAGAAGAGTTTGTAGAGTTGGGGAGGGGCCTTAAGACAAGTAGCGCATATGGTAACCTTCTCAGAGGTGCTGTCTGTCTATGGCAAGGGTGATGCTAGGGTACTCCTCACCAGGGAATTCAATGAATGGTTGAAAAACTAGTGTGGAGCTCAGGGTTTTGGCTTCATTGGGGACTGGGGAGCCACCTGGAGGGATGCAAACCTATACTAGCGCGATGGTCTGCATCTGTCATGGGGGGGAAACCAGAATCCTAGGTGAGAGGTTTAAATGCTTCATTGGCAAGCATTTAAACTAGCCAAGGGGGGAGGCACTGCAAAGGAGCAGGGAAATCTCAGCCTTCCCCCACAAAACACGGTAATTAGTGAGGTAAACACCAAGGTAGAGAAGTCATTAGGGAGCAGGACAGAGGTAAATGTAAGAAAAGGCAAAGGCAGTAAGGACAGGAATGGGGCTAAAAGGGGTAAGGCCATCAAAAAGTGGAGGGTGATGAGTACCAATGCCTGTAGTCTGTGTAACAAGCTCCTGAACCAGTGGCCTAGATGGAAGAGGTTGCCTGGATATTGTGGCAGTCACAGAAACATGGTACACAGAGAACCATGACTGGGATGTCAACATACCAGGATACACATCTACAGGAGGGACAGGGAGGGTAAAAGAGAAGGAGGAGTAGCTCTCTATGTAAAGGAAGGGATCAAAGCAACAGAACTAAAGAGTAAACAGGGAGCAGATGAGGCACTCTGGGTCACCCTGGAGACAGGAAATGGCACCACAATCCGCTTGGGGGTTGTATACAGACCCCCATCTCAGGGGACAAGGACATGATAGAAGGCATCCTTAGGATGGCAGAAAAAGGGGAGATATTGTTGATGGGGACCTGAATATGCCAGCTGTTAACTGGAGCACCTTTGCTGCAGGTACATCCAAGAGCAGGGTCATTCTTGATGCCCTACAAGGGGCATGCCTCAGACAGCTAGTATTGGAACCCACTCAGGAGGGAGCAATCTTAGACCTGGTACTCTGAAATGGGGACGGAGAAAGAATCTCAGATTTAGGGATGGGTAGCCATCTGGGAACAGCGACCACCAAACAGTGTGGTTCACGATAAACACAGCCATACAATCAAGCCATACAAAAGCAAGAGTATTGTACTTTAAGAGGTCTGACTTTGGGAAAATGAGAGAGTGCCTCAGAAAAGCACTAGCAAACAGGCAAGAAGAGGAAGTGGAGGAACAATGGAAGTAATCAAAACAGCCATCACAGAGGCAACAAGCCTTTGTGTAAAGCAAATCAACAAAACACAACGAAGGAAAAAACTGCTATGGTTCTCAAAAGAGGTGGCAGGGAAGGTTAAGGAGAAAAGAATAGCATTCAGGAAATATAAGGAAACACAGAAGGAGCAGGACAGAGAACTGTATCAGTTAAAGCAGAACAAGGCTGGGGAGGCAATCAGAATAGCAAAGGCCCAAACCGAGGAAAGGATAGCTAACTCTGTTAAGAAGGGGGATGAGACCTTTTATAGGTACATTAGGGAGCGAAGAAAGACCAAAGGAGGGACACTGAGGCTTAATAAAGGGGAGGGAATGTGGGTTGAGGGTGACAGTAAAAAAGCAGGGATACTGAACAAATATTTCTGCTCAGTATTCACAAAGGAAGAGGAGGGAGAGGTACCTAAACCAAACAAGAGAAACACTCTGAAGATGGGGGTCGATACCAGTCCATTTACAGAAGAAAGGGTTCTGAAAGGACTCATAAAATTGAAGGTGGACAAAGCAATGGGGCCTGATGGGATTCACCCAAGAATTCTAAAAGAACTAAGGGTAGAACTAGTGACACCGCTGACTACTCTCTTTAACAAATCATGGGAAGATGGGGTTGTACCTGAGGACTGGAGGAGGGCGAATGTGATTCCTCTTCACAAAAGTGGGAGCAGTACAGAGGCAGGAAAGTACAGACCAGTTAGTTTGACCTCAGTGGTAGGGAAAATGATGGAATCACTTCTGAAGGAAAGAATTGTTAAGTACCTAGAGGCCAGTGGGGCACAGGACCCAAGGCAGCATGGATTCACGATGTGAAGGTCATGTCAGACAAATCTAATAGATTTCTTTGACTGGGTGACCAAAGTAGTAGACCAGGGAGGGGCTGTGGACATGGCCTACCTAGATTTTAGCAAGGCATTTGATACAGTCCCACACAAAAGATTAATACACAAGTTAGCCAGCCTTGGAGTGGGTCCCAAGATGGTAGCCTGGATAAAAAATTGGCTAGACAACAGGACACAAAGGGTTGTAGTAAATGGAGTCCACAGTGAAGAAAGGAGAGTTACTAGCGGGATACCGCAGGGTTCAGTACTGGGACCGGTCCTTTTTAAAGTCTCTATAAGTGACATTGCAGAGGAACTGGAAGGAAAAGTATGTCTCTTTGCAGACGAAACAAAGATCTGCAACTGGGTTGATACACAAGATGGATTAGAAAGGATGAGAAGGGACTTGGCAAGGTTGGAGGAATGGTCAAATGTATGGCAGCTTAGATTAAATGCAAAGAAATGCAAGGTAATGCACCTGGGAAACAAAAACCCAGGGGAAGAGTACACAATGTGGGGTGAGATACTGACAAAGGTAAAAATGGAAAGGTACCTGGGGGTAATTATATCAGATGACCTAAAGGTGGGCAAGCAATGTGAGAAGGCAGTAAGGAAGGCTGGGGGATACTGGGATGCATAGGGAGAGGCATCAATAGTAGAAAACAGGAAGTTGTTATCCCTCTGTACAGACAGTTGGTGAGACCCCACCTGGAGTACTGGGTGCAGTTCTGGAGACCCCATCTCCGCAAAGACATAGACAGAGCGGAGGCTGTCCAGAGGAGGGCAACCAAAATGGTGCAGGGTCTGCACCAGAAGACATAAAAAGAAAGACTAAAGGAGCTTAATATGTATACCCTTGAGGAAAGAAGGGAGAGAGGGGACATGATAGAAACTTTCAAGTACCTCAAGGGAATCAACAAAGTCCAAGAGGGTAGTATCTGTCAGAAAAAGAGATGTGCAAGAACAAGGGGACACAATTTGAAGATAGAGGGGGGACGGCTCAGAGGTAATGTGAGGAAGTATTTTTTCATGGAGAGGGTTGTGGATGCATGGAGCAGCCTCCCTCAGGAGGTTGTGGAGTCAAGAACAGTGGGGAAATTCAAGAATGCATGGGACAGACATAAGGCAGTCCTAGTGGGGGGTAGGAGGAAGTAAGCTGTTGGTTAACTAGAATCTGCAGCTTATCTGTGAGGTAGGAAAATGGTCAGACTAGGTGGGCCAAGCGGTCCTTATCTGCCATCAAATTCTATGTTTCTGTGTTTCTTAAGGGTAGTAGTTTTGTCCACAAGAGATGGGTGAGGACAGATTTTTTTCCCTACCAATCTTAAGCAGCAAGTTTTGAGTTTAATAGTGCTCTATCTCGACTTTGGCATTGCTCATTTGGTAGTATAATATTAATTCAACTTATATATCAGCTTGAAGGAGTGGGGATCTAAGGTCTTACATCCGAAGAGGTTTCCTTTTACATGTGGCTTTTTTCTCTCCTCTATGCTGAAAATCATAAAATATTTCACCACACTTTGACATGAATGCTGGCTTCATCCGTCACTAATATTGTGCATTTTCTGTTGCTAATCCTCTGTTCACCTCCAGCCACCGTTCCCACTTTCCTTTTGGGAAGTATGCCTTGCGTTCTGACCACACTATGTCCTCCCATCCGTTTTCTCTTTATGAGCATTTAATTCTGTAGGTCTCTTTAGTGTAAGGATGCACCTGGAAATAAGCTTGTTGCAACTCATTATGCTTTCCTGGTAAAAAATCTTTAAATAAATAAAATAAATGAGGGACTCATGTCCATTCAACATCTACAAGAATGGAACCCTCTTCAAAAGAGTTCCTTTGCCTTCACATTGCATCGAAAGGGTGGTGGTCCCTGTAATGTGGACTGAGAGGGAGACAGTGAAATGGCCAAATACACATTAAACCATTCAAACTTACATAAAACACCAGAGTCCTACCTACCTACCATCCATTCTGCTAACGTTATGCAAGCATACCATACTTAGTTTCCCCTAAAGTTATGCAAGCTTACCATACTTAGTTTCCCACTAAACCAGTGGACTATTGGGGGTTGTTGTTTTTGATGGTGCACTGTCTGGTAGACTTAAGTGCTATTGATTAGTTGCAGAGTAGGTGATATAAATGTCTCTTGATGAAGACAGAAATTCTGTCACTTTCAAACTGCCCGTGCCTAGTGGTCGTTATGACCATTCACTGTTGCCACCTACATCTTGTTTAAATTCTGTTATTGTCAGCCTTGAACCTGTTTGCTGTTGCACTGTCATTTGAATTTACCCCATGACATGTGTATTTGTTTAGTGTATATACTGTAACAGTGCTCCCAGATCTACAGGGATTCCTGTATTTTAAGGGAATTTTACTACAAAAACGGGATACGGGAAGGAAATCTTTTATTTTTAAAATATATGGGGAAATGGACAAACACTACGGGAAAATGCCCACTATGAATCTCATGGCTGCCAAGATCCAGACAGAGCCCTCCAATTGGTGCTCAGTTTGCTGACTTTGCTACACTAAGCAATTCTGTTGGTCCATTTGCAGCCTGTGTTTCTCTGGGGTAGTAAGGTAATGTGTTGGCAGTGCATCTTTCTGAGGATGAATTCAGATCTTCTGATCAAGAACCAGTGAGCTGCTGCATGATCCAAACACTTGCCATGTGGCCCCACTCAAGACAGCAACACCGTTGAGTCAGCCGAGCTGCATCTCAAATGCCACTGTTCTGGACTGGCAGAGAGCCTAAGCCTTCTTGTGGGCAGCCTCAGGTTAGTCTATTTTAAACTCATTTTAAGTGCAAAATGAGTCAGACAAAAGACTGACCACTTGATGATATGCTTTGGGGGGATGGGGTGCAAGAAAGAGTGCTTAAGTGTTGCTTGAGGGAAGCAGCGCCCCAAACCACCAAGGCAAACAAACCTTCTGTTTTGCAAATTTGTCTATTTTAAACACATAAAGTGCAAAAAGCGAGCCAGACAAGAGACTTGATGATAGTGGGCTTTAAAGGGTGACGGGGACACAAAGAGTGTTTAAGTGCTACTTGGCTTGTTTTGTGCACAGAGCAGAGTTGTGTTTTTAAAAAGATCACTAAGACAGCATTTCTTCTGACCAGCCTAGAGGCTGAGGTTATTTGAAAAAAAATTAGACACTGTTTCTATTTAATTGTGAGCCTGGGAAAGGTATGGGGGTGTCTTCATCAAGATAAGCAGGAGTTATGAATTATATGTGTGAGATCAGAAGGGACCCATAGACCCTGGTCTGGTCTAAGGTTAGTAAAATAAATGAAAAAAATAAAGGGAATATTTATTTTTACCTCTGAGAGTTCAGTGCACAACGCTGTGTGTGTGTGTGTGTGTGTGTGTGTGTGTGTGTGTGTGTAGGGGTGCTTAAGCATGCCAATGAAAAACACAACAATACACTGAAACAATGTTTATTAATGGAGCACTACAGGTACACAGAGCTGTAGGCCCAATGCACGATTGGTGTGCAGTGGCTATGCACGCATATCTGGGGCGAGTAGCTACTCCACACCCCCTGTGCCCCCCGCATGGCAAGCATGAAGGGGGCACATGCAGACCCACCACACCCGATCCCCCATGTCTGCAGACAGCTGCATGATAGGGACGTTCCGGGGGTGTGCCAGCACTATGTGTATTCACTAACCCGTGTAGTGCTGGCCGCATGCATGCAGAGGGTGGTGCAGGGTACACCAGAGAGATCCTGCCATAACCCACAGCATGCCCCCGTGAACACAGGTATTCAGTCACTGGGGGACCAGGACAGTGCACACTGTGCTGCTCCCAACTGCTGGGCAGCAGGGGCAGCTGGATGGGTGAGTGCCCAGAAAGTTTATGTGAGGCAGCACTGGGACTGGAGGGTGCCGAGCTGGTCTGGGTACATGCTATCGGCATGCACAGCCCCAGACCCATGCCACCCTATGTGTGAGATCCACTATGGGTTCCAGGGGGGCATCCCATTGGATGTCTGCCTGGGACAGCTCCTCCCCTAGCCACCCTGCATAGTCCTGTGTGTTGGGGGAGGAGCTGTGGATAGGTGGTTGGCATTGGTGAATGCCAGTATGGGTGCACCTGTCCGGGGGGTGCAGGAGCAAGGGTGGGGTATGCGCATTTTGTGCATCCCTATGCCCCTTTCATGCATTGTGAGCAGAACACAAAATGTATCAGTCTGTGATTAAGGGGTAAATTTGCAGTTAAGGCATTTCATGCTATAAATAGAACACTGTATAAGGGACTGTATTATTACAAGGTTATAATACCTTCAGGAGGTTCTGGAGACATGTGAACCTTGAGAACTGAGCTTTATACGTTCCAACATGTCCCCAGAACCTCAAGATGGTATTATATTGTTACACATAAAGTTCTTATAGTTGTAGAGTTGTTATGTGATACGTTGTAGGTGATTTTTTATATTTAAAATAAATAAGAACACATAAAACAGCCTGAACATTTGTCCTAGTGATGTTATTGAGTGGCACAATGACACCAATTGCGTACTTACATTGATTTGTGCATACAGGAAAATCTACAGGAATTTCATCCCAGTTTTATGGGTAAAATACAGGGAAAATTAGGGTGCACTACAGGAAAATGCTTTGCCTGGGAGCACTGCTGTAATACTGTGTTTTCATAAACAGTCAGTGAATGAACTAGTCTATTAAAAAATCTCCCTCTCAATGAAGAAGACATATAAAAGGTACACTTCTAACACACTTCTTTTGGATTTTTTTAAATAATAGCAGTAAGGCATTCCCAGGAGTTAGATTAACAGTTAATCACCCCATAAGGACCGTATGGCATTCGGCTATGCCTCGTGCATTTATGCCCTATTTCTAGCTATGTTCTGGGTAGAAGAAAGTGGCAGCAGTAGCTCATTACAGAACTGGATACAACTATTTTTTTTCTAATTATCTCCCTCATTTGTTTCATTGTGTGCCTAGTTTTCCATTGGAACTCTGAAATTCTTAATTCACAAAGTTGAATAAGCTGCGTAGGCAGAGTGGTACTGCATGAAACTCAGAGTGGGGTGGGGGTGGGGGGGGGCAACTCAAGGTGAGAGTTTTTGGGAAGACTACCAAAAAGTACAAATCTTTCTCTCTCTCTCTCGCTCATTCTCTTTCTCTGTCTCTCTCTCTGTATCACTCTCTCTTTCTCTCTCTGTCTCGCTCTCTCTCTCTGTCTCTCTCTCTCTCTCTGTGTCTCTGTCTGTTTGTGTGTGTGTGTCTCTCTCTCTCTCTCTCTCTCTGTGTCTCTGTCTGTTTGTGTGTGTGTGTCTCTCTCTCTCTCTCTCTGTCTCTGTCTGTTTGTGTGTGTGTGTGTCTCTCTCTCTCTCTGTCTCTAGAGAGAAAAATAGAGCAATTCTTAGATTGATTCTTAGGTTCACATGAGTTCTCTCCTGACTTATAGTAGCACAATGTAATCTGGCATGTACTGTATGTAAACCCCCCATCCCCCTCATCTGGGGCAAAACTTATCATCCCACGTGGCCCGGGGGGCATGGGGAGGACTACAACAAGCGCAACACCCGAGCCAGTGCACCACCAAAAAAGATAGGAAAAATGGCTATCCTACCTCTCAACAACTTCATTCCCGTGTGCACTCTCAATCTCACCTCCAAACCTGGATTCACCCCAAACGCTGGCAACCAGCACAGGATCTCCAGACTGCAGCCTCCTGTCTCTTCTGAGCCCCAAAGCCTCTCAATACCGATGCAGCATGGTGGACACCTTCTGGAATTACAACTTATTAAATAAATTAGACACAAAGGTGGGGGGAGGGCATTTCATTTTCTCACCTTCCAATTTAAATAAATAATCACTACCAAGTTTCTTCCCAGCTAGCTTCTTTATTTTAACTCCTGCATCCCAAATGATTCCAGGAGTACAGGGGTCCCATCTTTCACCAGATAAATAAAGCAGCTATTTGAACTTTTTACAATTTACCCAGGCTGGACATTTTTTGAGCAGCATAAATGGTTTACAGGCAGTGCAAGCAGGTTTTCTTCACTCCGACTTCTTGGATGATTTTCCCAAGGAACCTTACTACTCAGAAAAACCCACAGGTTTCTGGCTCACTGGCACTGGTAAGCCAAATCTCTCTCTGTCTTTTCCTATTCTGGGCTACCAATTCTCCTCAGTCTCTCTCTGGTCCGGCACTGGTCGGCTGCCCTTTCTCCGGCATGGGAAAGCGTGCTGCGTCCCCCACCTGACACCTGGACCTTGGCCCAAATCCTGAGGGGTACCAGGATTTGCCAACCTGACCCAGGCCCTGTAACCTAATCTCTCTCACTTTACATGGAGCCTAAAACCTACCAGTGCTCCCACCTTCATGGCACCAGTCCCCATGGCCATGATTCAGCTCTCTCTCTACCCTCTACTGGTGCAGTGGCCTTTAAACTCTGCCCTGTTCCAGTGCCTGAGCTACCTTAATCGAGCTACCCTGTCACGGGAAGGTCCTGAGCCCTGCCACTGCCCAAGCCCCCGAGAAGCCCACTCCTCTGCAGATGGTGCCCAAAACTCCTTTCTGCTCTCCCAGATGACCATTTGTGAGGGTATACAGCCCATGGCCCACATCTCTGCCAACACATCCTGGGCTTGCGGTAAGCTCCTGCCAGAGCCCCCAGGCCTATTCTGAGACCTGCAACCCACCCGGCCCTTTAATGCCAGTGCCCCAGGACCTGCCCCTCCACACAGGTCCCCTGAAATGGGTGAAGGGCCCCCTGGCTCCCTCTACTCTCAGGCCACCTTGCCACTCCAGGTGCAGCAGAGAACCACTGCCACTGCTCCCACAGCCCTGGTGGCCCAAGCCACTACTCCACAGGATCACACAGGTTCCTGCCTATCCTGGCATCCTACTACCACCTATACCTCCCCTTCTCCCGACAAAGCAGTTACCTGGCTGACCATCTTCCCCACAGAGCTTCCTCCACAGCTCCAGGACACCATGTCACTGCAGAGGCCATCCCTGTCTGCCACTGATTGGGGGTGGTCTCCTCCACAGACCCACCTGGACCACTGAGCTCCTTCCTGCCTGCCTGCCTACTCTGTTCCTCCAGCCACCCCCTCCAGCCCCAGGCCTAATGCCCGGGCTGGAAAAGGCCCCGAAACTTCCTGTCTCCAGCCTTATATACCTTTCCTAACCTGCCCTCTGCTGCCACCTTGAGGCGCTCAGCAGGTATTAACCCCCAGAGCACTAATAAATTCCCTAGCTCGGGGGGGGTAGGAGGGGGAAAGGGGTTCCTAATGGGAGCATAACCCCTCCTGCAAGGGGGGCTTACATGTAGTTATAACATATTTTCTCATTATGCTTCTACCTCCTGGGGGAAGAGGCTACTGAATGCAAACAAAGATCTGGTGAAGTACAGTAGAGGTCATGGCACACACCACCACCCCAGCAATAATGGTGGAACAGTCTCAGAGGATATGATGGGGTCATCTTCTGTGTGTGCTGTCCCTACACCCCCCCCCTCAAAGCTACACCACCACCACCACTTATGGTCACCCAAGAGACAATATTTCAATTGGAACCCCTGCCCTTCATCTTGGGAAGAGAGCTTTCTCTGAGACTCTTGATCTTCCTCATGCCAGCCTGCATTGGTATCCTGGGCCCAGCCGCTTGCAGCCACCTAGGTTTGACTTTTCTCTGAATCCCTCAACTATATTAGATATTTCTCTCCAGACAGCAGGCTTAGAAGCGCAGTTAGAAATGAATGTTGGTGCTTTTACTGCACCCTATGTCAGGTGCTCACAGTACCTCTCTGTTTGTTTTTACAGGGTACATACCTAGTTACTTAGACAAGGATGAGCTGTGTGTAGTGTGTGGTGACAAAGCCACAGGGTATCATTATCGCTGCATCACTTGTGAAGGCTGCAAAGTAAGTAGAAAAATAAGATACTCTAAAATGAACTGAAAATACACGAAGTAGTTCACATGCAGTTCAAATTGTCTTGAATACATTTTTGGTAATTCATGTTCCTTTATTTTTTGTTACTAAGGAGATTTGGGTTGAAGCAGGACATGTGTCCTTTTTTCAGTTTGTCTGTGTGGGCCACTCTGCGGACCAGTGGTAGTGCGTTGTGCTACTATAGAGACAACCTGCATTCAGGAGGAAGCCTGGGGAGCCCGCACTGGGCAGCCACAGTCAGTGAGTGCTTTTGGACCAGAGAGGGCGTAACACTGTACCTGCTGCCACAGCAACCATTGTGGTGGGTTTAGGAGTTTGTCTTCTATATAGGAAGCTGTGGCTGGTGAGGCTACATTGGTACCACAAGGCACCGGAAGGATGTCTGTGGGCTGGGGAAGGGTAGCAAGTGGTATACTGCTGCAAGTATGGCATCCCAGGAGCACTGCTTGGAGGAAACAGCTTGTCATAACCGAAAAACTTGGGGGGGGGGGGGAGCTAGATAGCTATGCAGTTGAAACCCCTTCCCTGTACTCTCAGGTTCCATGCCAGTGATCGGTATTGAACTGGGAGGTTGCCTGAGGGGGAGGTACACAGAGGGAAGCGGCTAAGAAGGAGGAGAGTGTAAGTTGGTACCCGAAGAGGAGAAAAAAACTGAAAGGAATCAGCTGTTTTTGATGCTTCTCTTCATCTGAAGTTCTTATCCTCTGCTAGTAACAATGATATCTTCTACAGCAACTGACTGGGATAAAACAAACTGAGGATTAGAATTTAAGGTTAAGATATGAAGCATGAGCAGATCAGTTATGAGACAGGACATTTGGGAGTGACACAAAATGGGAACTTTATGCACCACCACTCACAATTGCCATTTTCAAATGCAGTCTGCGAACATGGCACTATGCAAGGAGCCATTCCAGATGTTAAATAGCACCTGCTAAAAAAAAGTGACAAATTGCAGATGTGATGCTGTGTGGCATTTCGTAACACTACATTGTACAATTACTTGTGGTGCTGAGTCCCCCCTCCAGTAGACACACACACACACACACACACACTGTACTGTAGTACCACCTCTAAGATGCCGGGCCCTCAATTTCTGTTCTAAGCACTCCTTGGTGTGTTGCAGTGGCATCCCCGCACCTAGTTGTGTTCCAAGCAGTCTTTGGTGTCTAGTGGTACCCCGTCCCCGTTAGTGACCAGTATACCTGTCTCCCCATTATTGATGCTGTCCTCCCTCCCCCCCCCCGTTAGTAATGCATATCTTCGATGCTGTCCCCCAAGGTGCAGTGCAGTAAGTCAGTTTTATGTGACTTTTAAGCTTTTGCCAGTAGCCACAAGAAAAACAAACTATTATATACTACCAATAAAATTATTTGCATTTCATCCAAGTAAAAATAGGGGCTTTCATGTTTGTCTTATAGCGAATATAAGAATTCCAATTTCAAGGATAATAGCAATGCGAATGGCACGTGTGGCATTCCTGATGTCCTGTGCCCCATGCCCATCTTCTGGCCACCCTCCAACCTGGTGGTGACTCAGTGTCCCACCCATTTTCCTGGGTATTTGCAGATGAATGTGCAGGTGCCAGGGACATGTCTGCAGCCCAGCTGAGCATGCTTCAGTGAGGTTGTAAAATGCAACGTAGTCAGGTAATAATCATCACCACTTGACAGGCCTCTCTGAGATGATGCAGGCAGTACCGCTTCCTTGAGTGAATAACCCACCCAGTCCAGTGAAGTCTAAAATGAACAAATGGCTACTATGAATAGTGAATATCACTCTCCAACCCCTGTGATGACTGTCCTGTTTTTGGCTGCCTAGATGAGCTTGGACTGGTGCTCTTGCACCGCTGTACAGTTTCCCAGGCAAACTAATGAGGCCACCAGCTCTCAAAATGAAAATTGGCACCAATATGCCTGCCTCAGTGGCATCACCCTGAATTCACCTCAGCATCATCGTGAGTCACTTGTGGGGGTGGGGATCCCAGGGTGGACGTCCAGGGATTGGGGATTGGTTGTCAAGTGCAGAGAAGTACTAGCCTCAGAACCTTCAAACTGTCCAGTCATGCAGCATTCTTCAAACAACAAACAGACAGTCAGGGAGCCCCCAGCCTGACATGCACAGCACTGCATACAGAAGAATTGTAAAAATAACAAGAGAAGCATGTTACAGTAACACATCACGTGCGAGAAAATGTCATAGTGTCACTCACTAATATTACATTTCATTACAGGTAACGTGTTACTGTTACAAGTTACCCTGAAGTGTAATTAAATTACAGTCACTACCCAATACTGCTCTAAAATTGTGCATGTATGTAATTAGACTCATACCCTGTTTATACGAATTCTGTCAATAAAACTTATCTCAGATATGTTACTGTCACGGGAGGTTGTATAGCGTAGCCAGTGTAGCACAGAGCTGTAAACCTGAAGACCCAGTTGTTTAACATTCAAATCCTGCAGTCGACACTTGCATACTGAGTGACCTTGAGCAAGTCACTTAACATCCTTGTGTTTGATTCTCTCGAGCCTTGGCTCAGTGTGCCTGTCTCAGCCCTGAATTTACCTCTGCTATAGCTGAAAAAGGAAATGGGCTAGCCATGTTTGGCCCAGGAAGGATGCAGAAAAAACACAACTAAGTTGTTTATGATACCTTTTATTGGAATACAAAAGATGTACTTTAAAGAAAAATAATGTTTGCATTGTCTGACAGAGTAAAACTCCTGACACTGAGGTTTATGCTGGGAAGATGGTTCAGAGTACAAGATGTGTACTGAAGCCGCAGGCGTTACACCCCCTGGAAGTGTAGTTATCTCAGCATAACTTACACCCTGAAGTATCTTAGTGCACTTTTAAAATAGGTTTTCTGGTAAAACAGTGTACAAAGACTACAATGTAACAGCTCATTCAATGTTTCATTTAAGCGCAGCGTTATGTTTTAAGCCCAGAATTAGTCTCAGAAGTTGCAAATGTGAAAGAAAAAATGCACAGGTGTTTATTTAAACAATTGGTAACCAGGAAAAACATGCTGAGCCGAGGCTCGATTCCAGGTGCGACCCGGGGGGGAAGGGGAAGAGGAGGTAAACATAATCTACTTTCAATAAACGACGATGCAGTATGATTTGATAACAGCAGGTAGAAGAGCAGTTACAGATCAGTAGCTTTAAACACATGGTAAGATTACATTCCAGTAGACGTAACTGCTGAGGTTGACAACAGAAGCTGCATGGCATAGAGAGCTGCTTCGTAAGTGCTTTAGAGGCAGAGGTCAAGAAAGCCAGTAGGGAGGAATTGGATTTGTTCAGATGTGACAGAGATGGGGGTTGGGGAATAAGGAGGCGCAGTTGTTGCTTGATGGCAGGATGGGAGGAGGAGTTCCTGACAAGGGGGGAGGAGTTTGTTCCATAGACTGGGTAGCCGGAAGGAGAAGGTGGCTTTAGTTATGTGTGGTAATTGGATAAGCAGGTAAGTTGGCACTGGTACTTTTTCCCCTCTGTGAGTCAGGCTGAGGTAAAAGTACAGGGTGCCAGTCTGTATCAGTCATCAGCAACCAGCATTCTTAAATTACGTTCATTTTAAAGTTATCCTTGTAAAGGGTCGGCCCTTTGGCGCAGCGGTAGCGCTATTAGTTACAATGCTGATGGTCTGAGTTTAGGAGTGTAAGTTGTTTGGGGCTGGCCTGGGAAAGGAGGATTGAGCATCCCAGAGGACATTCTATGGTTACCACTTCTCCTTTCACCCAGGATCAGAAAGCCTTTTGCAGCCACATGGGAATGGGTTGCGACCCCTCTGAAGTATAGCTCGGTGGGTTTGCAAGGTTACCAGTAGCACCAAGTGATCACAGCAACCCCTTAGTACCCCTAATTGTGACTGTGTACATGCCTTCGGATTTCTGAATCATGCAGGTCACATTCTGCTCTGCTGTAATTTATGATTATGATACGTTCTATAGCGAGAGAGAGGGAAGCAGCATTTTTAGCTGCTGTGATTATTTGTGCCAAAAGCTGAATGGAGGGAGGGCAACAGGAAAAAATGACTTGTAGAAAGGGGAAAAGATAGAATAATGTTAAAGTGAAGACAGTAGAAAGAAACAACAGTGAGCAATGTTTACATTGAGTATGACAGCAGATGTTACTGTATAGGGACAAACACACTGAATCATGCATCCCAGAAAGATACATGCACTCAAGCAACAATAAATGAAATTGCCCTGACTTCAGAAACAAGATAATAATGCCTAGGCTGTTCAGGGTAAATTACTCATTTTGCTGTGTTACCCTTCCCATATGGAGCTTACCTTCTGGTGCTCCCCAGAGTCCCTCTGCCCTGTGCAGCTCTTTCACCTCCAGTCTGGAATGCAGCTAAGAGACGCAGAAGCTGGACCGGACACTTTCGTTTGTGGTGTGTGCATGAAAGTGCCTTCTTTCCTGTGGCTGGAAAGCCACATCTTTGCTTTACTTTTCTGGCCCCCGTGGACTGAGGCAGTGGAGCCAGGGAGCCAGCTTGCACTGTATCTTCTTCAGTACAGGCTTTGCACAGACATCGGCAGCCCATATCCTGCACCAGGGCTTTGCTCAACTAATTCTATGCATTGCCATTGGGGCTGGGGAGCACAGAGAGGAGACTGTGCCATTTGTTGGTATCTCTTGAAGATGCGCAGCTGCCAAAACCTCAGCCTCATACAACCACTAATAAATGATGCAGGGACCTGTGAGAACACTTGACAGTGCTCCCCTGCAGCCAATTGAAACCCCCTTCTGGTGCCCTAGTGCACTGCCAAATAGCCAAAGTACTTTCAGTATTTTTTCAGTTTGTATGTTGTTTGTTAGAAAACTTTTTCAATAAAATAAAAAGCCATGTTGTTACATTAAGGTGATGGTTACATGAGGACAATATAGAGCCCTGTTGTATGCAGAGGTCCACTAGCACATTATGAACATTATGAAAATACACCAGTGTACAGTAATTACATATTAATAGGCCCATGGACCATTTCAAAAGATGCACGCTACTGTACAAACAGTAAATGGTAAAATATGTAAATGTGTGTTTTATTTTCATCTTTTCACATGTAGGGTTTCTTCAGAAGAACTATTCAGAAGAACCTTCACCCAAGCTATAGCTGTAAATACGAAGGAAAATGTGTGATAGACAAAATAACCAGAAACCAGTGCCAGGAATGCCGCTTCAAAAAGTGCCTCACTGTTGGCATGGCAACCGATTGTAAGCAGCTCTCATGGGCTTTTTACTTCTTGCTTTCTATTTTGTTATGCTGCTCTGCGTTATTGATTTTAGCTGACTAGACTAAACTAAAAACTGGCACAGGCACTATTATTTTGTCCCCAACCAGAGGGAAAGGTGCAACATTTGGGGGGGGGGGGGTTATGGAGAGCTTGTGAAGTACCACTAACATTATTTTAAGATTCACGTTTGATATATCCAGCCTGCAGGTGCAGTGGCATTGCTATCACTTGTGGTGCGGTGACTGGGTTCAGGAGCATGTCTGACTTTCAGAGGGCTGGCTGTGGAGGGATGATCAAATGTCCCAAAGGATATTCTCTTCAGAGGAGGTTGGAACCATAGCTGCCGATGGTCTGGGTTGGGGAGAAAAGCAGAGAAAATACCCGGGCTATGCAATAACCCAGTGGTACTCTCATATCACATGCTGGCTGCTGCTCAAAGGAGGAACACCGGATTTGGATCAGCTGAAGGATATGGGGTACCCCAAGGCCCTCAGTAAGAGGGGTTAGTCATAGGGGCATTGCTCCTTGGGCAGTTCATGGTGATGGGTTGGGAGTGGGCAGTGGGCTGAAAAAGGGTAGGAGTGTGAGAGAAAGAGGCATAAAGAATGAAAAAAGGTTTACTTTGGGCTTCAGCTTTCTGAACTGTATGCTTTCATGGGCCATAAAGGGTTTGTTTTGTTTGTTTGTTTTGTTTATTTAAAATCTTATGAATCCATGAGCTAAAGACCCATTTTCATGGATGACCAGAACAGCGTACAGGGTGCTTGATATAATACTGTATGTGCCTTTGCCTTTGCTGTCAAAACACTCAAAATGCACCATAGAACACCTAAAAGTCTGCAGCCCCCTAGACTCCCCTGCTTATATATAATTTTTCATCTTGTGCCCCAACCATTTCTGAGCCACCCTCAGCCCCTGTGAGTTGTATATTAAATGTGGTGGACAACACACCTTTATGCTTCACATTTAGGCACACTGTTGTCCTGATCAATATTTTAGCTGGTTAGTACTCTGTAAAATTGGCTAAAAGGGAGAGTTGCATTATTAGTCTCATGTAAAGGGGAACTGCCATCTGTAGGGTTTCTTAATGTCTGAAAGCCCATAAAAAGCTAATTTGAGTGAGCCATTGTGTTATCTGTGAGTCTTTGCAGTCCAAAATTGTTCATATGTAAATCAACCTGTAATTAAGGGCTTGGGGAAGCCATATGTTTTAGGTTCCTGACAAGAAATTATGTTATTGAGGGTCTTGGTCCTCCATTGACTGTTGGTTAAATAGGAAATCATCTCGTTTATCAAGTATGTTTTAAGGTGTTATTACAACATTTTCAACATTTATAATAATTGTTTTGTATGTGCATTGAAACTAGTGAGTTATCACCTTTACATTTCAAACTGTTAGTAAAAATAATCCATCTTTAGGTTTGCTTTAACCTCGAGACTGTACTGCCAGCTGATCATTAAAAACTATGCATCTCAAGGCTGGCTGTGTGGTGTCAACAGGTATTGGGGTCCCATATCAGGATTTCTAAACCCTGGCTGTGTTCATGTCAGTACAGATTTCTGGGGCTGCCACAGCACCAACTTCTGTCTTATTCTGTTCCTTCTCTTATAGCCTTCTCTTACAATGTTGGGTGTGAACACAGGTCTCCAAGAAGCAAATGTGGCTATGTACCTACTGGCCTGGCATCATGGGGCCAGCCTTGAAGTGTGTAGTTTTTGATTAATTGCTAGCAATACAGCTGAGAGGTTAAAGCAAAGAGCTGTGAACAAGCTTCATTCATCCAGCAGAATGGGTTCTGATTCCAACATGCTCTAGTTGTATATTGTGTGACCAGAGCAAATCACTTACCCTCCCTGTGCACCAAAAACACACCCAGAAACAAGCTGTAGCATGTGCCTTTCCTAGACAAGGACAGTAAAAACAATCTAAGCATGTGTTATGATTCTAATAATATTATGCTCTTTCTATCCAGGTTTGACTTGAAAAGAAAAAAAATAGGATACCATTGTTTATTAATTGCAAAAACACATGCACCTGTCCCCTAATAACAAAGATGTTCCCACTGACTCCTTGAACACAAATTTTCAGATTAAGACTATCCTGGGAGAAGTACTGGAACCAGCTGAGAAATTTAAATATCTCAGCTTCTGTCTGGATCGAAAACTGTCCTTTGTAACACATGTAGAGGAAACCGCCAAACAACTTCACCAAAGGCTTCATCCCTTCTATCGCATAAAGCACTTGCTTACCCAGGATGCTAAGCTAAGGTTGGTCCAAACAACCTTTCTCCCGTTACTTGACTATGTGGACTTTCTCTACAGCTATAGTCCGAAGTCAGCCCTAATTACCCTTGACGCAATCTATCACAGGGCTTTAAGATTCATTACAAATGCTCCTCTCAACACCCACCATTGTTCCCTCTATCTGCAGATTCGTTGGCCATCCCTTAGTGTCAGGAGGTGCCGCAATGCATCCCTCTGGGTTTACAAAGCTCTAACCCTGAAACTCCCTCCCTACATCTGCTCCATGTTTAAATGTGCCTCCAGTGTGTACACTCTCAGGAAGTTCTCATATATAACATTTGATACTTCACGGATTAGAACGCGGGTTGGTTCTTCATCCCTAAGTTATGCCCTGCCGACCTTATGGAGCACTATACAAAATAACCTTAAACTTAACCTTACCGTTGGCTTGTGTACAGTCAAGTCCTTGATTGGGCGCATGTTGAAGGACGAATGTAACTGCAATGCTTGAACCTGCTTACTGTAATCATGTATATTCTGTCTGACTCCTGGCATTTAGTCCTCTCCCTACTCCCCCCCCACCCCACTTCCCCTGTGGCCCAGTTTGCTTCCAATCCCTCTGTTCCCCTCATCCAGCACTAGTACTAAGCACTTGTATATCATCCACCCCTCGTGTCTCCCCCCTCAATGCTTCTTAGTTTTCTGCATTCTTCATCCCCTCCCTTCCCTTACACCTACTCTCTTCTCCCCTTCCCCTCCTGTTACATTTCTGTAACCTGTATTACTTTTTCCACCATTGACCATCCTCTGTTGCTATAAAGTCCCTCGATCTTGCACTCTATGTCCTCTTCTGTTGTTTCAATTTACTGTTTTGCACCTATCATTCAGGGGCGTCATTTCAGAAAAACCATAGGGGTTGCAAGGGAAACTGTAGGCTGGGGGGCTCCTAGGCCCCCGTAAAAAATGTGTTAAATTCAGTGCATTTTGGAGGTCATTTGAAACAAATTTGCTACCTTGTTACCTCCTCCCCATGCCCAGTAATTTGCACCCTTATCCCTCCCCAGAGTCACAACAGTCCAGAATATTGCCCGCGCCACCCTCTCCATAGCATTTCACCAAAACCATAAGGGTTCCAAGACTAGTCAATGGCGATGCCCATTCTTACATAAAGTACTTAAGTCCCTGGATATTTCTTTTTTTCAACATTAATGCTCAGCTCACTGGACACCCCCCATTAAGTTGGGTTTACCTTTATTACTCTTAGAAATATTTACTAGTGACATGTCTTACCTTGCTTGGGTCTTGCAAACTTGCCTGGAAGCTGAGTAGAGATACTGCCTGCAAACTGGACTGGCAGCTGACTAAAGACACTGCCTACAAACTGGATTTGCAGCTGACTGAAGACACTGCCTGCAAACTGGACTGAAAGCTGACTGGAGACACTGCCTGCAAACTGGACTGGAAGCTGCAAGCTGGCTGGTGACACTGCTGGCAAACTGGACAAGTAGCTGACTGGAAACACTGCTGGAAAACTGGACTGATAGCTAGCAAGCTGACTGGAAACACTGCTGGAAAACTGGATAAGTAGCTGACTGGAGACACTACTGGAAAACTTGACTGGTAACTAGCCACCGGGCTGTAGACTGCTGGCAAACTGGACTGGTAGTTGATTGGAGACACTACTGGCAAGCTGACTGAAGACACTGCTGGCAAACTGGACTGGTAGCTGACCTGACTGGACACACTGCTAGTAAGCTTGACTGGTAGCTGACTGGAGACACTGCAGGCAAGCTGGACTGGTAGCTGGCTGGAAACATTTCTGGCAAGCTGGACTGGTAGCTGACTGGAGAAACTGCTGGCAAGCTGGACTGGAGGCTGGCTCGAGACACTGCTGGCAAGCTGGACTGGTAGCTGACTGGAGACACTGCAGGCAAGCTGGACTGTAACTGACTGGAAACACTGCTGGCAAACTAGACTGGTAGCTGACTGAAGAGACTGGTGGCAAATTGGACTGGTAGCGAGCAACCTGGCTGTAGTCACTGCTGGAAAACTGAACTGATGGCTGACTGCAAACATTGCTGGCAAGTTGAACTGGTTGCTGACTGCAGACACTGCTGGAAAGCCACACTGGTAGCTGCCTGTTGACACTGCTGACAAGCTGGACTGGTGGCTGACTGGAGACACTGCTGGCAAACTAGACTTGGTAGCTAGCAACCTGACTGGAGACACTGCTGGCAAGCTGGACTGGCAGCTGACTGGAGACATTGCTGGCAAGCTGGACTGGTAGCTCACTGGAGACACTGCTGAGAAGCTAGACTGGTAGCTGACTGTAGATCCTGCTGGCAAACTGAACTGGTAGCTGATTGTAGTTGCCACTGGCACACTGGACTGGTAGCTGACTGGAGAAACTGTTGGCAAACTGGATTGGTGGTTGACCTGACTGGAGACACTGCTGGCAAGCTGGACTGGTATCTGAGTGGAGACACTGCTGGCAAGCTGGACTGGTAGCTGACTGGAGAGATTGGTGGCATATTGGACTGGTAGCTAGCAAACCTGGCTGTAGACATTGCAGGCACACTGTACTGGTAGCTGACTGCAGACACTACTAGCAAACTAGATTGGTAGCTGACCTGACTGGAGATACTGCTGGTAAGCTGGACTGGTATCTGACTGGTGAGTGTTAGCAGTGCATTTCAGGTGTCACCTGTGGCTGTGAAGAATTTCCTTTCTTGGCGTAAACACTTGATTAAATACAACATGCTCAAAGCAAACCCATCACCTTACTAAACTGCCAATCTAATGTGGAATACATGGCTAAAATGTTGGATGCATAGATTTGAATTTCCTCTGTGCCCGACCACTGAATCATTGGCAGGCTATTTAAATACAGACCAATACATCTCTACAGTTGCAAACTTCTGGGTATTTAGTATTCACCGATACACCACTTGAGGAAACTCATTAAAGGAACATGTTCTGCTCCATGGAAGTACATAGAACAGACGAGGTTTGTGGCTGAAAAGTGAAAGGTTCTGAGCATAACCATGTTACAGGCCTCAAGCCTTTCCTCATAACTGTTCTCTTCAGTACATTCATATGGGACATAAGGGTGAAGCATGAAGGAATAGAACCCAGAGGGTTGTACTAAATAGGGAAGTCTCGGGGGAGATGGGGGTCAAGAGTCAGTACTTTGCCCTGTTCCCTTCAATACATTCATAAGGGACACAAGGGTGAAGCATGAAGGAATAGTCTATTTATTTGCAGATGACACCAAGCTCTGCAATAGTGTGGACATAATGAAGGGAATGGAGGCCATGAGGAGGAGGAACCTGGAAAGACTAGAAGAGTGGTCCAGAATTTTACAGCTGGGATTCAATGCCAAAAAAGTGCAAAGTCATGCCCATCAGACACAAAAAAACCCGAGCCGAGTACAAAACGGGAGGAGAGGTCATGGCATATACCTCGTAGGAAAGGGACCTCAGGGTTATCAATCAGGATGATCTGAAAGTAGTGGCCCAATTTTCAACGATGGTGGGGAAAACAAAGGATGATGGACTGCATAGGGAGGGATAGCAAGCAGAAGGAGGTAGGTTATACTCAGTAGCATTATTTTAGTAGAATCATAGAGGTTGCAAAGTCCCATTTCAGCAAAATCATAGGGGTTGTAAAACTCCCCCAATCACCACATCTATATAAATAAATGCTAGGGAAACCTTGTTTTAGGGTTCTTGGGGGTTGCAGTGGGCATCATAGGGGTTGCAAAAAAATCATAGGGGTCTCAACCACAACCCCTGGCTACCCCTAAATGACGCCCCTGCTATCATTTTTCATAATTGTTGTACTCAACTAGCTTTACCTGTATATGAACCTTTTTTAGACTTGGAAACATTTTGCTATGCAGCATTGTACCTAGTTAACTTCCTTTTGTCTACTTTTCTTGTATATGGTATCTCAGCTGTATTTGTATTGTACCACTGTAACTGTTCTGTATTGTGTATTGTACTTATATCCCCCCAGGACCTCCTCACAAATGAGTTGTCTCAATGGTGTTATCCTGGTAAAATAAACTTTGAACTTTGAACACATAGATGGACAACTGTGTTAAAACATGCATAATCTGAACTGCATTATTAAAACTATAACCCCTTCCCCATGGGAAAAAGCGGTCACCAGTTATTATATATAGAATAATATATGGGTGGGTGTGTGTAACCAGATTTTTATAAACACACACGAGGTGTGGGATGTTACATTAACCCTGAGGGCAAAGTCTGAGGGGTTTATACAGGCATCCCACACCTAGGGTGTGTGTAAAATTGTGTTTTTCAAACCCACTCACCCATATATTATTTTATTTACTTAATGGTGATAATTTTTTCCCTTTCTGCACAGTTCAATTAGACACACTCACACACACAAGTCACACTTCACACACACACACACACACACACACGCGCACTGTCTGTCCCCTGTTTTTCCTTTCTTTTTTTACATTATAGTGGGACTGGCAGTCTAGAAAGTTGCAGTCCATCAGCACAGCTGCGGAGTGTAAGACACGCTCGAAGGATATAGGCGGCAGGATCAAGTAGATTGTTTTTTTCCCTTTACGGTAGAAAATCTCATTCCATCCAAAATATTTCAGTAGGAAACAGATATACTTTTAACTTCATCAAAAGACATGAAATACTCTTTTAATAATGCATTTCAGGGGGCGTGGTCTGGCAGATGAGCAGAGCGGTCGCACTTACACAGAGCTCCGGGAGCGGTGTAATTAAAAGTGTTAAAATTGTTGGTTTGGGCTGTACTTTTGACTCACTTTTGCTGCATTTACTTTATTTTGGTGACATACAAGTTCTGATGGGGAAATCCAAGAATTCAGCGGCTTCCATGGACTTTTTCAAGCCTAAGACGTCTCAGCCATGAGGCGGTCAGTCTGTGCAACAAGACAGAGCCTTGGGTGGCAGTAGCAACGGCATTGAGGAGGTCTCGCTAACTACAGTTCATGCAACCCTTATGCAGCTTGTAAAAAACAGTGCAAGATATTGACAAAAAACTAGATACCTTGACTCCCCAGGTCAGTTCTTTTGAGACGCGGGTTGATGTCCTTGAGCAGAATATACAGCGGACAAAAGGATCTGCTAGTAAATCATATGAGGCAGCACTTAAGCTCATAAAGGAGAACTCTGTGCTATGGATGCAGCTGGAACATGTAGAGAACCAGGCCAGGGAATGTAATGTTCGAATTGTCGAGCTCCCTGAACAAGTGGAGGGTGATGATCCCTTGAATTTTGCTCAGACTTTCCTGCCACAGCTCTTGGGAATGTCAGAGGAGGATCCTATACTAACTTTGGAGAGGGCTTATCGAATTATGCCACAAAGGGCTGCTGGTGATAATGTGAGACCTCGGACGTTTCTGGTGGTATGTAGTGAAGTGGGAGTCTGTGATCATATTTTGCACATGGCCAGAAGGAGGAGACACTTGAGATATGAAGAAGCAGAACTCTCACTAATCCTGGACCTCTCTTTCTCTATGAGGCAGAAGCAGAAGGCCTTTGATCGGGTGCGTTCTACTCTTCAGGGGCTGACAATACATCAACTTCTCTTTCCTGCAAAACTTAAAGTTGTATGGAAAAGGCCTAGTTATATGTTCAATGACTTGAATGATGCCACTAAACTAATTGCCAGGATTGAAGCGGACATGGAGGGGACAGCATGTGATTCATCGGAGGAACAAGAGGAGAGAGATGAGTAAATCCTGCAAGTCTTTGTCGAGTATCGGTTTGTGAGTACAGATAGAATTGCCTAAGACTGTTAGTTTAATCTGGATTACTGTATTTTTTCGCTTAGGCTACTACTGATGATGGGCCCCCACGTACTCCAGTCAACTGTGACTGTATTTGAAGAAAACTCGGGACTTGCCAGCAAGTTTGGTGAACTTTAATTTTCTTTTACATCGAATCCTAGTGGCCTCTTTAGTGAGCCATGATACTACCAATGTACTGTTTTGGGGTCTGTGGGGTATACACTGAGTGTTAGGGTAATGGTGCCAAAATGGTGCCTTTTTGGCACCATTACCCTACCAGACTTGCAGACTTGATGGATCGTACGGTCCCCATCTGCTGACAACTTCTGTGTTTCTATGTGAGGTTAAATGTTCAAATGTATATTTTCAATCTGTTATAGGACTTTTAATGGACTTCGTAGTTCAGCAGTTTCCTTAGTTATACAGAACGTGGAGAGGGCTAACTTTCTGGGGTTACCTTGCAATACACTGTTTTGTGATTTAACTGGTCTAGATACAGCTTGCATGACATGTTGATAGTTTTGACTATTAGACACTGTACTATTTGTAGAATGGGCTCCTGGGTAATATCCTGCTATAGTGTTTTACTATACTGGTATCTCAATGGGATACATATAGGCATTTAGCCACAATGATAAGTATGGGTATTGACTAATTATTCTATGCATTTGTATCTCAGAAGGGCTCTGAGCTGTTAGAAGCCTTGGAATATTTTTTTTTATTATTCAATATGAATACTCCCCCCCACCCTGATGTAACACTTGGGGGGTATCACGTTTAACTCCTGTTTGTATGATGTTATTTCATGCTGTGTGAGTATACCTGTCTGTGCTTACTATTGCAAGTTTCTGCTTTTTTATGAAACTTATAAATAAATAATACAAAGAAAAATAATGCATTTCAGGTTATGCATGTTTTAACTATGCTGTCCATCTGTTGTTTTTGCAATTAATAAACAAGTAATGGTGTCCTATTTTTTTCTTTTCAAGTCAAATCTGGCTGGAAAGAGCATAATATTTTCAGAAACATAATATGTGCTCAGATTGTTTTTACTGTCTTTGTCCAGGAAAGTCACAAAGCTACAGCTTGTTCCAGGGTGTGTTTTGGGAGCACAGGGAGGTTAAGTGACTTGCTCAGGTCACACAATATACAAGTAACATGTTAGAATCAAAACCCATTCTGTTAGATGATCGAAGCTTGTTCACAGCTCTTTGCTTTAACCTCAAGGCTGTACTGCCAGCTGAGAATCAAAAACTACACATTTCAAGGCTGGCCCTATGATGCCAGGCCAGTAGGTATGTAGCCATATTTGCATCTTGTAGATCTGAGTTCACACCCAAAATTGTAAGAGAAAAGGCTCTAAGAGAATGAGCTGGAAAAGACAGAAGTTGGTGCTGTGACAGCCCCAGAAATCTGTACTGACATGAACACACACAGGGTTTAGGAATCTCGAAATGGAGCCTCAACACCTGTTGGCACCACAGAACCAGCCGTAAGATGTATAGTTTTTCATGATCAGCTGGCAGTATAGCCTAGATGTGAAAGCAATCCTAAAGTATAGCGATGTGGTTTAAGGCTCTGAGCTACAAACCTGGAGACCTGGGTTTGAATCCCACAGCCCCCACTTGCATACTGTGTGAACCTGAGCAAGTCACTTAACTTCCTTGTGCTCACAGGTCACACCTGTAAACAAGCTTTCAGCTTAGTGTGTCTCTCCTGGTAAAAAAAAAAAAAAAGAAAAGATGGATTATTTTTACTAACAGTTTGAAATGTAAATGTGATAACTCACTAGTTTCAATGCACATACAAAACAATTATTATAAATGTAGAAAGTGTTGTAATAACACCTTAAAACATACTTAATAAAACAGACAATTTCCTATTTAACCTACAGTAAATGGAGAGTCAAGACCCTCGGTGACATCATTTCCTGTCAGGAGCCTAAAATATATGGCTGCCCCAGACCTTAATTACAGGCTGATTTACATATGAATAACTCTGGACTGCAAGGACTCACAGATAAACACAATGTCTCACTTAAATTAGCTTGTTATGGGCTTTCAGACATTAAGAAACCCTGTAGATGACAGATTCCCTTTAAAGACGGGGTCCGGCCCCCAGCAAAAACCTAAGTTGTGATCAGCAGAACTCATTGCTTAACATTCTGAAATAATGTTGAAGTTTAAAACATTCCATTCTTTATTATTAAAGGCATTTACAGGAAAATCAGGGGCACAATTCAGCTGCAGTTTCATGGACCACAAAACATGGCACAAAGAGGTGCCCCTTTGCATCAACTCATGAAATTGCTAATTGCTATGCTGAACATAAAATATTTGTGCCAGGAGATGGATACCCCACTGCACAAATACTGGAATGGAAAGTAGGTAATCCAGATGTTACTGTGCATAAACAGGGTTTGCACAGAGTAACAGCACACAGTACTACCTGACTAGGGTATGCACATGGTATAGTGTCTTGCATGAACATGCATTAGGCAGTACATGTGAGAAACATCACCCCCACCTGTCGCCAGCCCAAACGCAGACCAAAAAACACAGTGGAAGTCCTATAGATCTTCCCTCACTAACCCTGGTCCCCCTCATGTATCCTGTTTCGTTTTCTGGTCCCTTGCCAATCTTGGTCTCCCATCATTTCTGTGCAGCAGGCACAGCTGTCCAACATCCACTGCCACCAGAATTAATTGTTCTTAGGCAGAGGCGTTGTAGAGTTTCTGCACCAACAGCAGTTAGCAATGCAAATGGTGCTGCATGTCATTTGCATGCCAACTCCGCCCCTTCTGTGCACCAACACACTTTGATATGAGCCTGCATGGGAAGCATCCCCCCCTCCTTCTTTTGACCATAGTTCAGAGGGTCACAAGCAAGGGACTGGCAGTAAACTGTATTCCAACAATATCTGCCCGTCCCTTCCAACTGAGAAATGGGCCCAGGATCTTTGTCCCTTTCAGTCCATGTGTTCCTGATGCGTGTTCCCTAGCCAAGGTCATAATTCTCAATTTATGCTAGTAAGTAAGTAACACTTTATTTATGAAGCTCCCTAACCCTGCAGCTCAGGGCACTTTACAGTATACAAAAATAGGAATGAAATAACAAGGAATCCACAGTTCAAGGCCAAAACAATGACATTGAGAGACAATAGAATCAATTAAGATCATCCACCAGTGTAAGATAGTTCCCAAAAGCTGCCTTGAAGAGATGTGCTTTCAGGCCCTGCTTAAAGACCTCCAGCGAGGAGGTGTCCCTCAAAGACCTTGGAAGTTAATTCCTCAGGGATGACACAGCCACCACAAACTCATGGTCACCAGATGTTTTTAGCTGAGCCATGGGAATTGCTAGGAGGTCTTCCTCGGAGGAGCAGAGGGAGCGCTGAGAACAGTATGGAGTCATATCAGTCAGGTAGCTTGGGCCCAGACTGAATAGGGCTTTATAGCTGAGAAGACCCACCTTGAAGGGGATTCTCCACCTCACCATCAGCCAGTGCAGATCATGCAGCACCAGAATCACATGACACAACCTCAGAAGGCCAGTCGGTAACCTGGGTGCTGTGTTCTGCACTAGCTGCATGTGGCACAGAACTCGTCCACTAACCCTGAGATAAAGAGCGTTACAGTAGTCAAGTCTAAACATCACAAATGCATGCACCAGTGAGGGCAGGTGTCCGGCTGAAGAAGAGCTTTAATCTGGGCGATATTCCTTAAGTGATAAAAAACACTCCAGATGACGGACGACACCTGAGTCTCAAATGTCAATCCATTGTCAAAGATAATGCCCAGGTTTTTACTCTTGTGGTAGCCACCAGTGAGGTCAAGTCCAGCATCAAGGTGGAGCTAACCCCAGCAGTTTCCACTTCCTACCAGCAACCAGGCTGAATCACTAGTACCTCTATTTTGTCCAGGTTGAGCTTTAGCCAGCTGCAGGACATCCAGTCTTGGATCTTGGCCACGCATGCATTCAGTACCTCCATGGTGCCACCGGTATCGGGTGCAAAAGACATAAACAGCTGGGTGTCACCTGCATAGCAGTGGAAACCCATGCTGTAGCATCGAATGCTCTCACCCAGGGGCAGTGTGTACACTGCAGACAACATGGGTGAGAGAATCGAACCCTGGGGGACTCCACATGGCAGGGGCCTTGGGCGAGTGGAGAACCTCCCCAGCACAACCCTATGCATCCTGCCAGTGAGAAAGGACTCAAACCAGTTGATAACAGTACTGGTGAGCCCACAGAGCTCCCAGAGATGATGAAGCAGCACACCATAGTCTACGGTGTCAAAAGCTGAAGAGAGGTCGAGGAGAATGAGAACCGACCACTCCCCTCTATCTGTAGCCCTGAGGAGGTCATTATCCACCTGCATTAGTGCCATTATGGTACTGTACCTTGGCATCAAGCTAGATTGAAGGGGGTCAGAAATGTCGAAAGCACTGAAGTGGGCCTCAAGCTGCAGCACCACAATTTTCTTGATAACCTTGCCCAAAAATGGCAGGTTAGAGATAGGTCTGTAATTTACCAAGATGTCATGTCGATAGGTGTTTTTTTCAGGAGGGGCCTCACCAGCACCTCTTTCAAAGTGCTGGGGAAAAAAGTCCTTCAGAAAGCAAACACTGGAAATCTCAGCGAACACTGAGCCAATGGACTCCACTCATCTCACAAGAAGACACGTCAGGCCCCAGTCCAGTTCACAGAATGTGGGCTGTAGCAATGAAATCACCTGGCATACTTCCTCCACCTCCACTGGCCTAAACTCACTCCAGACAGCTGGGGTGCGATTTGGAACTGAATGATCACTGCAGGGCAATGGAAATGCCACTGGACGAATACTGGATCTGATGGAGGACACTGTCAGAGAAGAACAGTGAACTCTTCACACTTAGCCACAGATACTGTAACTTTAGGCTGTAAACAGGCTGGATAAAGTTACCTGTCAACAGTCTTAAAGAGCTGGGCTTGTCTGTTTTTTCCCTGCAGCTTTCTCCCTGGTCAGGAACTCTTCCTTCTTATGGGAGATAGCCCTTTGATACTCACAGTAGTGGGCTTTCAAAGCCTGTCTGTACTTCTCCAATCCAGACTTTAGCCAGTGATGCTCTAGCCTCTGACCCCTAGTCTTCATCTCCTTGACAGCACCATCAAATCATGGAGTCTCAAGCAAGAGCACCTGGGCCATATACGTACCAGTGCAATAGAGTCCAACGTCAAGGTCACAGCCCTGTTATAGGCTGTGACCACCTCACCCACTCCTGATGCACAAGCATCTCTCACCTCAGAGAGGTCCATTATTGCTGATAATCCCTCTGGGGACAGTCCTCTCAAAGGGCGATAACGGACCATCTCCATAGGGGAGGAATCACTAGGGGGGGAGCCCCAAATGAGAACCTCACCGTACAGTGATCTGACCGAATGACCAGATCAATCCTGAGATCACTGATCTCAAGCCCCAGTGAGAATATTTAATCCAAGGCATGGTCACAGTAGTGAGTCATGGAAGGAAATGCTTGTGCAAGGCCCAGTAACTTCATCATCTGGAGGACGTCTTGTCCAAACTGTGAAAATTTTTCATCGACTCAGTCACCCAAAATCAACCATCTGGGCGACTCCAACACCCTCTCAGTGACAAAGTCCATGACTTCCTGCAGAAATTCCCTCTCGTGCCCTGGAGGTCAGTACACAAGAATGATTCTGCTGCCTGCATCTGGACCCCCCATGGCCATGCATTGAAATGATGAAGTAGTTCCCACTGGGTGCACAGAGAAGTTCAAGTCAATTCTAAAACAGATGGCTACACCCCTGCCACTGCGGTGCCCTCTCGGGCAATGCACTATGGAGAAACCAGGCAGGACATCCGTCTCCAAAATTGAGCTGGTGTCATCACCCAGCCAGGACTATGTGATGCAAGCAAGATTGACCAAGGAAATCAAGTCTGCTATAATTGCAGTCTTGTTCCTGATCAACCTCACATTGCAAAGTACAGCTCGAAGGGGACTAGAGGTGGCTGCTAGCCTAACAGCTACCTGTCCACATGATCCTACGGAAACCCTGGGAATGGCGACTAGGTATGATCAACCTCTTCCCACCCCACATTTCACCCCAGGGCATCTCCTGGTCCTTAACACCCTGATATGGCTCTCCCCGTCAGCTACCCTGGTACCCCGCCATCTGTCATTCTGCTTCCTTCTGATACCGGCCTCCCGACAGTGCCAGAGTGCTGCAGATGGCAAAAGGAGGTCAGTGAAGGGGCGGAGGTCTAACAGCTGGGACGCTGTGAGGCTGAGCCTATGGGGCTCACTTCCTAAGCACATCTCTAAAACCTACTGGTAAAAGCTTATTCAAAAAAATAAATACAATACATAAAATATTAAAACACCCACCCAAACCCAATTTAAAATTAGAGTTTGAGTTAACCCCCCAAACTGGAAACTGGTAAAAACTGACCCCCCGCTTACACACTCACCCCAAAGTCAACTCAGAACAAACATTCAATTACACATACCCATCTGTAGCCCAGAACCCACCCAATAAATATTAAAAATAAGATTAAACAAACAATATAGGTCCAGGTCCTCCCTTGTGCCAACCAGTGGGCATTTTTATGGCAGGTAATCAAATAGGTAACTTTAAAAGTCTGACATTACTGCAGGCTCCACAGTCACAGTCTGCTATCACAGACTGCTATCACAGCCATTTCCTTAGCAACAGTTTGGGATGTCTTATGTTGAGGATTATGACCTCAGCTAGCAAATAATCAAAGACAGATAAACTCAAGAAACAAAAATACTGCTTCTCTGTAAACGTTCTTAGTAACAACAAATAAAGCAACAGTTTCGATTTATATTATGTGGCATATTTAATAATTGAGTTCTGTTGATTCCAGATGTGACTTTTTTGATGGTATCAGGACCCAACTTTAGATCCGTGAAGTGTATGTGCTCCACTTCCATAGTGCAGAGACTTATTTTTTATGGATTACTACTCTACTGGGGGCGAGGGAGGCCCCTGTAGCATTCAAAAACCCCTTCAGCCCCTTTGTCTTACAGGTTTCTAGACCCTTTTCCACTTTGCCAGTGGAGTTATGCATACAGTCAGGTTGGGAGCAAACACTGTTGAAGCCATGCTGCAGTGCTGTTGAAGCTACGCCAATAGAGTTTAGACCAGAGAACTTAAACTGAACAGCACACAACAGATTTCTCAATTTGAATGGCAACATGCCATAGAGTGTTTGCGCTTCAGTGCAAAATACCAACAAGCTACCTTAACACCCCTGTGCATCAGCTCACAATGAGACTTCTTCGGGGGGGGGCAGTGTTATATGGAAAGCTGAAGCCTTAAATACCCCGATATTTAAAGTGATAGTTACATCCACACTGATGCAGCCATCAGGTGTTTAAATTTTAAAGTCCTTTCTGGTTGGACGATAGGTGTTGGGGGATAAATAAAGGGCTCTTTGTTTACAGTGAGGTGGAGTCTGATTATCCCTTTAGTAAACAAATAATCCATGGATATCCAAAGCTTGTCCTTGATATTCTGCAGAGTGAATAGTAAACTCTTCAGTCCTACTAAATTAGCAGTAAGACATGACAGGGTGTTGGTTGTCAGGGGTTAATGCACAACCAGGTGTGTAATGAGGCACGAGGCATTTGTGCCAAGTGCCTTTAGCACCTGGAAGTGTATTAACCCCAGACAGCCAACAACCTACAGTGTCTTGTGCTTATAAAATGGGTAAACTAAGAAGCAACTTAGAAAACCAAAAAAATGCAATTTTTAAAATATTAAAAACAGACATTTTTTTCTGTTAAAAGTAAATAGTAAAGAGCAGTCTGTTCTCACCTCTTTAACATTTGTCTTTCCAAATAATCACTAGATGGAATGTTTATTTATTACTGCATGCAAGAATTTAACCTGCTGCAGGATTCTTCTGGCAGAATGTTTAACCACTCACACATAACATAGAGGATAGTGTATGAGTAATCATACACAACAAGGCTATTTTTCAATCGAGAGATTTCCATGGTAACAGGAGCCCTCGAGAGCGCAGCTCGAGAGATCTCGTTACCATTTTTATTTATTTTATTTTTTATTTATTGAATTCTGGGATTACAATACCTTTGAACCATAGGTTATTTTGCAAAGGTTCCGCGTCAGCAAGAATTTAACAATAAAAATGAAAACACAGTGATACAAAGAACCATACAGTATTAAGGCTGGATAGGCTATATAATAGTATAGGTCACAAAATTCAGGAATACAGGTAGTACAGTAGACAAAGTATTACATCACAAGGTAAGATTAAACATCATAGGACAAATAAGAGTCAGAGCACATTGGTACACATGATGCACTAACACCTGAGTACGTGGAGTCTGAACTGCAAGTTGCAGTACAGGGAGGAGGTTTGTTTTGTTAGGCAGAGTTGTAGGTGGCGTCAAGGGGCAGAGGGGCCACACAGGCAGAGAGGTATTCAAGAAATAGTCGACAGTGGTGGGAGCTGTCAGAGTTAAGACATTGTCATGAAGTGCATTTGCAAGAGGGGCCGAGGGGTACTAAGGAGAGGTGAGGAGAAATGGTATGGGGGGGGGAGAAGAAAGGAGAAGTCAAGGGACAGGGGTGGGGAGATGGGAGGGGGAGACCATGGAAACCTCGAGATTTAAAAATAGCCTTGCTGTGTACAATTGCTCATACACTGTCTTTTATAATGTATGGACAACCATAAAATGACAACGGTGTCCTTACTTTTGCTGTTTTCCTTAGCGCAGCTGTCTTCCAGGGCTAGTGTCACTGTTGCAGACATTTCTAGAGGAGTGGAGGATTGCGGAATGTGCATGCACGGAGGCATTCCAGGTTGTGCTGCAGTAGCTAGTGCAGCATAACAAATAAAATGATGTAACTACTGTAGCACAACAACGCTGTTCTAGGCATGGATTTCCATGCAGAGCAGCATTCTACCATACACTATAAAGGCCTTATGTGGAGCCGTGGTCTCCATTGTATCTGAAGCAGTGTAAGCAGCAGAGACCTAGCTAGTAAGGATAGAAATGAAAATTCTCATGGTCACCAAAGAGAAACCATGAATTAAAACTGAATAGTACCTCATTTGTTTAAGGAGAGGAAAGAATACTTTATTTTTTAATTTTTTTTTAATTCAAGAGTTTTACTTTTTAGTGGCTTGTTGAAGGTTTTACATGGGTAAAGATGGTAGCCATGTTTGTAATGGCAGTCAAGGATGAGTGAAGTGGCTCATGAATTCTGTATGTGACTGGCCCAAATTCCAAATCCCATTGCCTAAACTTTTTCCAACCTGTGCATTTTGGGGAAATTATCATATGGGTCGTGGAACTTATTTAGCCAGTCAAGAAGCAGGACATTTCCAACTGCTTTTATTGAATTCAGTTTCACACAGTCTGGGGTCAAAATAACCACATGTCTGCCTGTTATAGACACCCATTTTATTTCCAGGGGTAGTTGTTTTTGTTTCCCTGCCTGTCCCTGGGACAGGTACACAATCAGAAACAAACCATGGGCACTAGGACCCAGGAAACCACCACTGCCTGTGAGATTAAGTTGACAGGCATCTCAGTGTCATAGCCCTTATGGCAAGGGACATGTGTCTAATCCAACATCATATGATGTCCTTACTGTTAGCGGCTTGGACAAGTAGGAGGACTGCATACTGTTTGTGTACCTTATTACTCAGACACAGCTGTGGGTCTGTTGCCGCTCACAACGCTATATTTTTATTTTTATTTATTTATGATTCAGATTACAACCTTAGAGCTAGGCAGCTCGTTTGCAAAGGTTCCACGTCAGTTCACAATGGTTACAGATGTATACATTAGTTATATTGGTTGCAATGTTCAGCAATGTGTGACAAGTACAAACCAGTAGTAAGACAGAGCATACACCAGTAGCAATAGGTGCTGCAAAGTTCAGCATTGTCATGAGAGCACAGCGTGCCACGGTACATACATAGGAAGAGAGAGATAGCGGCCCAGTAGGAATTGTCAAGAGAGCACTGCATTGTAAAATGTACCCAATTATACAGGTTCCGGGTTGGTAATAATCAGTAATTCAATAAAGCCACCACACTATTTCTTTGCCAAATTAGTTGTAATTTATTGAAATAGTATATAATTTCTAGGCATCAGGTAGTCTGCTACTACCCGAGTGTACCTGATACAATTTAATCTTACAGCCAATGGGACAGTCCCATTGGGGTTTTTCTAACATGCAATCTAGACAGCTAGTAATATTTGCATTATAGGGCTACAGATTTTTAGAGAGATATGAAACCATATATCTCTGGATCCCTCGAGCAATCTATGGATAGTCTCAGACTGCGTCTTCTCGAAGGGATGCTGGACATAACCATAGGTCCCATATTTATGTGTAGCAAGCTTAGAAAAAAAATGCAAGGCTGGAATTTCCCAAAAACTACGACAGCAGATTTAGCCTGGACACCTGGTCATTAATACATTCCCATAATCAAAGTTTTTGATACATCCTGTAACTACAATTTCTGAGACATCCCATAATCAAAGTTCTTGGTTACGAGATGTACCTGACATTTGCCAAGACAGGGAGTTATTATTCTCATCCTTGGAGGGAAAAAAGTGGTGAGGGAATTGTATATTTATCACAAATAACTTTTGTCTTAGGAGCCAGAAAGCATATGAGAGACGTGACTAGCTTGCTACAAATGTCAAAGTAACCTTGTACCGGCAACCAAATGAGGTATCTCATTATTTCTTACCAGTTTTCTGTTAAACATATTTTTTAACACAAGAGAATTATATGATGAGAAACTTTTAACAGTCAAGGCTAAACACAGTTATTAACAGCTGTGCGCATATTTCGGCCACAACCTCACCTTATGCTTATAGCTACTTTTCTTCATTTTATAGAATCTTAACAATTAACCCTTTTAAAGTCTTACACACACACATACATATTAAGTGACATGGTGGTATTTAGCCACTTGCAGCCTTTTGCTTCTAGATATACCAATTCACATGTTGGCATCATTTAGTCATCTATTACTCATTTGCAGCCTCTACACTAGCCATTTTACACCTTTCTATCTCCTCAAACGTTTGGTTAGCCAACTACATATTTTTGATAAAAGTTTGGTCACTGGTTACTAAAACCTTGGCCACTGGTCACTAAACTTTGACCACTGGCCAGCTTCAACAGTCCCCACCTCGAAGGTAAGAGGCCCCTGAGGGACTCGAACCTTCACAAAAATTGAACATAAATGTAAAGATATTAGTTATTAACTGAAGGTTAAAAAAAAATAAATAAACATTTTTACTCTTAAACTGTTACTCTAGGTGAATAGGTATATGATTTAAAACTGGTTGCCAGCATACAGATAGTCAAGGCATTTATAAAAAGCATCCTGTTCTGGAGTTGGTACAGGGGTGGTTACAGATGGAACACAAATGGTGAGTTTGTAAAACATAATGCAGAACTCAGGGATGTCAACACCACAATTGAAATATGTGAAAAGATGTTAACATGTGATACCACATATAACACAATATGACATAACAATATTTGTTGATGAAGAAAAGTTCATGGAATCCACTTTGAGAGTGGATAAGGTAGATGCTACCTTGTGTTGAGGTGTGGTACACCCTTGGAGCTTGATTGAAGAATCTGTTGATCATGTCTCTTGTTAGATAGGTCATTATAAGATGTAGATGACCAGTTTAGAAAGTTTATACAAGTAACAGTCCATGAAATTAACAGTCCATAAAGTCCATATAAGTAACTGCAGGTTGGTGTAGTTACAATACAGGTGAAATGTCATTTGCAGAATGGTGGTAACCCCACAAGGCACATGGGGCAATGCAGACAGTAATTAAAAAAAAAACAAAAAAAACCACTAGCATAGTAAGAAAGTCAGTGTTTGTATTGTTGGCTGCCAGATGGCTAATTGGCAGACAAATTGGCCAAGGGTGCATTAGATTGTGCATTGAGTCCTTTAAGGAAATATTCACACACAGTGGTGTAATGTTTGTGTTGTGGTAGTTGATGACACCCTGGCATAAAGAGTAACAGTCCATAAAAAGTAACAATTGACAATAAACCATTAAGAACACAGTCCATAACAGAGCAATAGGTTTGTATAAAGTACCAGCCATGTTTGGAACAAGCAGTAGTGAAGAAAATGGATGTATTGCTTGAAGATCAATTGAAGAAGAATCTTCTTGCTGAAGTTAGGGGATTGCCCCTACCCCAGACTTAACTTCATAGTAAGCAGAAACAATAAGCTTGACTGCAGAGTCTGAACTGACTGGACCTTTTTCAGTTGATTTAAAGTTCTACAAATAGGTGTAATTTTGCTGAAAACGTTACACTTGCAGAGGTAATAATAACTTGATTCATGCAATAGTTCTTATTTGGAACCAGTCAGGCACAAAGATGGTGATGACATCAAAGCTGTGGCAGTTGTTTTCTTTTCAGGAAAAAGATGAAGGTCTTGGCAGCTTAGATTAAAGTGTTACTGCTGTTGTACGTGGAGATGTTATGAGTGCCACACCGTGAAAACCTGCAAACTTGCAAAGTGTATTAGAAACTGAATTAAGAACACATAAACAATCTTTTAAACCAATGACTTTTTGTTTTGTAAAGGGTGGTGTGACAGAGCCTAAATTCTGGCAATTATGGAAAGAGAAAAATAAAAATGGGACATCAACCGCACACCTGGGGGTGCAGGCCGAGATCCAATTATACCATTTGACCATCTATAAATCCATGACAATGTTATGGTTACACCCTGCTTTTAAATCGCAGAAGAGGCTATACAGTGATGAACATGATTTCCCTCTATGTGTTGCTAGCAAGCCTATCTGAGACCTGAGTTATAAAACCTTGTAATGTTACAATAATACGCTTCAAACACATAGTTTATAGCAATATGCCTGTTACACTATGCAGTAGTGGGACAAATATATATTGTTGGCCTATACCAACTTAATAATAGTGCCTATTGCACCTGTGACCAGTGAATGGGTCTACCATGGAATCTTGAAGCATAGGTTCTTTGAGCAGAATCTAAATTCTGCATATTATAATTGTTAAGATTTAAAATGACAAAACCTGCATAGAGTGCATTAATTCTTCAGGGGTACCTGTGAGTAATAAGACAAACGGAGCATTAATTTGTCTGGGGTTTTGCCTTGGAACATATTGTAGGAGTGGGTCAACAATGCTGGCCCTAGTATTTAGGTTTGGTTATGAGCAATAAAAACATTTATACATGTGGAGCACTTTTCTGAATATACACATGATACAATGTAGCAAGATGTATATCAAAACATTATAACATAAACATGAAACATAAGCATTTTTGCAATAGAACAATTTCAGTATTGAGCATAATGCATAAAATACATTTTAAACACAGAACAAATATAGCCTGTAAGCTTAGTTCAGAGTCCAGGAATGTTAGAGTAATGTGAATTTACTTGTTGAAGATAACCATGGAATAAGTTGCAGAGGGTGTGTGGTATAGTTTAAATTTATACGTTGCAGTCCTTGGTAAAAATGCATCCATTGCTGTAAGGCTATGAAAAATTGTTTTATATTTGTCTGACAGGATAAGAAAGCTGAAAAGACAATTAAAAAAAAACATAAATATGTGTAGAAATACACACACAATCCCTCCTCCAGCTTAACTGATTACTTGCTGAGGGCAGAAGCCCTTGTACTAATAATAGGTGTGAGATTTAACTGTTTGCACTAGAAAAAGCAGAAGGACTGAGCTGGGTTACACTGTTAAAATACCTTGGGCCTTTTCAAGACCTGTAAATAAAAAACAATTATTAGCAAATACACAATTTATTTTTTTTAGCCCGTTGAGGAGACAGTGATGTACCTTGCAACCCTTGTGGGCATTGCACTGGAAGGAAGGGTAGCTTACCTCCCCGAGCTCCTACTGTGGTGGAAGAGGCAGCTCAAATACTGTAGCAATAAAAAGGTTAGCTGTGGATGGTGACATGGATATTAACCCAGAAATGGTCTGGCAATATTAATAGCCAGTTGTGCAGCACCTTAAAAGGTGTGCACTAGATAAATTGTAATGGGGTGGCCCCATTGCAATCCCACCTACCACACTTTAAATTATAACAAGATAATATTACAATTAGTTTAGTAAGTTTCATACCTTACTATAGAGATGGGGAACTTCTTTTTCTCTAGAAGAAAGAGAAGAAACAAACAGACAAAAACAAAAACAAACATACACAAGTCTAAAAATAAAACAAGATTATTTTCATAGGATAAAAGAAGCCAAGCGTCCCTGGGTTCCCTTATCCTAAACATGACAAAATGTCAGCTGAGTTTATAAGAGATCCGGATTGATGGTAATACCATACGTACGTATCTCTTAGAATGCATTTTTTAAAAAGGGGAAAAAAAATGATTACACCATGGTCACATATAAAAACAAAGTCATTGTTTTTAACTGTAGATGGTAAACTCTCTCAAAACAGCTGTAATGTTTCTTTTTTTAATCAGTATACTATATATATATATATATATATATATAAAAAAAAAAAAACGGTGAGGTGATGAATAATTCCCCTCTTCCAGCTGGAGTGCCTTGCATAGTATGGGAATCACGTGGTATTGTTTAGGAACAAAGGAGTTGTGCGTACAACCAAATGTTCGTGGGGAAGGCCTTGAGCATTGCCTGTGTTGGCTACAAGCCCAGAAGAAAGGAAAAAAATGTTTGTTCCTTTTTGCTTGGACAGAGTGCACATACTGTATATATAAAAAAAAAAGTAATATGGTAGGGTTCATCTTTGGTGTATTTTCATGAAAACATACATTTTGTATGGAAGTGGGTGCTTTAGATAGGTTGACAGATCAAATTTGAACTGGTAGTGACAGAGAATGTTGAAACACAAGAAGGTCAAGTTACTTGCTAACGGTCACCTAGTATGAAAATGATGGCTGTTGGGAATGGAACACAGCCATTTAGGTTTGAAATGACAGTGCAGTCTAATACTGAGCTGCACTAAGGTACAGTACATACCTTTTGTGAGAGAACAAAAATTAATACATAGGATGTGAATTAACACAATTATAGCACTGTATCATGGAACCAAGTGGCCATTAAAATGCAGTGCATTATAAAATGGCTTAATATGGAAATGGGGGATAAAATTACCTGTTCCATGAAATACAGTGCAATGGGACATTGCAAATGACATCAGGAGCAAAGAAAAGTGGATATATATGTTTTTATGCCTTACAAACTTGACTGTAGAAATTTGGATCCAGTCAGGAATAGGGTTAAGTAATTTGTCTGTTGGCCCAGAGGAGCTGGCAACAGTTTTAGCTTACACGTGGGGATGCATTAGCAGTTGTTGTACAAGTAAACTTAAAATGAGAATTTTTTTCTTTAAATGTATAAAACAACAAACCGTTGTAAGCTAAGCCCACATTAAAAACACTGACCAGTCATAAACACACTTTCAAAACACAGTACAGTACACATTCTAGTAAACAATTAATCCTTGTAAACAAAGAATTCTCCAGCACGTCTTTCTCAAACACCATTCATGCTCAATTACATAAACAATCAACACTTTTGTTGCCATCTTGAACAACTTCTGCCTAGAAAATCAGCTGTGACAACAGGATTTTAACCATAACAAAAATCTTGTACAACCCCAAATATTACAGATAGCAAGAACAACAGCTAACAGTGACCCTGAAGCATAGATAACCATACCAATAATTAGGCACGGAGCACAAAACCTGTAGTATATACTGTACCATTGAGTCTGAATGTCTCCTAAAGTGAATGCAATAACAATTGAATAAACACACATATATCACACCCAAACTGTTGCAGATGACATTAGAACAGCTTTAAACATTTACCTAAGGTAAGCAGTAGTTCTTGAACCATAAAAAAAGGTTGAAGACAAAAATAGGGAGTGAACTATAAGAACCCTTGCCAGATATCAATTTGAGAAGAAACAGCTGCTTGCCCTCCAGGATTAAATGGGACAGTTTTACATTTCAAAATCTCTAATTGTTTGGCCACGAATTGAACAACAGGCAGAACATCTGATATCTTGGATGTCTGGTGCATGAGTGGAGGTCTATCAGCATTTTACATTTAATGGGAGGCATTTTTAATGTCTGTAAATCCTGTCTTTTTGTTAGAAAGGACTGTGTAGGGCAAGCTAATCTGACTTGCCTCCAATGCTGGTATACAAATCTTTTATATAAATAAACTAATTAAAACAGTCAGATATGAGGCAAAGAAGCTTTTCTTTTTCTTTTACTGTAACATGTTCTGTGCCAAAGGCAGTCAATGCTATCTTGCAACCTTGACAATAGAACATAATTACAGAAAAAAAAAATGGACAGACATAACAAAAAAAACTTTAAAATAAAATATTCAGACTTACCCTGTGCCAAGGTATTTTCCTTATATTTTTCTGATACACCGGTCCGATCCAGAAGAACAACTGCAGAACCTTCATGATAATCTCCAAACGCTGCAGCTATTAACCCTTTCAAAGGTTTCCGTTTGGCCATTTCGTCAACCTGCCAAACCAAGTCTTTTCCCAGAGCTCTGGTTTGCAGTTTAAAAAAATCTGTAGCAGTACTAGGTACTAGGTTGAGATCCAGCTGGTGGAGGTCCCCAGTACCTGGGTTTGGGATTAAATGTTTCAGCCTCTATAGGAAGCAAGGGAACTTGAAATTGATACAAAAAAACAGCCTGAAAGTGCACAGATAGGGAACATTGGGAGGGGGGATTTTCAAATCATCCCGTCTGTAGTCACACCTACTGTGCATACATCCACAGTAGTTTATTTTCTTTCTCTAAATGTTGCTTATCTAACATTATTTAATTAGCTACTGCTTTTCTACTAAAAGCAGCCTGAACTGTGAAAGCCATTATCGGCTCTAACAGTATATACCTAATACATTTCTCCGCATATCCCTAAACTTGGGGTCCTCAGACCCCCACATAAATATACATTACCCTTACCCAGCTTATAGCTGCTCCATAGACCTTTTTCTGTAGGTTCAAGTCCACTCGAACACTCAGAGTCTATTAGACTCTTTTTCCCAGCCCCACAGTTAGGTTATGACCCTTATCTGTGCAGACTCTGTCTAGATTTTAAAAAAAAAATGCTTTACCAAATTACAAGAATTAAAACCAAACCAGCTCCTGGCTGGCTCGCCAGTTATGTAAAGTGGACCCAATTATACAGGTTCCTGGTTGGTAATTCTCAGTAATTCAATAAAGCCACCACACTATTTCTTTGCCAAATTAGTTGTCATTTATTGAAATAGTATATCATTTCTAGGCATCAGGTAGCCTGCTACTACCCGAGTGTACCTGATACAATTTAATCTTACAACCAATGGGACAGTCCCAGTGGGGGTTTTTCTAACATGCAATCTAGACAGCTAGTAATATTTGCATTACAGGGCTACAGATTTTCGGAGAGATATGAAACCATATATCTCTGGATCCCTCGAGTAATCTATGGATAGTCTCAGACTGAGTCTTCTCGAAGGGATGCTGGACATAACCATAGGTCCCATATTTATCTGTAGCAAGCTTAGAAAAAAAAATGCAAGGCTGGAATTTCCCAAAAACTACGACAGCAGATTTAGCCTGGACACCTGGTCATTAATACATTCCCATAATCAAAGTTTTTGATACATCCTGTAACTACAGTTTCTGAGACATCCCGTAATCAAAGTTCTTGGTTACGAGATGTACCTGACATTTTGCCAAGACAGGGGAGTTATTATTCTCATCCTTGGAGGGGAAAACAAGTGGTGAGGGAATTGTATATTTATCACAAATAACTTTTGTCTTAGGAGCCAGAAAGCATATGAGAGACGTGGACTAGCTTGCTACAAATGTCAAAGTAACCTTGCACAGCAACCAAATGAGGTATCTCATTATTTCTTATCAGTTTTCTGTTAAACATATTTTTTAACACAAGAGAATTATATGATGAAAACTTTTAACAGTCAAGGCTAAACACAGTTATTAACAGCTGTGAGCATATCTCGGCCACAACCTCGCCTTATGCTTTTAGCAATTTTTCTTCATTTTATAGAATCTTAACAATTAACCCTTTTAAAGTCTTACACACACATACGTATTAAGTGACATGGTGGTATTTAGCCACTTGCAGCCTTTTGCTACTAGATATACCAATTCACATGTTGGCATCATTTAGTCATGTATTACTCATTTGCAGCCTCTATACTAGCCATTTTACACCTTTCTATCTCCTCAACCTTTTGGTTAGCCAACTACATATTTTTGATAAAAGTTTGGTCACTGGTTACTAAAACCTTGGCCACTGGTCACTAAACTTTGGCCACTGGCCACTTTCAACATCATGCCAAGGTACATGCAGAGGAAGAGAGAGGATAGCAGCACTCTTGTGGTGACCCCTGTCAGACCATAATCAGAGCGTGGACAGCTGTGATGTGTGCAAGGTCAGGGATCATCTGTAGCAGTTACAGTTGTTTATATTAGCCAGGTGGTGTCGAAGTTCCTTCTTGAAGGTGCTGATTTTGCTAATGCTAGCTAGGATGTTAGGGAGCTCATTTAGCCATTTGGGACCTGTATAAGCTATAGACCTTTGTGCAAGTGAGGTGCATCTGAATGGGACAGAGAGGACATTCCTGTCCTTGGTTCTTGTGCACTGCGAGGGATTGGTTGGGTTGAAATGTCTTAGTAGTCCAGCTGGTGTTAGGCTGAGCAGGGTCTTTTTCCCCAGAACACAGGTTTGGTATTTAATTCTACTCTGCAAGGATATACTTCATGTCAATCTGTGCTGTGCTTGAGGTAACAACATGAGCCAAGGGCTCATTCGCAGCAGAGTTTTGTTTTTTGGTGGAGCAGATTGAAAGCTCTACTTTCTGACTGAGTCAGTTTTGGAGAGGAGTGGGAAAGGTTATTAAAACATTACCAGGTCTGTTAAAGTGAAGAAGCAGTTAGACATTTACAGGGCAGACAAGAGAAATAGGGGGGATTCAAGAATTTAAAAAGTAGGAGGGGAACTTAAAAAGCTATTTGAAAGCCCTTGCCGTGGCAGGTCTAGCTTATAGAGGAGATTGAAAGCCAATGTCAGAAATGTAAAGTGAATAAAATAAATCAGTGGAACATGTTGAGCTTCAGTAGGACAGGCGAACTACATTCGACCTGTCTCTTAGGTAGCCATCCATCCCTCCAAAAAAATAATTTCTAGCCCTGGACATCTGACTGTACAGCAGTGGATGCTAGTTATTCCTAAGAAGTAGGTTCTGGCTCTTTGGGCAGTCCAACTTTGAGCAGTTCTGCACCATCTAACTTGTAGATTCGCTCTCATGCATGTCTTCCATAATCAGAGCCAGAATTGTTTTCAGAGTTCTCTGAGGCTGGGCAGTTCCTTGGTATTCACATGCAAAGCCTTCACGATTGGTGTCTACTGCCTGAGCCCTCTGGCTTTGATTGTGATAATGGGATAAAATGCACTGGAGAGCTACTGCAAAGGAGAAAAAAGACAGGGAGTTCAGTATTTATTACCAGTGCATGTAACAATCATTTTTCAGAGATCAATGACTCCTCTTCTGGGCCATCTCAGTAGCAGAGTTGTGACATAGCTACTGACTGTACCGGCAACCCAGGTTCACAACCTGACGCCGGGATGTCAAGAGTCAACCATCCAAGGATGAGACAGTGTTTAAAGCAGTTGCTTCCTGCCCTGGGGAGTGATAGGGACTCCTTGCAATGTGTGACTGCCCTCTGTGGCCCAGGTGCAGGGGAGTCATGTGAGAAGGATAGTTCTGATCCAAAAGGAGCACCTTATGTCAGCTCTACTCACAGTTTTCTCTCGTTTTTTTGCTGTTTTTTGTCATCACCTAGTGCCCAGATGGTTTGGAATTTTGGTCTGAAATGTTCAGTGTAGAAAGAGCTCGGCCTAGCATTGTGCCTTTCGCTGGTTTGGTGAAAAAAATATTAATCTGTTCCAGAGTTATAAGGATTCGAAATTTCAGTTCTGAGCATGCTCAGTATGCGTGTTTGGATAGCTGTTTCATACAGAAGAAAAATGTGACCATATGAGACAGGATTCTGTTTCATATGAGGGTAATCCTGTTTCGTGAGAAAAAAATGTTCTTTCGTATGGTGGCCATCTTGTTTCCAATTTTTTTTCAAAGGAAAATGTTTTGAAAACCCATAAAAATCACATCCTGCAGAGACACCAACATATATACCTAGCTAAACAGGACACCATTAGCTGGATTCTGCAGTTAGGTTTTGGAAAAAAGGACCCAGAAATGTGTTTTTAAAACATTTTACAATTCTTGTTTCTTGAGATGATTTTCTTATTTCTTATGGTCTCACAAAACCGGAATAGGGCCATACGAAACAAGAATTTGGGCTTTGTTTTTTTTTTCAGTCTTCTTTCCTATGAACCAGTCCTGTTTCATGAGAATGACACAGTCTCACGTACAGGATTTGTTCATACGAAACAAGAATTTAGAATTTGGACTTAGGTTTTTCTTTTCACATTCTTGTTTCATAGGAACCAGTTCAGTTTCATGTGAGTGATACAATCTCACAAAACAGGATTTGTTCATATAAAATAAGAATTTGAACTTGTTTTTTTTTCCACATTTCAACTTTAACAAGTCATAACTCCATCAATATTTGCAGTTAAGGGACAATCTTTATATCAAAACAAGGGTCTCAAGGAGTACTACAGCACTAGCATATAATACCCTGCAAAAAATTCAAGGGCCAAAGAAAACACACAACAATTTTAAAAATTAAAATTTCCACAGGATAACACGAACTTTAACAAGCTGTAACGCCATCAGTCTTTGAAGTTAAGGGTATGTATAGCAATAGAAAGGTCTCAATGAGCACTACAAGACTACACCCCCAAAGATATACCAATTGCACACAGACATATGAAAAACAGTAAAATGAAAATTACCATAGCTAACATTGCAACTTTAACAAGCTTAACTCTTTCCCCACAAAAAAAGTTAGCAGTGAAGCAGATAAATTGGTTTTCTGGAGGAACGGAAGTGCAGGGCCCTACATAGATGCCTTCACACAAGTACCAAAGGGGCCTGCATGAATGACTATAGGATTTTGTCTCAAAAAGTAAGCAAATTTTTTGCAAAAAAACTGCATTAATGCACCAGTTAGGGTTCAGATTAAAGTGACAAAAGTAAGGAAATGTGGTATTAGGGTTTCCAGCCTTAACTCCCCACCCTCACCCCCCAATCAGCAAAAGGAAAAAAAAAACATTATGGTTGTCGCTGTCCTGCATCTTGGAGAATCAGGAGTAGGGTCTTCCTTGGGGTTCTCAACCCTAACGCTTACCCCAATGTGATATAGTCTTCAGACATTCATGTTACCAACAACCTCCAGGCTCTGACTGAAGAAAACGGATCACATCTGACCTTATTTGGTGATGGAATGGGGTGAGCATTAGGGTTGAGAACTCCAAGACCCCACCCTGATTCACCAAGTCTCAGGACAGTGAAGAGCATAAATGTTTTTCATTTTGCTGTTTGGGAGTGGGGAGTTAGGGTTGGAAATCTTAACACCACATTTCCCTACTTTTCTTGCTTTAATCTGAACCCTAAATGGTGCATTAACACAGTTTTTTGCAAAGCATTTGATATTTGAATGCTACTGATTGACAAGTTTTGATCTGGAATAGGGGGCCATGTAAGTTCAACTTTCCTAGTTGTCATTAAAATCAAATTATTTATACAGTGGTCTTTTGATCCTTTTTCAGTGGTTTTGGATGATGGCAAGAGGATAGCAAAGAGGAAGCTGATAGAAGAAAACAGAGAGAAGAGACGTCGAGAAGAGGTTCAGAAAACCCTTGGACACAAACCAGAGCCAACTCTCGAAGAATGGGAGTTGATCAAAATCGTAACAGAAGCACATGTGGCCACCAATGCACAAGGAAGCCATTGGAAACAAAAAAGGAAATTTTTGGTGAGAAATCACATATAATTATCTATCTATCTGTCTGGCTGGCTGTGTGTCTGTTTGTCTATCTATCTGCGCCTACACCAGCGCCGTATTCTAACTATTTGGGTTACCATTCCTATTAAAAAATGCATTCATCAGGCAGATATAAATATCAAAACCAGTATTTACAGAGGGCAATAGTGCAGGCACAGTGTCTGATTTCCAACGCAGCCTGTGTCATGCTATGTGTCTGAACTTTTAAATGTCATTTTTTGAAGGTTTGGATGGATTTTTGGCAGTCACCATGTTTAGGGGAAGAAAATAACACATGCAGTGATGTGCTGGAAGATTTTTAACCCCCCTTCCAGCATGCCGTACTCCTACCCCCCCATTCCTGACCTCCCCATGTGCCTCACTCCCACCATTCCCAGATGGCTTCCTCAGTCCCACATCGCTAAAAACTTCAGTTAGCAGCTAAAATGTTAGAATTTTTTTACGTATTTTTAATGAAAAGTAGAGTTACTTTTCTGTACCAAGAGACAGCTTGCTGATTATAGTCCCACTGCTCGACACTTGCTCAGATGATCTGACCATTTGACTGTCTGATGTCTTCTGGATCGCCAGTCTGGTGAGTCTTTGTGTCCTGAATGATCTGTGTCACTACGTAGTGACTCCCGAGTCCTGACCTGTGCCTGTCCCATCCCTTTTTCATTAGCCATCACCTGCCTCCCGACTGCTACTGTCACCACTGCCACACCAACCTAGCCTAACCCCTAACACATCAAGATTTAAATGGCACTTTGGCACCAGCCTGCAAGTCCCAACTCATACTTTTTGACCAGTTAGTATGGAAAATCATACCACTGAGAAATCTGAAAGAGTGTTGTTGCATGAAGTTGAAAAACTATTTGAGAATACCACAGTTGGTGAGGGCACAATCTCTGCCATTGGAGAGGCAGGCAATATATGAATTATAGTCTCTTACAGATACGGTGATTAAGCTCTATGACAAGGGGGAGGGGGGAATATAGTCTTTATGCCAAGGTCTATGTATGTGAATAAAGTTATGGAATTGTTGGGGGACAGAAATAATTATCAGCTGCTTACGGGTGACCCCACTAAAAAAACTTCAATCAGAGCTGTTTGAATTTGTGGATGAGGCACTTTACAGAGGGTGTATTTCAGCAGAGGAAGTCAGTTTTTTAAAGCACAACACTCTGTGGTGTCTACATTATTTCAAAGGTCCTAAAGAATCCTAGAGACCCCACAGGTAGGCCCCTTGTCTCAGGTTTGGGTTCCCTGGCCCAACATTTGTCCCTTTTTGTGGATTCCTTTTTAAAACCTTTTATTTTGGGTATGGGGTCTCACATCCGGGACACTGTGGACCTCTTCAAGAAGTTGAAACCTATTGTCCGACAACCTGATTATCAATGGGTTACTATTAATGTTACTAGCCTTTATATTTATATACCTCATGGATTGGGCCTGGAGGCTGTGGAGCATTTTTTGACTCAGGAGACCAAGAACAACATCCGCACTTTCTTACCCCTAGAGACCCTAAGTTTTATCTTGCACAAAAATGATTTTGTGTTTAATGGAATATACTGTATAGCAGGAAATATTAGCTTTCAGTTTATTTTCCCTATATTAGCTTAAATGACAAAAGCGCTAAAATAAGCTGATCGCTAATATTACAGGGAGCATAGTGCTGTAATTGGACATGAAGCTGATGTGCTAATTTAACAGGGCGCTAAATAGTACTGCATCCCACTCCGCGCTAAATAAAGAGGGTGCCAATATAAGCTGCTATACAGTATTACTTACAACACTGTGGAACTGCAATGGTTGCCCCATTTTGCAAACCTTTACATGGGCCTGTGCAGGAAGAATTTGTGCTAGTGAGCACAGTAATCCATATTTTGGGGATGTTGTTCTCTAGCTTGGTTTTATTGATGATATTTTTTGCATTTGGAGGGGAGGTGACAATGTCAAGGTATTTATTGATTTTTTTTAATAAGAATAATAACTTGAAATTCACATATGAATGTGATAGGCACAGGATAGATTACTTGGGTGTCACCTTGATCTGTGTACCAGATCACGTTATTAAGTCAGAATGTTACCACAAACCTACTGCAGCAAACACAGTTCTCCACACCTCCAGTGGCCATCCTAGGAAACTCATCCAGTCAATTCCATATGGGCAACTAATACCACTGAAGAGCAGTTACTCAGACTCCGAAGTGTTCAATAAACAGAGAAGTCCCTTGTTAGATTTTGAGAGAGAGGATATCAGAAAAGTTTGTTACAAGCTCTTAAGGGAGCACACGATTTGGATAGGGATTCCTTCCTACAACCACAGGCAAAAGAAAATAGCTTCAGTGACAAAGAATTCCCCACTTTTTATGACAGACTATAACCAAATGGCAGGGAAGGTGGTCAATATCATACATTCTCTTTGTCCCCTTTTTATGAGGAAGAAAAAAGTGAGGGATGTCCTTCCATCTAAAGGTCCCATAATTTGAGGGGCATGTTGACTCATAGCCACTTTGTGGCCTCAAAACTTGCAAATTCAGGAATGTATTTGCACAGTACAGTATGTAAAAATGCAAAACCAGTAAAGATTTTTGAATATAATGGAATTCCTGTAACCTTAAGGAAATTATGACATGTGCTACTCTTTTGCGACATAGTTATTTGGTGCCCTTGTAAAATGTGTTATGTAGGGTGAACTATATGCAAGGCCAAGGAAAGGGTACAAGAACATTGTCATAATACTGTTAACAGGACTCTTAAATGTCTGTCGGCAATACATTTTGAGGAAATACATGTTCACAGATGAAAGATTTACAATTTATGCTGTTAGAATATGTGCCTCTTCTGCCCTGTGGAGAAGTTAGACTTGGAGTCCATTTAAGGAAGGAAAACACAATGGATTAGCAAACTTTACCCTGTAACCCTGGGGATTGAATGAAGATTTAGACTTCATCCCCTTTTTTTGTAAAAGGGAGGGTAGTTTTAGTCATGGTTCTCCTTTCCTTAATCACCGCATCATGCATTTTAATGTTCCTGGAGTTGGGGGTTAGACTTGGAGCGAATTGGTTTTGTCAGATACTATCTAAAACTAATATGTTGCAGTCTTAGTACTGGCTATGGAATGCCCTCTACGCCTTCCTTTTTGTTTCATTCTCGTCCTTTCAAACCCCCTCCCCCCTTTCCACCTTCCTGCACTTTTTAGCTGTTTTTTTTTTATGTTTATGGGAAATAATCATGTTATGATAAGTGTAGCAAGTTTAATAGGCTGACGCTTTTTTCACATATGTAATATAAATATTATGTTTAGTCATATATAGGGTGCAGAGTTTCAATTTTTAGGTTTATATTATTAGGTTATTAAGTTTAGTGTATTGGCACTCTTAGGATTATGGGGTTTCTAATTCATTGATGCATTACTTCTATATATTTATTAAGTATGTATAGTTATGAAATTATTCTTGGTGTGAACTTTGTCACTATGTACTCTTTTTTAGGGTAACAATTTTAACAATATGTAGGGATACAATAGAAATAAATATGGTACTTTTACGAATAGGGAGAGCGTAGCACTTTGTCATGTTGTTGTGTTATTTTTGAACATGTAGTTATTTAGTGAAATAGATCTGTTGTTTCAAATGGAAGAGCAGTGGGCTAGCCCTCTTATTAGTCAGAGTACTACTGTGCAATATCAGACCACAGTTCAGTGTCACTTCCTGCTCAATTGCTGGTTGCCAGAGTTGGAGGTAATGCTCCCACCTATGGTTACCTGTTTTTTTTTTTTGTTTGTTTTTTCTAGGAATTTCGCTCCAAGTTTGGAATCATTCAGGGTAATTGGCGTATTTAGTTTATGCAAAATTTTGGGGAACCATAGTAGAGATAATTTGTTGCTTAACGATTCTGATACTAGTAGAAGTCTGTGCCCCATGGTTTATGTGACTATTCGCCAGATTCTTTATTTCCAACAGCTCTGACAATCATCAGATCCACAATTGTTCTTTCCTCTCAAAGACATGGAGCTTTGTTTTTAACTTATCATCACATTACATAATTCTTAGGTAATTATGAATTGATTGTTTTAAGCTTGGGGCATTGTCAGTATATGGTTACATAGAAAGTGTTAATATAATGCTGTTTGTTTATTATTATCAGTTAGTATGTAAAGTTTTTAATGTGGTTGAGTTTGAGAGGCTGCACCCCCTGACGAAGACCAGTTCAGTTGAAGTGCTGGAGTTTGTTCGGTGTCCTCTTTGTTATTTTGGTTTATTTTTGCTCAGTCAGTATGTTCAAATATAATAGTATCAAACCTCCCTTTTGAGTGGTTCATCTATTCCTCGAGTGCAGCTGTTTGTGTTTTAAGCCCGACTCTGATGCAGTGTGCTCAGACAACTGCATCCATATCCTGTGACTGTAGGGGGATGGTCTGTTGGTCTGTGATGTGTTTGGATTGGGCAGTAGGCATCAGTGCATGAGAGTATATAAAGGCAGGGCAGTTGGGCTGCAGTAACACAAAATTAAATTGGACTCTGTTCATGGGTCCTTGGCTGCCCTGCCTGCAATGAAATCAGTGTGCACAGTAGTGCACTACAGTCTGGTTAGTAACTGACTGTAGTCATATAAATCCCCTGCTACTGTTGGCACATGCGAGATGATCCCAGCACCTCCCCCAGTCCCAAGTCAAGTCTGCGGTATAGATGAAGAAACAAAAAAATGAAAAAGAAAATGAGGCGCAGTGCATGCTACACACCAGTTGCTTGGTGATTTCTTACTACCGGCTCACATTAGGCAGTAAAACAACTCAAGAGACTTAACTCAAGTGAGTCATTATGGACACATGCATCATATATTTTGATGCTTGCATCATTTACTTCGACGCATGCTTCTTTTATCATGACGGTTGTGTCATCTATTGTGACACGTCATTTTCAGTGTGCACTTTGTGTCAGTTCTGAAAACAGGTAGGACCACCTTTTAGGTGGTCTACCGTGTATTGTAATTGAGACACAAGGCCTCTGTCGGCTCTGAAAATCCTGCTCCAAGCATTCAAATACTTGTCACTTATTAGGAAACATGAAATATTCATTGAGAGCCTAGTTCAGTACTAAGTAAAGCTTTGCAAATTCATATAAAGTTATGAATCTGCATGTTCCAGCCATGATTTTTTATAAAATCAAAAATCTATGAAGTCAGAGTCAAAGGTCACAAATCGGTAAACCAATATAAAATTTATGAGTTTGTCTGCAGATGACATTTCCTAATGGAGTTACATACAGTGACATTGTTCCCAGTTTTGCAATTCACAAACATTGCTATGCCTGTGAATCACACAAAAAGGGCCTTTTTATGGCTGCAGTGGACATAGCCCTGCAGACCTCTTGCTATCAAAAAAGGTCTCCGAGCATTCCTTATGATGGAACAACATGTTGGAGTTGCACCTCAGTCACCTCTGCATCCATGAAGCACTCCGCTGTTTGCATCTTAAAACATTTTTTCCTCCCGCCACCGACCCTGCCTCTCAGCATCCCCCACCCAGAAACATAACAGTGACACTGGGGTGCCCAATCCCCAGTGTCACGATCAAGAATCATTGGTCTTTTTGTTTTGTTTTTTTTAGTGACCCCGTCCACTACCATGCATGTGTGGTTATTTTTATATATATGTATTTATTTTCCTCCACCTCCAACCATCCTTCTCAGCACCCCCACCCCAACCCAGAAACACAACAGTGACACTGGGGGTGTCCAACCCCAGTGTCGCGATCAGGAATCCTCAATTATTTACTGATCTCCCCTTCCCCCATCCACTACTGCACATGCACGGTTATTATTTTTAATATATGTTTATATTTTCCCTTCCACCCACCTGACCCTCCCTCTCAGCACCCCTCCACCACCCTCCCCAGAAACATAACAATGACACAGGGGTGCCCAACCCCCCAGTGTCGGATCATGGCTCCTCTGTCTTTTATTTTTTACTGTAAAAAGAAAACCATCTAATGATGTCTTTTGCAGCCATTTTTGTTCTCCCGCTCAACTCCCACCACCACACACCCCTAAGCCCTTACTTACCCATCGGGGTCCAATGCCGTAATTCTCTCTGGACCACAAACACATCTTCACTCTTCAAAGCCAGATCACGAACTGAAGAAACAGGTATGTGGTTCATTGTATTTCAGTGGTGTTTTGAACTTAGTGGCATAACTTGGCTATGTTTGCAAATTTTTGGCCCACATTTTCAACGTGCCTTTTTTGGGACCCCACCTCATGAACAATTGCACTGACATTAGGCAAATCTGTCCCGAATGGTGATTTTGCAGTCCCTGTGTGAAATCACTTGTCAGGCAGGAGTTGAAAATGTTCTCTGCCCTTGTTCACAAGGTGGGATCATAAGAAGGCTATGTTGAAAAGTTGGTGTAAAAATATTAAAAAACAACAAAGTTATGAGCCTGTGTTGAATTTTGCAAACACAGGCTCATAGCTTTGGTAATTTTCAATATTTGTATCCCAAATTTACAACATAGCCATATCTTTGCAGCACCTCATGAATGTGACAGCTGTCATTTTTCAAATCTTGGCCAAAATGTTTTTTTACACCCCAAAAGGTGCTTTTGTGATCCCTGCATGAAATTATGTTTTGGGCAGGAGTTGAAAATGTTCTCTGCCGTTGTTCATGAGGTTGGGTCATAAGAAGGCTATGTTGTAAATTTGGTGTAAAAATATTCTACCAAAAAAAAGTTATGAGGCTATGTTGAATTTTACAAATGTAGGCTTGTAAGTTTGGTAATATTCAATATTTTTACCCTAAATTTTCAACATAGCCATTTCTTTATAGCACCTCATGAATGTTACAGCTGTCATTTTTCAACTCCTGCCAAAATGTGGTTTTGCATCCCAAAAGTTGCTTTCACAGTCCCTTCGTAAAATCAACTTTCAGCCAGGAGTTGAACATTTCTCTGCCCTTCTTCATGAGGCAGTCATAAAAAGGCTATGTTGAAAATTTGGTGTAAAAATATTACAAAACAACAAATTTATGAGCCTATGTTACATTTTGCTAATGCAGGCTCATGACTTTGGTAATTTTCAATATTTGTACCCCAAATTCTTTGACTGCAGCCCTATCGGTTCTGGCCAGAGTTTGTTTTAGATGGTGAAGATTTTTTTCAAGTACTAATACATAAAATAAATATTCCGATAAGTGGAATGGCAGAGAGTTTTGCCATATGTATTTTTCAAAATTGTTCTTTTTTATGAAGGCAGAAAATAGCCAGCAGGAAAGGCCTTACAGTCTGTCGAGTCTGCATGTCCCTTCTCTCCCTCCTCTCCTCAAGTGAGTGCATGTTGAGTTCTCTCAGCCTGTCCTTATAGGCCCTGAAAAAGTACAAATCCAAAACTGTAGCACATCCAGGGAACAAGGCTGGTGCAGGTTTGGGAGGCTAATCCCAAAAGAAATACTGCATACAGAAAGAAGATTGCACTCGGAGAGCACAGTGGCTCAAAGACTATACCTGAGACACTTCTCTAGCTTGCAAAAAAATGCATTTATTTATTAATGCAGTGAGCACATGAATAGATTGACAAGAAGACAAAACCCTGGCACTTCGACCACAGGGGGTCTTCATCGGGTGGGGCATTTTTTGCAAGATAGAAACATGTCTCAGAAATAGTCTTTGAGCCACTGTACTCCTGGAGTGCAAGCTTTTCTCTGTACGCCTCGTATGCCCTGCCCTGCTGTCTCATGACCATCTTTGTTGCCCTCCTCTGAACTGCCTCAGGCTAGTTGATATCCTTTTTCAGGTATGGTCTTCAGTGCTGCATGCCGTATTCCAGGTGCAGTCACACCAAGTATCTATACAGCGGCAGTTTAAGCTTCTCCGTGCTGCTCGTGAACCCGCTAGCAATGCTGTCTAGCATTCTGTTCACCTTTGCCACTGCCTTCCTACACTGTGTTGCCTGTTTAAGGTCACTGGTGATGGCTGACCCCAAGTGCTTTTCCTACTCTGGTTCAGTGACTTTGATTCCCCCCCCCCCCCAAGACTGTACTCAGCCCTCAGGTTCTTCCTTCCTATGTACATGACCTTGCACTTTTTCACATTAAACCCCAGCTGCCAGATACCTGACCAACTCTTCAGCCTTGCCAAGTCTTGCTTTAGGTCCTGAACCCCTTCCTCTGTGTCTACCCTTCCACAGAGCTTGGTACCATCTACAAAGAGGCAGATTTTGCCTTTAACAGTGTCCCTAGCATTGTTAATGAACACATAAAACAGTACTGAGCCAAGCACGGACCTCTGCAGGACACCACTTGTAACTTCCCTTCTGCCTGAGAGTTTCTCCACCACCACCACCACCACCACCACACTCTGGGTCCTACCTCTCAGCCAACTTGCCACTGACCTGCTTAATTTAATCCCTGTCCATAGGTCTTCCAACTTCCTGATCAATCTCTTGTGGAGCACCAAGTTGAAGGCCTTGCTGAAATCCAAATATAGAATGTTAGCCACTTGGTCCTTGTCCACTGCCCTCATTACCCAGTCAAAGAAGTTGATTGGGTTAGTTTGACAGGACCTCCCTGACATGAACCAATAGTGTCGCTCATCTCATAGCCCATTGGTTTCAAGGAACTCAATCAGTCTTTCCTTCAGAATGGCCTCCATCAGTTTACCCACAGTGGAGGTTAGACTGACTGGCCTGTAATTCCCAAGGTCATCCCTGGGCCCACTCTTGTGAAGCAGTATCACATGCACGGTTCTGCACTCATGTGGTCCCACCCCCATATCCAAAGAGCTGTTGAACAGGTCCTTCATCAGACCAGCCAGCTGTGCCGTCAGTTCCCTCAACTCCCTTTGGTGCATGTCATCTTGGCCCTGGGACTTGACCTTTAGGGATAAGAGCCCTTTCCCAAGCCTGTCCTCTGTTGTTCTATCCTCAGCCATGTTCCCCCCTCCACCACTTCCTCCTTCTATCCTCCCTTGCAGCACTGGTCCTTCTGTTTCCTTGGTAAAGACAAGGCAGAAGTATTCACTCAGTACCTCTGCTTTCTCTTCACTGCCTTCCACCCACACCTCCTCCTCCTTTTGTAGCTTCACAATGCCCGCCTTTGTGTCCCTCTTTTTCCTGATGTACCTAAAGAAGACTTTCTCTCCCCCCCTCTCAATCCCCTCTGCAGTTTGCAGCTCCTTTCTAGCCTTGGCGTGTCTGACTGTCCTTCCAACTTCCTACGTTCTTCAAGTAGAACCCTCATCCTTACCCTTCTGGGACCTTCTGTATTTCCTATATATGACTCTCCTATCCCTCACTACCTGGCTTACCTCCTCATTGAACCAACTTGGTTTCATAGTCTTGGAATTCTTCCCCTTCTGCTTTAGGTATATGTTAGTGGCTGCTGTGGTTCCTTCCCTGATTACTGTCAACTGTTGCTCCACACTCCTATCCTCCTCAAGGCTAGCTAGGTGTTCCCTCAAAATCTCTCCCATTCTGCTATAGTTGGCCTTCCTGAAATCTAGCACTTTTGTCTTCGTGCTTGTTGTTTTCTTCCCCATATCAACTTGGAAAGACACCACCCAGTGGTCACTGTTCACCCAAGGGCTCCTCCCCTATGATGTTCTGGGCATGTTTTGCATTCATAAATATCAGATTCAGGATGGCTCCTCACATTTCGTCTTAGTCACCCCCCGAAACCAGGAACCCATCCTGCACTGAATCCAGTATCAGTTAGCTCCTGTCACAGGTGGTGGATAGGATACTCCAGTCCACGTTACATAGAAACATAGACTTTGATGGCAGATAAGGACCACTTGGCCCACCCCAGTCTGCCCATTTCCCTCCCTATTGGATAAGCTGCAGATTCTAGTTAACCAACAGCCTACTTCCTACAACCCCCCAATATAATTGCCTTATGTCTGTCCCATGCATGTTTGAATTCCCCCTCTGTTTTAGACACCACAACCTCTCCAGGAAGGCGGTTCCATGCGTCCACCACTCTCTCCATGAAAAAGAATTTCCTCACATTACCCCAGAGCCGTCCCTCCTCTAACTTTACATTGTGCCCCCTTGTTCTTACACATCTCTTTTTCTGAAAGATGCTACCCTCCTGGACTTTGTTGATTCCCTTGAGGTACTTAAAAGTTTCTATCATGTTCCCCCTGTCCCCTCCTTTCATCAAGGGTATACATATTAAGCTCTCTCAGTCTCTCTTCATGTGGTTTCTGATGTAGACCCTGCACCATTTTAGTTGCCCTCCTCTGGACTGCTTCCATCCTGTCTATGTCCTTGCGTAGATGAGGTCTCCAAAACTGCATGCAGTACTCCAGATGGGGTGTCACCAGCTGTCCGTATAGAGGGATAACCACTTCCCTTTTTCTATTTGTGATGCCCCTCCCTATGCGTCCCAGTATCCCCCTGGCTCTCCTTACTGACTTCTCACATTGCTTACCCACCTTTAGGTCATCTGATATGACTACACCCAGATCCCTTTCCATTATTGTTGTCGTTAGTACCTCCCCTGCTATTGTGTACTCTTCTCCTGGATTTTTATTTCCCAGGTGCATTACTTTGCACTTCTTTGCATTGAATCTAAGTTGCCATATGTCTGACCATTCCTTCAACCTTGCCAAGTCCCTTCTCATCCTTTCTACCCCCCTTGTGTATCAACTCTGTTACAGATCTTTGTGTCATCTGCAAAGAGGCATACCTTTCCTTCCAGACCCTCTGCAATGTCACCTATAAAGACGTTAAAGAGGACTGGACCCAGTACTGAGCCCTGAGGTACTCCACTAAGTAACCCCTTTCTTCAGAATGTGTTCCATTCACTATTCCATCTGTGTCCTGTTGTGCAGCCAGTTTGCTACCAGGCTACCACCCTGGGACCCACTCCCAGGCTGGCTAACTTGATTATTAATCTTTTGTGGGGACTGTGTCAAATGTCTTGCTTAAAGTCTAGGTAGGCCATCATCCAGCCCCTTCCTGGTCAATTACTTTGGTCACCCAGTCAAAGAAATCTATTAGATTCATCTGACATGACCTTCCTGCTGTGAATCCATGCTGCTTTGGGTCCTGTGCCCGCTTGGCTCTAGGTACTCAACAATTCTTTCTTTCAGAAGTGATTCCATCATTTTCCCCACCACTGAGGTCAAACTAACAGGTCTGTAGTTTCCTGCTTCTGCCTTGCTCACTTTTGTGAAGGGAATCACATCTGCCTTCCTCCAGTCCTCAGGTACCACCCCATCTTCCCATGATTTGTTAAAAAGTGTGGTTAGTGGTGTCACTAGGTCCTCCCTTAGCTCTTTTAGGATTCTAGGGTGAATCCCGTCAGGCCCCATTGCTTTGTCCACCTTGAGTTTTAGGAGTTCTTTCAGTCAAGGGTGTCATTTCAGAAAAACCATAGGGGTTGCAAGGGAAACTGTAGGCTGGGGGGCTCCTAGGCCCCCGTAAAAAATGTGTTAAATTCAGTGCATTTTGGAGGTCATTTGAAACAAATTTGCTACCTTGTTACCTCCTCCCCATGCCCAGTAATTTGCACCCTTATCCCTCCCAGAGTCACAACAGTCCAGAATATGCCGCTCACCCTCTCCATAGCATTTCACAAAACCATAAGGGTTCCAAGACTAGTCAATGGCGATGCCCATTCTTACATAAAGTACTTAAGTCCCTGGATATTTCTTTTTCAACATTAATGCTCAGCTCACTGGACACCCCCATTAAGTTGGGTTTACCTTTATTACTCTTAGAAATATTTACTAGTGACATGTCTTACCTTGCTTGGGTCTTGCAAACTAGCCTGGAAGCTGAGTAGAGATACTGCCTGCAAACTGGACTGGCAGCTGACTAAAGACACTGCCTGCAAACTGGATTTGCAGCTGACTGAAGACACTGCCTGCAAACTGGACTGAAAGCTGACTGGAGACACTGCCTGCAAACTGGACTGGAAGCTGCAAGCTGGCTGGTGACACTGCTGGCAAACTGGACAAGTAGCTGACTGGAAACACTGCTGGAAAACTGGACTGATAGCTAGCAAGCTGACTGGAAACACTGCTGGAAAACTGGATAAGTAGCTGACTGGAGACACTACTGGAAAACTTGACTGGTAACTAGCCACCGGGCTGTAGACTGTTGGCAAACTGGACTGGTAGTTGATTGGAGACACTACTGGCAAGCTGACTGAAGACACTGCTGGCAAACTGGACTGGTAGCTGACCTGACTGGACACACTGCTAGTAAGCTTGACTGGTAGCTAACTGGAGACACTGCAGGCAAGCTGGACTGATAGCTGGCTGGAAACATTGCTGGCAAGCTGGACTGGTAGCTGACTGGAGAAACTGCTGGCAAGCTGGACTGGAGGCTGGCTCGAGACACTGCTGGCAAGCTGGACTGGTAGCTGACTGGAGACACTGCAGGCAAGCTGGACTGTAACTGACTGGAAACACTGCTGGCAAACTAGACTGGTAGCTGACTGAAGAGACTGGTGGCAAACTGGACTGGTAGCGAGCAACCTGGCTGTAGTCACTGCTGGAAAACTGAACTGATGGCTGACTGCAAACATTGCTGGCAAGTTGAACTGGTTGCTGACTGCAGACACTGCTGGAAAGCCACACTGGTAGCTGCCTGTTGACACTGCTGACAAACTGGACTGGTGGCTGACTGGAGACACTGCTGGCAAACTAGACTTGGTAGCTAGCAACCTGACTGGAGACACTGCTGGCAAGCTGGACTGGCAGCTGACTAGAGACATTGCTGGCAAGCTGGACTGGTAGCTCACTGGAGACACTGCTGAGAAGCTAGACTGGTAGCTGACTGTAGATCCTGCTGGCAAACTGAATTGGTAGCTGATTGTAGATGCTACTGGCACACTGGACTGGTAGCTGACTGGAGAAACTGTTGGCAAACTGGATTGGTGGTTGACCTGACTGGAGACATTGCTGGCAAGCTGGACTGGTATCTGAGTGGAGACACTGCTGGCAAGCTGGACTGGTAGCTGACTGAAGAGATTGGTGGCATATTGGACTGGTAGCTAGCAAACCTGGCTGTAGACATTGCAGGCACACTGTACTGGTAGCTGACTGCAGACACTACTAGCAAACTAGATTGGTAGCTGACCTGACTGGAGACACTGCCGGTAAGCTGGACTGGTATCTGACTGGTGAGTGTTAGCAGTGCATTTCAGGTGTCACCTGTGGCTGTGAAGAATTTCCTTTCTTGGCGTAAACACTTGATTAAATACAACATGCTCAAAGCAAACCCATCACCTTACTAAACTGCCAATCTAATGTGGAATACATGGCTAAAATGTTGGATGCATAGATTTGAATTTCCTCTGTGCCCCGACCACTGAATCATTGGCAGGCTATTTTAAATACAGACCAATACATCTCTACAGTTGCAAACTTCTGGGTATGTTAGTATTCACCGATACACCACTTGAGGAAACTCATTAAAGGAACATGTTCTGCTCCATGGAAGTACATAGAACAGACGAGGTTTGTGGCTGAAAAGTGAAAGGTTCTGAGCATAACCATGTTACAGGCCTCAAGCCTTTCCTCATAACTGTTCTCTTCAGTACATTCATAGGGGACATAAGGGTGAAGCATGAAGGAATAGAACCCAGAGGGTTGTACTAAATAGGGAAGTCCGGGAGATGGGGGTCAAGTCAGTACTTGCCTGTTCCCTTCAATACATTCATAAGGGACACAAGGGTGAAGCATGAAGGAATAGTCTATCTATTTGCAGATGACACCAAGCTCTGCAATAGTGTGGACATAATGAAGGAATGGAGGCCATGAGGAGGAACCTGGAAAGACTAGAAGAGTGGTCCAGAATTTTACAGCTGGGATTCAATGCCAAAAAAGTGCAAAGTCATGCCCATCAGACACAAAAAAACCCGAGCCGAGTACAAAACGGGAGGAGAGGTCATGGCATATACCTCGTAGGAAAGGGACCTCAGGGTTATCAATCAGGATGATCTGAAAGTAGTGGCCCAATTTTCAACGGTGGTGGGGAAAACAAAAGGATGATGGACTGCATAGGGAGGGGGATAGCAAGCAGAAGGAGGTAGGTTATACTCAGTAGCATTATTTTAGTAGAATCATAGAGGTTGCAAAGTCCCATTTCAGCAAAATCATAGGGGTTGTAAAACTCCCCCAATCACCACATCTATATAAATAAATGCTAGGGAAACCTTGTTTTAGGGTTCTTAGGGGTTGCAGTGGGCATCATAGGGGTTGCAAAAAAATCATAGGGGTCTCAACCACAACCCCTGGCTAACCCTAAATGACGCCCCTGCTTTCAGTACTCTTTCTTCTGTAAATGGACTGGCATCAACCCCACTATCCAGAGTGCTTCTACTGCTTGGTTTAGGTAACTCCTCATCTTCTTCTTTTGTGAATACTGAGCAAAAGTATTCATTCAGTATCTCTGCCTTTTCACTGTCTCTCTCTGCCCACCTCCCCTCTCCTTTATTAATCTTCACTATCCCTCCCTTAACCTTTCTATGCTCCCTAATGTACCTATAAAAGGTTTTATCCCCCTTCTTAACTGAGTTGGCTATCTTTTCTTCAGTTTGGGCCTTTGCTTTTCTGACTGCCTTCCCCACTTCTTTCTGCTTTAATTGATACAGTTCCCTGTCATGCTCCATCTGTGATTCCTTATACTTTATACGTTAGGTAAATTGAAGTCTTCCAGCACTTCCACTTCCCCCCTTTCAGCTGCCATCCTATCATGGTACTCCACTCCCTATCTTTGTCCTCATCTTGATTTTGTGGCCTGTAAAGTATGCCCAGCCTCAACTTCCTTTCTGCTGCCATTTAGATTTGCATCCACGGTGAAAACACTTGAAAAAGCAGCTGCAGGGGTGCAAAACAGTGTTTCGAGGTTAGTGGTTACTGACAGAGGCTTTGGGCACCTGTGTTTAGCTACAGTATATGGCACTCTAATTTATATGCACTTCATATATGAGTTCAATAAATTTCTCCATTTTAGCTTCATTGGAGTAGTATGCTGAGTTTTTGTTAGCCTGCATGGGATGTAAGCATGAGGTATTTCTTTGTTTCTCATCTTTTTAGGTAACCAGGTATTTTGCATACAGTGACCGCCAGTACTTGCATAATTCTAATGTTCCTGTTGAAGGAGCATCAGTCCTCATTGCCCTTGTCCTCTGTCCCTAAAAGCATCACCCCAAGGGTATTTGGAATTGGGCGGCCATGCATTGTAGCAGTTCCTCTGCCACTTGGGCCCAAAAAGGCTGTTTGGTTGCACAGCTCCAAAATAGTGGAAGTACCAGTGTCCTTTTTGCATCTTCCAATACAGGGGAAATATTCTTGTTGAATTTATGGACTACACTTAGAGGATGGTATAATCTGCTTAAAAGCTAAATTGGGCATCCTTGTACATGTTGCAAATTAAAAGCCCCAGATGGGACTTGCAGACCATTTCCCACCTTTTTGCAGAGTTGGGGACTCCCAGGCCTGCCACCCATGGAATTTTGACCTTGATAGAGCGGACAACACCCAAGTGTCTAGACAGACCTATAATCATTGACATTATTTCTTTCAAATTATTACACTTGTTGAGTATAATCTGTTCCAGGGGCCCCAGTGAGGATGTGGTTGAGAGTGTGCTGACCGAACAACTAAACTATTACGGCAAAATCCCCTATAGCGACAATTTTGACAGGTTTCGAAATTGTCGCTGTGAAGGACCTGAGTGGAACTTTAAGCCCTTTACTCGATATGTCCCCCTTCAAATCAACTCCGACTCAGAGTTGATGCATGGGATTAGAAACAGCCCCCAAGGAACACTCCAATGTCGGACAGGACAAATTTCGGCTCTCAACATTGGGAATCTCACTATGCCGAACTTCGACAATGATTTTGTCGATTCGGCATAGGTAAATCATGGTTGAGTACCGCCACTGCAACTTCATTGCATTATTGTCTGCCTCCAGATATATACACCATCCCCTTGCCCCTTCGTCATGTCCCCTCACCCTTTGCTCTCTTCTCTCCTTTGCAAACTCCCTCCCCACATCTGCACTTGCAACTAACTCACCTCTCTATCCCATCTAAGTTAACCCCCTGCTAAATCCAACCTTGCATCTTCTGCCATTTCCATGGGCGACCTAAATTCTGTGCTCATTTTTTTTTTCAGCTATATCACCCTCTTCCTCCATTTTACGCTTGTACTCATCTCATATCTCTGTACACAGGTCACCAATTATTGTTCCGCTTCTGCAGCCCTGGATCGTTATACTGCTGTAATTGTTCTACCTGTATATATGTATATATTTACTGTGGCGTTTCCCCCATTCCCCCTTCCCAATTGCTGCAATGCTGTAATTGTTTACCTGTATATATGTCTACAGTATTTACCTATATATATTAATTCTTTATTTCCCCCCTTCCCCTTCCCCCAGGTCGCACCTGGAAACAAGCCTCAGCTCAGTGTGCCCTCCTAGTGAAACATTTTGAAGTAAAATAACTATATTTTGTTAAATGTATACTTTCCTGAATTATGAGAAAGGTATGCAAAATTAACAAATGGCAGTAATGCTACCCTTTTTCATGTATAATTAATTGTAAGTCCATAACACAGAGGCTGGATATAAGATATTAAAGATAATAACAAACGAAAAAGAACATTTATATCTGGGTAAATCTGTCTTGTGCAGTTAATCAAAACCTAAATAATAATGCTAGGTTAATCCTTCACATTTATTCTGTTAATCCATTTAGAAGAAAAACATTTTCTGGTTTTCTGATATCTCTTTACATTAATCATTGGCAATACTATAATAAAGAATGTCACACATAGAAACAGAATGTGTCAGCAGAAAAGAACCATTAGGCCCATATAGTCTGCCCTATTTTCCCACCCTAATACTACACCCTGGATTCTGTTTGGTCTTAGGTGTCCCTCCTTCCTCCCTTACCACTGTTTATTATACAAAACAAGTTTCAGACCAGACATGTCTGTGGGGTGCTCACAACACAGGACTGTGCACATTACCTCTGGAGCTAAACTCGAAGTTACACAAGATTAAATGAAAGGACCTGTAGTCCTTCATGACTATTGCAGAAGAAGGACATTTTTTTTACCACAGTCAGGTAGTTTTTGATTTGAGCACGCAGCCTACCGCATTGTTTGGTTGGTGTATATCAGCTGTGGGGATGGCATTTTCTCTGCTATTTTCTGTGGATACCTTCCTTGTTTATGCTTTGTTTTGCACTTTTAAGCATTATTTGCACATGTGATGTATGTTTGCACTTGAAGGAACTGTGTACTTTAGCTAAAAGCTTCTTTTTACATTTTTTACATGATATCATAATAAAGGTGTGTCATGTGGTAATTGCCCTAGTACGGGTATTTTGAGATTCGCACTGTTTATACCTAGGTTCACATCCCATGTATCCTGGAAGCTCCCCACCTTTTTTTCCCCTATCACTTCTGGCAGGCTGCTTCAGGTGTCCACCACCCTTTCTATGAAAAAGTATTTCCTTACATTTCTCTTAAATCTCCACCCCTCAAGCTTCATAGCATGCCCCTATATTGTAGTGCTGTTCCTCATATGAAAGAGACTCTCCTCCTGTACCTTGTTCACCCCTGTGAGGTACTTATAGGTGTCAATCATGTCCCTTCTCGCTCTCCTCGGCTCTCCTCCAGGGAGTACATGTTGAGTTCCTGCAGCCTTTCCTCATATGGGTCTTCATGCAACACCCACACCATTTTAGTAGCCCTCCTCTGGACCACTTCCACCCTGTTAATGTCCGTGCGGAGGTGTGGCCTCCAGAACTGGACGCAGTACTCCAGGTGGGTCTCACAAGTGAGCGACACAGAGGTAACACCACCTCCCTTATTCTGTTACAGATCCCCTTCCCTATGCACCTCAGCATCTGGCTTGCCTTGCCTGCTGCCCTGTCGCACTGCCCTGCTGCCCTGAGATCCTCAGATATGATTACCCCAAAGTCCCCCTCTTGCTTGGTAAATATAAATAACCCCCATTTTATACACAGCCCCCAGGTTTCCCCTTCCTAGGTGCAAGAATGTGTACTCCCTAGACCATTTCTCTAGTTTCCCCAGCTTTCTTTGCACACAGAAATAGGAAAGCTGTTCTTTACTAAAGTGTACTAAAACATGCTAACATATACTGTACTATATAACCAACTGTCAGTTTCATAACATCTTCATAGTAGGTTCAGTGAAATAAATAGTAAACAATAACAGAGTTTTACAGAGTTATCTTCAGTATTTGTAGTCATGGTCATCATCTGAGAGTAGGAGAATCAGTATCATCCTCCTTCTAGGACTCTTTCTCATATTATGCACATATAAAGACAGTCACCTTGTCGATTTCAAAAAATACGTGCTGGTTGCCTTTGTAGATAATCCTGGCTTTAGCTGAGGCTAAGAGCTGAAATTCTGACCCTGTTTCCAGTAGTTCTTGCCTGAAGTTCAAAAAGAAACAGCTTCATTGCTGAGTGCACATGAAAAGCCCTGGTAAATGAAAAATCTGAAAGATTTGTATGTGCGTTTTCATTAAAGGCGTGACAATTTGACAATCGTGTCCCCATCTGACTCGAAGGCAAATGGTATGAGAATCTTGGATTTATCTTCAGGATTATCAGGGGTAGCAACATTAGATGAAGCTGTAGTGTTAACAATTACATATTTACCTCTTTATCACTTTGAAAACTGTTGTGATGAAAGAGGTTTATCTTCAGGTAAATCATACGCAGAGATGAATATATCTTCAAGCATGTTTCTCAAAATCTGAAAGCCAGATTCAGCCGCTATTGGTGAGTCCACCAGTCTGAAATTTTTATACCTTGCTTGATTTTAGGTTCTCTATTTTCCCAGACATAGCAAAATTGTCAGAAATGAAATTTACATTTGTTGAGTCCATCCCAGTGATTTTGTTTGTAGCTTCTGAGATAGCACATGTATTTCGCTCCACCTGTTTGTTTACAGTTTCTGTTTTCTTCCTAGTAACCTTGGTGTCGTTTTGGAGAAAGTCCATTTTTTCACTGAGCTCATGAAAGTGCCTATCAAAACATTCTGTCCAGTTTATCAGTCTATCCAGTGAGTCTCCCAGAATTTCTAGCACCTGTTTTTTAATCCTCTCTGGTTGACTGAAAGCAGGAAGCAGGGAGCTGTGTATATACAGAAGACAGTTTGAGTGAATCTCCCTTTGCTCTTTCTGTTCCAAGTTTTGTTCGGAGTCTAAGAGTACTTCCACTGCTGTGGGAATAGGGAAAGCCAAAAGAGTTTTACAAGCAAAATTTAACTTACCATGTGACACAGTAATACTAATGTCAGACTCAACAAAAGGTAAAGGTGTTACAGGAGAGTTCTCAGACTGCAGATTTTCAACTGTGAATGCATGGCTTCCAGGCATTCGTGAGGCGGCAGTCAGAGAGGGTAACCCAGGAGAGGCGCCGTCTCATCCCTTGCCCTCTAAGCCAATTGCTGGTTTGAACTATTTTTCAACTGGCTTGATTTTCAGTAAGGTATGCTCCTCAGATGATGTTAAAGAGTGCACTTTCCTCTTTTCACTCATATAGCTTAGATGTTAGACTAATATAGAACAAACTTGAAATTTGAGGTCACTGAGGCAGGGTTCTCAACAAAAGCAGTTACCCAGCAGCCATCTTAGACCCTCTCTTCCCACTTACAGATATTTCAAATGTGGGGATTGGGAATATTACAGTTTTGATTTATGTCAACAAAGGTCCTGATCCCCTTCAATGTTACCAGGTCCCTTAAACAACAGATGTTTCTGCAGTCCCACTGTTTTAAGGTTCTGTCCTCCAGACCTGGAAGGAAGTCCAGATTACCCACCAGAGCTATTAGCAGGGTCAGTTCGTACATAGCCCCCCTTTACTTCCCCCGAGGGCAGGCTAAGCCTTAAGCACCGAACATAGGATTGTGGTTTGGAGTCACCGTAAAATCGTGTTTCCCACAAGGCCCAAATATACCTTTGTTGTTAACGGCAATTAATAATAATAACTTTATTTGTAGAGTGCAATTCATACAATCAAAGCGCTTTAACAATAATAAACTAACAAGCATTAAAATCAGATATTGTAAGTTAAAAATCCAATAAAACAGTAGAATCCACCAATCAGTTGATGGAGAAAGCAAAATTAAATAAGTATGTTTTAAAGCTCTCCACAGTCTAGCAGTCACGTACCCGACGAGGTAGAGAATTCCGCAGTGTGGGGGCTGCAGATGAAAATGCACGGACCCCAGAGGTCTGTAACCGAACCCTGGAAATCTCCAGCAGTCCTTCCTCGGCAGAGCGGAGCAGTCGGGAGGGGCAGTAGGGGCAAAGAAGCTCTTGCAGGTAACCCGGTCCTCGTCCATGTAGGGCTTTATAGGTCAGCAGACCGACCTTGAAAGAGATCCGCCATTGAACAGGCAGCCAGTACAGCTTACGCAGCATGGGTGTTATATGGCTAGTTCAAGGTAGCCCAGTTAGTAACCTGACTGCCGCATTCTGCACCAGCTGAAAATGGCACATATCAACCCCCGGTAGCGCTAGGTACAGGACATTACAGTAATCCAGTTCTGCCCCATCCAGATCCAGCCATTGTGCCCATTCACTTTTAAGTACATAGTCTTGGATATACCTGGTCTGTGCTGCCAGATACTAACTATCTAGATCAGGGTGTCTGAGACCTCCTTGTGTAGTGCCTTTCTTGGTTGTGCCAAACTAATACAGTCAAGCAGAAAGTATGCACTGACCAAACAAACAGAAGCACCAATTAGCTGCACATAAAGACACCAAAAATTTGAAATTATCTTGGTTAAGTGCAGTTCTTTATTTCATTCAAAATATAACAGGTTCTGCAGTAGCGGTAAATGCTATTCACATTGAAATGGCAGCCCCTCTGTCCACCGGACTTCCTAAACTAACCTTGTTTTGTTTTTGCCCCACATAAATTTAGTGCAGTCTGACTCCAAATGGTAAATGTCCTTTTTGTAGAGTTCCACATGAAGCATCTGTAAAGGGTATACAATTCTTAAAAGTAAATTAATTTAAATTAAGTTGATGTGGCCCAGACAGGCTATAGGGAGCCAGCAAATAAAATGCTGCACTAGTGAATTCGGTGCTCCAGTAAAAGAAACATCAATGTGGAACAAAAAACTGGGCACCAGAAATCAGCTGCACAAACATTTTATTATAACAAGTACTCACAAAACCATAGTCTAGCAGCAGACACACAGCAGCAGCAGTGAGGATAAAAAGAAGTCAACCAGTGCCCACGTTTCATCACCAAGTGACCATTACAATATAAGAAAATGATCGGAAAGCTGCTGCCCATAGATTATAATGAAGTGCATCCCCATGCTCTCTCTAGCATTGCGTCATAACTTGGCTGAGCACGGGGCAGAACGTGGGCGGCTTTTCAGACCGGGAAGTCCTTGGGACCTGGTATAACTAATTTTATGAGGGATACTGCATCTTAATAATAGGATTATTTTGGGGCATCTACACATTAAAATGTTTTCCATGAGGTAAGGCACCTATATCTCATGTGCACAGACACTTTCATTTACCGTGGTGGATCTTATTAAGGACAAGAACTGCTCCAATCTCATTGCCAGTATTTTAGTCAGAATCTTCCTGTTACAATTTAACAATGAAATGGGGCAGCATGAGCCACATTGTGCAGAATCCTTACCTGGTTTAGAGGTTGCACATATAGATACAAAATAGAAATAGCAGGATGATGGAAACATCCCCCCTCTCTCTCCAAGCCTCATTAAACACTGTAGCTAGGCAGGTTCCCAAGCGCCTCTGTAGTTCTTCAAAAAATTCAGCCATGAGGTCACCTGGCCCACCTGCCTTACCCCTTCTCAGTGTTTGTATAGTACCCAAAACATGTTTAATTGTAAGGGGGGCTGCTAACACCTCAGCCTGCTCAGGCATCGATTTTGGGAAACCTGTTGGCTGCTGCTATTGTACCCTGACACTCTGTTTTACTTGTTTTCATAAAAAGTGGCAAACACCTCCTTTATACTGGGCTGGCAGTATAGCCTAGAGGTTAGCGTGATGAGCCTGTGAATGAGCTTGGTACATCCAGCAGACCTGGGTTTGATTCCCACAACCTCCACTTGCATACTGTGTGACTCTGTGCAAGTCACTTAACTACCCCAGTGTTCCCGGGTCGCCCCAGAAAACAGGCACTTGTGCCTAGTGGTCCTCACCCAGTTACCAAAAGAATAAAATAAATAAAAGATGTATCTGCTTGGTGTTATTAATCAGCTTCCCTGCTGCATCTTTTATTGTGGGGATTATATTAGATGTGCATGACCCCTTTGCCAGCCTAGCCAGCAGCAGGCTCAGCTTATTTCTCCACTCAGATAGGCTTTGTTGTGCAAAGAGTAGTGAGGTTCTAGCATTATCAGTGAGTAAAAGATTACATGCCTCTCTAGCAACAGTCAATTGATACAGTTTATCCTGGGATTTATCTGTGTATGACTGTTTTTCCAGCACTTTCAACTGTAGCTCTGGTTTTGCCTGTATTTCCCTCTTTCTGCAGCATTTGACAGCAATGTAAGCTATAATCATGCCGTGTATTAAGGCTTTCCCTGTCTACCAAAATACCACTAGCGACAGAGTGGTAGGGGCTTTAATGGAAGTGTACAGCTCCCATTAGTCCTTCAAGTAGTCCTTGAATGACTGCTCTGCTAGCAGATATGTGGGAAAGTGCCAGGATGGCTTTCTCCTGCCCCTTCCCCAAACTGTAATGTGTCAGTAGCTGCAGCCAGATCTGAGGTTTTAACTTTTTAATGTCTAGAATGCAGCAATGTCCAGGGACTTAGCTCAGACATTGCCTCAAGAACTAGAAGGTGTGGATTTTAGCTCCTTATTGAATGGCAATGTTAATGAGAGGTTCTAATGAATGCATTGGATAAATGCAGCTAGCACTGAACTTCATATGTTCTCAGGCCAATGATACTCATTGAGGATCCCTTCAATACTTGCCTCCATTTCAACCTGTTTTTTTTTTTATTCTTTATGCTCCCAATTTCCAGCCCCTTCCCCCTTTGTTGTGCTGCTTCAGCCCTGATACCCACCATCTTCTGGGCTTGCATTATTTCGTACTCCATGAAGCCACCATGGCAGGCCTTCAAGTGATCCTAACCCCTGCTGGTAACATGTCATCCTGCGGTGCTGAGGGTTTTTTGTTTTACAAGTCCTTCCTCAAGTTAGCATGGCAATGTGCCCCTCCGAACAGCACATACAATAGACATGCATGGAAGCTGTCCTTGTGACTCACCCTCTTCTTTAGCAAGCCACCATGAAACCACCACAATGGATCCACAGAAAGTGTCTGTACAGCAGACTGCAGAAAACAACCCACACCAGAGGAGGGAAGCATCCATTCAGTTGCATGAGCCACCTTTCCAGTCTGACTTTCTGGCAGCCCAGGCTTGTTCTTGAATTCAGGTCGACAGGTCTCAAGCGGTAGCACTCCCACTGTGCCAACAGGTGGCTTGGTTCAATCTATTTTTGAGGTTACCACAGTTACATACTGGCACTGGCCATTGTCTCTTCCATCTGTTTCCAAATCTGAAAACTTCAGGTACTTGACCTTCAAAGACAAAACTTCTATCAGCCCAAGAGGGGTGCTGTCCGTACAGCATTACCAGACAATAAGTCTCTCAGTCAGTGGTGTCTCAGCCATCAAAAATATGAGTCCAAATCATTGGATTAGTTAGGCAAAATAAAGTTCTTGCCTCTGCACCTCTGCCCCGAAGGACAGCCAGCTACAAGTCCCACTGTATACTGCATAATACAGCCAGAGACTCTAGCCACAGTTGCATTCCATCTCTGATTCTCTATCAGATATCTTCTGATATATCCAGTGGTGTAGAATGTGTGTGCTGCTTTGATGCATCAGACACAACTTTGCAATCCCTAGCTTCAAGTGCCTGCACCCAAAGACATTTATGGTTGAGAATCCCTAGTCACTCTTCAGACTCTCACAAAAAGCATCTTAACATGCCCTTCAATGGCTCATCACTCTTTGGCAAGACCCTGCCTACTCTGGCTGATGTAAATGCTCACCCCTTTCCTTTTGGTCAGCATCAAGATGTCACTGCCGGGCCCTTGTACACAGCGCAGAAATTCTTCTCTGAGCCAGTACCCCCTTCAAGCCCTTCCTTAGGATACTTTACAGAACAAATTATTAACAAGCATTTGTCATTGCTGGATGTTCGACACGAATATAGAAGCCCTGGGGTACAAGATGTGTGCGCAAAATCACCTTTCACGACAGATTTGCCTAATTTCACTGCAGTTGTTCATGAGTTGGGATCCCAAAAAGGCATGTTGAACATTTGGGGCAAAAATATGCAAAAATGGCCAAGTTATGCCATCAAGTTCAAAATCCCATTAAAATACATTGAACCACATGTCTGATTTCCTCAGTTTGCGGTCCCACTTTGAAGAGTGAAGATGTGTCTGTGATCCACGATGACACTGGACCCCCAGTGAGTAAGGGCTTTAGGGGGTTGATGAATAGGAGGGTTGGGTTGGGGAACCAATGGTGCAACAGACATTGATGGATGTTTTTCACAGGGTTAAAAACAAGCATTTGTCAATGCTGAATGCTCGCTTGCTGGCATTGGCATTGGTAGTATAGGAGTTACAGAGCTGCATAATAGGAATGGCAGTGAAGTATTGAACTGAAACCAACCCCACCTCCACCCTGCAGATACTGACAGGCATTTGGGTGTGCCTTTGGGTCGTCAGGCATAACGACCATGCCATTTCACTATGCCCTACCCTGCAGGCACCAACAAGTGTCATGGAGTGCCTTGGGGTCTTTGGCCCTTATGTTCACCCCATTCCATCAGGAAATACGGTGAGATGGGTGCAGTATAGGACAATGGGGTGAACTTTGGGGCCAAAGTGTCCAAGGCACACCTTGATGCCTCTCACTGGCTGCAGGGTATGGGTGGGGGTGGAATGGTATGAGCATTACAGGTGACAATCCCAAGTCACACCCCTGATGCCTGTCAGTCTCTACTGGGTGGGGTGTTATGGACGGAAACCCTAACGCCTCAGGCATTCATTGATATTTTCACTCCAAATTTTCAACATGGGTTTTTTTGTCACCCCCCACCTTATGAACAGTGGCAGTATCAGTTTGTTAGCCAAATGCTGATTTTGTACAGTGACTACGCCATTTGGTACCACAGGTGCGAAAACACATTTAGAACAGGATGTGAAAAATGACAACTGTACTGTTCATGGGGAGGTGTATAAAATGGCAGTGTTGGAAATCTGCAGTGAAAATATTAAAAAAACTGGTGAAGTCACGAGCGTGCATAGAAACTGCACAACGCACACCCGTAATGTAATTAGTTTGAGGATTTTTTACAATAGATTGTCAACACAGCCATTTTGGGACCTCCGCTCATGAACAGTGCAATTGTGATTTTCTTAATCTGTCCTGAACAGTGATTTCCCACAGCGACCACGCATTTCTGCACTGGAAGTGCGGAAACACATTTCAGCCATGGTGTGAAAAATGAGAGCTCTACTGTTCATAAGGAAGTGTGGAAAAATGCCAGTGGTGAAAATCTGGACTGAAACTATTACAAATTCATGAACTTACGAGGGTGGTGGAAACTGCACAATGCTCGCTCGTAACATAGTCATTTTATGAATTTTTGTCACCAAATTTTTAACATAGCCATTTTAAGACCTCTGCTCATGAACAGTGTCACAGTGATTTTCTTAATCTGTCCCAAACATTAATTTCGTACACTGACTGCGCCATTGTGTGCTACATGCGCGGAAACACATTTTGGGCTAGATATGAAAAATGACAGCTGTACTGCTGATAAGGAGGTGTGGTAAAATGGAAATGTTGAAAATCTGGGTGAAAATATTAAAAATTAGCGAACTACGGTGTGCGTAGGAACGCTACTGCTGCGGCCTAAATAAAACGATCACGTTTGAATTTTTTCACTGAAATCAACATAGGTTTTTGCAGGCCTACCTCATGAACTGTGACACTGTCATTTCATAAATCGGTCCCGTAAGGTGGTTCCGTGCAGTGACCATGAAATCACCTTTTGGGGCCGAACAACAAAATGACAGTGTCAGAATTCATGAGGTGGGGTCCCAAGAACCCCATGTTGAAACTTTGGTGAAAAAATTCCCAAAAATGCCTGAGATATGCATCAAAGTTAAAAAAAAACTATTTATTCCATTATACAGCTTACCGGCATTTCCTCAGTTCGCGGTCAGCTTTGAAGAGTGCAGACATGTTCCTGGTCCACCGAAGGTCGTCACGCTGGCCTCTGGAAGTTAGTATGGGGTGAGGTTGGGGTGTGGGGAGGCAGGGTGCACAGAGGGTGGGTGCGGGTGGGAGGGTCAAGACAGTGAGCGAGGACTGTTTTCTTACAGGCGTATTTTTTTAAAGACAACACGGGACTTTTGCCACGCTGGGGTGGGCTCCCAGCGTGGCAGCTGGAAGGCTGTTTGGGAGGGCAGTGGAGCAGACAGGGGATTGGGAACCCCCATCGGCCATACGGATTGTTGCCATGCTGGGGTGGGCTCCCAGCGTGGCACCTGGAAGCCTGTTGGGGGGGATACAGTGGAGCCGACAGGGATTGGGCACCCCCGACAACCTTACGGAACTGTTGTCATGCTGGGGTGGACTCCCAGCGTGGCACCTGGAGCTCTGTTGGGAGGGCGCAGTGGAGCCGATGGGGGATTGGGCTTCCCCGTCGGCCATACAGTGTGTGTGGGGGGGGCACATGAGCACGCTGGGGTGGGCTCCCAGCGTGCTACTTGTTATGGGGGACGGAGCTGTCTATGATAGTTGATTCAGTGCAGTGCCAGTGTGGAGGCACTTTACATACTGCCAACGCGGCAGTATGCAAATTGCCTACATGTTACCACCGCTGATTGCAGCAGTTTTTTGCCTTCAACTGTACGCCACTGCATCTGAAGGGCTGTCATAGACAGTTCTGACATTCATTGTCGGGGTGCGTCCACACCTGCAAAAGGCAGCAGGGCATTGGAAGTGGTGGAGGCACACCTACGAATTCTGGTATGGTGGCACTATGTTTCTTGCACATGCTTGCAAGCAAACATAAAAAAATGACAAGGGAGCTTTTCTTTATTTCACATAATAACAGCAACACTGGGGGATTGGGCCCCCCCCAATGTCAGTGTTACGTTTGTGGGGGGGGTGCATACTAAGAGGGAGGGTCAGGTGGGTGGGACAGTTACAGGGGTGGAAGCAACAGACATCCATGGATGGTTAATGAAGCAAAGAGTAAGTGATGCTTGCAGCTACCTGTCCTCATTTCCGTGGCAGTACATGCAGTCCGCAAATAGATGAATCGCAACTAAATTTCATTCCAAAATGTTTTACTTTTCTAGTTTTAATATTTTTTTTGATGCAACTCATGAACATGCATCCCACATGACTTCCAAGTGTTCGTGCTGCAGTCTGCGCATTAGTGTGACTTTAGTAAGGAACACGCCCCTTGCAGTGTGACCGCTTATTGGGGCCTATTCTCCAAGGGGTGGAGTGTCTGTGTACCATGTATCTGCGGCGAGTAGACACTCCACGGCCACTGCACCCCATTCACCACAGAGGCACGGGGCTGTTACTCACCAGATCCCCCAGTCGGCCAGTGAACTCCATGCGTGGGTGGTCCAGGAGCAGTGCAGAGGGTGTACCCGCACTCTGCACTATTCGCAACAGTGTAAAGTGCCGGGAAAGGGAGCACATGCTATATGTTCCCGAGGCAGCCATAGTCACCATGCACCCTCTGACAGTATGCTGCCAGCAGTGGCAGTTGCCATAGGGCCCTTCCAACATGCTGTCCGAGCCCTCCTAGACAACTGCGTGGGCTGGGGCCGCCACCCGGGCACTCGCCCAGTGTATGTTTGTGCAGCCCCACTGACCATCCATGCAACCATGGCACCGTGCAGTGCAGGGGATCCACTAGCAGACTAGGATCGGGCATTCCATTGGTTGCCCACCCATGTTCACGGGGCAGCCACCACACACCTGCATGCTGGAGAGGGGTGGGCCACAGAAGGGAGCCATGCAGTGACCGTGAATACAGCCACCACGCAGCTTTCCATGGGTGCGGAGCTACATGGGTGGGATGCGTGCCTGTGGTGCGTACTTTATGCCCCTTAGAGAATAGGCCCCATCATCAGTGGCTATCAATGCAGAAGACATGTATAGCTTTCCATTATATAAACATTTATGTTGTGCTTCTACAGTGGAATACATATTTTAAAAAAATAGCTTTTTTTATATATATACAGAGTTCAGTCACTGACTAAAACGACATTTTAAAATGGTGATCTGTCGGTGTTGAATCAGCCACACGATCATTTGTAACAGTGCTGGCTGCTTACTGTCTTAGCGTGGTTTTGGCGCTAGTAGGTGGCACAGCAGAGGGCACCAGTGGCAGCAAAAATGGCAGTGACAGTGGCTTATTAAGGTGATTGAAGAGACACCCGGCTGAGGTGTCGTGTTTTGTGATACAACGCCTGTTGGCTGAGGTAGCTGGGAGTCTTCTGTGGAAAATGCCAGCCTGTTTCCCTCAGGGGTCCATGTCCTGCTCTGTTCCTTGTCGGACCCCCCCTCAATCTGAGTTAGTCGGCTCTGTATCACAGAGCATGGCAACTCCGCCAGGTGCTTCCTTAATCACATTACAGTGTTGCCATCCAACTGTCACACCCTCTGGCATCCCCTCTGCTTGCTCTCTTCACAGTAGCCTCTTTGCAGGCCATTTCACTCCCACCAGTCACCACTCTATCAGGATCAGGAGTGCAGCCAGGAATTTCAGATTTGTACACAGAGTTGCCACACTGCTGCCCCCCCACACACATTTTACCCCTCCCCCACTGACACAAGCGTCATTTAGTCTGTGGCATATATTCATAACATGAAATCTAAAGATGCAGCACACTCTCTTACATTCCCATACAGTAAGAAAGCCTTTCAATCACCAACAATGTCAGACAACAGACTGGCTTTCAGTTACAGTGTTGCACTGTGATAAGCCTCTGTACCACATCAAGGTAGATAGCCCCACAGAGGTCCATCCACACTAGTACCTGTGCTCATACACTTTATCCGCTCACTCCAGCACCAAAGCTGAGCACCCATACCAATCAAAAATCATTCATATACTCGCCCATACCCAAAGTAACCAAAATCGCCCATTCAGCAAAATGGTAACATACCCACAGCGTGTACTATCACCAGCTGCCTTAAAATGACAGCTGTTTACATTACTTACAGTATAAAAGGTGCTTGGTTAGGCTAGACAATGCTCTGATTTTGATTCACTTACCTTAGTTACCTAAACCATTTGCACCAAATAGCCCCATTATACCCAAACTTTGGTACATTACCAGTTTACAGTTCACAACTTCACTACAAATCCCCAGCCCCAGCCTGCCCTCAGCCTCCCCAAAAGGACAACCTCAAGCCACATACACGCACACGAATGTCCACCCCAAACCTGATACTCTTGTCACCCCACTCACCCCAAACCAAACCAAACAGTCTCCCTACAAGCAGCTGATCCCCAGTATCAAACCCCACAGTGGCCCAAATGGACAGTCTGAATCAACACCCCCTCAAACCAGACAGTCTTGGCCCTCATCACATCAAACCAGATGCAGACTTCTCACAAACAGCAGATGCAGGTGATCCTCAGCACCAGCCTCTGACCCCCCAAAGGACAGCCTCAAGACGCACACACGCACACGCACACACACACATACATATCCACCCCAAAGCTGACACTCTCGGGCCCCTTCTCCCAAAACTAATCCAGATACAGACAGCCAACAAGCAGCAGACACAGATGATCCCCAGCCCTAGCCTCAGTCCCCCCGAAACAGTCTCAAGCCACACAACCTCAGACCAGTCTCACCCCCCCCCCATCACAGGTTTAGGGGCACGAAACAGACCGAATTGGGTCTTTGCCAAAAATAAATAAAAGAGGCCTGAAAATTCTTTATGTGATTTTTCAGGTTAAAAAAAAGGCTACCTAAACTAATTCCTAAGGCTACTAAAAACACAACAGTTGCCTTACATGTAGGAATTAATAACATAGGGAGAGTTGCTGAAAATTACATTTGTAATGAGCTTATAGACATGGGCAGAGAAATTAAAACTGGGAGTTGTGAGGTTCTGATATCAGGTTTACTGCCAGTACCAAGAGTATCTTCAGAAAAAAAAGCACAACAACACGATACTCAGAATAAATAGTAGGCTCAAAAGGTGGTGCAAAAGAGCGGGATTTGATCTCATCAATTCCTGGGAAATTTTCAAAGGAAAAGAAAACATTTTATGCAAATGATGGATTGCATTTAAATAACCAAGGGGCATGGATTTTAGGACATCTCATAAAAAAACATTTTGAAGAAAAAGTTTAAACTGACTACAAGGGAGGCAAAGTGACTAGGAGAGTCAAAGCATTGGTGCTGCTATTTTCATTTAGCACTACGAGGCACTGAAAGAAACTTACATTGTCTGACCTGTCTGAGTATTTGCTCGCCTTTTATTAAGTGTACTGTCACTGTCTGGAGCCGTGCAACTGTACCGGTAGCTGGAAGGGGAATCTGTAGTTCAGCCAGCTTGACTGCGAACTACAGTTTCGTTCTAAGCACTTTTTATTGAATCACTGTCTTCCCTAGTACATTGTTAGACATTTTACTCACTTGCTGTGAGATTGTAACTAAAATCTGTGGGCATTTCAGCATTTTGGGCTAAATTTGTGTCACTGATCCTGTGAGTTCTTCCGGGTCACATGACCTCTATTTTAGCACACCCTGTGGCGAACAGGGCGAGCGCGCGTTGTCGCGCACGAAGACACATGCAAAGACACGTGCATCTGTACGTGTTTTAGCATGTTTGGCAGGATTGCTGGTGGGAGTACTATACCTAAGACATTAGTCAAAGGTAAGCAACTCAGGTTCTATACCTAAAACGCATTGGGCAAATTGCTAGCTTGTAGGTATAAGTGCAAAGAAACACTAACATGAATACTAGCATTTTACACAAAGGAAGGGTGGGCCTTAAATGTGAATCATGCTAAATGTTCTGCTTTAATTCCTTGGCTATTCCTAACATAGAATAAGTCAACAAGAAACGTCTAAGCAGCTTTCTACAGTTGGATCATTGAATCCACTTCCTACAAAACAAAAGGTTATAAACAAATACAATAATAGTGAGACTCTGTTAGTCACCCCAGATACACCCAGGTTACACTACAAAAAGAGATCCAGGGAGGAGAATAACCAGGCCAGTGATGAAAATACCTGGTATCAGGTCCAAAGTAATAAAGCTGCCAAAAAGGGTAGAAAGGCTACAAAATTCAATGTCACACTTTTAAATCATTTTGATCCACTTGGAGTTTTAATTGAGGTTGACAATAGCCCTGCAACTGACTATCATACCATACCAATACTCTTCCCCAGCAGCTCTCAGTTAATTACGAATTAACTGGTCCAGAATCCTGTTATTCAGTAGTTCAAGACCCCTCTGCTACTACAGAAAATCTTATACAGATGGAAGAAAGTAACATGATTTAACCAAAGCAAGTATATGTTCTGGGGGACTCTATTGTCAAGCTATTAGATGGACCAGTATGTGAACCGGACAAAAGCAATCACATTGTATCCTGTTTTAGGGGTGCCAAAATCATTGATATTACCAAAATGGCCAAATTCTCAATAACAGTGGTGAAAACCCATTAGTCATAATACATGCTGAGGTCAACAATATTGCTAACCAAAGTATACAGAGCATTAAGGAGGAGTATGTTGGACTAATCAACATTCTGTCAGAGCTAAAATGTCAAACAGCCTTTTTTGAGATCCTACTAGTACCTAGAGCCAACTCATACCAGTACAATAAAATCAAACAAATCAATAACAGGTTACGCTTATGGTGTGTTAGACAGAATATTGACTGTATAACACACTGGGAGGAGTTTGAGCAAAGACAGGACTTGAGTGGCAGAGATGGTTTACACCCCAATAGATCTGGTACAGCTCTACTGGGAAAACATATAAATGACTACATTAGCAAGATTATAAACTGAATCCCAGGGAGAAGGGGAACCGATCACACTTTCCTGATGAATACAACACGGAGACTGAATTTAATTTTATAATAAACACTTTATGCCTTGTAGTGAGCAATAATAACATTAGTCCTCCAGTACAGTTATCTAACAACAATCTTCTTGATAAACATATCTCTGAACTCAGAATTTTACTCCTTAACGCTAGGAGTTTGAGAAGCAAAATTTGAGAACTTCAATTATTTTTAATGAAAGAAAATATTGATATCTGCGGGGTGACTGAGACCTGATTCCAGGATTCTGAATGGGGCCAGGATATCTAGGGATATATATCCTTAATTAAGAATTGCTCACACAGTAGGGGAGGTGGTATAGCCTTATATATTAGGGATGATCTCAAATGTCATTAAATTAATGATACAGCAGGATTAGAGACTGATGCTGAGATTATATGGGCTCGAATTCAAACATCTATTGACTGGCTAACCATTGGTCTATGTTATCGCCCGGCCAATCTGGATAACTCAGGAAACGAAGTATTTATGAATACCATAGAACATTTTTAAACTAATGATGATTTAATCATAATGGGTGATTTCAACTTGCCAAATATCTGCTGGCACTCATTACAAGGTAAAGGTACCCTAGATAACAGATTTATAAGTACTGTACTCCAACTAAACTTAGAACAACTAGTTCAGGATCCTACTAGGTCTAATGCAATTCTAGATCTAGTATTTACAAATATAAAAGACACCGGTGATCCACCTAAAGTGCTAGCACCACTAGGGGACAGCGACCATAATATGATTTTGTGGTCTCTGAAATGTTTCTCTACTATAACAAAGGGTATTACTGTTATAAAAATTTTTAACAAAGCAGATTTCAATCAAATAAAGAAATACTAAACATCTTGGAACTGGGAATCTGATCTAATTGGTCTTGACACCGAAGGAATGTGGGAACTTATCAAAGATAAACTTTAGCTCTGTATCCATCATTGGGTACCAACATAGAATAAGTATAATCATAGCACTAAAAGAATTCCATTATGGCTAAATACAAAAATAAGAAGACTAATAAAAAAGAAGAAAAGGGCTTATAACAAACATAAAAAACACCCTACAACTGATAGATGGCTAAAATTTAAAACCAAGGCCAAATTAACTAAAACAGCCATAAAAATGCTGAAAAGAATCTAGAATTGAACTTAGCTACCTCAACAAAAGACAATAAAAATGCTTCTATAATTATATTGGCTCTATTACAGGTAACTCGCCTAAAATAGGCCCTCTCTTAATTAACCAGGAAATTATTACTGATGAACTCAAAATAGCCGAAGAACTAAACACTTATTTTAGTAGTGTCTATAAACCTAAAGATGACATTCATTTTGATAATCTCATAAATACCAACAATCCAGTTTTATTTACGCCTTCTGACATCATAACTACAATAAAATCTATAAAAAATAATTCCTCTGCTGGACCAGATAATATATCACCTCTTTTTCTAAAAAAGTTGACAAATGAGTTATTTGGCATATTAACTAGGCTGTTTAAGACCTCTGTCAGTGAAGGTTCTGTTCCAAAGGACTGGAAGTCTGCGACTGTGATCACTGTTCACAGAAAGGGTAATAAACAAAGCCCTAATAATTACAAACCTATTAGTTTAACCTCCTGTGTTGGGAAAATTATGGAAAGGCTACTTCTCCATAAAATCAATTTACATGTTTGGAATACAGATAACATGGATATAGCCCAATGTGGATTTACATATGGCAGATCTTGCCAAAATAATTTTAATAAACTTTTTTGAGCTAGTTAGCTGTGCCCTGGACAATGGCCAACCTATAGATATGATCTTCCTAGACTACGAAAAGGCCTTTGATACCATGCTACATGCAATGTTATTACAACTTATTCAAATCAACTTGCACCCAGATATCATCAGATGGATTGATTCATGGCTAAAAGACAGGAATCAGTGTGTTATTATAAAAGGACCATCTTCTAATGTAACAAAGGTTACCAGTGGGGTGCCCCAGGGATCCGTCCTGGGGCCTGCATTGTTTAACAACATGATATCCTCTATGCAGACTTTCAACGGGATCTGGATAAATAAGTATGTGGATGATGTTAAGATTGGCTATATTACTAATGATGTACAATCAATAAGAGTACTACAAAATAACTTGGATCTTCCAGCTTTATGGGCTAATTGGAACAAAATGACTTTTAATATCAGTAAATGCAAGGTAATGTATTTTGGTGCAAATAATAAATTAGCCCAATACACTTTAAATAATACTATGCTACAAACAGTTACAACTAAAATTGACATGGGTATTACTATTACAAATTACATGAAATTTAATACTCCTATTAATAAAACAATTAAAAAGTGTGCTGGAATTATAGCTTGTATATTTAAACATATTGTTTCTGTCAACTTTTTCAAAAGGCTGGCTACATCAAAAATAAAAGATAATTGCAGCTGTTTCTACTATGACGGCTGTTATTATTTTCCTAATTACTGTGATGTTTTACTAATATGCTATATGTAATTGCCTGTACACATGTCAGAGGACCTCCTTTTGAATGAGCTTACTCAACGGAGTTTTCCTGCAGTAAACTTGAACTTGATATTAAAAGCTGTGCAGCTGAGGTTATTGTTCCTCTATTTTCTAGTCTGGTACGGACCCAGATAGATTACTGTTCCTCCTTTTGTGGCCCGACATCCAAGTATGCTAAAACCATGATGGAACGAGTGCAAAGAAGAATGAAAAAAATATAAAAAATGTGCAAAATTATACATATGAGGAAAGATTAACTAACCTAGGGCTCTATTCCCTCAAGTACGGGGCCTTGAGGGGAGACCTTTGCTTAATTTACAGGGCCTTTAAGGACCCGGTCCATTTTGAAGCCTTATGTTTGCAGTATAAATCTATTGGCAAGAACACTAGATCACATAAATTAAAACGTCAAACTAATATTAATCGTAGTACCAAAATAAATAATTTCATAACTCAGAGGATTCCATGTATTTGGAACACTTTGCCAGTGACTGTTGTTACCAGTACAAATATAGAGCAGTTTAAAATTAATCTGGATCACTATATGGGTAGTAGAAAATGTCAGTTCTGCCATTACGTCTTAATGGCAATGAGTTAATTAATGGGTTTTGCCCTTGAACTCGTATACTCCTATGAACCTGTGAGGACGGTTAACATAAACATACCACGGAGGCAGTTGAAAAGTCGGGGCAATTATCAATGAAAACAATCTCAACCAATAATTGAAAGTGTCTGCTACTTATTGCCAGAAGCATGAACAACAGAAAGGAGTTTCCTGAGGCCAGATTGACAGAATCCAAGATAGACAGAATTTTCATCTCTGAAACATTGTGGATATCTGAAGATACCTTGGGAGAAAACGTTTCCTGGTTATCAGTTATTTTGTAATGACAGAACACATAAGAAGGGTGGTGGGGTATGTATATATCTCTCCAAAAACATTAATATAACAGATATATCAGGGAAAATTAAAACAGCTAGTACAAATACTGAAACTTTATAGCTCATAATAACGAGTAAACATTGGAAAAAGAAGCTATTAGATTTTGCAGCCGAATGTGTCCATATAAAAAGAATATGAGGCAGAAAGGGTGCAGCATAGAGCCACAGAGACTATATGGGGTATCAACATTTTTATTGTGTGAGGACAGACTGAAACATCTAAATGACTGAATCTAATGTTGCTAGAAAACAGATGTTTGAAATGTGACAAATACATTTGCGTAACACTTGAAAGACACTTACATATTAACTGAAGTGAACTTGGAATTAAAAGACACATTCCAGGAGCTACGACTCGTAGCAGGGTCCCTCTTCCTTCCAGAGTCCAGCACTGCTTGCTTTTAGACAGGCTGTTCTGAGTGATCTGATCCTTTGCTCACACACTGCCGCTTTGCCGCAAAACAAGAACTGGATCCTAAATAGTGCCACCATCCGCCACAATGACCAATTCTGAGGCCAAAAAAAAAGTTAAACTGAACAAACTCATTACTCAATACCCCAAGTTCTGTAGGTTCAAAAAGTGCATGCATTCACACCTCCTCCCCCCCAGCATCCAGTGACTTTCTCGCTGCAGTGCTGCATTAGGAACACCACCCCCTTTCAGATCTAACCCAGTCCTGCCCCCGTTCTGTCACTGTCAAGAGAAACTGTAGATTGGGTCATGATGATGACACTTTTGGGCAGCATTCAGGTTACAAGCTTCACCCAGAAGTCATATTACAGTAAAGCCTGGACATTATCAGGAAAAAGTGCGGCAGCTACACACTGAAATGCTGAACCCGGCTAGAAGTTCTGTATACATTAGCACTACCGAAGCCCCAGATCAGGATGTTTCACACACACACACACCTACACCTTGCCACGGCCCCCGGGTTAATAGCACAACTGTAAAACCCAGTTTAAAAGATAGAACTGCAGACAAACGGTACTTTGGTATTAATAAAGATTTATTTCAACAGACAACAGAATTGTCTACATATTTCACGTTGCCAATGAAAATCTGAGCTGTCACCCTCATTCCCTGTGACTGCTGACAACAGATGTTCCCCACCTCACGTCATCACGCTGCAGGAGCAGCAGGAACACTCAGAAGTCACAAGAGTAAACACGGGGATGTGGGATGGCTACCATTGAAAAACAAAGAAAAATAACATGAAAACCAGGTAATTATTTACTAGTTTAACAGCGCATGTAAAATCAAAAGCCCACTGACTTTACGATTGTGCACTTCCGATCATGTCAGCAGCTCTTGATCGTGCATCGGGAGCAGCGTGGTAGAACCGCGTGGACTGCAGCGGTTTCACTTATGAGGTGGCAACACTGGGGGATTGGGCACCAAAGGCAAAGCAGACATATTGGTTACAGATTTAGGGGAAATGGTAGCTTTGCTGAGACAGCTATTCAGGGAACTGTATTGGACAGCTTGATCACCCTCATTCACTCAGCTTGGGGGTAGTTAAATGTGTTACTTTATTACTACTAGTCAGTCTCGGCTGCAAAATAGAACAAGTAGTTCTTTGTGTGTTTCATGTGAATGGAAGCAATATATGACCTGACATGTCAATAAATGGCTTTTGCAAACAGTTGTGTGGTAGTATTGTTTCATCTCTAATTCTTGCATGTATTTGCTGCATGTGGAAGCAGTGTCATTTTTGAAGGCTGCTAATATCCACATAAATCCTGTTTTTAGGGGCTGCCTATGTACATTGGCAGCCAGTCAGAGTGCAGGAAAATGATGCTCTGCCTTTCTGCTGTTTTAAGCCAGTGAAAGGGCTTGCTGCTTGTGCTGCAGTATAACCATTGATCTGTAAGGCTGTCAGTCAACTACTGTGATCAGCAGCCCAGCAGACTGATTAGAGGACTGCAATCTGTTTTTCCCTCTGTCACCACACCCTGTTCTTGGCCTGGTCAACAAAGGCCCCAAATGGACTGATTTCAGTTGTCACCACCAGCTGTTAGTTGTCAAACGTCTTTCCTAACCCCATCACAGTCTCTGGAAAAATCCACCTGCTCTCTTCCTCTGCACTCTTCCTGCTCCCAACTCCATCTCCAGCACAGTCTCCCCCCCCCCATAAAAAAAAAAAAAAAAGCCTTTCTCTTTCTGCAGTCTGTCCTGCCCCAAACTTCGTCCCAGTCTCTGGAAGAAGCCACCTGCCATGGCAGGCAGGAGAGACAGCACAGCACATATCCACTCTTAGCAAGCTAGTCCAAGGAAAACAAGTGTGCTCTAGCAGTTTAATGAAGTCCAGTGCCAGGCTGGAGCTGCTAACTCCTTATAACTGAAACACACAATCCAAAGGTGCTGCGCACTCAAGTGTGTTTACTAATAGTTAATAAAATACCACCCTCAAGCATGGTATTTTAATAACCATCAGTGCAGTCACCTGAGTGCCCAGCTGCTTTGGACTGTGTGCACTTGGCAAGTTTAGTGATTGACATCTCAGTGGACACACACAGGGACCCCAAAGCAGCCAACAGCTACCCACAGCACAATGAGGCCCCAAGTGAGCCTGACTGAGTGGCCCTCACTGATTAGAGTACTGGAGCAGCAGCAGCATCTGTACAAGTCAGCCTGACAGAACCAGATGACTGCACTGTTGCTGACTAATGTTACTGGCAGAGCCACGGCAACTGCCAACAAAAGTCAGAGTAAGCAACCCTGCTTTAGTTAGCAATGGTTGAAGCAGGCAGTGGCGTGGTCTGGCAGAGGGTGGAGCATTGGGGCAGCACAGCACCAAAGACAACAAAGCAGACAAGCAGCTATTAAAACACATCAGTTCTAGTTTTTAACAAACATTTATCAATGCCGAATGTTTGCTCACTGGCATTAGTAGTAGAAGTGCAGGAGTTAGACAGATACAGTATAGGAATGACAGTGAAATACTAAACTGATGCCAACTCCACCTGGACCCTGCAGACATGGACAGACATTGGGGTGTGCCTTTGGGTTGTCGCCCATAACGGTCACAACATTTCACCTCACCTTACCCTGCAGACACCGACAAGTGTCGAGGTGTGCCTTGGGGTGTTCGGGCTTTACACTCACCTCATTCCATTAGGAAATATGCTGAAATGGGTGTAGTATAGGAGAATGGGGTGAACTCCGGGGCCAAAGAGTCCAAGGCGCACCTCGATGCCTGTCACTGGCTGCAGGGTGGGGGTGGGGGTGGAATGGCATGATCATTACTGTCAACAATCCCCACATCACACCCCTGACGCCTGTCAGTCCCAACAGGGTAGGGCGTTATGGTCGGAAACCCTAACACCCTGGGCCTTTCATGGTATTTTTACTCCAAGTTTTCAAAATGGGCTTTTTGTGACCCCATCACATGAACAGTGACACTATCAGGTCGTTAGCCAAAAGGTGATTTTGCACAGCAAGTGTGCCATTTGGTGCCACAGTTGCGAAAACACAATTCGAACAAGATGTGAAAAATGACAGCTGTACTGTTCATGAGGAGGTGTAAAAAATGACAATGTTGAAAATCTGGAGTAAGAATATTAAAAAAAATGGTGAAGTCACGAGAGTGCATAGAAACTGCGCAACACACATACGTAATGTAATTAGTTTGGGGATTTTTTACACCAGATTTTCAACATTGGCATTTTGGGACCTCCGCTCATGAACAGTGTCACTGTGATTTTCTTAATCTTTCCCAAACACTGATTTCCCACAGCGACCGCACTATTCTGCGCCAGAAGTGCGAAAACACATTTCAGCCAGGGTGTTTAAAATGACAGCTTTACTTTTCATAAGGAGGTGTGGAAAAATACCAATGTTGAAAATGTGGACTGAAAATATTACAAATTTGTGAACTTACGAAGGTGCATATAAACTGCACAACTGCAGAATGGTGAAAGCCACATGTTTTGGGGGTCTCTCTACAGGCCCGTGGGTAAAAGCTCCCCTTCTTGAGCTCTGGTGAAACTTTATTCAGTGCTAGTGTTACGCAGGCGGCTCCTAGAAGATTGCTTCCACTGTAAATCTTTGTTCAACAAACTAATACTCAGTGGTGGTGAGGGCACCTCTTCTGTTAAATTACCTGCTTTAGTACAGGTGAGAGCTGCACTAAGGATTTGGACTTTTGGACTTGCCGAGATTCCTCAGAACAATTGCAGTTACTGTTGTAGCCCTGTGGACATTTGCTCCTAATAGGAGCTGGGTTTTGTGTTGAACTCATTTCACAGCACTTCTCTATCTGGATTCTTCTTTTAAATCATGTGTTGTATGTTATTTATTAGGTCATTTATATATTTATTGGGGAGCGGTGTGTTGGGATGGTGGGTTGTTGGTAGTTAGTGTATAAATGTGGGTATATGGTGTATTTTGACATATACAGTATGTAAATGAATGTATGTTGATTGGTTGTATAGAGAGTTAGATGTTTGAGTGAGGGAGTGATTGCATGTTTGAGAATTATTTGTTTTGGGTGGCAATTTTAGTATGTTTAAGAGCTTGAAGGTGTGACACAGAATTAGGATATGCCGGGGTACGAGCTGCTGCCATATTGCACAACCTCTGCCCCTTCACCTACCTCCACTTGCCAGCGACAGCAGTGAGAGGCTGTAGGGAGGTTGGAATCACAAGGGGGTGGGTGGGCAAGCAGTGGTACGCTGGTGATGCGGCTGCGGTGAGTAGCATTGGGGTTGTCAGGTCCAGGAGGCGCTCTGAAGCAAAATGGGACCATGACAGAGACCAAACATGTTTGGTTTCTATTCCCAGGGCTCCCACCGAACCAAGTGGGCAGGCAGCTGATGGACCAGTAGCATCCACCAATCCCCTTTGGGTGGTGCTCTGCAGTGCTAGGTCGATGAGAAACAAGACTGCAATCATTGCAGACGTGATTTCTTCAGTTGACCTGGCTTACATCATGGAGACCTAGTTGGAGGACGATGCAGGTCCAGTTTTGAAGGCATCTGTCCCACCCGGTTACTCTGTAGTGGACTGCCTGAGGAGGGAATGCAGGGGTTGGGGTATGGCCATCTGTTTTAGATCTGACTTGAAATTATGTGCACCCAGTGGGGTCTACTTTGTTGTTTGAATGCATGGTTGTGCATGGGGGTCCAGGTGCAGGTTGCAGGATACTCCTTGTTTATCGTCCCTCAGGGCGCAAAGGGGAATTCCTGCAGGAAGTTGCAGACTTCATTATCAACAGGGTGTTGGAGTCACCCAGATGGTTGATTCTGGGGGACTTCAACACCTGGGTCAACAACGAACTCTCGCATTTTAGAAATTACTTCCTCCAGATGATGGCATCACTGGACCTTGCATAAGCTGTTGCTTCTGCGACTCACTGCCACGGTCACTCCTTGGACCTAGTACTCTCACTGGGATTTGAGATAATTGATCTCAAGATTGATCCGGTCTCTTGGTTGGATCACTGCACAGTGGAATTCTTGTTTGCCCCCCCGTTAGTCCCTACCCTGTTGAGATGGCCCAGTAATGTCCTTTGAGGGAATTGTCCCCAGAGGGACTGCTAGCTGTAGCGGATTTTTCTGGTGTGAGTGCTGCATGTGCAGTGGGGTTGATAAGGCGATGGTGCATAATGATTGTCACCATGAGCTCGGCCATCACACGATTCAGAGCATGACTCCAGATTCTTTCCACTCTGAGATCCCCTGGTTTGATGGGGCTCTCAAGTAGATGGAAGACCAGGGGTCGGAAGTTGGAGCGCTGCTGGAGGTGGGCCCAGTCCCTGGATGACAAACTGACTTTGATAATTCCCTACAGTGAATATGAAAGGGCAATTAATCATAAGAAGGCAGAGTTCCTAACCAGGGAGATTGTTAAAGGAAGGAACAGGCCGGCTCTGCTATTTCGGACTGTAGACAGGCTACTCCATCCAGCCTGCCTGCAGTCAGAAAGAGCAGTTTCAGTTGCACTGTGCGAGGAGTTTGCTCAGTTCTTTTCTGACAGGGTGTCCTCCATTTGGACTGGGATCTCTCCAGTGGGACAAGATCAGTCCTGCAGTATAGAGCCTGGTAAGTACAGAAGCACTGCGGTTGTCTAGGATGAGTTTCAGCTGGTGGGGGTGGCTGAGGTCATCGAGGTTATCTCAAAGCTGCGACCCACTTTTTGTGAACTGGACCTGGGCCCAGCACACATCTCTTAGTGGGATGTGCTGGGTCCATTGGTCCAGTGTTCACTGATATTGTCCGGTGTTCGATCTCTGAAGGGCTTGTCCCCAATGCCTTGAAGTAGGTGTTGGTGAGGGCCCTGCTGAAGAAACCATTTCTTGACCCTGAAATCTTAGCAAATTATCAGCTTATCTCCAATCTTCCATTCTTGGGGAAGGTAGTGGAGACAGTGGTGGCTTTGCAGCTCGAGGCTCACCTGATGGCCTTTGAACATATGAACATATGAAAATGGCAGCAGAAATAGGCCTTACAGTCTGTCGAGTCTGCTCTGTTGTGCAGCTAGCCCCTCATCTTGCAGCTGCCCCTCCCACTCCTCCCCTCCTTAGATTTACCTTCACCCTCACCCTGTCCCAGCCCCTCTTGAAACTGCCCACCATCTTACAGGCCACCACCTTCTGTGGCAGAGTGTTACACTTGCCCACCACCCTTTCCATGAAGAACTGTCTCCTTTCCTCCCTCCTGAATCTTCCCCCCTCCAGTCTGAGACTGTGCCCTCTAGTGTCCCTTCCTCTTCTTAATTGGAAGATCCCCTCTTTTCAAGTCTTGTTCATCCCTTTCAAATACTTAAAGGTCTCAGTCATGTCCCCTCTCATTCCTCCTCTCCTCCAATGAATACATATCTAGCTCGCTCAGCCTTTCCTCATAGGACTTGCCCTCCAATCCCTGGATCATCCTTGTCACTCTACGCTGCACCCTCTCCAACAATCTGACATCCTTCCTCAGGTAGGGCACCAGAACTGCTTGCAGTACTCCAGGAGCAGCCTGACCAGTGACCTGTACAGGGGAGGACTACCTCCCTACTTCTGAAGGAGATTCCTCTCACTATGCACCTCAGCATCTTGTTGGCCTTAGCTGCTGCCTTCCTACACTAAGGAGAGCTGTTCATGCTCCCCATTATAAGTACCCCTAGGTCCTTTTCCTCCACAGTGCTACCCAACTGTACTCCTCCCAGATGATAGTCCCTCCCCTGATTCTTTGCTCTGAAGTGCATTACCTTGCACTTCTTGGCATTGAACCCCAGCTGCCATGTTTCTGACCATTCCTGCAGTTTAGTTAGGTTGTCCTGTAGCCCCTTCCATACCTCAGTGTCATCAACCACCACCCCCATTTTGGTGTTGTCTACAAACAGGCTGATCTTACTTCGGATCCCATGTGAGATATCAGCTATGAATAACCTAAACAACACCAGCACCAGCACCAATTCCTGTGGCATCCCACTCATCACTGCCCTCAGTGCTGAGAGTTCTTCTCCCACCCTCTGCTGCCTACTGCTTAGCCAATTCTTTATCCATTCCACCGTCTTTTCTCCCACCCCCACAGCCTCCAGCTTTCCCCCAGCCTCTCATGTGGCACAGAGTCAGAGGCCTTGCTGAAATCCAAATACGGGACATCCACTGCATGGCCCTTGTCTAATTCCCTTGTCACCCAGTTGTAGTACTCAATGAGGTTGGTCTAGCAGGATCTGCCCGAGACAAACCCGTGCTGATGCCCATCCTGGAGTCCATTGTCCTCCAAGAAGGTCACCAGCCTCTCTTTCAGGATTGTCTCCATGAGTTTCCCCACGATTGATGTGAGGCTCACTGGCCTGTAGTTTCCCAGTTCGTCCTTTGTGTCACCTTTGTGGATGGGCACCACATGGGCCATCCTCCAGTCCTGTGGTACACATCCCATGTCCAGGGAGGTGTTGAACAGGTCCACCAGTGGCCCTGCCAGAAGCTCAGCCAGCTCCTTTAGTACCCTAGGGTGAATGCCGTCTGGCCCAGGTGCCTTGTCCACCCTCAGTCCTTCCAGTACCCTATCCTCAGTAATCTTCACATCTGTCACACCCCCGCCTACCCCACTCATCCCCTGTGGTACTTGCCCTGCTTTCTCTATGAGTCACTCCAGTCCAGATTTAGGAGAAGGCATAGCACTGGAACAGTATTAGTTAGGGTGCAAAATGATCTCCTCAAGGTGAGAGACAGAGGAGAATGGTCAATTCTCATTCTCCTGGATCTCTTTTCAGCATTTGACACTGTAGACCACATAGTGCTGCTTGATGGCCTTAGAGAACTTTGTGGACTCACCAGCAAAGTCATTAGCTGGGTTGAGTCCTATTTGACAGACAGGACACAACGGGTAGTGATGGGGAGTTTCTCCTCCTTCCCAAACCTCCTAATCTGCAGAGTTCCTCAGGGATCGATCTTGTCGCCTACGTTGTTTGCAGTGTATATGCTGCCCCTGGGTGACATCATTAGATGTTACGGTCTGGATTTTCACTGCTATGCAGATGATACCCAGCTGTATATGTCCTTTGCCTCCGGGACATTGGACGCTGTGGAGGTGCTAAATAAATGCTTATCTGAGGTCCAGGACTGGATGTCCTCTAACTGGCTGAGGCTTAACCTGGACAAGACAGAGGTACTGGTGACTGAGCCTGGTCATTGGCAGGACGTGGTCACCTCAGGAGCAGGAACAGGGTTGTTCCTGGGAGCCACCAAACTGGTGGCAGACACCAAGGTGAGAAATCTGGGCATCAACCTTAACGACAATTTGACGCTTAATGCTCACTTGTCTTCCATCATTCGGAGTGGTTTTTACCACTTAAGGAATTTCACCTGGATTAAACCCTTAATCCTGCCTGATGATCCGCCCTGACTGGTGCATGCTTTTGTTACACCTAGGCTTGATTACTGCAATGCTCCATACTTCAGAGTCAGTGGAGGTAACCTTCATCGACTGCAGCTGGTGCAGAATGTGGTGGCCAGGTTGTTGACGGGCCTTTTGAAGTCCGCTCATATAACCCCGGTCTTGCATGAACTGCACTGGCTGCTGGTCAGGTGGAGGATTGCCTTCAAGGTGGGCTTGCTCACCTATAAGGCCCTATACAGCTCAGGTCCTGGCTATTTGACTGACCTCCTGACACCTGTCTGCCCTGTGCGCTCACTCCATTCCTCCACGGAGGGCCTCCTGATGATTCCAAGGATGCGACTTCAGACATCTGGAGATCACGCCGTTGAGGTTGCGGGGCCCATCCTTTTGAACTCTTTACCACAGTCATTAAGGGAGGCTTCTGTGGAGATTTTCAAGCGAGGCCTTAAAGAGCAACTGACGCCTTTAGGAAAAGTTTGGAAAAAATAATAATTAGACACAATTCAGCCTGTATTTCATATATCTTCTATAGATTTATCCTAGCCATCATTTATTACTGAAGAAATTCCCACCAAAAAACAAGACCTTTAGCCCTTAGAGTTCATCTGCCTCAGTAGCTTATTCCCTACTTGAAATCATAATGCTCTGTTATGACATCATAGTCTGTTTCCATGGTAATAACTGTAATGTCACAAGCAAAGAATTATGACATCAGTTTGGGAAGAAGCAGTAGGAACTGATAAGCCCCCTTAAAGAACATCTGATCTGTTTTCCTGCATATGACCTCAGTATTAAACAATGGAGATAAGAAATACAGAGTTAATAAGAAATATATCATATCATATCAGTTTTATTTATAAAAAGGCACCGTTCTAAAACCAAGGCGCCTGTACAATAAAATCCATAAAATAAAATAAATTATTATAAACAGACATAGAAATTCCAACAGAAAACAGTATACTAGCAGCATAACAAACTAAATTAACCACATCAATCAACAACAGCCAGATTAAAAAGATAAGTTTTTAAAGCAATTTTAAAACTCTGGACGGTTAGGCAATCTCGTACCCGATGAGGTAGAGAGTTCCACAGGGATGGAGCAACAGAGCTAAATGCCCTTGCTCCCGATGTCTGCAAACGTACCCTGGGAACCTCTAGCAATCCCTCATCAGTGGATCGGAGAGGACAGAGGGGACAGTAGGGACAAAGGAGATCTTTCAGGTAACTCGGTCCCTGGTCGTGTGGGGCCTTAAAGGTTAACAAAGCAACTTTAAAGATGATCCGCCACTGTATCTGCAGCCAGTGCAGACCGCGGAGCACAGACATCATATGACTGGCTCTTGGAGCACCAGTCAAAAGCCTGGCTGCCGCATTCTGCACCAGCTGCAATATAAGCTGCTTTGTGTCCAAACGTTATATTTTTAAAAGTTATTTTCGAGGCATCAGCGGCTCTTTAAGGCTCACCTATTTAAACAGGTATTTGATGTCCACTGAATTTTAAGGGGTTTTATAATTTATTATTTATTATCTGTATTAAATTAACTGACTCTGACCTTAATTTTTGTAAATTGTTGTAACTGTTGCACCTTATTGTGAAGGGCCCAGAGCCCCCGGGATTGGTCGCTCAAGAAATAAACGTCTACTTACTTACTTATTTACTTGCGTGGAGAAGGACAACCTTAATATCAAATCCTTCTACCTACCGAAAAAGGATCCTTGAAACATAAAGAAAGACTCAAAAGAGAGAAGTTATGGTCCCAAAATAGTACAGGAAAGGTATTAGTAATTAAAGTTATACTTCAAAGTCACTGCAGTGTCTAATCTTTGTAACTCACTACCCGGGTCACACAGTTAGCCCTCGTCTTCTGAATTTTCCTCTCCTTCATTCAGTCTGGTCCTTGCTGCAAATTCAGCTTCCATTTTTTCTGTCCCATCTGCCAGCATCAGTCGGGTCCGAGAACTGTCAACCTTTCCCACCATACATTATGCGAAACCTGGTCGGAATGAGGAAGGAGTGATTTATTGCCAGTGATCTCAAGAGCTGTCTGACTCCATCAAATTTCTCATGGTGTGCCCTCGTTTGAAATGACAAGTTGGGGAAAAAACTTTATGTCTGAAGCATTAATAGACAGAGGGTACGCCACTCTAGCAGCCTTGAGCACTACATGGCGGATTTCGTAGACCGCTGTGTGGATTAGCACAGTCTGAGGCTGTGAGGTGTTCTGTGGTCAGACTCTAGGGTTTACTCTATATGCAGATTTCAGCAAGTCCCAGTGGAAGGCCATTGGGAACAAGAATTAGGCTTTGGAGCCACTCCTTTAGATAAGCAAGTATATCGGTGCCCTCGACCCCTGCTGGGATACGGATCAGCTTCAGATTCCCAGCCCATATTTTATTCTCAAGGGTTTCAAGTCTTCCATGGAGCTGAGAATTCTCTTTTGTTGTAGTGGCCACTTCTGCCTGTGTGGAGACAGTCTGTTTTTCTGCTCTGCTACTGCATCTGTTAATGTTGTTATGGCCACATCCTGAGTCTCCAGTTTGTTCAATGCACGCTGTATTTTTGCATCCATCGCTTTCATGTTTCAACCATAGCTTGCCAGGGGGGCTCAGATCCTTCATTACTGCTGGTCCCCATTGCACTCATGGTATTATCTGTCTTTCCATCTGGTTGGGGTTGCTTTTGTTACCCCTGCTGGTTCCTAGTTTGCCCCATCGTCAAAAAAGGTATGATTCTGCAGGTTGAGGTCTCAGGAATATGATTCCATCGAAGGAAGAACTGTTTTAACCCTTATTTCTTTATTTTGGGGGTAATTAGCTGAGCTCGAGAAGAGAGCAGATATCAGAGCCGTCTGTCCAGGAAGCTGGCTCTCTAGCGCCCCCCTGCATGGTTCCATTTCATGTGGAAGTGGGGCACTGCAGTATAAGTGTATTGAAGCAAGCGGTGCAGCATGGCACTTTCACATGAAATGGAACCGCACAGCATCTGCCATTTTGCTGAATCCCAGACTTTGCAACAGTAAAAAAAAGCAAGTTAAAATACGTATAAAATAGTGTTTCCCTTGCAAAAAGACTAATTGGGGGGTAACGCTTTGGGGTTTGGGGACCCTAAGATTTTGACAGTTTTCCTTGAAGGGATGCAGTTTCACCTTTATTTCATCTAGCTTTACTATATCTGTCTGTCAGTGGTAAGTCCATGTTGTATTTTTTCTGTCTTATCTTTCTGGATTTATCTGTCCTTTCTCTTGTTGTTTGTGTACTGTATCTTTTTTTCTTTTCCTTCATCTTGGTGGAGGGGGGCAGTTCCAAAGCTTGCCCTTCACAGCAGGCTGTTTTAGACAGGGTGTCCGCCACCCCTTTGAAGTTCCCATCTGGTTGAGAGGAGGGCTCATGACACAGGACCTGGGGCTACTGAACCATCTATGAATACAGACTTGTGTGTGTCTTCTTTTCTATATGTTTGTGAATGGTAATATGAAATGTTATCCTATGTTTTCACTTATGGCTACAACATTAATGGAATAATCATAATAGGTATAATTTTGTGGCAAAGCTTACGAAAGGACACCACTGTAAACAAGCTTTTAGCGTAATGGTCTTATCCAAATAATAAACTGAAATCATTTAGATAGTGGTTTTTACTTGGACTGCGATTGACCGGTCTGATAGTCATGCTTATCCAGGTGGTGACCTTTGATCCACCAACCTTCCCGATGCCATGTAAATACCTCCATCTGCCTCATGCATTATGACATCATGGTGTCAGATGTTCCCCTTCCCTTGCAACAGAGATGTCTCCTCGGCCAACCAAAAGAAGTTGCTTCAACAGTAATGACAGGGTCTCCTCAGCTTGGCTAGGATGTGTGACCTTGGGCAGCAGTATCCCCAACCGGGAACCAGTCATTACAGTGCTGCGTTTAGGGCGCCGCATCTAGACAGCGCCAACATTTGGCGACTGTCACTTACAGCGACTTCTCTGAGCCCCCCTCTCTGAGGTCCACCCCCCCCCCCGAGATGGTATATTTAGTTAGAGGCGTGGGGGCATAGCCCCCCTGCAAAGAGAGAGGTCACTTTAAGTGATAGTCACCAAACATTGGTGCTGTCTTGATGCAGCACCCTAAATACAGCACTCACAAGTGGCAGATCCTCCCCAACCTGGCCACCTAACTCCAGTGACTTGAGTCTGCTCTCAACACTGAGTCACCAGCACACGCTTTCTCTTATCCATCAGAAAGCCCAAAAAGTAGGCTTTAGAGTGCAGTAAGCTTTTTTACAGGATGTCAGAAATTACATGCACGCAACCAAACTCTGTATAACACTTGACTACACCTTAGCTGTTGTTCTTCTCATATTTTGATTGGTTGGCAAGGTGTATAGTAATCACAGATCCTGTGCCTCTCTTCCTGCATACTTTTTCAGTTAAGGTTCACATTCAGCACATTTCAGAGTAATATAATGTCATGAATAAGGTTTGATGAAGTTGGGAAATAATTGCATTATCATTATTAAACTAAAGAACAGTAGTGAAGGGCAGTACTTGCTGTGCTGCCGCCCCCGTTTTATGCCCCAAGTCTGAGTACACCATTGTTGACTGGAGCAGGAGGAGGACCAGGCATCCCAGTAGATGCATTCTTCTCCTGGGAGAGCAGGCAGCTCGTCCCCTTGTGATACTTCCCCCAGACGGTTAAAAGTAATGCTTGCACCACATGCTTGTTGAGCCCTGCTTGTAACGTAGGGGTAGATCTGATGGAACTAGAGTACCTTCCAGCCAGTATGCACCACTTGCAGTATGCCATATGTGCTTAAACCGGACAGCCACTTAGAATGGACAGATTCTGGATGCCAAAACCTTTTGTAATAGACTCCATTGTAAATATGTAGGCTATAGCGGTTTGAAGGCACCTGGTATACCAGATGCCTGAGGCCCATTAACACCCACACAACTGCCATCAGGTAGCCTCCCCAACACTTCCAGAAGCTACCTGACCACAGCTGTGGAGGTGTTAATGGGCCTCCTTTGTACCACTTGGCCACTGAACCTAATGTAGCTAATGAGGTGCCAAGCTGCAGCAGCAGAGGAAGCTTTTCTTTGTCCCTCCCTCCCTCATGGTAATCATTTTGTTAAAAAAACCAAAAGGCAAAGTTCCAGCAGAGTTCTCATCCCTTGGCTCTTTGCTTTGTTTATTCCTCCCACCCCCGCTGCTTGCTGTGAGTTCTTGCATAACAAAAAAAAAAAAAAAAAAGCAAGAGAGTCAGAAACTGCTCTTTGTGTCTGATGAACTGCGGACGTTCTTTTCTCGCTGGCTGTTTTGAAGGATGTCATCTCCATGGGATTGGTAGCTGTTGCTTGGTGTAGTCGGATGGAGTGTGTCGGTACGGGCTTCAGAGAAACACTCTGTGTGATTGGTAGCTGCTGCATGGAGTTGGATGGAATGTGTGGGCATGTCAGCAAGGGTCTAGAGAGAGACTCTCCATAGGATCGGTAGCTGCTGTGTGGTCTAAAGGGCTGCGGCAGTTCTTTTCTCACTGGCTGTTTGGTACTGCTGCTAAGTGGAGTTGTCCTGCTGAGAAAAATGGAACCTTAATACAGTACAATACTAAATTACAGAAGAAAATAATTTATCATCTTGCTGCAAGAGAGTACTGATGGACTCTTCTTTTACCTCAGTGAGGTAGGTTGTGGCAAGTGTAGGCTGTTTTGATATCCCAGACAGCTGCTTATAATGGACATAAGCGGGTCACACAGTCTGTTATAAGCGGCATGTACTATACTATGTAAATGAGAAAGCTGTAAAAGGAGGAGCTGGCCATCTTCTCACTTTATGACATGAGTGAACATTCACAGACTCTTCCAGTGGAGTGGAAGGGTGGGCACAGTGCAGATAACACCTCACTTCTTTCCCCGTCCATACAAGCCACCTAGATTTTGGAGCCTTGCTCCATATACATCATCACTGAAAACTCTTTGTCCATGTTGCCCCTTTGACCTGGGCTTTTTTGGGCTGTAGCAACCTACCAAAGAGACTTAAGAGACTCCGAGGAGTCATAAGAGATGCAACAAATGGGTAGCATGGGCAGAGGGGAGCTGTTCAGTGATGAGGATCTAGGCTGGTGATGGCAAAAAAAAGGGCACAGTGCCTGACAAACATGAATGGTGAAAAAAGTACTGAAAGTAAATGTGTCTCATGTTCTAGTCACGTGGAAGGACTTGTGTTGACTGCCAGTCTTTGAAATTTTTTCTCATTTTCTTACTATTGTTTCCCCACCTTGAAGTACTCATTGCCAAAAAAAGAAATCAGATGGGAATTTGCTTTGGAAGATCAGCTCAAGATTAAATGGTTCAGATTAGAGCTGGCCAAGCAATGAAGCAGTAGTGCTGCCTCCAACTGTGCTGGTGACCTGAGTTTGGGAATGGACTCCGGCTACTCGGGGTTGGCTGTGGTCAGGAGGATTGAGTGTCCCAAGGATAGCTATACTGCCTTTGGGGGGGGGCATCCTGCTACATAATTGCCACTAGGTGGATGCCAGGTGGTAATACACTGGATGCACATAAAAGAGAAAGGGTAGCTGCCAGACACCAAGCTTGCCTGCATGCATCCCATCGCACGCGTGTATGTGCATCACTGCTCACTGCTCACTGGCACCCTCTAGAAGAAAATCAAAGGAGAAAATCCTCAGTCTGCTGGTTGATGCTAGAATAACATGCCTCCCACCCCCCACCCCCACCATCTCACGCATGAACCACAGTGCCGACCACCCATCGCATTGTGGTCCTGGGGAAATGGCAGTTAACCTTTAAATCTGTAACTAGTAAATGTGACTGCTTTATAACTTGATTTTTACTTATTTATTTAAAAATGGGCAACTGCGAAAGGTACACTGAGCTGAGGCTCATTTCCAGGTGTGACCCATGGGAGGGGGAAGGGAGATACAGAGAGAATAAAAATTACAATTACAACAGATACTGGTTACACAGGCAGCATTACAAATGTAGGAGCACATTGATACCACGTGAAAAACAGCAACATTGTTTAATACAATAATAAATGGACACTCGTGAGAGACGGTGAAAGTGCTCAGTGCTTGATGGGGTAGTTGACAGTACTAGTGTCGTCCTAAGACAGACCGAGGTAGAATCACAGTTAACAAAAGTAATGGGGGGGGGGGGCTGAGCGAGATGGGTTACAGGAGCGAGGGTGAAATGTCAAGGGGGAAGGGTTGGCAGGAAAAGGAGGGAGCAGGAAGATGCCTTAGTTGACATCTAAAAGCAGGAAGAGACAGGGAGAGGTGTAGGGGAGAGGGGAGCTGGTTCCAGAGTGGAGGGAGGTACATAGATACATAGATACATAGATACATAGACAGTGTCGGCAGATAAGGGCCTATGGCCCACCTAGTCTGCCCATTTGAGCTTGTAAGTTCAGTTTGTTTTCCTAGAAGTCTATTTCCCCTTACCCCTGACCTCTAGAATTCCTTTATGTCTATCCCATGCATTCTTAAATCCCGTGATTGTTTCAGCCCCCACCACTTCCTCTGGCAGGGTGTTCCACTTGTCCACCACCCGTTCTGTGAAGAAATTCTTTCTCATGTTTCCTCTGAATCGTCCCTCCTCAACTTCATCCCATGCCCTCTAGTCCTGAAACATCTTTTTCGCTAAAAATAGTGTTTTCCTGCACCCTGTTCCTCCCTGTAAGATACTTGTATGTCTCTATCATATCCCCTCTCCTCCTCTCTCCTCCAGGAGTACATGTTCAGTTCCTTCAACCTGTCTTCATAGGATTTGTGATGCAACCCATGCACCATCTTTGTTGCCCTCCTCTGAACCTTCTCTACCCTGTCTATGTCCTTACGTAGGTATGGTCTCCAGAACTGTACACTGTACTCCAGGTGGGGCCTCACTAGTGTCTTGTATAGCGGAATTATGACCTCCCTTTTCCTGCTGGTGATGCCCCTGCCTATACATCCCAGCATCCTATTTGCTTTACCTGATGCCTTGTCACACTGTTTCCCTACTTTGAGGTCATCAGAGATGACAACCCCAAGATCCCTTTCCTGCTTGGTGCATGCTATATCCTCACCCCCAACTGATATATTGTGCCAGGGTTTTTGTGCCCCATATGCATTATCTTGCACTTCTTTGCATTGAATTTCAACTGCCAAACCCTTGACCATTCTTCAAGTTTCTGCAGGTCCCTTCTCATTCTGTCTACACCCTCTAGTGTGTCTACTCTGTTACAGAGCTTTGTGTCATCAGCGAACAGTGAAATTCTGCCTTCTATATCCTGTGCAATGTCACTGATGAAGATGTTGAATAGGACCGGTCCCAGCACTGATCCCTGTGGTACCCCACTGGTCACTCGTCCCTCTGTGGAGTGACAGCCATTTACCACCACCCTCTGTGTCCTGCCACCCAGCCAGTTACCTACCCACCACACTACTGTCCTGCCCACACCCATATTCCCCAGTTTGTGTAATAGTCTTCTATGTGGCACAGTGTCAGAGGCCTTGCTGAAGTCCAGATAGGCCATGTCCACTGCCTCCCCTGATCCACCTCCCTAGTCACCCAGTCAAAAAATTCAATGAGGTTGGTCTGACATGACCTCTCCCTGGTGAAACCATGCTGCCTTGGGTCCTGTAGTCCATTGACAACCAGATGTTCCACCAATCTCTCCTTCAGTAGTGCTTCCATGATCTTTCCCACTACCGAGGTGAGGCTGACTGGTCTGTAGTTCCTGCTTCCTCTTTGTTCCCACTTTTGTATAAGGGACTACATCTGCTGTCCTCCAGTCTTTGGGTACCTCCCTGTTTCCAGTGATTGGCTGAACAGGATAGCCAGAGGTTCAGCCACCACCTCTCTTAGTTCTTTAAGGACCCTGGGGTGCACCCCATCTGGCCCCATTGCTTTGTCAACTCTTATTACTTCCAGTTCCTTCAGGACCCTTTCGCGTAAAGGGACTTGTGTCCATTTCTGCACCATTCTCACCCTTGTACTCCCTTCAGACCCATTACCCCTCTTCCTTAGTAAAGACTGAGCAGAAATACCTGTTCAATATGTCAGCTTTACTGTTGTCATCCTCCACGCTGCTCCCATCCTCCCCTTCAGTCTAACTATCCTCCCTTTGTCCTTCTTTTTTCCTTATGTACCTGTAAAGGTTTTGTCCCCTTTAACCACTGATTTTGCAATGTGTTCTTCTGTCTGAGCTTTGGCTTCCCTTACTGACTTCCCTGCCTCCCTTTGTTTCTCCTGGTACTTCTCCCTATCCCCTTCTGCCTGTGTCTTTTTGTATTGCTTGAATGCAGTCTTTTTGGCTTTCACTTTCTTTGCTACCTCTTTGGAAAACCATAATGGTCTCCTCTTTCTTTTCCTCTTGCTAACCTGCTTAATGCATAATTCTGTTGTTCTTATAATCCCCATTTTAAATACTGCCCACTGTTCCTCAATCCCTGATTCCTGTCCCATTCCCTTAATGCCTCTTTCAAGCATCTCCCATTTTCCCAAAGTCTGCCCCCTAAAATCCAGGATCGTGTTTTGTGTGGTTTGGTTCTGCTCTTTCTGTGATTTCAAACCACAATGACTGGTGGTCATTGTTGCCAGGTGCTCCCCACTGTTACCCCCATCACACTGTCCCTGTTTGTGAGCACAAGGTCCAGTATTGCCTTCTGCCGAGTTGGTTCCATGACCAGTTGCTTGAGGAAGGCACCCTGAAGGAGTCCAGGATAAATCTGCTCCTAGTTGATGCTGCTGCTGGGATGCTCCAGTCCACATCTGGTATATTGAAGTCTCCAACCAGTACTACCTCACCCTTGTCAGCCATCCTTTGGATGGCTAGCATCACTCCCTATCTGTTTCTTCCTCCTGGGCTGGTGGTCTATAGACACACCTGTCTGTGGATGGCTGGCCCCATTTTCCTTTCCAGCTTAACCCACAGTATCTCTCCCCATTTTGTTCCTCCTGGATCTGTGTGGCCTTATGTCATTTTCACATACAGTGCCACCTCCTCCCTTTCTGCCTGCTCTGTCTCTTCTGAATATGTTGTAGCCAGGTATGGCCATCTCCAGTCATGGTATCATTACACCAGGTTTCAGTGATGGCCACAATGTCCAGGTCTGACTGTACCATGACAGAATCCAGATCTTCCATCTTGTTGCTAAGGCTCCTGGCCTTCACACATGGCTTTCCATGATTTGATCTCCTAGACTGCTTCACTGTTCTACTCCAGCCCTTCCTTGGTTGTCATTTATCCCTGGTTCTCCTTGCTGTCTGCCTTCTGCTGAATTTTGCCCCTTTCTGCTTATCCACCTTTTGGACACTAATCTCCAACTTTTGCACACTGCTTTGCAGAGATAGCCACTCCTCTGGTTCACTGGTTCCATTACTAGCTGTGGGGGGGAGCAAGTAGGTACCATCCTTGGGTTGGCCTGCCACCCTTTGCTAGTTTAAATGCTTGTCAATGTAGCATTTAAACTTATCATTGAGTGCTTGATTCTCTCCAGGATGGATGCAGGCCGTCAGGCTTGAACAAACCTCCATCCCTCCAGATGGGTCCCCAGTCACCAATGAATCAAACCCTTCCTCACAGCACCAGTTCTTCAACCATGATTAAAGTTCCTGGTGCATGCACTCCTATGCTCTCCTTGCCTCTCACAGGTAGTACTTCTGAGAAAGTGACAGAAGTAGCTACTTGCTTGAGACCCCTCCCCAGTTTCCTAAACTCTTCCTGAACTTCCTTGGCTCCCCATTTGCCAAGTCATTAGTACCTAGGTGGATAATGACATCCAGCTCACCCTCCTGTCTTGCCTTCCCAGTGATCCCCAGTATCTTCCTTCCATCCCTCCATGCCATGGCACCTGGTAGGCACCTCACCTCCCTGTCCTCCCCTCCTGTGTTCCTAGCTGGATCCCTCTTGTGATGGAGTCCCCACCAGGATTCGCTTCCTCCTCCTCTGGGGTCCACTGCTTTCCCACTGAGGTCACCTCCTTTCCTAACCTCCACATCCTTTCCTTCCACTTCCCTGGGTACCTCTGTTTGGTTGTCCTCATTTGCCAGTGTGGCATATGAGTTCTTGAAGGAATAGGATCTGGGATGTGCCTCTCCTGACTGCTCTAACCCTCCCTGAGCCCTGTCATCCAAGTGCTCCTCGTTCTCGGCATCCTTTGAGGCAGCTGCATTGGACTGGGTGATTCCTGGACAGGGGTGATGGTACTCCTGACCCAGTTTACTTCCGCTCTGAGTCTGGCTACCTCATCCCTCAGTCCCGAGAGATGCATGCAGATAGGGCAGCACCTCAGTGTCCAGGAGGTCTGCCTGAATATGGCTGCCCCACAGCCACTACATTGCACCACTCCCCACATTATACTGCAATTCCACTACTTATCTGCTACTGAAGCTCTCTTAGTTCTCTTTTTATTTATTTACAGTATTACAAATCCTGTAACTGATCATCAGATATATATTTTTTTAAGGAAAAAGAAACCAATAAATAAATAAATGAGTCAAAACACTTGTCGTGCTGAGGGTGGTCTTCTTCCCCCTTATGCCCCTCCTACTTCACACCTCTTACTATACCCTGTGTTTAGCTCCTGTCAATCAGATTTATCAGGGCATATAATTAAGAGTTGGGGAAGGTGGGGGGGACTAAAATTTGCAGCAATTAAAGACAGCACAGAATTACACCACCACTATTTTTAAATTTTCAACAGCCCAAAACAATTATAAGTAAAGACAACACAGAAAGAAAGTATAGTGTCACTACAAGCCTACAATCTAAGTTTAAAAGAAAAATACCAGTTACCAGTTACTCTGAAGCACTGAATTGAATATGTTTCCTTCCTTCACCTTCTGGCTTCTTCTGAGAAGATGAACTTCTGTTTGCTGCTTTAACTGTGACTAAGCCCCACCTTCAGTTATCACGTAGCTGAGGTCAGAGGCCAGACAATTAACACCCTTCACCCAGCTACAGGACAGTCAGACAAGCCAAGATAAAATTTGCAGCAATTAAAGACAGCACAGAATTACACCACCACTATTTTTTAAATTTTCAACAGCCCAAAAACAATTATAAGTAAAGACAACACAGAAAGAAAGTATAGTGTCACTACAAGCCTACAATCTAAGTTTAAAAGAAAAATACCAGTTACCAATTACTCTGAAGCACTGAATTGAATATGTTTCCTTCCTTCACCTTCTGGCTTCTGGAGGTGGTATAAAAAAGAAGCTTGTCCAGCCGAGGAGCAAAGGTGCGGAATGGAGAAGGTAGGGAGTCCATGGAGTGGAGCGAGTAAGAAGAGGGATGGGGCAGGAGAGATGAGTGAGGAAAAGTAGGCGGGAAGGGACCCAGACCAGTATTTAGTAGTACGAGGGGGCACAGTGGGACTAGCAATAAAATGGTAGTGGGAGGATGGAGAGGGAGAATAGAGGGAGCAGTGATGAGTATGGAGGGGCAGAATTGGTAGCGAAACAACAGAATGCATTGCAGAAGGTATCCAATCTGGCAAGGGAGGAAGAAGGGGTGATGCCGTAGACCACATCTGCATAGTTGAAGACCAGGAGAACCATTTTGGTTACCAGCTCCCAGCAGACCTGGAGCGAGAGGCAGTCCTTATTGCAGTGCAGGGCACCAAGTTTAGGCCAAAGTTTGGTATGGATAGCGTCGATATGGGCAGAGAAGTCAAACATGCAATCAAGCCACACACCAAGGTACTTGAAAGTAGAGACGGCCTCCAGAGGGGTGCCATCCAATGTGGAGAAGACGGGGAGGGCAGGAGCATGGCCTGCTTCTGGCTGGAGCCAGAGGTCATGGACACAGTTTTCTTTGTGTCGACCAATAGTTGGTTGGTGTGGAACCAGTGCAATATGTTGTGGAAGTTGTGCTGGAGCGGACCCTACACACCTGAGGCCAAAGGACCACAGGCATAAATGACTCTGCCATCCACATACATGGGTATATGTGAGGAGAGACACACACACACACAGAAAGTCATTTAGGAAAACTGAGAACGGGATAGGGCCCAGGATGGTAGTCTACGTGCAATGCAGTTTTAACTGTATGAAATTTGTATCTGTACATGCTGTATTTTACTTACATTTGTGTAATCTTGTATTGGGCTTTGCACCAAGGTAGTCCCTGGAGTTGGGCATTTTGTGCTCAGTGGACTTACCCAGTCAACAAAAATAAACAAGTCCCTGAGATGGTTGGAAACAGGGCTTGGTGAGGTCATGCCATCAGTGGGGGAAGTAGACTGCTGACCAGAGAAAAAGCTCTACTGAAAAAAAATGGTCCTGGTTAAATTGTGTGCTGTGTTCGCTTTTTAATGGAGCATATAGAGAATACTGGATGGGCAACCATGCAGAATCAGTGTTTTCTGCCACAGAGGGGCTCCGATTCCCTCTGACCTCGAGAGTGAAGCTTCAGAGGCCCTAGGGAATCAGAGCACTGAGGTGACAGAATACACTGGTTCTGCATTGGGTTACCCATACAGTATTTTTAATAGCGCATGGTGCCTGAAAACATTGTTTGAAGACTTCTGTTTTATACAGAAATAGAGTTTAATGGCTTCATTTTAGTCCATGTTACTGGCTGGTTGCTAGGTTCACTGGTCATTGCTAGGGAACCAAACTAGCTAGCACGTCTTTTAATTGGCTGTGAGTTTAATGATGGGCGGTACTTTCAAAAAAACAACAGGCAGCTGTATTCTCATTAAGTGAGAAACTTGCTCTAAGTAAAATAAAATATTTGGTTGATTCTTCACTGTTTTTTGCCTTTTTTATATTAAAGTTCATTCTGTCTGCTTATTTGGTTGATCCTGCCTGTTCAGTGTTTGTCCGGGTTACCCGAGCTGCCATCGATGCCAAGACTGTTTGTCTGGTTGATCCCGCGGTTTGCAGCAAGTGTAGCACTTATGCATCGAGATTTTAAATTGGTAGAATGCAGTTCTGCACATATGGGCTGAACAGCATTCTGTGAACTATTTCTGTGCCGAACAGCTTTTCAGCACAGATAAAAAACGACTATGAACAACGTTCCACCATACACTATAATTTTATAGGAGCCAAAAGTTGTCTGGGCATCAGCTGACATTGGTTGCATGTAAGCTTTGATGCCAGGTAGGTTAGCATATAGAAACCTAGAAAGTTAAGGATAGAAAAAGACTTGGAGACCCTCCATTCTGCCTGGAACTGTTCCCAAAGCTACTCTGAGATCACTGTTTCTATAGTGATAAAGTCTAACTGTTCCAACCAAACCAGGAATGATGTTCAGGAATGAAGCCAGTTTTCTGAACTCTTGTGACCAGTCACATGGCAGGATTTCTCAAAGCAGTTCTGAATGTATGAATTTCATTTCTCTAAATAGGAACATTACTAACTGCTGCCATTTAACCCAAATTTCTTGTCCCCTTCCTGTTTTCTGTGAAGGACTTTCACACTAGAACACAGTTTAAAACCTATCCGGCAGGATTTTCAAAATGAATGGATGCAGACATGTGCATATTCTTCCTGTGTGAGCATCCATCCAAGTACACACACTCACACAAAGGGGCTCTGTTTTCAAAGGCATGAGTTTTTGTGTCAGTTTCTACGGTTTGTGTTAGTTTGCATCACAAATGTGACACAAACTCCACACTTTAAGCACAACTGCATCCAAAGTTTGAATGTTGCTAAACTACCTATTTAGGTGGTCTGCAGGCTGCAAATGTCCAACACAGTTGTGCCCCAAATGGGATACACATATTTGAACCCCTCCATGATTTAACCAAAACTCTTTTACATTTTTTGTCCTCATTTCCTACAAAAAACTGCAGTCAGCATCAGCAGGACTAAAATTGCATAATGTTCCAAAAGTACTGAATTTTAGGTCATTCCATTCTTTATTACCAAAGACGTTTCTGTTAAAACAGGCCCTTTGTCCCTTAAATGTCATCTGTTCCCAGTGCATATGCCTGTCCCAAAGTCATCATTCTCTGCTTGTGACATCAGAGCAGTTTCCATGGCAACAGATTGGGATGCCACATGCACAGGATTATGACTTCACAGCAGGAATAAGCAACGGGAACAGATGAAGTCTTAAGAGAAAACAATTTTTTAGTTAGTGTATAGTGGGCCCTTGTTCAGCATGGATTTCCATCCTTGCTGATATGTTGTACCACAGTTCAAAGGTCATGAAATGTGGTTATACCCTACTGTGGTACAAGAACATATCAGCTGATCAGAAATCTGCCACCACCTGCACTCAGAACCACTGCACACACACTTTTTTTTATCTGTTTTTCCCACCGGGCACACCGGAGGTGACTTTACTCCACCCTGTCTCTGCTACCCTGATCCATCTGCTGCCTCTCCTGTGTCACCAAGCCCCACTTCCCCCCAAGGATCCCCCCCACCCCATTGCAGGGCCGGAAAGGGAAGGACCATCCTCCCCACACCCAAGATTCACAATGCAGATCGGGGCTTATGGCAGCCGGTGACAGAGTGGGACCAGGTTAGCATGTCCCCTGACGAAAAGAGCAATCGCGAAGCATCGGGCACAGGTTTACAGCAGAGTCTGTGTACATACCTTACATTTGGCTAAATAAATAATAGCCTGATTGGCATTCTGCAGCAAAGTGTGTTTGTACTAGGGATGGGCGGACCCTTAAAGGTCCTGACCCTTATTATCAGGATCAGGATCCATGCCAGAGTTCTGATTCATTCTGATTGTTTCCGATTCAAATCAGAACCTTTAAAAAATTAATATTAATACCAGAAAACCGCCAACAAATGAGAAAGAAAGTCAAAAATAAGGTATTTTAGAATCTGAGTGAGTCTATCTGCATTTCTGACTCCATTCTGTATGTCTTTCTTCCCTGTTTCCCATTGTTTTGGCTATAGAAATGCTCTTGTCCCTTACCATCTATTTGGGTGTATAGTATCACTGTGGTCCCTCTTAGTATGCAGATCTCTAGCCTCTCCCATCTGCTGACAGTCTCCTCACTTCTGTATGTTGATTCCATTCATACTCATCCCATCTGTTGACATCCACTCAACTCCAGTAATTTTCACATCCCTGCCACCAAACTCCCACCCTGTCCCCCAATGCGTTGCACACCAGTCCTTCTCATCTGCTGACACCCGCCCTGTCCAAATATGTGAACTGCTGCCCCCTCACATCACATCAGCAGGCACCCACCCTGCCCCAATATGTATACCCCTGCACCCTCTGCTTGCATCCACTATTCTAAAGTCAACCCTGTCCATGTATTATATAACTCCATACACCCATTTATCTACTGGCTGCCATCCTGCCCCACTATGAGTGCCTCTGGCCCATCATTCTGCTAGCATTAACCATTCCCTAGTAGACCTCCTCCCCCAACCATTTGCTAGCATCCACCCTGCTCGGTTTTAACACTCACCCCCCCCAAGTGCCCCATCATAACACCCCACTGCCCCACTATGTACAGACATGCATTCTCCCACGTGTTGCCTGGCACCCATCTTACCTCAGTTCATAGTGTGCACACCCAGTCCCCTTCCCCCCACCTATGCCAGAACAAAGCAGACCACCCTTAGAGAGGCACTCTCGCTGGCACACAGAGTACAGCCTCAAGAGAACCGAGCACAACTCAGATAAACACACACAAGGAAATGAAAGGTACACCCTTGGACCCTTGGACAAAGTCGTCACAAACATGCTGAATAAAACGTGAAGTAGCAGAATTAAACCAGTGAAGACACACATTAACTTGCCTCTCAACTGTCCCACATTATGAGGGACACAGCTGTCATTTAATCACTCAAAACTGCCACTTCCATCCTGCATGAACAAGAGAGACAGGGCTATCATTGGCTCAGACATTTAAAACAGAAATTCATATTGTACTCTGACAAACAAAAATAAATAAATCACAAACAACAGCAGCACCAAACTTCTGCAGTATTTTTCCAAGTATGTCCATATTTCATGTTCCTAACTAACATATTCTTACACTTTGAGTAACTGACTCACAGCAAGGATGGTGGTGCAAAGTGAGGCAAGACAGGCCTGTATCCTTTATTAATGTTCCTGTGTATGTGCTGTAATGTAATTCAGAGTTAAGACACTGTGTCTTTAAAAGGCCAGGCAGCGTGAACAAAATAAAAGAGAATTTCTGTTAAAACCAGCCTGTGCCTGGCATTCACATAGATAAGAAACAGACAGATTTATATGCATTTTCACTTTATGAATGTCTTGTGAACAATATGACACAATAAGATTCTGATTTATTGTTTTTGTAATTAACTTCACAGCTTGTAATAAGTTCTGATAAAGGGACACTTGTCCTTAAACGTACTGTACGTCAACTTTAATGAAACAAATTCGTATAAGAGCTGAAAAAATAAAGAAAAGACGTCATAAGAAGGAAAGCTGGTTTATTTATTATTCCACAATTTTACAAGCAGGCCGAGGTAGAGGTTTCCCCACTCAGTTACATTTGGTTTAAATGATCTGGCGCCGGGACGTCCTTTACTTACTAAAGACATTTAAAAATTCTAAAAGGGAACCCTGGGACACTGAGTTTCTACATTTATGACCATAACAGTCGTAACTCTTGGATCGAATGGTCAGACTGGACATTTAGCCTCCACTAGCAAGAAAAGGCCAGCAGGAGGCGAGCTTAAGGTCATGACTTAAAAACCAGAACCAGGTTATGCAAAAACCAGATGTTACAGGGGTTTGACATGGAACCTCAGTGACACCTGCAGGGTGAGGTGAAACTGTTGCACCCCAGTCTCTATATCCCAAAGGGAATGGGTGTGGCTTGAAAATGACCGCTCAGACTGTATTTAACTAGACATATTTTGAAAATCAATGCACTGTTAGCTTGGAGTCTGAAGCCCGTGGACTTGGAAAATCTCAGAGCTGAAAGAACTTACCAAGCTGGTACAGTGGAGCCCGTTTATACAAACACCCCATGTGCCACAAAAACATTTTCTTGTAAGCGGGCTGTTCTTATAGACGGGCTGCCTGTTTAAATAATAAGGCACCTGCAATTCACGATTCTGGTTACAAGGTGGGGGTCATAGAATGCACAATAAGCTACTCTGAGCAGCAGCAAATGCTTACAAAAACATCCAAAACTTGTAAAACAATGCTCCAAGGTTTACCTGTATGGTGGGGGGGGTGCTGTTTTCTGCTGGAAGGGGGTGTCAGTCTGTCTAGGGCTGCCATGACTGGTGAACATAGTGCAGGACACAGAAGAGCGAACAAGCGGGTATGGAGGTAGTCCTGTAAAGCGGCGGCTGTCTTCTGCTGGAAGGGGGTGTCGGTCTGTCTCGGGCTGCCATGACTAGTGAACAGAGTACCGGATAGCAAGGAGAGAGCAAACAGGTGTGGAGGTAGTCCTGTACAGCAGCAGCTGTTTTATGCTGGGAGGAGGTGTTGAGCTGCACGGCGCTGCATCACACCACAGAACAGACGACAGAACAGCATACAGATGGGAGCGAGTGGGAGGGAAGTTTACGTGTATGATTAGAGCTGTTTTGTGCTGACGGATTGCTGAGCCATTCGAAAAAACAATAGCCAGATAGCACCTTTTCAGCAATCAGTTCATATTGGAATGCATAGAATGCACTCAATGTTAAAGTTAATTAGCAGCCATTCACATGTAGCTGCATACCAGAGAAGCTGTTAATAGCCAGAGACAAGGTGTGACAGTAAAGTTTCATGAGTTTCACTGACAGTTGGCAGTGAACTAGCACAGAAAATGTTCCTTCAAGTGGGCTGATAGTGATTATAAATGGGCTTCACTCACATAGGAATACGTTACTGAAAATCAGGACATGGGATTCATGTTCTTATAACTGGCATGTTCCTTTAAGTGATATTCTTATAAGTGGGCTCCACTATATACACTTTTAAACAAAAAGTATATGATAGGCCTGGCAAAACCTCTAAATCAGACCTAGGTGTGTGGAAGTGGACCTTTTCACATACCGAACAGAGATTCTGATTTTTAAGTCAGAATTTTGGAAACAAAGACTTTTCACCAAGAAAACACCTGGATTCTCTAAAGGGATCTTAAGAGAACTGACTTTGATCACAGTCTTGCTACAAATCTGTTGCTTAAGGAACTTTCATCAGCAACAGACAAATTCCTCTCAAAAGTACATCTGATATTTTCTGGACTCTGAAACCTCAAACAAGGTATAGTTTAGGCTTACAGTGTAGAGTGTTTCTGTATAACCATCCAGTATTTATTTTTCATATTGCCTGCTTTCCAAATCTTCCAAATTGTAGAATTTACTGTGTTGTTTTTATTTAAGTAAACTTATAATAATTCTTATCAATTCTGCCTGGGGTCTGATTGTGTGATCTAACATTTTAAACAGAAGGGTTTTGTAAAGACTGGGCGCCTTGTTAATGAAGATAGTGACTGCTCGGCTATCCTACAAACCACACAGGCAAGAAGCTGCCAGTGATCATGGTGGGATTCTAAGTAGAGTGTAGTGAAGAGTCAGGGGGACTTGAGACTACAGTTTCCATCCTCCAACTGGGAAAATGAAGGTTAGAGATGCTTTCCTGAACCCTACAACTGCTTACGAGTTCTGTGAAAAGGGGTACCCTCCCTGAAAACAGGAGATCCTGCCACACCCAACGGGGCTGGGCTCGTGTCAGATTTGGTGCCAGGTACAGGGATTTTGAACAGCCTTACAAAACCATCACACAGTCAAGGGCAGAATTTAAAAAGGGGAAAAAGGAATTTGTTTGCAGACATTATGACCCTATCCTGTTTGAATTTTTTTGAGCAAGTAGTGTAGTGTAGAAGAAGGATGTCTTCTCTGTACAGTGCTATGAATTTGGAACAGCTGAGAAAGATCTGTATGGAAAAGGACTTTCCAAGTGAGAACAAAAAATAAAAAGCAACTCATAGAGGCCCTTATGGCAACTGAGACTGAGGATGTGCCACCATGCTTAGAGCCACAGGTGGTGACTCCAGATGCCCAGAGCCCAGAGGAGCAGGAGCCATCCACAGACAAGGACCTGGAGCTGAGGAGGCTGCGGATGCAGGAGAAACAGCTTGAGATGCTGCAAAAGAGGTTTGAGATGGAACTACAGGAAAGGCAGCAACAGAGAGAGGCTGAGGCTGAGGAACGGCAGCAACAGAGAGAGGCCGAGGTGGAGGAACGGCAGCACCAGAGAGATGAACAGCAATGCCAGAGGAAGTTCAAGCTGGAAAAGTTGAAGCTCCAAAAGACAGCAATCCCAACAACATCCGGGCAAGTAAGTGGTGGCGGTGAGTCTGAAACTCCAGGGCTGGGGTACAAGTTACATTCAAAATTGATGGCTGAGTTTATAGAGGGGGAGGATATAGACATGTTTTTAAATTCATTTGAAAAGGTCTGTATCCAGGCCAACCTACCCAAAGAGACCTGGAGTTTTCAACTGTCTCCACTGCTTACTGGCAAGGGGAGGCATTGGGACAGATGGGCAATCTTGATAGTAAAGATTTTGCTAAGATAAAAACTGCATTATTAAAAAAAATATATCTGAACCCTGATGCATACAGAGCAAAATTCTGGGATCTCCGAAAAGGGCCGAAAATGAGCGTTGAGGAAGTAGCCACTAAACAGCATCAATATTTAAAAACGGTGGGAGGGAGTGAAAGCAGATTCTGTTGAAGCTATTGAAGTGGTGATATTGCTTGAACAGTTCTATTGGATTTGCTCACCTGATCTAGAGCTTTGGCTGGAGGACCGAGATCCAAAGACTGCCAAAACGGCTGTAGAGCTGCTGGATCACTATGCTTAAAGCAGGACTGCTCCCAAAGAGAGTGCTCTGGCAAAGGGGAAAAGTGAGCATTTTGGACAACCAAAAACTACAATGCCTCTGCAAAAAGAAGGGAACTACCTGGTGCCCGAAAGAGAGTTTGAGGATAATAAAAATGATGAATGCTACTATTGTAAACAGCCAGGCCATCTTTCTAGGCAGTGTCCTATGAAGGCCCAAAATGTAAATGGGTCTGTATGAACTGAGACAGTTGCAAACTGTATCTCTGACAATATGAGGGAGCACATTCACCCATTCATGGTGAATGGGGTACAGACTAGAGGGCTAAGGGATGCGGCAGCCTCTCTTACCCTGGTGAAAGGGGATTTGGTGGAGGCTGAACAAATACTGCCAAATCAGTTTGTCTCTCTGAGGGATTACACTGGGGAAAAGAAAACTTACCCCTTTGCCAGTGTTACCCTGGATTGGGGAGATGCAGGTGAAGGGATAAGGAAGGTGGCTGTGGCCGACAAACTCATTATGGATGTTATTGTGGGGGATGATGTTCCACAGGGAGTGGTTTGTGTTGTGACCTGGAGCTAAAAGGATAGGGGCTCCTAGGATCTTCAGGACATCACAGAAATTCAGGCAGGAGAGGTTGACAGACAGGCCAGCCAACCTGTGGCTCTTGTAAAAGAGGGTGATGACAGGGGAATAGAATGTCCTCCAGTGGCAGTTAACCCAACTGCTACTGGAGTTTGCTCTCAGGAGAAAGGGATGACACCTAGCCTGGGGGAGGGGGAAGGTTGTGATACTGAGTTCCCTACTGCCACAGCTATGGACCTCAGCCTGGGAACTGATGGGGACATGCCCCATGCTCTTGGTAAGTTGGAAGACTTAGCAGCAGCACAGTGGACAGACCCCAGCTTAGAGAAGCTAAGGGCCTGTGCAGTGTCTGCTGGGACACAGGGGGTGATGGAAAACAGAGTGTATTGAGACAATAGACTGTTATGCACACAGGACATCAGGACAGTGGGAGGGGTGATGGACAGGCAGCTTGTTGTTCCCCAGAGGTATCATGAGTCATTGCTCAAGATGGCTAATGATATTCCCATGTCCAGACATTTGGGCATTGCTTGTACTATGCAGCGCTTAGCCCACAATTTATATTGGCCCAATATTGCCAAGCAGGTAAAGGAATACTGCAAATCCTGTCATCGGTGTCAAGAAATAGGAAAGGCCAAAAACAAAGCTAGGGCTGCCTTGATTCCCTTACCAATTATGGAGGAGCCATTTCAGAAGGTTGGAATGGATATTGTGGGTCCTTTGAATACCCCAAGTTCCTCGGGGGGAAAAGTATATATATATTTACAGTCATTGATTATGCTACCCGCTATCCAGAAGCCATCATGCTGTCCTCCCTTAAGGCAGACAAGGTGGCAGACACTTTGTTGGAGATTTTCTCCCGTGTTGGGTTTCTGCAGGAGGTTATCTCTGATCAAGGGGGTACCTTTATGTCAAACCTAATGAAGTGTTTGTGAGAGAAGTGTGGTGTCGTACAGAGGCGCACAATGCCTTACCACTCACAAGCCAATGATCTCATAGAGAGATTTAATGGGACCCTAAAAGCAATGCTTATGGTATTTGCAGAGCAGCATGGGCATAACTGGGAGAAATGCCTGCCCCACCTGCTGTTTGCCTACATGGAAGTGCCACAGAAGTCGACTAGGTTTTCACCCTTCAAGTTCTTGTATGAACGCAGGGTGAGGGGGGCCCTAGATTTAATACAAGAAGACTGGGAAGGCAAGCATGCCACCCAAGGGACTCCCATCGTGGAGTATGCACTAAAATTCAGGGAGACGCTGAAGAAGCTTATGGGCATGGCAACTTGGTAGCTGCCCAGCAAAAACCAAAGGCCTGGTACAATCGAAGAGCCAGAGCTCACTCGTACGGGGTAGGACAGGAGGTAATGGTTATGATCCTGGTATGGAAAGACAAGCTGCAAGCTGAGTGGGCACGGTCATACAAGGTAGTCCAGCAGGTAAATTATGTTAATTACATTGTGGAGTTACCTGACCGAAAACACACTCACAGAATGAATCATTTATTTATTTTATTTATTTATTAGAAAAGTCGGATTTACAACCTTTAGAGTCATGGACTCATTTACAAAGGCACCTCATTGAGGGGGTAGACAGAGTTACATAGTGTGGTTACAACAGCGAGAACAGTACAGGTGTAGAACATTAAACACAAAGAACAAATAGGTTACAGTCATATACAAGGTACCCAAGGGTTACATTAGGGGTACAACCCTGGACATACCTAGATAATACCTGGAGAGGGTGGAGGTAGAGATGGGGAGCGGGATGGGAGGGAGGGAGGAGAGGATAGGCTGTCCAGAGGACGTTGTCAAGTCAGCGAGGCCTGACAGGAGGATCCCACAGTGGGATTAATTAGGTGCATCTACAGCAACGAGCTTCATGTAAACATGATGAAGCCATATTTTAATAGCGCTGACATGGTACTTACAGTTTGCAGTCCTCGGGAGGAGCTAGGCGAGGAGGACCCCTTTCTCGACTTGTTAGCCGAGAATAAGCAGGCATTATCTGTGAAGACCATCATGATGTCACCCCAGTTGACACCTGGACAGGCCCAAGAATTGAGGACTGTTTTGCAGGAATTTGCCCCTTTATTTATGCCAAAGCCTTGACAGACACCACTAGCGATGCATGACATAGACACAGGGACCCAAGCACCCATAGGTAGGAAAGCTTACCAGGTGTCAGAGACAGTCCTCAAGGACATTAGGAGGGAGGTGGGTGAGATGCTGGATCTAGGGGTGATCCAGAAGTCCCACAGCCCCTGAGCCTCACCTATAGTCCTTGTACCAAAACTGGATGGGACTACACTGTTCTGAGTAGATTATTGTGAGCTTAACGTCATCATGAAATCTGACACCTACCCAGTGCCACACACAGACGAACTGCTTGACAAACCGGGACGGGGCAACATAAGAGGTACTGGCAGGTGGAACTCACTGACAGGGTTAGGGAATGGTCAGCATTCATCACCCCAATCGGCTTGATCAAGTTCAGGGTCATGCCCTTTGGGATGAAGAATGCCCCGCTACATTCCAGCGGTTAGTAAATCAGGTGTTTCAGGATACAGAGGATTTTACAGTTGCCTACCTGGACAATATTGCTATTTTTAGCCATAGCTGGGAGGAACACCTGACACACCTGAGGGAGGTATTTGGCCGAATACAGGCCACAGTTCTGAATATTAAGGCAGAAAAGTGCCAGGTGGTCATCGCAGAGGTCACTTATTTGGGACATGTGGTGGGGTGAGGCCAACTCCACTCAAATCAAGCGAAAATAGAGGTGATTGTGTCATGGCCAATGCCTGAAATCCAGAGACAAGTCAGGAGCTTTCTTGGGACAGCAGGGTACTATATAAAATGTGTTCCCAACTACAGCTCCCGGGCCACTCCTTTATCTGGGTTGTTGACCAAGAATAAGCCTAGGAGGGTAAAATGGGACACAGCCTGTGAGCGAGCCTTCACACAGCTGAAAACCTCCCTGTGTAGGGCCCCAGTGCTGGCTAGCCCAGACTACAACAGGCCATTTGTGGTGCAGATGGGCGCCTCAGATTTGGGAATAGGGTTAGTTCTCAGCCAAGTATCCAATCAGGGGAGAGAGCACCCCATTGTATACTTAAGCAAGAAGCTGCTTCCACGGGAACAAGCCTACTGGTATTCTACAATAGAAAAGGAATGCCTCGCCTTAGTTTGGGCATTAAAAAAACTGAAACCATACATTTATGGAAGTCATTTCAAGGTACAAAATGGATCACAACCCATTACTCTGGTTGGGCCAAATGGGGAAAACAAATGGAAAACTTCTGAAATGGAGTCTTGTCTTGCAGGCTTATGACATGGAGGTTTCCCATAGTCCAGGCTCTAAAAATTGGAATGAAGATGGCCTATCACGAAAACTGGCTCAATAACAGAACTGGGAAGAACTGTCTCCAATAGGGGCGTGTTCCCTTCAGGTTCTGTTTTGGGAGAGAGGGATGTGGCAACATAGGCCTGTATCCTTTATTAATGTTCATATGTAAGTGCTGTAATGTAATTCAGAGTTAAGACGCTGTCTCGTTAAAAGGCCAGGAAGAGTGGACAAAATAAAAGAGAATTTCTGTTAAAGCCAGCCTAGGCCTGGCATTCACATAGATAAGGATCAGATAGGTTTGTGACCATAGCAGTGATAACTCTTGGTTTGAATAGTCAGACTGGACATTTAGCCTCCACTAGCAGGAAAAGGCCAGCAGGAGGCCAGTTTAAGGTCATGACTTAAAAACCAGAAACCAGGTTATGCAAAAACCAGATGTTACAGGGGTTTGACATGGAACCACAGTGACACCTGCAAGATGAGATGAAACTGTTGCACCCCAGTCTCTATATCTCAAAGGGGATGGGTGTGGCTTGAAAATGACCATTCAGACTGTATTTAACTAAACACATTTTGAAAATCAGTGCACTTTTAGCTTGGAGTCTGAAGCCTGAAGACTTGGAGAATCTCAGAGCTAAAATAACTTACCAAGCTGGTATATACTTTTAAACAAAAAGTATATATGATAGGCCTGGAAAAAACTCTAAACCAGACCTGAGTGTGTGAAAGTGGGACTTTTCACATACTGAACAGAGAGTCTGATTTTTAAGTCAGAATTTTGGAAACAAAGACTTTTCACCAAGAAAACACCTGGATTCTCTAAAGGGATCTTCAGAGAATTGACTTTGATCACATACTTGCTACAAATCTGTTGTTTGAGGAACTTTCATCAGCAAGAGAAACATTCCTCTCAAAAGTACATCTGATATTTTCTGGACTCTGAAACCTCAAACAAGGTGTAGTTTAGGCTTACAGTGTAGAGTGTCTCTGTATAACCATCCAATATTTATTTTTCATATTGCCTGCTTTCCAAATCTTCCAAATTGTAGAATTTACTGTGTTGTTTTTATTTATGTAAACTTATTATAATTCTTATCAACTCTGGCTGGGGTCTGATTGTGTGATCTAACATTTTAAACAGAAGGGTTTTGTAAAGACTGTACACCTTGTTAATGAAGATAGTGACCACTCGGCTATCCTACAAACCACACAGGCAAAAGGATGTCAGTGGCCGTGGTGGGATTCTAACTAGAGAGTATAGTAAAGAGTCAGGGGGGACTTGAGACTACAGTTTTCACCCTCCCACTAGGAAAAGGAAGGTTGAAGATGCTTTCCTGAACCCTACATCTGCTCACAAGTTCCATAGACACTAAGCAGTTCTCTAGCACATCATTTTACTCTTTCGGGCCATAACTTCTGGCCAGTTTACCCACACCACTTACAAGCAGTTCCCGAATACCTAAGGCATCATCCCTAAGTTCTCTTAAATATGATTTCCTACCTCGCCCACTGTTGCTACTGCTACTGCTGTTCTTGCTGCAAAGGCGACTTTCTCTGTCTTCAGCCGTACATTTGACAGTGCTGCCTACATTGCTGTGGACTGTTCCCGCTCGCTCTCTCAAACTCTCTCTCTCTCTCTCTCCCTGATTTTGTTTAGCAAGCATGCATGCAGGTATCCCTTTCACGCAGGTGCATAAGGAACTCCGCTTGGCAGACTGCTTTTTTTTTATTGGTATTTATGCTCCTGTGCTCCTGCAGCCCTTGCATTCTGGGGGAGCCCCAGCCACATCACCCTGGCATCCACCAGCTGGCGCATCGATCCAGGGCTTACCCCCCGGCAGGGTCAGCAGAGAGGGCCATCCCCCTCCGAGACCGGATCAAGGAATCACGCTGTGGCTAGCCAGGTGTGGGGCCTTCGGCTCCCCCATCATCCTCCAGGAGCTGTGTTTTCTTGTTTTCTTTGCCCCTTGGGGTAGCGCAGCATGCAGTGATGCCTGCGACGGGGCCATGCACGCTCCAGTGCACGGCCCCATCAAGCATCTGCAGCGCATCTCCTCCCACGCAGTAGCAGCTCCATGGTGCCAAGCCCCAGCCTTCGCCAGGGGTCAGGCGTGCACCGGCCACTGAACTCCCCCTCCTCCCTAGAGATGGAGAGCAGTCCATCAGATGCTCAATCCATCTCCATCCCTGCCAACCCCTAGCCGTCCATGCTTGTTCCCAATCACAGGTCACCGGCATAGCGCGAGGTAAGGTTCCAGCGCCTCAGCACCACCAGGCCGGTCCTGCCTTTTTTTTTTTTTTTACCAGTTGGATTGTTTTATACAGACAGGGGAGGGGATCTACATTAAAAAAATGCAACTGTTTTACAACTAAAAATACAGCAAGGTGGACTTGGTACACTGAGCAGCGGTGTCGTGATCTACACGGGTCTGTCAGATCCTGTGAGATCTGAGGGGGTTCTGATTTCATGCAGACAGGGCTGCTCATCCCTAGTTTGTACTACTTCTTATCAAGTGCTGAGTTCTTTTGGAGAATTGTTGGGAGCAGGGCTGGCAGGCAGGGCTTCGTGGAGCCTATGGTTGCCATTTTTCCTCCTTCTTTCTCCCACACCGCGGCATTGTGAGCGTGTGTGGAGGTGTGCATGCGCCTCATAGCCACGCTCCTTGCTTCTTGAGCTCTGATGCTGCCACTCGGCCTCCACCAGGTGGCAGCCAAGGAGCATGACAGCTGATCCCCCCCACTCCGAGTGAGGAGAGCAGTCAGGCAGATGCTCAATCCTCTCCCTCCCCTGCCAACCCCCGCCAACCCAAGCCAAACTCAGGTTACCAGCATGACATGAGGTGTGGTGTCCAGCGCCTCAACCCTCAGCAGGCCTACTTTTCTTTTTCTTTTTTTTTTTTATGAAACTGCCAAGTCATCAGGTGCAAGGGAAAGTGAAAGTGGAGCCATCCCAAGACAAGCACCCGGGAGTTTAGCACTTTTCTTTAACAAAAAAAAAACAACAAAAAACAAACACAAAAACTATACCTTATAAAAAATTACTGGTTGGGCAACCACATGCTCAACCAGCCTGTGCTGCCACCTCAGGCTTCTGATTACATCGGAGCTCTCTAGCTTCCCTTTCGAGGTCTGATGTAATCAGAACCCCTCTGTGGCAGCAGAGGCTGGTTGTGCACGGTTACCCAACCGGTATGCTCTAGTTATTACATTTCATTTAATGAAATTCCAAATTGTAAAGCCTGGAAAGTAAGTGCGATCAGATTAGGATTACATTACTATTAGTCATAACCAGGATATTACAGCATTCATCAATACTTGTTACTTCATAGGGGATCGCTTCACATTTTATGGATATGAGCCCAACAGAAGGTTTTAAAAAACCTATACATGCTCAGTGCTGTGGACACTGCTGATACTAAAAGTCTTAAGAACAGGTTCCTGCCAATTTTACATGACTTCGTGCCCAAACATCCCAAAAAGAGTAATAGCCTGAGTCCATATGGTAGCATACACTGGATAGTTCAAGTTACATAAAACCAGCCTTAGCAAAATAGTATTATTCTGCCAAAAGTTGGAAATCATAAATGTGTAACAGTTGGGCTGGCAGTACAGCCTAGAGGTTAGAGTAACGAGCTGTGAATGAGCGTGGTACATCCAGCAGACCTGGATTTGATTCCCATGACCTTTTACTTGCATACTGTATGACTCTGAGCAAGTCACTAAACCACCCAGTGCTCCCATGTTGCCTCTGAAAACAGGCACCTGTGCCTTGCGAGCCTTACCCAGTTATCAAAGAATAAAATAAAAATTGCTTTATGTACTGATTAGCTATGCAAACTTGATAGCTTGCAGTACTCTAAGTAAATTTGTAAAGAATAATGAATAAAAATGTGCAACAGAAGTATTTGTATCATACTTCAGAGCCCTATCTCCAGGCTTAAACAATATTATACATATCTTCTTCGGGGATATCTCTGTCATTAGGTCACACCTATGAAACTCAGACATCAAGCGTCAGTATTACATGGAAGCTTTTTCTGCAGCAGCCTATTAGGGGCTGCCCATGCTGACATCAGGCTCCAATGTCACTTGCCCTATGTAAGTGGTGGCGGCCCCGCTCTCTCCTCAGTTCTCTCCAGTCATCAACCATTCCCGCACAGAGTCCACAGAAGCTTTGTCACTCAGTTCAACCACCAAAACTACTGACCTTTTTCTTTGTTTTTTTCCTTTGAATCACTTAGAAAACATAGAAACATAGACTTTGACGGCAAATAAGGACCGCTTGGCCCATCTAGTCTGCCCATTTCCCTACGTACAGGATAGGCCGCAGATCCTAGTTAACCAACAGCCTATTTCTTCCTACCCCTCACAAGAATTGCCTTATGTCTGTCCCATGCATTCTTGAATTCTCCCGCAGTTTTAGACCCCACAACCTCCTCAGGAAGGCTGTTCCATGCATCCACTACCCTCTCTGTGAAATAATACTTCCTTACATTTGCCCCTAGACACGCCCCCTTCTATCTTTAAATTGTGTCCCCTTGTTCTTGCGTCTCTTTTTCTGAAAGATGCTACCCTCTTGGACTTTGTTGATTCCACTGAGGTACTTAAAAGTTTCTATCATGTCCTCCCTCTCCCTTCTTTCCTCAAGGGTATACATATTAAGCTCCTTTAGTCTCTCCTCATACGGCTTCTCTTGCAGACCCTGCACCATTTTAGTTGCCCTCCTCTGGACTGCCTCTTATCCTATCTATCTCCTTGCAGAGATGGGGTCTCCAGAACTGAACGCAGTACTCCAAATGGGGTCTCACCAACTGTCTGTACAGAGGGATAACAACTTCCTGTTTTCTGTTGCTGATGCCTCTCCCTAGGCATCCCAGTATACCCCCAGCCCTCCCTACTGCCTTCTCACACTGCTTGATAACCTTAAGGTCATCTAATATGATTACCCCCAGGTCCCTTTCCTTTTTGTTGTTGTTACTACCTCCTCCCCATTACGTATTCTTCCCTGGGTTCTTATTTCCCAGGTGCATTACTTGCACTTCTTTGCATTGAATCCTAGCTGCCATACTTCAGACCATTCCTCCAACCTTGCCAAGTCCCTTCTCATCCTTTCCAAGCCTCCTTGTGTATCAGCCCTGTTGCAGATCTTTGTGTCATCTGCAAAAAGGCATACTTTTCCTTCCAGTCCTTCTGCAATGTCACTGATGAAGACATTAAAAAGGACTGGACCCAATACTGAACCCTGCGGTACCCCACTAGTAACCCCTCTTTCTTCAGAGTGGACTCCATTTACAATTACCTTCTGTGTCCTGTTGTGCAGCCAATGTTTTAACCAGGCTACCACCCTGGGACCCACTCCCAGGCTGGTTAATTTGACTATTAATCTTTTGTGTGGGACAGTGTCAAATGCCTTGCTAAAGTCTAGATAGGCCATGTCCACAGCTCCTCCCTGGTCTACTACTTTGGTCACCCAGTCAAAGAAATCTATTAGATTCATCTGACATGACCTTCCCGCTGTGAACCCATGCTGCCTTGGGTCCTGTGCCCCACTGGCCTCTAGGTATTCAACTATTCTTTCCTTCAGAAGTGACTCCATCACTTTCCTACCACAGAGGTCAGACTGACAGGTCTGTAGTTTCCTGCCTCTGTCTTGGTCCCACTTTTGGAAGGGAATCACATCCGCCTTCCTCCAGTCCTCGGGTACCACACCATCCTCCCATGATTTATTAAAAAGAGTAGCCAGTGGTTTCACTAGTTCCTCCCTTAATTCTTTTAGAATTCTGGGGTGAATTCCATCAGGACCCATTGCTTTGTCCACCTTCAGTTTTAGGAGTTCTTGCAGAACCCTTTCTTCTGTGAAAGGACTGGGATCGACCCCCCTATCAAGAGTGCTTCTGTTAATTGGATTAGGCACTTCCCCCCTCCTCTTTTGTGAATACTGAGCAGAAATATTCGTTCAGTATCCCTGCTTTTTCACTGTCCCCCTCTGCCCACCCACCGTTCATTCTATTCAGCCTCACTATCCCTCCCTTTGTCTTTCTACACTCACTGATGTACCTTTAAAAGGTTTTATCCCCCTTCTTAACTGAGTTGGCTATCTTTTCCTCAGTTTGGGCCTTTGCTATTCTGACTTCCCTCCCTGCTTTCTTCTGCCTTAACTGGTACAGCTCTCTGTCCTGCTCCTTCTGTGTTTCCTTATACTTCCGGAATGCTATCTTTTTCTTCCTGACTTTCACAGCCACCTCTTTTGAGAACCATAGTGTCTTTTTCTTTCGTTTTTGATTTGTTTATTTGCTTCACACAAAGGCGTGTTGCCTCTGTGATGGCAGTTTTGATGATTCCCCATTGTTGCTCCACACCTCCTTCTAGCCTGTTTGCTAGTGCATTACTGAGGCACTCTCCCATCTTGCCAAAGTCAGCCCTCCTAAAGTCCAGTACCCTCACTTTTGTGTGGCTTGACTCTGTAGCTGAGTTTAACATGAACCACACTGTTTGATGGTCACTTGTTCCCAGATGGCAACCCACTTCTAGATCTGAGATCCTCTCACTGCCTCCATTTGAGAGTACGAGGTCTAAGATTGCTCCCTCACAGTGGGTTCCGAAACTAGCCGTCTGAGGCCTGCCACCTGTAGGGCATCAAGAATGGCCCTGCTGTTGGATGTGGCTGCAGCAAATGTGCTCCAGTTAACATCTGGCATATTCAGGTCTCCCATCAACAGTATCTACCCTTTCTCTGCCATTCTAAGAATGCCTTCTATCATATCCTTGTCCATTCCCTCCACCTGACATGGGGGTCTGTACACAACCCCTGTGTGGATTGTGGTGCCATTTCCAGTCTCCAAGGTGATCCACAGTGCCTCCTCTCCTCCCTGTTTACTCTTTTGTTCAGTTGCCTTTATCCCTTCCCTTACATAGAGAGCTACTCCTCCCCCTCTTCTCCCCTGCCTGTCTCTCCTGTAGGTTATGTACCCTGGTGTGTTAACATCCCAGTCATGGTTCTCTGTGTACCATGTTTCTGTGACTGCTATGATATCCTGGCATCCCTCTTCCATCAAGGCCACCAGCTCAGGGAGCTTGTTGCCCAGACTACAGGCATTGGTACTCATTATCCTTCATTTCCTGATGGCCTTACTCCTTTTTGCCCCATCCCTGTCCTTCTTGCCTTTGTCACTGTCTCCATTTACCCCTGCCCTTCTCCCTATCGACACCTCTATGTTGGTGTTTGCCGCACTTACTACTGTGATTTTTTGGGGTGGCTAGGATTTCCCTGCTCCTTTCCAGTGCCTCCCCCCTTGGCTAGTTTAAATGCTTGCCGATGAAGCATTTAAACTTATCACCTAGGATTCTGGTTCCCCTCCTGGACAGATGCAACCCATCATGCCAGTATAGGCTTGCATCACTCCAGGTGGACCCCCAGTCCCCAATGAAGCCAAATCCCTGAGCTCCACACCAGTTTTTCAACCACTGATTGAATCCCATGGTGTGGAACACTGTAGCTTCTCCTATGCCATAGATGGGCAGCACCTCGAAGGTTGCAAATGCGTGCTGCTTGTCTAGACCCTCCCCAATTCCATAAACTCTTCCTGCACTTCTAATCCTTTCTTAGCCAGGTCATTTGTCCCTAGAGTGGACAATGACATCCAACTCCCTCCCTGTGCAGCTGCTCAAGGCAATCCTGAGGATTCGCTCCCTGTCCCTCCAAGCCATGGCGCCAGGCAGGCACCTTACCTCCCTCTCCCTTCCTCCCCAAGTTCTACCTTCCTAACAATGGAGTCCCCCACCAGGGTTGTTTCCTTCCCTCACGGGGTCCCCTGCCACCCCTCCTGTGGGTCTCCTTTGTGGAGGTTCCAACATCTCCTTGGTCTCCACTGCAGGTGCCTCCATAGAGGAGCCACACTTTGCCAGAATGGCATAGGAATTGTGGAGACGTACAACTGGAGGGATGCGCCTCTGTTCCACCACCCTCACCCTCTCTGAGCCCACTGTGGTCTAACTGCTCCTCTTTCTTGGCAACCTCTGAGGCAACGGCAGTGGCACTGGTGGTCCCTGGATGGAAGAGGAGGTCCCACAAATCCTGGCCAACTCAGCCTGGAGATGAGCAACCTCCTTCCTCAGCCCAGAGAGGTGCCTGCAGATGGGACAACACCGCATCCTCCAGAACGTCTCCCGGAAGACTGCTGCTCCACAGCCACTGCACTGCACCACTCCAATCATGTCTTATTTCTGGCCCCTTAACTGTTTGCAATCCTTACTCTTTCCTCTGTTTTTTTTTTCCTCTCTCTCCCCTTAGTTTCTGCCTGTGTGCCCTTTAAACTCCTGATTGTCCTGTTCTGAGACAAGAATATCCTATATTTCTCAGTAGACCCCTTACTTGCTCAGAGGCAGACCTCCAGCAGCAACGAGGACCGGGATCACCGTCAGGGTGAACGTTCCTTAGGACAGTCCTTATCCTGACAAGAGTGTTTCCTTGAGGACTTGTCCTGGGCCTTGGTGGCCTGAGAGCCTGAAGAAGATGCCAGTGGTTGAGCAAGGCCACGGGAGACTCCTGCTCTCTCAGAGGCAGACCTCCAGCAGCAACTTTATTTTAAAGTGATTCCTTTTGTCTTCGTATGTCGAGAACTAATCCATCGTCAGCCCTCTTCTGTTGCTGCCACTGCAGAAAGAAGATTTCTTCTACCGACGACCACAAACTCTGTGTCTGCTGTCTTGGGCCTGGCTACAACGTTCTCACATGTGAGCTCTGCCTGAAGTTCAACCTCACCACCTTGTGCCAAAGCAAGAAAGCCCTACAGAAGTTCCTCATGTAGCAACAGGCAGCCAGCAGAGAGCAGGAGTCTCCCGGGCCCTTGCCCAATCACTGGCATCTTCTTCAGGCTGTTAGGCCACCAAGGCCCAGGACAAGTCCTCAAGGAAACACTCTTGTCAGGATAAGGACTGTCCTAAGGAAAGTTCACCCTGACAGTGATCCCGGTCCCCATTGGATTCTTCCTCCTCTTCCCCTGGGATCGCTCCATCAAATGCTTCGTTGTCGATGCCTTGCTCCATGCAGACCTCTGTTCCTATCAGGACCCCCATGAAGAAGAGTTCTCCCAGCCTTCACAGGGCTGCAGAGGGGCCATCGGCCTCTGAGTCGTCAGCCCTAGCCAAGCTGTCAAGACCTCTCGAATCTCGAGGTCCACAGGCAGTAGGCCCCACCGCTTCTACTATGGTTAGCAGCAGTTCATTGGAGCTGGGCCCCATGCTCCCTCCATCAGTGCCTGTGTCGACGATGCTTCCTTTTCCCACCATCGACCATACTCCTATTCTTTCCTCCACTACCACGTCTCTCATACAACAGTTTGTTCTATGGCCTGGGCTATCATCACCCATCATTAGGTGCTGCCTTGGCATCAATGCCAGTTCAACCTGTCCACCTCTTACCTTCTAGAGAGCCATCAGTACTCCAACCAGTGGTTCCTGCTTCTGAACAGGCTGACGTCGAGGAAGAATACCACCCTGACGTCATCCTTCCTGAGCCAGAGGATGAGGAGGAAGACACTGAAGTGGACTCCTCTGATAGGTCTACTGTTTCCTCCAGGAGTAAGGACTCAGTCAAACACACCCCCAGATCCCCCCCCCCCCGGATGACCCCTCTTCTTCAACATCATGAAGCAGCTTTCACTATGGGGTTCCAGACTGAGGAAGAGGATGTCACAAGGAGGAATCTACTGGAATTCTTGGAGATCCCAGAATCTCCACCGAAAGTTATTCCCCCTCTGCTGCCAGCACTGAATGATGCTGCCACTACTTTCTGGCACAGGCCCAACCTGATACCAGTCATGCCCAGAAAGGATGATAAGCTTTACCAGACACCTCAGGGGCTGCCCTTTTATGCAGCACAGCCGGAAACTGACTCAGTAGTAATCAAGGCAGCTCATGACAGGACTAAGGCACCCTAGTTCCCTACCCCCAGACCAGAAATCTAGGAAACTAAACCTCTGGGGCAAGAGGAGTTTTGCCTCTACAACTCTAGGACTTAGAATTGGCAATTACTTGGCTTATGTGATTAAGTACCAAAATACCCTCTGGAGGAAGGGCAAAGCTGTTGTTCAGGCCTTCCCTGAGAGACCAGAGCTTCTCTAAGTTCTCCAGACCTCAGAAGATGTTAGCAAGCATCACCTATGCCACCTATGATATTGTTGATACTAAGGCCAGGGCAGCTGCTTCTGGCATTTGCCTTACAAGGCACTCCTGGCTTAGCATCTCGGGCTTTGCAGCTGACGGCCAGCAAAAGGTATTGAATGCCCCTTTTGTGGGTCACAAACTCTTTGGTCCTGATGTGAAAGCTATTATCAATGACCCGCAGGCCTCAGGCAGGGCTATTTGGTCTGTCCACTCCCTATATCATACCCAGCCCTGGACTAGACTGAGGTCCTCCTTTTGTAAGATCTCACACAAGTCGGGTTCCAGAACCAAGCTCCAGTGCAACACAGGGCCAGCTGTCCCTTGCCTGCCCCCTCCTCCACCTCTGCCTTCTCCGCCAAGCACTCCAGAGGAGGAGGTGCAGCCCCGGCCACCAGTTCATCCTCAGCCTGACTCCTTGCTGGACCTCCCCCTTTTGTTTCAAGCCAGGAGGTTCTCCCTCCATTTGTCCCAGTGGAGAACAATCACTACAGATGCTTGGATCCTACAGATAATCAAAACGGGCTATACTCTAGAACTTCTAGAACAGTCTCCAGATGTTTCCTCCGTCCCCACCTTATCTTCCAGACCATACAGAGGTGCTTAGGAAGGAGGTGCTCTCCTTGATGCGTAAAAGGGCCATAGAATCAGTGCCCAGGCATCAAAGGAACAAAGGGTTCTACTCCAGGTTCTTCTTGGTTCCCAAAAGAACAGGGGACTTGAGGCCTATTCTAGTCCTCAAGGAGCTGAATCTCTTTATCAAGTACAAAAAGTTCCAGAAGGTCACCCTGCATAACCTTCTTCCTCTGCTCAAGCAGGGTGACTGGCTATGCTCCCTTGGTATGCAGGATGCCTATCTGCATATTATGGTTTGTCCCCCTCACAGGTGATACCTGCAGTTACTGTTCCAGTGGGATCATTACCAGTTCAGGGTATTGCCCTTTGACTTATCCTCTGCACCACGGGTATTTAGCAAGTGCTTAGCAGCTATGGCAGCAGCCCTCTGGCACAAAGGCCTCTATGTGTTCCCATACTTGGACGACTGGTTACGGAAAGCACTTTCCTCAATGTCTCACCGGCATTTGACACTGTGGACCATGGCGTGTTGATGGAGCACCTGCAAGTATGTTGTGGACTGGCTGGTACAGTTCTAAACTGGTTTCGAGCTTTCCTCACTGGCAGGACGCAGCAGGTGGTATCTGGGATTTTTTTTCCTCTGCCCCTGCCATGTGGGGTCCCGCAGGGCTCCATTTTATCCCCCATGTTGTTTGCAGTTTATATGCTTCTGCTGGGGGAGATTGTAAGATGGTATGGACTGAGTTTTCACTGCTATGCAGATGATACTCAGCTATACATGTCTTTTGTGCCTGAGCAGCAGGAAATGGTCTTGGTATTTAACTGTTGCCTTGCTGAGATCCAGGGCTGGAGGAGGGCCAACTGGTTGAGGTTGAATCCAGACAAGACTGAAGTACTGGTGGTGGAATCTGGTTGCCCGGGGGTGAGGGCACAATCTGGTCACGTCTCAGGGCCGAGGCTAGGGGACTCCCAGTTGCTTACCTCTGATCAGGTAAAGAATCTTCGTGTTGTTTTGGACTGTGGCCTGACACTTAAATCACAGGCGTCGGACATGGTCCAGACTTCATTTTACCATGTGAGAAACCTAGCCAGGATCAAACACCTGATGCCCCCAGGTGATCTAACACTAGTCCATGCCTTTGTGACCTTGCACCTTGAGTATTGCAATGCCTTCTACCTACGGCTGTTGTGGTAGAGCTTTGCCACCTGCAGCTAGTGCAGAATGAGGCAGCCGGGTTGTTAACCAACCTTTCTAGGTCATGTCATATTACACCTGTGCTGTGCTGTCTGCACTGGCTGCTAGTCAGGTGGTGGATCTCCCTCAAGGTCAGTTTGCTGATCTAGAAGGCCCTACACAGCCCGGGGCCCGGCTACCTGCAAGACCTCCTGTGACACTATCACCCCTCCCGTCCCCTTCGCTCAGCTGATGAGTGACTTTTAGAGGTTCCCAGGGTTGCTCTTAAAACATCTGGGGCCCAAGCTTTTTATTTCATGACCCCAACCCTGTGGAACTCTCTCCCTCATCAGATGCGAGAGATCCCCACACTGAATGCATTTAAACGAGAGCTAAAAACATTTTTATTCATGCAAGCTTTCTCTCTCACTTAGTTAACTAGCTTAGAGATGTAATAATTTATTGTCATGTTATTGGGTTGAATATGTTTGTACAGTGCCTTGAGTCCAAATGAGAAAGTGCGCTATATGAAATAAAATATTTCCCATCATGAGAATACCTGATTTCATACTTGAAATAATATTTGTACCTTGTGTTCTATGTTTTGTGTGAATATGTTTTGCAGAAATGTACACGAGAAACTTAAATCACTATGTGTAGAATCAGGAGCGCCTTGTAAATAGGACTTAAAATGTTATTTATACAGAAATATCACCATTAGGGTTATAAATACCCTTTTTACAAGGTGCACCTGTTAAATAATATAATCTAAAAGTTACAATGAACAGATAATATAAATAAATATAGAGCTAGTGCACATAACAGACTCATGGAGCAGGGAAAACATTAAATTGCACATACAAACAGTACAATACAATGATCATAAAACAAGTCAAGTACATTATGATTTCCTTTTGCCCACCTATTACATGCACATCAAAAAGTTAATTCTTGCTTCATTGCGGTTTTTGCAGTTGATGGGATTTCCAGATTTCAAAGATGGGGGGGGGGGCGGCGGAGTTCATTCCAACAATAAGTAGCTTTATACTGGAACGTCATTTTACTAAAATTAATTATTTTTGGTACTATCAAATCCCTAGCACCCCTTTCCCTCAGGTTAAGACCATGGTTTGGCTTTTGTGGCTTTCCAGTTAGACCAAGTAGTGTTATTTTTTAGTATTCCCTGTACGTGATTTGCCCATATACCCTTCCTTCTTATGTCAAGGGAGCTCCAACCGAGGACAGTATACATCGTACAATGAGTGCTATATTTACAACATAATATATATCTCGACAGTCTATTATATGTTGTATCCAATTTCTGTAATTGCTTTTTATGGGCTTTTTACGAACGCGTTCATTCACATATCGGACCTGTGTAGTACAGTATGGTCTGCACGCCCATTGGCCCATACTGTAGACCAGTAGGCGTACAGACAGTACTGTACGCTGTCAGTCAGTGAGCGGCATGCAGGCGGGGTACCGCTGACTGAGGGGGTGCTGAGTGGTGGGGACTGCAATGGGCGGGTGGGGAAGGGGGGTTCCCTAGACCACCAGGAGTCCATTTTCGCTATATCCGCCCGCGATCAGGCGCTGGGGGGTTGGGGATTCCACTGGACCACAAGGGATAGGTACAACATTTGCCCGTGATCGGGTGTTGGATAGCGGTCCACTGGACCACAAGGGAGTTAGTTCATTTATGCCCGCGATCAGGCATTGGAGAGCAGTCCACTGGACCACCAGGGATATGTACCACATATGCCCGCGATCGGGCAGTGGGGGGGAACTTCGCTTCCGGGGCAGGCAGCTTGTAGACAGTGGTCCGGGTGGGCGGGTGGCCACCCATGGGTGGTGGCTGTGGGTGGCCTGGATTTGTTCCTGGTTTTACCAGGCATATCTTTGCGCCCCCCTGAGTGGTGCAAAGCGGGTTTGTGCCAGCATATGTGCCACACATCCCGGGCTGAATATCGGGATGTGCCGCATATGCATGGGCATGCCCCCTGCACTTGCACCGCATACATTACTGTTGCACCCTGGTGCATCGGGAGTTGTGCAGCGCAACCTGCCCCATTGAATATCGTGCTGGGGCGCATCCCACCCTTGGTCTTTAGCAATTTTCCTAAATCTAAATTTTGGCTTGGATTTTATTGTCAACTGATCCGGACTAAAACTACAGATTTTACTACTACTACTACATATGAATGAATGGATGAATGAATAGTCCAGGGAGCTCCTGTTGTTGACTCTAGAGTGCATTCTGTAGTTGTTCCAGTCTTTGGGCATCACTGTCAATCAGCCCAAGTCTGTGCTGACCCTGTCCCAGCGGTTACAGTACGTAGGAGTGGTTCTGAACTCTACTCAAGGCAGGGTCTTCCTTCCCCAAGACAGGGTGGACCACCTCATTGCCCAGGCCCAATAGGTGGCTCAGAGCCAGTATGTTCCAGCCAGGACATTTTTGAGGCTACTAGGCCTAATGACTGTGGCCATTGTTACAGTTCCTGTGGCCAGGTTACACATGAGGGTCCCAAAGTGGACCCTCAGGATCCAGTGGGATCATCGCTCAGACAATCTAGTTTATTTTTTTAATTTTTTTATTTTATTAAACTCTAGGATTACAAATACATTTGAGCAAGAACTGCTCATTTACAAAGGTTCCACGTCAGAGGATGGAGGGTAACATACATACAAAGGTTGACAATTGTTTACAGTCTTAACACATTTTTGGATTACAGTCATACATGTAGGGAGAGTTCAGAGACCAGCTTAAATGAAATCTCAGAGTTAAAATTATACCAAAAGGACAGTTGGGGCGAGCAGGGTAGGAGGGGGTACGGAAGAAGTAGGCAGGCTGAGGGGCCTCTGTCAGAGTGAGGGGTGGTTAGAAGTAGTGTAAGTAGAGTTAGAGATGAAGGGGAAGATGTCTGCGAAGTGCAGTAGTGGAGGGAGGGGGTGTGAAAGGTGGGGGAAGGGCAGGAGTGCAGTAGTGGAGGGAGGGGGTGTGAAAGGTGGGGTGAGAAGGGCAGGGATGAAGTAGGAAGAGCAGGTGCCACTAGTGTGGTTAGCTGTGAGAGGTTACAGGTCACAGGTCAGATACAATCAGGTGGATGGAAAGGCAGTCCCTTTAGGAGAAGCAGTCACATTGCATGGTTGAGGTGAGGTAGAGTCGGAGATTCCTTTTAAAGGGTCCAAGCGTAGCAGAAAAAAGTGCTTCTTTGTTGAGGGTGTTGTACCACTGAGGAGCCCTGTGCGTGAATGTCCGCTGATCCATTGCTCTCCAGCACCTGGGAACCTGGGAGGTTTGATGTTGGGCACTACGTGTATGCTGGGTACTGTCATGGGTAGTAAGGAGCTTTTCAACACCTGGGGGCATGAGCCCGAGGAGAACCTTTTTGGTTAACAGGCAGGTCTAGTATTGTATTCGACTGTGGAGAGGAAGCCAACCAGCCTGAGCGTACAGGTCACAGGTGTGTGTTAGGCGGGCAGCGCCCGTGGTTCAGGACGAGTTTATGTGTCCTGAACCATTCTTCAACACGCTTGAAGTCAAGCTGCAACTGATTTTCCAGGAGTTTGGTGTCATGGTGACTAGTGAACAGGACTGCGCCATCCACGTAGAGTAGTATTTTTTTGGTGGCAGATGCTAGGGAGGCTGTTCAGAAAAAGAGAAAAGAGTAAGGGCCCCAGTATAGACCCCTGCGGGCTCTGGAGAGGACTGGCTTTTCATCAGAGGTGACACCGGCACTCCTAACACATTGGACCCTGCCCCCGAGGTAGCTAGCAAACCATAGCAGTGCCTCATTGGAGAGCTCGATAGTAGACAGTTGCCTGAGTAAGAGTGGATGATTTACAGTGTCACATGCCTTCGTTAGGTCAATAAATACTGTCCCCCCCACTGTTTCCTTGGTCAAGCATGGCATGGATGAAACTTGTAAATTCCAACAGCGCCGTGGTGGTACTATGACCTTTTCTGAATCCATGCTGTTCTAGGCATTGGACTTCATACTTATTTAGGAATTCAACTAATTGGTCTGAGACAATTCGTTTCAGGGCTTTAGATAAGGGGGGGAGGAGTGAGATGGGTCTGTAGTTGATGTGTAGGGCCCTATCTCCGCTTTTATGTACAGGTGTGATAGTGGCCAATTTCCAAAGTGAAGGGAATTGCTCCAGTCTTGGGGAGAAGAGATTAACTGGTCATTGTCTCCTCCCCAATCCGCAGAGTGCTTCACTGGTGGATGGACCTGCCAGTCTTTTAAAAGGGGTCCCCTTCCTTATCCCCACTCCTCGGCAAATCCTCACCACAGATTCTTTGGGTTTGGGAGGCCACCTTGGTCCTTATCAGACCCAGGGTCTCTGGTCCCACTGGGAGACTTGCTTCCACATAAATGTCCTAGAAATTAGGGCAGTTCTATATGCCTTGTAGGCCTGCCAGAATCATCTCTCTCTGGCCATCTGCTTGTGCAGTCAGACAATCTCAGTGTGGTCTATTACACCAGCAAGCAAGGGGGGACCCATTCTTACCCCTTGTCGGGAGGCAATGAGGGTCTGGTACTGGGCTGTAGATCATAGTCCAGAACTGTCAGCCATCCATGTGCCAAGCACCCAAATTGCCTTGGCAGACAGCTTCAGCTGATCACAGTACAGAATGAACAAGTCGGAGCTGCTGACCTCGGTTGTAGAAGACCTGTTTGACAGGTAGGGTTGTCCAGAGCTGGACCATTTTGTGTCCCAATTCAAGGCAAAACTGCCGCATTTCTGCTCACTAGATCCAGGGACTGGAGATTACTGGCAAGAAGTGTTGCCCCACTCCTGGAAGGGGAGGTTTCTTTACACCTTTCCACCCTTTCCTCTGATTCAGAGGGTGCACATCAAGCTACAGATTGAGAATGGCACCCTCATTCTGGTGGCTCCATTCTCACCCCATCAGATATGGTTTCTGTTACTGCAACAGTTAGCTGTGGAACCTCCAGTTCCCCTGCCCCTCTGCTGGGACCTGTTGACACAGGCTCAGGGAACCCTGGTTCATCCAGACCTCAAGTCCCTCCATCTGCATACAGGGCTCCTGAGGACATAGCCATTGCTCAGTTTGGGGTGTCTCAGAAGGTGGCTGATGTCCTGGTGGCTGCAAGGAAACCTTCCATCAGGGTCACTTACTCAAAGAAGTGGAAGCGTTTTGCCATATGGGCCACTTCCCATTACCTAGACCCTTTTACTTGTCCAGTCAACCAAGTTCTAGAGTATCTTCTGTCCTTATTGGATGCAGGACTCAAATATTCTTTCATCAAGGTGCACCTGTCAGCTATTTTGGCATTTCATGTGCCTATTGTTGGCCGTACAGAGACCCAGTTGGATGTGGCCTGTACTTTTCTGAGAGGCATTCTCCATTTGAAGCGTCCCATCCATAATCTGGTCCCGGTTTGGGACCTCAGTTTCATGCTCGACAAGTTGCCCCTTCCTCCTTTTCAGCCAGCCACATCTTGCGAGCTACAGTTTCTGTCATGGAAAGCATTATTGTTAGTTGCCAATACTTCTGCACGAAGAATTTCAGAGCTGCAGGCTCTCATGTGTGAGCAGCCTTATTTGATTTTCTACAAAGACAGGATCTCTTTGTGTACTAATCCTAAATTGTTTCCTAAGGTGGTGTCTGAGTTTACTCTAATGAATCCATCCACCTGCTTGTTTATTTTCCAGAGCATGCCAGTCCAGGGGAAACATTGCTCCATACCTTGTATGTGCATAGAATTCACAGGTACTATACACACTGTACGAAGGACTGCAGAAAGTCATCTCAGTTGTTTGTTTCTTTCACCCCTGGCAAAGAGAGCGCTCCAATTTCAAAATAGTGCTTGTCCAAATGGTTGGCCAACTGTACTGTTTTTTGTTACAGGAAGTACAGCAAGGAACTTCCTGGGGTTGTTAAGGGCCATTCCGCCAGGGCCCACTTTAGTTGCCTGTTTCAGGGGCATGTCAGCAACCAAGATTTGCACTGCTGCAACTTGGAGTACTGTCTACATGTTTACTAAGCACTACAGTCTGGACATTGCTTCCTGAGGAAGGGCAGACTTTGACCTAGCTGTGCTTCAGGATCTTCTTTCTTAGGCCTCTGACCTCCTGCCACCCAGACTGGCTTGTGCTTAGCACTGCTTGGGACTCATTCTATAGGTACTGAATGACTTGATGACAGAGATATTCCAAAGAAGATAGAACAGTTACATACGAACTTACCATAACAGTAGAGCTTTGAGGGAATCTCTGTCATCAGGTCATACCATCCTCCCTCCACCTCCCTCTTCTTTTTCTCTCCCTACAGCTCGGCTGTCCTGTTGCTCCAGCCTTTTTGTAAGATGGGCACCTTTTCCCTCTCCTCAGTTCCCTGGTGGGACTCCTGTCTCTTATGGCCTCTGGCTAGGGAAAGAACTGAAGAGGGAGCGGTGCCACCCGCATTTATATAAGGCATGTGAAATCTGAGCCTGATGTCGGCATGGGTGGCCCTTAATAGACACTGCAGAAAAAGCTTCCATATGATCCCGACACCTGATGGCTGAATTCCATAGGTGTGACCTAATGACAGAGATTCCCTCAAAGATCTACTGTTGCAGTACGTTCTTACGTAACTGTTCTTTTCTTTCATATTCTGCATTACATTGATAATTGCTAGAGATGCATGTTTTTCTTAAATAAGAAATAACAAGAAATTCAAGGTATAAAAAGAAATAAAAAATTTAACATATAAAAAGAATAAAATGAAAACAAACACATGAACAAAGTGAAACATTTGCTTTGGGGTGGCAAAAACTAAACAGATGCTTGCAGCAGTTGTTGTTTAGGCTCCGTTGTTACCGCAGAGATGGTCCACAAGGAAGCAACTGCAGACTTGTTTCATTCACAAACCCTTTCAAGACCACAGCATAATGCTGCTTCATACAATGTAGTATACTAGGAGTGTGATTGCTAGTGTGTATAGGGTCATTTTGTGGTATTCCAGAAAAAGAAAAATTATAAAAAAATAAAAAAAAAGTTCATGGGTCTCTAGTAATTACACACCCCACTCCATAGGGGGTCTGATCTAAACCGTGATGCCGTGACGCCACAGCACCATCTGAACCATGTGGTCTAGAATAAGGCCCTTAGTAAAATAGTTTATAGTGGGGCTTCTATCCCACTTCACATCCAAATGACCCCCAAACACCATCTGTGGAGCCTGACTGTACCCCCACAAGCACTTATAATGAAGACTAAGAATGCAGATTAAAGACATATCAAAACTGTGGAGTAATCACCAGAATGTAATTTGAATATGAAAATTTATAACTGAGTCCAAGCTATATAAAAATGACCTCACAAACACTGCTAATACAGTATACAGAATTTTTTTCCCCATCAATCCTCAGCCTTCTGCCTCAGAATCCGATTCTCCTGGTTCCCACCTAGAGGAGAACTTGCTATGAATTTTATCAGCCAGTTTGCAGGCATTGGAGGTGTCAGAAAATATGGAAGTCTTATCTCCATGCTAGATTTTAAGGTGAGCTGAGAGTAACATGTAGTGATTCACTCCCAGCACACCATCAAAACCCCTCCCCTGTTAGCTGGTGCTGTAACTTACGCTGGAGAAGAGTCACACCCTCAAGCCCTCCATATTCAGCCCTCACATTGCTTCATGTTGAGGAGCAGATCATCTCACTCCAGACTACTACCCAGCACTGCCAGAATTGTCCAGACATTGTCTTCCTGCTTCTGCCATCATCTTAAGTTGATTCAATATGCCCTCCTCACCATGACCGTGTCCCATAGATGAAAGGTTTCAGGGGTCCACCTAGTGAGGTATGCCTCTAGATCGTGTCCCTCAGTTTGGTCTGGGAGGCCCAGGATCTGCACATTAGCAGCCCTTGAATGTTTTTTGAGCTGCTTTAATCATGCGTGTGACACACTATTTTTCTTAATAAGGCCCACACTTGTGACTAAGAGCATCTCCACTGTCTCTCCCACCTGGGCAGCTTCCTTTTGTGCAACATTGGCTTTTTTCCCAATGGGGTTGTGCGGGAGTTAAAAGTCCTCCATTTTATGATCAAGCTTCTGGATTGCAACCAGAAGGGAAATCAGTGTTACCTCTTTGGAGATCCAATAGAGAGAGGGTTGTATATCTGCCAACAGCATGGTTGTATCGCTATTCGCTAGGCCCCTACAGTGCACCCAGTTGTTTTTTTCTTAGTCCCCCCACAGCTGCAAGCAAACAGGTATCAGTATTTCTTTGCAGAATGTAAGTGCTCACTGAATTAAAAAAAAAAAATTAAGAAAGCAATCACTTTTCTGTATCTTTGAATTTGTATTTAAAGTATATCCAGGACGTGGCTCCTTCAACGTATGGCCACTTGCCTAGGCAGTCAGGCTACGCCCTTCTCACAATCTTGTTTTAATTAAAATGCCTTCAGCAATAAAAAATGGAAGGTCCTAAAATTTAAATTATTTGAGGGTAGCCTGTGATGATGGTAACCGCGATTGAGCACTTTCGAAAAGGGTGACTCAATCATGGTGCCTATGCACAGGGCTACCGGGCAGGGAAGGCGACCGGATAGGGGGTTGGCAAATATAGTGACAGGATGTCGCTGTGTGTACATGCACAGGGGGGACCACACTGTGCAACGGGCAGAATGGGAGGGAGAGTTTGTGGGGCGTTGTGCGGCAGTGGGCTGCCGAGCTGGCTGTGTGGCATGGTTGATTGGTGGCAGGCTAGGGTTGGGAGGGTGCCGGGTTCGTTTCTGGGAGCATGCTTGTTTTTTGCGCCGGTCTGGGAAATAATTTTTTTTTATCTTTTGCACTCCCCTGACATGCACCCCACTGGAGTTGAGAATCCTTTAGTAGGGGGTGCGGGGGGGGGGCAAAGCCCCCCACATGAAAAGAATTCTAAGTCTCTGGTGCCTTTTTGCTGTGCTCTGCAAGTGTACATCGCTGAAATTGATTTTTGGTGATGTACTCTCTCCCGTTACGATATGGAACCTTATTTGAGAACTGAGTCTCTTCTGATGCCAGCCATGATTATTTCATTGGAAGTCTTGTTACTTAATCAAATATTAACATTTAAACAATTTTTTTTTTACCTAAACAACATACTTACTCTCTGTGGCATCATAATCCTGCATGTATGACATTACAGTCTGTTGTTAGGTAAGTGGCTGGAATGCCATAAATGTGAAATGGTAACTGCAGTGTATGTCAAAACAGTGGAAGTTGGTAGGTTTTAATGGTTGAAGCACAAACATCTTGCGTATTTAGCATTATTTGGAGCGGACACACAGAAAAATATATTTAAGGCATAAGAGCTTTTGTTTCAGTATAAGAATTTTAAAAGTCTATGAAAGTTTGAGATCTCTTTAATATGACATTTCCTGTTAGCCTGTGAACTGCAGATGCTACTGTCGATGGCGCTGCCACCCCTCAGAATGCAGGTGAGACATGACATATCATGGGAATTACTGATAGTATTACAGGACTGTCCCTTACTCTGTATCGCTGATCACATGCATAAAGTTGTAACACTCAACAGTATGACTGGTTAGCATACAACTGTGTATTTGCTTTTCTGAAATTGCTTTCAAATGTTTTTGCCAGCCAGAAGATATTGGGCAAGGACCAATCGTAAATGCACCAGAAGGTAGCAAAGTGGACATAGAAGCCTTCAGCCAGTTTACAAAGATCATTACACCAGCAATTACAAGAGTGGTGGATTTTGCCAAAAAGTTACCCATGTTTTGTGAGGTAAGTTTTTGTGTTCCTTTTCTTCTTCTTCTTGTTTTGTTTTTTACTTTCTGTTTATGAATTTTAAAATGTGAGTTTTAACCAGTCACAAGAAGAACATATAATATACACGTAATAAACTATTACTTACAGTAGGATATGTTACTCTAACCCCCATCCCCACCCTACCCCCCGGTTGCTACAACATAAGGGGGGTTAAAGGACAACTCAACAGGCTATTCTGTAAATCAAATTAGCAAAATCTGAAAGCATAGGGCTATAGGTTAATATCTTGTCTGTGTTATGCTGTGCTGCATTTTGAAGAAAAATGCAGTTTATTATTGTTTTGTCAGCTTTAAAAAACAAGTAAACAACGCAGGTGAATCATTTAAAGAGCAGCTGATGCCAAGCCAGCCAAATTGTTCTCTCTCTTATCCCCCTGTCTTATCAACACTAGGCCCATCCATCCCCTTATTCTTCCTTTCCCAACCTCGGATAGGAGCTCACTACCCTGGATTGTGACATCCTGCCATGCCCCGTACTTTATAGCATTCAGTCCCGGGGCTCACACATACTCCTTTTCTCCATCCATCTTCTCTACATCCCGTTTTACCAACTCCTATGTGCACCGTGCCCTCCTAGCCTTTCTTCCCCTACCTACCTACCTCCCTCCCTCCCTTCCCCCCACCTTCACCTTTACCTGGTGTATATTTTTATTTTTAATTTTTTTCTTCCATTACTTCCTCCTGCAACCTTAGATAACCTGCTTTATCTTCCTATAGACACTTCTATGTATGTAAATACCATGTAATCTGTACAATATCTGTATAATTCTATGTACATATGAACTTCTTTTTCTTCCACTCTGTAAAGAGTATTATCTGTATTGCCTTGTAAATACCTGTGTTGACCTGTATATACAATTGTTCATGCTCCACCCAGGTCCATCTTGCAAATGAGCTTCTGCTCAACGATGAACGCCTGGTTAAATAAATACTTGATTGATTGATTGATTGATGCATTCAGGAGAACTTTAACAAAACTTAATATTTAGACACAGTTCAGCTTGTATTTCACATTAGATCTGTATTCCAATTGTTTAACCAGGTGAGACACACTAAGCTGAAAGCTTGTTTACAGGTGCAACCTGGGAGCACAGGGAAGTTAAGTGACTTGTTCAGTGTCATACAGTATGCAAGTGGGGGGCTGTGGGATTCAAACCCAGGTCTCCAGATTTGCAGCTCAGAACCTTAAACCACTGCACTATACTACCTCCCTAAATGGAGACCTTTTCCAATTGTTTAACCAGGTGAGGCACACTAAGCTGAAACCTCCTTTCCATTATTTATTATTAGTGTAATTTGCATGAAAACAGGATATTTGCTCCTGAAGATTTCATCTACTTCTGTTGCTTTCTCCCTACCTGATGTCATAATGCACTGCTTGTGACATCACAGTTACTCCCATGGCAACAGATTGTGATGTCACAACAGAGGATTATGACTTAAGTAGGGAGTAAGCTACAGAGGCAGATGAACTCTGAGGGATAAAGAGCATGTATTCATGCAAATTCCCTCAGTAATGAATAATGGGGAGGAGGAAATCTATAGCATATATACGGAATATAAGTTGAATTGTACCTAAATATCATGTTTTTTAAAGTTTTTTTTGATGCGTCAGCAGCTCTTTAAAGACATGCTGTGGAGTCAGCCTAAAATGGCTGCACCATCTGTGTACAGTGACATCACTGGAGCAAGAGCGCTTCAGAGCGATCATTGAATGTGTATGGGGAACTGTTAGGAATGGTTATCTTATCACCTTTAGATTGCGTTTATCAGTAAAGTCCTTTACTGTGCATGTGTGAAAAGGTTAAAGCAGTGGAAGTTGGTAGGTTGTAGGGAATCTTTTAACAAAGCACAAACCAAAGCAAGCTCACACCTCCAGAAATCTGGTAGGGTACAGCTCAGGGGCGGCTAGCCCCAGTTAATACTACCAGCAACACAGAAAAAGAACTGCACTCCAAACTGGTGATGCTATTGCAGAGTTATTCATTAAGCACTTTGCAAAATAAAAAAAAACTGTGGAAGGCATACTCAAATCAGAAGCCACGCCACTTCAGTTGTTTAGATCTTCCTCAGGCAGCTGGTTTCTGGTACTGACTGAATCGCTTAAATATCACCAAACCAGTGATGTTATGTATCAGGTGATTCATAATGCTTACATCATATAATGCAATCATGTGATAGTTAAATCAAAAAAGTGAATCAAAAAAAGCAATACCATTTAAACAGAGGAAAAGTAATGCTTACATCTCCACATTTTAAGTTATACATTTTCCAAAGAAATACTCTCTATTTCATACAATATTTGTGGAGAAACTGCAAAACAAACTCCAAGATGGCAAATGAAATGCTACCTATTGCTTCATACAAAAATATTTCTACCCTTCATCAATAAATCATATGCCATGTCCAGTTTGCTTAGCTTAGCTATAAGGCTACAAAACTCAATTAAAAACTACAAAAACGTAAAATATTAGACATATAAGAAGTTGAGATCTCGGGGGAGGGATGAAGACCAAGTCATATAGGAGGGTGAGTGAACAGGAAATAGAAGTAGGGGGCAGCAACAAAGTCGGGCTGGGAGCAAAGGTCCTGGGGTACTACCATCCATACCACTGGGGAACAGGTAGATCCTGCACTCACCAACCCTCCATAAAGTCCTGAAAATAGAAGAAAAGAAAGAAAAATTAGTACATGAAATCTTGTTACTCCAATCAGAATTAAGGAATGTTCTGTTATTTACAAATAAGGTTTCAAATCCAAATCATTGTTGAGACCAAAAGGCTGCAAACTGTTCAATGAAAATATCCAGAAACTTTCTCTTTAAAGAAGTCTCTCTTACACCGGTTCCCACCTCTTCTGCCTACCTTGACTTGTTCAAGGCTCACAAAACACAAATTAGCAGTATCACTATTGTGATGTAGCAGAAAATGTTCTGCTACTGGACTGGTCAAGTCTACATTCTTAATATCCCTCACATGTTCTTGGACATGCTATTTGAGTTGTCTAACTGTTCTTCCTAAGTATAGTTTTGGGCAAGTACACCAAAGGCATAAACAACAAACGTAGTTATACAGGAAATCAGTTGTCTTATTTGAACCCTGTGAGGGCACCAGCCCATGGTAAAAGAGTTGCCCTGATGGCAACATTTGCAAATATTGCAGTTCCTGTACTTGTGCATGCCTACAGGTTTTACAGGCAGCCAAGTGCTTGATCTATTTGTGGGTTCTGAAAAGCAACTTCCGCTGTTTTTTATTTTGCAGAGTGCTTAATAAATAACTAACTGTGCATTAGCATCACCGGTTTGGAGTGCAGTGCTTTTTTTGTGGGGAATCTTTTCCCTGCTTCTTTGTGGATGACATCAAAATCTGCAACAGGGTGGACACTCTAAGGGTGTGGAAAGGATAAGTAGAGACCTGAGAGTACTCAAGGAGTGGTTAAGGGTATGACAGCTGGGTTTCAATGCACAAAAGTGCAAAATAATGCACTTAGGGCACAGAAACCAGGGGGCAGAGCACAAAATGGGTAGACTGGTATTGACGACAACCAAGCAGGAAGAGACCTAGGGGTGATCATATCGGATGAACTAAAGGTAGACAGGCAGTGCGACATGGCAGTTGGGAGGGCTAGTGGGATGCTGGGGTGCATAGGGAGGGGTATCACCAGCAGAAAGTGGGAGGTGGTGGTGTCCTTGTGTAAATCGCTGTTAAGACCCCACCTTGAGTACTCTGTTCAGTTCTGGAGACCATATCTTTGGAACAACATAGACAGAGTGGAGGCAGTTCAGTGGAAGGCAACTAATATGGTGCAGGGTCTGCATCAAAAGTCCTATGAGGAGAGACTAAAGGACCTCAATAAGGACAACCTGGAAGAGAGTGGGGGTTATGATAGAAACCTTTAAATGCCTCATGGGGGTAAATAAGGTATAGGAGGGAAGTCTTTTTCAGAAAAAGGGGAGTTCAAGAACATGGGGACATGCTATGGAGCTGGAGGCAGGTAGATTAAGGAAAAATGTGAGGAAGCACTTCTTCACAGAGTGACGGATTCCTGCAAGAGCCTTCCAGCAGAGCTGGTGGGGGCAGAGACAGTTGGGGGGATCAAAACAGCATGGGATAGGCATAAGGGTATCTTGGTAGAAAGAAAGAAGGGGGTAGGGAGACAGAGCCAGAGATCGATTAGGGTCTATGGTGATACTGTAGGTAGGGGAAAACAGGCAGACTGGGTGGGCTAAGCTGTCCTTATCTGCTCTCAAATTCTATGTTTCAGCATCATGGGATATATATATGCAAATCACTATGAACATTTAGGCTGGTTCAGCTTTAAGCAGGAATGCATTGTGCCAAAGGGCCTCTCATACAATCTGCAAAGGGTGAGAACAGAAGACACAGACATGTATTTCATCCTACACAGGACTCATCAGTGTGCCTCATGCGTATCTCATCCCAGGGAAAAACGAGTCAGTGCTAATGTGGTCTTACGGGTTTTTGGGAGTAACCTTTGCCTCATTGCTTTTGTGCTGAGGTTCTTTGTCATTTTAATTGGTTCATGCTGCTTATTTTATCCCGATGTCATAATCCTCTACCTATGACATCAGCACTTGTTGCCTCGGAAGTTATTTTGATGTCAAAAGCAGTAGGAGCAGATGAAGTTTTAAGGGAAATAAATAATGTTACCCCGGCAAAACCCCGATTAGATTTTTAGGCTGAGAAAAACTTTTTTTTTTCCTAACCTTCTTGGTGTAATGTTGAGGATGTTATCTCTGGTGGAGTATATAAATACAGCCAGCATTGCATACTGCCGTTCACATACATAGCTCGGTTCTGTGCCGCTCACTTGTTTCACTTTATACAAAGGTGTGGCATGAAGCCACACTGTGCCTGCAAAATGGCACCGCACCAAACGTTTTTCTATTCCAGCAGAGATGAAACACTCAATGTTACAGCAAGCAGATTAAGAAAAATCATTTTCTCAGCTTAAAGGTTTAAGCAGGCATTTTTCTTTTAGAGGTGGAGTGTTTGTAACATTATTTGTTTTCCTTTATGGGACAAAGAGGATGCTTTCATGCAAATATCTTTATTAATAGGAGTGGTAGGTCCTGAAATGCTTGGGGATTTTTTTTGGAATGTTGTAAGATTTAAGTCATGCCTATGCCAACTGCAACTGATACACTGGAAACAGCAAATTCACTTTAAATGAGAACTGCATTGAACCTGTAAGTCATTTTTTACCAAGAGAAGCTGTTTTGAATACCGAACCCTGTTCTGTTATTTTTCATTCTTTATGGACCGTTCGGTAAAATCAAGTGGTGTTTCTGGTGCACACACTGGTTTTCAGGGCCATTGTAGAACTATATGATGTAGCTTATCCCCACTTCTGCCAAAGAGTTTTATAGCAGAACATAGATGCATTGTGCCAGCAATAGAAGAGCTGAACAAGGACATACACTACATCACACAGTTCTAAAATGGCCCTTACTACCAGTGCATGAATCAGAAACATGCACTGAGTTTATGTAAAGGCCAGTAAAGGTAGAACAAGAATGGAAAGTGAACCAGTTTTTTAAACAGAAAAATAAGGACAGAAAAAGACTAAAAGTTGATCTAAGAACTGGAGAGTGACCAGTGGTGTACCACCGGGTTCAGTACTGGGACCAGTCCTTTTCAGTGTCTTCATAAGGGACATTGCAGAAGAGGAAGATATGTCTTTTTGCAGATTACACCAAAATCTGCAATAAGTGGACACTCAGGAGGGGTGGAGAGAATGTGTAGGAATCTAGGGAAACCCGAGGAGTAGTCAAAGACATGGCAGTTGCCAAAAAAGTGCAAAAGCATGCACCTAGGGCATAGGAAACCCAGTGCGGAGTATGGGATGAAGGAAAGTACTGCCAGTCACTAGACAGGAAAAGGACCTTGGGGTTATTATATCAGAGGACCTCAAGGTGGCAGCGCAGTGTGACAAGGCCATGGGCAGGGCTAGTGGGATGCTGGGGTGCGTAGGGAGAGGTCTCTCCAGCAGGGGCAGGAGGGTGGTGGTGCCGCAGTATTGCTCCTTGGTATGCCTTAACCTGGAGTACTGTGTCCAGTTTTGGAGACCTCACCTCAGAAAAGACAGAGTGGAGGTGGTCCAAAGGAGGGCAGCTAAAATGGTGCAGGGTTTAGCAGGGAGGTCCTTGGAGAGACTGAGGGATCTCAACATGTACATCCTGGAAGAGAGGAGAGAGGTGACATAATAGAGGCCTACAAGTATCTCACAGGGGTAAACAAGGTGCAGGAGGGGAGCCTCTTCCAAATGAGGATGAGCACCAGGACCAGGGGGCATGCAGTGAAGCTGTGGGGAAGGGGAGTTTACGAGAGAGGTGAGGAAATATTTCTTCACTGAAAGGGTGATAAACACCTGGAACAGACTTCCATCCAATGTAGTGGAGGCTAAAACAGTAGGGGGCTTCAGGCATGCATGGGATAAACATAGGGGTATATTAGAGCAAAGGCAGGGAAGGGTGAGGGTCACCAGAGCCCAGATAAGGACTGCGGACGTAGAATAGGCAGGGATCACTTGCGAAGATTAGGTGGGCCAAGCAATCCTTTTCTGACAAATTCTGTGTTTCTATGTTTGATCTAGTCTGTCCTATTGCCTTACTGTGTAGTACTGACTTAACTTCCCACAAGAGTTCTTCCCACCTCCTTCCTTGTTCTTGCTTCACATGACCCCCTGGAAAATGTCCTATTGCATTTTAAACCCTGTTGTAGTCCTAGTACTGACTACATTGCTGGACAGTCTGTTCCAGACATGCACCTCCTGCTGTGTGTATACATTTATAATAACTGGCTATGGCCAATATCAACTCGTTTTCATGCTTGTTAAAAAGTCGTATCAACTCGCAGGTTGATATGAAAAAAGTCGTATCAACCTGCGAGTTGATACGACTTCCACATCCTCGCGCCGAGAATCATTAAAAATCAGCTTACAGGCAGCGCGAGACACTTCCGTAATGGAAAAAAAACACACAGGCAGTTCTTAACTCTGAAAGCAGCATGAATAAAACAGAGACTCCCCATCTAAAGCGATAGTACAATGGAGCTCGTTTAGATTACTGTTATGTTTAGCAGTCTAATGAACTTTTACCTTTCCCTCATATTTAAAAAATCCCGATACTTCTGCTAGATGAAACCTAGAAACGAAGATTAAAAAAGGTACCGAATTTACATGTTATACCATTCTGTTCACGTCTCGCTTAGAAAAATTTATCCTGAAGTAATAAACGCTGCATTTGAAGTTATGTGGGAGCTGTTTGTGTTTTGTACTGATGCAAGAGATTTTTTAGCACCATAGCCTGATATTAATCATAGCCTGTTATTATATAAAATAAAACATATGAAGGGTGGTTAAAATGGAGTGTTTTTAAACACCCTCGATGTGTGATAAAAAAAAAACCTCTCGAGCTACGCTCTCGAAGTTTTTTTATTATCACACATCTTGGGTGCATAAAAAAACTCCATATCAACCACCTGCATATGCATTATTCTATATTTACTGATGTCTTTTCTGAATTCCCCCTTCCAGCTTAATGTTTTGACTCCTGGTGGATATACTGTGCCTCAGCGTAAACAGCTCTGAGGAATTCCCCCTTGTTGAACTCCCATATGTATTGTATGTTTCTGCCATAGCTCCCCTCCTGTCCTCTAAGGGAATTCATATGGAGGCTTTCCAGTCTCTCACAGGACCTTCCATTGCTGTCCCTGGATCGTATTTTATAGCCCTTTGTTGCAGTTTCCAGCCTGTCCCTGTCCTTTCTCAGCTGGGAGATCCGGAACTGTACACAGTACTCCAGGTGATATCTAACCAGTGATATGTACAGTGGCAGCATGAACTCCTACCTGCGTCTGGTGAACCCCTGCCTGATGTACCCCGGCATCCTCATAGCCATCCTGTATGTTTTACCAAACTGGGGAGAGGTTTTTAGATGACTGTCAGTTGTCAATCCCGGCTTCCTTTCCTCCTTTGAGAGCGCCACCGTTCTTCCATTGGTGCAATATTTTATTTGCAGAGTCCTGCAACCTTTGTGAATTACTTTGCATTTTTGGCATTTAAAGACATTCCCTGATGCTGCTAGACCGCATCTCCCATGTGGACAGATAAACATTTAGTGACTGATCCCGCTCTATCTCACAGATGTTAACAGTCCATGCATCTCACCCAGTGATGTAAGTTTGTGTTCCTAACTCATCATTTCCCAATTTGTGTAATGCCAAAAAGTAATGTTTCACTGCCTTTAAAATGTGTAGGTTTTTATTTATTTTGTGTATTACTCATTTTCTTCTGTAAAATAACACCTTGACAGTCTTTGATACGAGATGCAACTCTGTCCACCCGCAGTTTGTAACCCACTCCATTTATTTATAGGATTACTACACTACGGTTATTCTGAAGTCATTTCTATTCTTTTGTATTGTTTCGCACTGATTTTGCTCACAGGCGTGCTGTTTGCTGAATGACACTTTTGCTTTCTAAGTGCAAGTGAGACAGCTCTTTCTCTGTCAGCCTATTTCCCTTATTTTATATATTTACTCAGTTTTGTCTGTATTGTTTATGCGTGGCCACTATGCTATATACTACAGTATGTTGATGCAATATCAGTTGCTCAAGATTTTATCTCACCTTTTTCAATAGATAAAATAAAAGTGACAAGGAGGTAGCTGGTACCTTTTTTGTTCCTTCAAACCTTAGCACTGTCAACATTATGTTTTAGCACCAGCAGATCATTCATACAATTTTCCTGACATCTTGGTGGCACACTGAACACTCCTTTTGTCACTGCCAGTTGGCCATCATTTTTGCTTGGTGGAGTTAATGTGGTGAAATAGGCAAGCTTACTTTAGGAGAATATACAAAAATATTTCAACGTAATATTACAAGAAGCAGTGATGGGGTGATGTCAGAACTGTACAACTGATGCACTACGTGGTGTACAATACGTGTTCCAAACATGCTAATATTATAATAAGTATCTTTTTTATATGGGGGTTGGGTGGGGATCTGGAACTCTGTTCAGATTGTAATATTTTATATTTTGCAACATATTATTGTCACGATCTCTTTATTTTCAGTGTGGTTAGACCATACTATTTTTGCTGTACCTATCACTATCCACAGCAATAAACAAGCAACTACTGCATCATCAAATTCGTTTTTTTACCATAACTGGATCATTTATACAATTTTCCTGACAGCCTGGTTACACCCTGGATATTCCTTTTGTCACTGGCAGACTGTCCTAGTTTTTGTGTTTTGCTGGACTAGGAATGCATGTTGGCATTAATTTTCCCGTTGAAATGGCTCAAGGATTGGAGTGCTGGTGTGGTAGTCCCTGTTGGCAGGGAGGGGGTTAGATCGTAACAGATGGGGGTGGTGTACTTATAGAATTTTCTGCAGTCAGCAGCTAGACATATTCTGTTTGAAAAAAATCTGTTTGTATATCGATGGCATTTATATATTTATTCTTACTTGTATGGGATCAGAAGGGGAACTGCATTGATTTCTGTACACTGCGGCAAATCATCTCATGCATTTTTTATTTATGCTAGTTCTAGTATGGACTGCACTGACTGTAAGCATGTCTACACTGCTGCATAATCCTGTTACTGGTATATCTTTTCCAGTCTTTTTGCCTCTATTTATTTTAATTCTTGTCAAGGTATTCATTAGCCAGTACCAGTTTGGGAATCTTCTTGGTCTTCAAGTAGACTGCAACATTTCAAGGTAGCATGCTCTCGTGAGCAGATTTTTCAGATTGTATTCCAAATCTCCTCAGCTCACTTGCTTGCTTCACATGATGTAGCTTCAGTCCTTCCACATACACCATCTGGAGGCATGTAATATGTGGCTTGCATATTGAGGATGTCAAAACGCACTGCAACCAAGGGTTTAACTCTATTATGTGTTTAGCATCATAAGCAGCTTCCATCTCAAGTCACCTCAAGATTAGCTTCATCCTTGATGTCAGTGTGGCTTAGTTGGTATGCTTCTGGCTCTGCGCCAGAAGATCATGGGTGCTTGTCCCACGCTGGGATTGGGCGCATACCATTAAAACGCTGTCACTTGAGTGCAGTGCAAGTGGGGTGCTATACTGTCAGGGTGTGCCATCCTTTGGATTAGATGGTAAACTGTGGTGCTGCCCAGATAGAAGTAAAAGAATCCAAGGCACTTTTCACAAGAGTAGCAGAATGTTATTTAAAAATTAAAATCTTACAAATATTACAATACCAGGTTCATAGCACATAACATAATTCATGTGTCCATGCAGTCAGTAAAAAGACAAAAGAAACAAACCCGTACATATGAAACTGTCTCACTACCTATTTCCATATCTTTTTTTTACAGTCATCAAATTTATGACCTTCATCTCTGTCATCATAAACTGTTGTATCTTAAAATCGCAGTCTTCATTTTTTTCCCTCTAACACATGATGTTTCCTATACTACCTTTTTATTTTATTTATTTAAAATTTTTGATGACCGGAAAAGGCACACTGAGCTGAGGCTCATTTCCAGGTGTGACCCGGGTACAGAGTGTACAGTGAAGAGACAAAGAGTAACAAATGGTGAAGAATACAAACAGTATGTACAGACATTTTTACAAAGACTATAATACATTATCCATAATAAACAATTAATTAACATGCAGAGTAAATGAACAGAATAGGGCAAGGTTACAGTTGAGGGCTAGGGTAAGTGAGTAGAGACTGTGAGGGGCCTCTGCTGTGTGCTGGGACCATTGGTACATTTGGGGCATTGTGGGGTGGGTAGGAGCCTGAGGAGTTGTGAAAAAGCAGAACGAGAAGGGGCCAGGCAGAGTTTGGAGGGGAGGTTGTTCCAGAGAAGGGGGAGACAGTACAAAAGGGCAGCTTGGCCAGTAAGAGTGTGAGGTTGAGGCAGGTGGAAAGTGCATGGGTCCCTGTGGCGAAAAGGGTAGTTTAGGGAGGTGGCTGGTGTGAAGCAGGAAGTGAGGTAGTGGGGAAGGGAACCAAACCAAAATTTTGCTATGAAAGAGGCGCTGTGGATGGCTTTCCTGTGGGAGAGCGGAGCAAGGCCAAGTGCGATGTAGAGTAGGCACTGGTGAGTGAGTGGGGGGAGGCAATGACGAAGTGGCAGAAAGAGTTGAGAAGGATGTCTGGTTTGGAGAGAGAGGATTCTGGGGCCATTCACTACCTATTTCCATATCTTTTTCTGTCAGCCTGTGGGAGAGTGGAGCAAGGGCAAGTGCGATGTAGAGTAGGCACTGGTGAGTGAGTTGGGGGAGGCAATGGCGAAGTGGCAGAAAGAGTTGAGAAGGATGTCTAGTCTGGAGAGAGAGAGAGGATGCTGGGGCCATTCAGTAGTCTATGTCGGCATATTCTGTGACAGGCAAGATAGTTTGATGTACGACCTCGCAACGGGTGGGGATAGGCAGACTGACTTTGTGGTAATAGAGGATGGTGAGTTTGGGCCGGAGTTTGGTGCAAATGGCCTCAACGTGAGTGGAGAAGTTAAGGTAGTTGTCCAGCCAAACACCCAGGTACTTGAAAGCCTTGTTATACCTTGTCATAAACCAAGAGAAATCTTTCAACAGCTGCTTCAACTTTGCTTGACTTATAATCTGCACCTCTTCTTTGTATATTCTGAGCACTGCTTTTGTAACCATCTCCACCACAGCTTCTGGTTCTATGTATTTCTGTTGAATTTGCAAAGCACATCTTGCCTGCCACAGATAATATCTGTAGCAGGAATAACCCACCTGCAGTGTAGACTTACTGTATTTACTCCAAACGAATCCAGGGAAGGACTGCTCCGAATAGTAGTGCGGGGCGGGTGCTCCTTAGGCAAATATAAAGCCACACAGATACCAAGTTACTGCAAAAATAAAGAATTTTATTGTGGCTTGTATCAAAGCAGTGACAAGTGCCAGTAACCCCAGTGCTTTGGCAAACCGCCTTCATCAGGGGGTGTGGCTAGAACAGAAATAGGTATCACTTTTAGGAGGCAGTATAGTGCATTAGTTTAGGGCTCTGAGCTACAAACCTGGAGACCTGGGTTTGAATCCCACAGCCCCCACTTGCATACTGTGTGACCCTGAGTAATTCACTTAACTTCCTTGTGCTCCCAGGTCACACCTGCAAACAAGCTTTGGCTTAGTGTGCCTTTCCTGGTTAAACAATTTCTCCTTTCCCTTTTATACAACCCCACATAATTGGTAACAGGTGCAAATAAAAATAGCAAACGTGAATACATTTGACCATATAAACAAATGCTGTTTAAATCAATTATACTGAATTAAAAACTAGCAGTGTTATTCAGAATCAAATACTGAATAATATAAATTCACACACTGCTGTTTAATGCTATTACAGTAGAAACATGGTAATAAAGTCACAGGTAAAGTTCACTGTATTAAAATTAATTAGTTCCATTTATTCCATGAGGTCTGTGACAATAAATGTGTCCAAACCGCAGTAAAGATGCAAAAATAGAACTGTGATCACCCAGTATATTTTCAGGGATGATTCCAAAAACTTTCTAGGGGATCCACATGCTGCAAGCTGCAGGAGAAGCACAGAAAGAGCCTGTAAAAGATAGAAACAGAGAACATGAGAAATTAGAGAGCCTCAGACTGGGAAGTAGGCAGAATCTAAAGGAGCACTGTTAAACTACAGCAATTCTATATATTCGCATTGCCAATACTGGCACAAAGAGTTAATTAAAGGGCTCCTATATTAGTTCCATAAGTCCATCCATCAGTAAAAAGGCAAAATAAACAAAACCAGAGATATGAAACTGTCTCACTACCTATTCCCATACCTTTTTATGTTTGATGCAAATGTTTTGGGCTGAGTACAAAGGGATTTGGGAAGTGTGTCACTGCTGAGCCCAGTGCAGTTCACAATACCAGGGGCTCAGAAATCTACACCAGTGACCATGCACTGTGGTCAGATGCAGCTCTCGGCTTTATGAGCAGAAACTTCTTGTACTTCGAAGGACTGAAGCTGCTCCAGTCAGAGAGGGCTTCAATCCTTTGATCTGCATGAAACCCGTCAGCAAACAGCTGAGCGGCTTTCAACGTCAGGAGCCAGTGTTTGGATCCGTGATTCTGGCGTGTGCATTAGCATCCATGCTAATGTACATGCCCAAAGTCACGGAAATTCCTCGCATTCCAACAACAAAGAAAACCGTCCATCGATGTCTGTTGCTGGTGCTCCATAACTGCTCTTGCCCCATCTGACCCTCCCTGTCAGCACCCACTACCCCAACCCCCCCAACTAAAATAACACTGACACTGGGGGTGCCAGTCCCCCAGTGTCTTTTCAAATATATGGCCTATGTGCCAAGATAAGGCCATACCTTATTGTTCTAATCATATTTTATGTTATTTTATGTGTGTAATAGCATCACAGGCACCCATGGTGGCCCAGAGTAACTTGCAAGGGGATCATGGGTACAAAGAAAGCTATGGACCCAAAAATGATGTAATTTCTTGTTACTAGGCAGATAAACTGTTACCTTCTAGCCAGGGACTGGATTTTGATTAAATCATTTAAAAGGAGACAAAAGAAAAATTAAACAGAGCTGGAAGACTAGGCACGCATTTGTCTCTGAATAGCTCTCAGCATCTAGTGGTGCCATTTTGTCTTGATCTCTTTCGTCCTGAAAAGGCCTACGCTGAGTTAATCTAGTTACAGCTAAATGGACTAGCATTTTAAGTAAATGACTGTACTGAGTGTAGCTTAATTACAGCCATTTCAAAGGGAGGGGGGCTGGATGGTCTCCTACAATTCTGATTAAGACTAGCTGACCTCTGAGCCCTTTTTCTCTCATATTCAGAGATGAACATTTGTTGTTTGTAATAAAATACTAAAAGCTGATTGGTTGTGTAGCCACAGAGATGGAATGCTAGCCAATTGCAGAGCAAGTCAATATTCACTGGACCTGCCCTTTGAGAAGCCCCTAAAACAGGAGTGCAAGACTTGATTAGTGCTTTTGCTTATGACCTCTTGCCTGTTTGACTTTTGTGTGAAAGACTGCATTTGGGACCCTGTCTGTTTAGAGAGCAGAGACAATTTATTTTTGAAGACATTCTCCAGACCCATAAGAGCCAAGACTTCAGCTACCACTTTTAAGATCACTTTGCACTTCAAATTCATCAACTAAGGACTTGAGGTAGAATTTTCAAACTAGAATTTTCAAAGTTTCGTTTTTTTGTATACTTCCATTTTATTTTACATATTCTGTAACTGGTGTCTAAAATTATCTGTCTTTAAGTTATTTACTGCATTTTTTAATTAATTAGTAAAGCCTTTGGCTTATTTTAAGATAATCCTGCCACTGTCTTTTGTGTGTGTTGCTTGGGAAGGGTTGTTCAAACTATACTATGCCTGTGTGACTATTTAGGGACAGACACTACCAAAGTAAGGCACCACTAGGGACTCTGTGGACGAAAGGAGGGGGAGGAAATATGAAAGGTCTCAGGAGGAGTCTGTGGGGGTTTGAACCAGTCTCTGCATTTCTGGGGATAGACAGCATAATAGGGTGTAAAGTGCCCCTTCCCACTGAAGACCAATACAAGCCTGTGGTTTTCTGGTTCATTGTGCAGTGGCCGAGAGGGTTGTCTCCCAGGAACACAGACTCAAGACTGTATTTGCACCCTTTTGCATGGAGAGAGGGCACCCCGGGATCTTCTGGCATATGTTCAGTTGTGAAACAGTAAGCATGCTAAAAGGACAGAGTGGGTATCCCTGACCCTGATCACAAGGGGATTCACTGTAGCCTAGGGAATTCTGGCCCCACAGGAGTGGGCTTGTGACAGATTGGGTGAGCAGTGGTGCAATTGGTGAACTGTTTGAACAACCACACACAAAGAGGGCAGAAATTTGGAAAAGGGAAAATTGGTTACAAGATATAGTACCCTACCCTGTTGTGTTGTTTTGTTTTTTTTTTTGCTGCAAGCAAAAGGCAGACTAGTGTTAGTGTAGTGACTTCCAAGTACAGCGACTACAGTGCAGAAGAACTGAAGCAGCTGTGTCAGGAGAGAAGGGTCCAGCATGCGGGGCGAAGCAAAAAGAACCTCGTGGAGGCTCTTGTGGCAGCCGATGAGCAAGTGGTTGCCCAGAACCTTGAGTCATGGCCAGTGACTGAAAGAGACCAGACCTTGGGCGTGGGGGTGCCAAGGGACATTGCAATATCCAATCCCAGAGAGGAGGACAGCAAGACCAGAGATGACTCAGAACTGCAGCACCAAGTGAAGTCCACCACAGATCCTGAGCTAGAGAGGCTAAAGCTACAGTTTGAGCTGAAGAAATTGGAGCTTGCTGAGAAATGGCTTCAAAGGGAGCATGAAGCAGAGATGTAAGAAATACAGCATCAGAGGGAACTTGCCATGCAAGAAAGGCAGCTCCAGAGAGAGGCTGAGGAACAGCAGTGCCAGAGAGAGTTTGAACTTGAGAGGCTAATACTCCAGTGACCAGTGCCAGAGGAGGTTAGTGGCAGGGGTGAACCTGAAACTCCAGGGCTGGGGTATAAATTAAATTCCAAATTAATAGCTGAATTTAAAGAGAGGGAGGATATGGATGCATTTTTGAATTTGTTTGAAAAGGCCTGTATCCAGGCCAAGATACCCAGGGACGCCTGGAGCTTTCAGGTATCCCTGCTGCTTACTGGAAAAGGACATGAGGCACTAGGCCAAATGGACAATGAGGACAGCAAAGACTATGAGAAACCTAAAACTGCTTTATTTAAAAAGTATAAACTAACTCCTGAGGCCTACAGGGTTAAATTCCATAAACTCCAGAAAAACCCTGACATGAGCTTTGAGGAACTCGCCACAGAGTAATGTCAGTTTTTGAAATGTTGATGGGACAGGGTGGAAGCAAACTCTGTGGGGAAAATTGAGGAGGTTGTGTTATTAGAGCAGTTCTTTTGGGCTTGCCCAGCAGAGTCAAAAACCTGGCTAGCGGAACGGGATCCAAAAACAGCACAGCAAGCTTCCAAGCTCTCGGATCGTTATGCCAGGAGCAGGCTTGCTCTGAGAGGAAGTGGGGGAGCAGGTGCTGCAGGGCAAAATGGGAAAAGTGCACCTTCAGGGCAGCTAAAACTCTCACTGCCTCTGCAGAAAGAGGGAAGCCCCAAGTTACCATAAAGGGATTTCTTAGATAAAAGAAATGATGAATGTTGATTTTGTAAGCAGCCAGGGCACCTTGCTAGACAGTGTCCTAAAAAAAGCACAGAGTGGACAAGTGTTCCTCAAAAAGAGGTGGATGCACTGTGTATCCCTGAGACCATGCCTGTAAACATTAGGGAGCACATACACCCGGTTACCGTAAATGGTGTGCAGACCCATGGGTTAAGGGACATGGGGGCATCTCTTACCCTGGTAAAAGGAGATTTGGTTGGGCCTGAACAGCTTATACCTAATCAGTTTGTAACTGTGAGAGGATTCACAGGGGAGGAGAAAAACCCTGACACTAGCTAGTGTTCTCCTGGATTGGGTTGAGACAGGAAATAGGGTGCAGAAAGTGGCAGTGGCAGTCAACCTCGCCCTGGATGTGATTATAGGGCAGAATCTCCAGCAGGGGTTAGTGTGTGCAGTTACCCACAGTCAGATGGCTAAGGTCGTTTGTAATTCCCTGAACCCACAGAAGCCCCAGTGGAAAAGAGTAGGAGGCTGTTTCCCCAGCCTGTTTCTCCTGACATGGAGACTAGTGAAAGGCAGGTAGGACTTCCCCAAGTAGCCATTCACCAAACAGCTACAGAAGGTTACTTTGAGGAGGGAAGGGTAACAGATGGTCAAAATGTTAGGGATAGCAGTGACTCTGAGTGCCCTGATGCTAGAGTTATGGACCCCAGTTTAGGAACTGAGGGGGACATGTCCTATGTCTTGGGAAAATGTGAAGATTTTGCTGCCGCTCAGAGGACTGACCCTAGTTTGGAAAGGCTGAGGGCTTGTGCAGAATCTGACAGGACACAGGGAGGTGACGTGAGTCATAGGGTATTTTGGAACAATGGACTGTTGTACACACAGGACATGAGGACAGAGGGAGGGGTGATGGGCAGAGAGCTTGTTGTTCCCCAAGGGTTTTGTGAGTGGTTGCTCAAGATCGCTCATGATATCCCCATGTCTGGACATCTGGGCATCGCTCACACCATGCAGCGATTAGCCTAAAATTTCTACTGGCCCAGCTTCACCCAGCAGGTGAAGGAATATTGCAGTTCTCGTCACTGGTACCAACAGATAGGGATGGCAGGTAGTAAAATAAAAGCTGCCCTAATTCCCTTACCCATTGTGGAGGAGCCATTCCGGAGGGTAGGAATGGATATTGTGGGATCCTTGAATACCCCAAGCTCCTCTAGGAAAAAGTTTATCCTGACAGTGGTCTATTACACCACCTGATACCCAGAGGCGGTCACCCTCTCCTCAATTAAGGCAGATAAAGTGGCAGACGACTTGCTAGAGATTTTCTCCCATGTCGGGTTCCACAGGAGGTTATCTCTGATCAAGGGAGTAACTTCATGTTGGAGAAGACACAAGGGGTAACTTCATGTCAGACCTAGTGAAGTGGTTGTGGGAGAAGTGTGGGGTGGTGCAGAGACACACAGCGCCTTATCACCCACAAGCCATGGGCTTGTGGAACGTAGTGGTACCCTAAAAATGATGCTCCAGTCATTTGCTGAACAGCATGGGAGTAACTGGGAGAAATACCTTCACCACCTGTAGTTTGCATAAAGGGAGGTGCCCCAAGAGTTGACAGAGTTCTCCCCCTTTGAACTCTTATACGGACGTAGTATGTGTGAGCCCCTAGACTTGATCCGAGAAGACTGGGAAGGCAAGCACACCACTCAGGGAACTCCCATAGTGGAGTATGTCCTTAAGTTTAGGGAGATGCTGAAGGAGTTTATGGGGGTGGCCCAAAGCAACCTTTCAACTACCCAGCAGAAACAAAAAGTCTGGTACGATCACAGAGCCAGAGCTGACTTGTACAGTGCAGGTCAGGAAGTAATGGTTCTAATTCTAGTCCGGAAGGACAAGCTACAGGCCGGGTGGGCAGGACCATACAAGGTAGTCTGACAGATAAATGATGTGAACTATATTGTGGAACTGCCTGACAGAAGATATACTCAAAGAATGTACCATGTCAATATGATGAAGCCATGTGTAAATAGGGCCAACATGGTGTTTGCAGTTTGTAGTCCCGGGGAAGGGACAGACAAAGAAGACCCCCTCCTGGACTTGCCAGAGGAAAGCAAGCGGGAGTCCTCTGTGGGGACAATCAAGCTGTCACCCCAATTGACACTGGAACAGACCCAGGAAGTGAGGGAGGTTTTAGAGGACTTTGCCTCTTTATTTACAGCCAAGCCTGGATGAACCCCCTTAGCGACCCATGAAATGGACACGGGGACGAAAGCGCCCATATGACAGACAGCTTGCCAGGTGTCTGAGGCCATCATGAAGGACATTAGGAGGGAGGTGGAAGAAATGCTGGATTTAGGGGTAATCCAGAAATCCCACATTCCCTGGGCCTCACCTGTAGTCCTCGTCCCCAAGCTAGATGATTCTGCTTGCTTTTGTTTGGACTATCGTGGACTCGGCACAGTCATGATTTCCAATGCCCACCCAATGCCCGAGCAGATGAGTTGTTGGACAAGTTGAGGAGGGCAACCTACGTAACAACCATAGACCTGACAAAGGGGTACTGGCAGGTGGAGTTGACTGCCAGAGCTAGGAAATGGTCAGCCTTCATCGTCCCAATAGGCCTCTTTGAATTTAAGGTGATGCCTTTTGGGATGAAGAACGCTGTTGTCACATTCCAAAGGATGGTTAACAAGGTGTTACAGGGTACTGAAGAGTACGCAGTGGCTTATCTGGATGATATTGCCATCTTTAGTACCGGCTGGGAGGAAACACCTGTCCCATCTGAAGAAAGTGTTGGGCAAGATACAGAAGGCAGGACTCACTGTTAAGGGCAAAAAGTGCCAGGTGGCCATGGCTGAGGTGTCATATTTGAGACATGTAGGGAGAGGGGACAACTACATCCAAACCAGGCCAAGATAGAGGCAATTGAGGCATGGCCCACACCAGAGACCCAGAAGCTGGTCAGGAGCTTCCTGAGTATTGCAGGATACTACCATAAATTTATACAAAATTACAGCACCCTGGCAGATCCTCTGTCTAGCATGTTAAAGAAAAAGTAAAATGGGACCCAGCATGTAACAGGGCCTTCACCCCAGCTAAAAGGCACACTGTGCAGTGCACCTGTTCTGGCCAGCCCAGACTACACTAGGCCATTTGTGCTGCAGACGGATGCCTTAGATGTGTGTATTGGAGCCGTCCTCAGCTAGACATCCCATAACGGGAAGTTCACCCATTGTGTACCTTAGAATGGAAGCTACTTCCCCGGGAGCAGGCGTACTCCACTGTGGAAAAAGAATGCCTTGCCCTGGTGTGGTCGCTTAAGAAGCTAGAGCCCTACCTCTATGGGAGGTGCTTTGAGGTACAGACAGACCACAACCCCCCTGGTGTGGCTAAACCAAATGGGAAAGACAAATAGGAGACTCCTTAGATAGAGCATTGCACTACAGATCTATGACATGGACATTAAACACAAGTCAGGGTCTGCTAATGCCAGTGCAGATGGCCTATCCCACCAATCAGAGTAAGGAACAGAACTAGTGGAAACCCTTACTAAAAAAGGGGAATGTTCCTCCCAGGCTCTGTTAAGGAATGAGGAGTGTGGCGAGATAAGGCCATACCTTATTGTTCTAATCATATTTTATATTATTTTATGTGTGTAATAACATCACAGGCGCCCGTGGTGGCCCAGTGTAACTTCCAAGGGATCATGGGTACAAAGAAAGCCACGGGCCCAAAAATTGTGTAATTTCTTATTAGTAGGCAGAGAAACTGCTAGCTTCTGGCCAGGAACTGGATTTTGATTAAATCATTTAAAAGGAGACAAAAGAATAATTAAGCAGAGCTGGAAGGCCAAGCATACGTTTGTGTCTGACTAGCCCTCAGCATCTAGTGGTGCCATTTCATCTGGATCTCTTTCGTCCTGAAAAGGCATACCCTGAGTAAATCTAGTTACAGCTAAATGGACTAGCATTTTAAGTAAATTACTGTACTGAGTGTAGCTTAATTATAGCCATTTCAAAGGGCGGGGGGCTGGATGGTCTCCTAAAATTCTGGTTTAGACTAGCTGACCTCTGAGCCCTTTTTCTCTCATATTCAGAGATGAATATTTATTGTTTGTAATAAAATACCAAAAGCTGATTGGTTACATAGCGACAGAGATGGAATGCTAACCAATTGCAAAGCCAATCAATATTCACCGGACCTGCCCTTTGAGAAGCTCCCAAAATAGGAGTGCAAGACTTGATTAGTGCTTTTGCTTATGGCCTTTTGCCTATTTGACTTTTGTGTGAAAGACTGCATTTGGGACCTTGTCTGCTTAGAGAGCAGAGACAGTTTCTTTCTCAAGACATTCTCCAGGACCACAAGAGCCAAGACGTCAGCTGCCACTTTTAAGAACACTTTGCACTTCAAATTCAGCAACTAAGGACTTGAGGTAGAATTTTCAAACTAGAATTTTCAAAGTTTCGTTTTTTTGTATACTTCCATTTTATTTTCCATATCCTGTAACCAGTGTCTAAAATTATCTGTCTCTTAAGTTATTTACTGCATTTATTAAATAATTAGTAAAGCCTTTGGCTTATTTTAAGATAATTCTGCCAGTGTCTTTTGTGTGTGTTGTTTGGGAAGGTTTGTTCAAACTACACTATGCCTGCGTGACTATTTAGAAACAGACACTACCAAAGTAAGGTACCACTAGGGACTCCGTGGACGAAAGGAGGGGAAGAAATAGAAAAGTTCTCGGGAGGAGTCTGTGGGGGTTTGAACTGGTCTCTGCACTTCTGGGGAAAGACATATATTAGGGTGTATAGCCCCCCCCCCCAGCAAAGGCCTATACATGACTGTGGTTTTCTGGTTTGTTGTGCAGTGGCCGAGAGGATTCTCTCCCAGTAACACAGACTTGAGACTGTATTTACACCCCTTTGCACGGAGAGAGGGTGCCCCGGGATCCTCTGGCATACATTCAGTTGTGAAACAGCGAGCATGCTAAAAGTAGGGGGGGTATCCCTGACCATGCCCACAAGGGGATTCACTGTAACCCAGGGAATTCTGGCCCCACAGGAGTGGGCTTGTGACAGCCTGTAATAAAGAAAAACATCTATCGATGTCTGTTGCTGGCACCCCTTAACTGTTCTCCTCCCCACCCGACCCTCCCTCACAGCACCCACCACCCCACCCCCACCAACAAACAACACTGACACTGGGGTGTCCAATCCACCAGTGTCAAAACCTAGAATGAAGAAAACCTTCCCTGAATTTGTTTTTAAATACCTGCAAAAAGAAAACGGTCCATCGATATCTGTTGCAGCCACCACCGTAACTTAAACTTCCCCCTCCTCATATTTTATTTTTTTAAATACCTGTGAAAAAGAAAATGGTCCATCAATGTCTATTGCAGCAGCCACTGTCTCCCCTCCCCCCCTCCACCATTTATAATGCTGACACTAGGGGTGCCCGATCCCCCAGTGTCCACTGCTGGCGTAACTATCACCACCACTTGACCCTCCCACTCAGCACCCCACTCAAACATAACAGTGACACTGGGGGTGCCCAATCCCCCAGAGTCGAAACCTGAAATAGAGAAAGCCTTCCCTCTGCATTTTTTCTTTTCATTTTTTTTTAAATATGTAAAAAAGAAAACGGTCCATCAATGTCTATTGCAGTCTATTGCAACCCCCCCCCCCACCATTAATAACACTGACATTGGGGATACCCAGTCCCCCAGTGTCCACTACTGGTGCTCCTATAATTGTCACCCCCATCTGACCCTCCCACTCAGCACCCACCACCACACAGCCCCCCCAACATATCTGACACTGAGGGTGCCCAGTCCCCCAGTGTCCACTCCTGGCACCCCTGTAATTGTCACCCTCACCTGACCCTCCCACTCAGCACCCACCACCCCACACATCCCCAAACATAGCACTGACATTGGGGGTGCCCAATCCTTCAGTGTCCAAACCTGAAATAAAGAAACCCTCAGCATTTCTTTTTTTTTCTTTTTTTTAAAGCCTGTAAAAAAGAAAATGGTCCATCAATGTCTGTTGTGCCTTTAGTTCACCCCCAATCCGACCTTCCCACTCAACACCCACCACCCCATACATCCCCCAAGCATATTTTACAAATACAGTAAAATTCCCAGGTTATGACTGAACATTACACTATTTCAGCGTTCACTCATAACTTTGCTAAGTAAGCAATAAGACATGATGGGATGTGCGTTAGGCAATTCTAATGCACGGCTAGGGGGACGTAGTGAGGCACAGGCCACAGGCCGAAAGGCCCAGTCTCTCAGCGCGCATTAGAACTGTCTAATGCACATCCCTGGAGTGGCTTATTGCGCTTATAAAATGGGCCTGTGTATTCTAAATGGGGGTTCTAGTTTTAGCTGTGCATTAGACACATCTAATGCACGGCTAACAACCAATCAGATTGCTTGAAATCCTTTACCCATTTCATAATTTTCAATATTTTGACTCCAACTTTTCAACATAGCCATTTTTTCACACCACCTCATAAATGTGACGTGTCATTTTTAAAATCCTGGATGAGTTGTGTTTTCACACCTCTGCTGCGAAATGACATTTCGGCCAATATACTATAAATGGTACATGTCATAGCTATAAGGTGAATCCTCAAACAAGTAACTTCAACATTTGGGCTCAAAATTGCAAAACACAAATTGGTTACCAAACATCAAACATTTGACATTGACAAATGCTTGTTTTTTACAGTCATCAAATTAATGACCTTCATCTCTGTCATCATAAACTGCTGTATCTTAAAATCACAATCTTCATTTTTTTCTTCTAACACATGGTGTTTCCTATACTGCCTCATCATAAACCAAGAGAAACCTTTCCACAGTTGCTTCCGATTTGCTTGGTTTATAATCTGCGCCTCATCTTTGTATATTCTAAGCACTGTTTTTGTAACTATCTCCACCTCAGCTTCTGGTTCTATGTATTTCTGTTGAATTTGCAAAGCACACCTTGCCTGCCACAGATAATATCTGCAGGAGGAATGATCCACCTGCAGTGTAGACTTACCGTATTTACTCTAGCGTGCTACGTATATCCCTAAAACAACGCTGATAATCTACACTTTGAAACAGGGATTGCTTCCATTTCCGGCTCAAGGTAAGCCAGAAAGCCTGAGCAAAGGAGCATGTAATCAAGAAATGTGCTAGAGTCTCTAGGATATTCCCACAGCTTTGCCTCAGGTATTGCCATTCTCCTACCTTTTTATGTCTTAGAGAGTCTTTTACAGCAGTTCTGTCATGCACACCCTACCAAGTTATGTCCCACATCTGACATTGTGTCTGTTTATTTTGTTGCTGGCTTACTGCCCCCATTTCTTTCCCTACTGGACACATTTTTACATCTAAAGGTTGCAAGTAACAAATATCAACTATGTATTGATAAGTCTGCTTTCTAGGCATAATAATCAATAGATCTGACATTATCCTCCATGTCTTTAATTTTACAATACAAAATAGAATATATTTTGGAATTATTTGTGCCTGGGCTTTAAACTGACTGACTCAGATCCCTTCCTGACATTCCTCATACCAGGGTATTATCCAGTCATGTAACAATGGAATCCAGCTTTTCTCTTCTTGTTTTAACATCAGGGTAGTATTGTGATACAGAGATATAAAATCACCATCGGTTCACCAGACACCCCCATATTTAATACTTTTATAAATAATATTCCTTCTAATAGGGTTCAACCTTGACCCCCACAAACCCTGAAAAAGGAGATTAAATACTCTAACCTCTAACTCTCCCAGAAGCGGGTACACAATGCTAACATATAATAAAACTGGTACTAAAAGGGTACATACCAAAAACACTTTCTTCTGTTTTGATAATGTCCTATTCTTCCAAAAGCACAGCTTATGCTCTGCCTTGCTAATACGCTGCGTCCAATTCTCTGTAATGAGATTCCGTGTACCAAACTGAATCCCCAATATTTTCACCAGCTCCTTCGATACCTTAACCCCTGCTACATAATTATTATTACACTGCTCCCAAACAAATCTCCACACTGTTGAACTGGATATGTGGCATCGGAATTAATCAGTCACTTTTCTCAAGCAATGCAAACTTTCATTATTTTGTAGGCAGGCTCTGCTATGTTAATCAGTGCATAATCCAGAAGACAATTAAAGAGTGCATACATGCAATAAATACATAGCAAGATTATACAAAGTAAAAATACCAATAACAGCCACACGCCATGCTGCCCTTTACTGCCCCAGTGCATCGTTCCTCTTGAACTTTGTCAGGGGCGTGACTGTTATTGCCTTCCTCCATCACCTCCCAGTTGGTACACCCTCACATTTCGTATAATTAATTCTGGCTCCTATCACAGAAAATTCATTCACAATATACTTTCTGCCCTGATTCCTTATCCTGTACCATGGTACACAAATTATCAGCATAAGCTAATGTTTTTATTTTCTGGGCATCAGCGGTTAACCTTATACCCCTAATGTAAAGATTCTGCTGTATCATCCTAATCAAAGGATATAGGGTGAATATATACAGCAAGGAGCTTCGAGGACAGCCCTGCCGACACCCCCCCCCCCTCATGCCAACATAGGTGGCCCCAGTACCATATTTACTATAGGGAAAACCACTGCCCCTTCATATAGCATAAGAATCCATTTGAAGAATGTTTCTGGTAAGCCATGCAGCTTCAGTACTTTCATCAAGTAGCTGTGGGGTACCCTATCAATGGCCTTTTCTTGATCTACCATGAGTAAAAAAAAAAAACTCACCATACCTTTATCCCTTCTCTCCATCAGTTGCCTCAGAATTGTTAAATTATCTACTATACTTCTTTGTTTAGTTGCAGATCCCTGGGACTCAGCAGTAATTACTGTGGCAACCTTACCTAACCTATTAGCCAACACTTTGGCTAGAATTTTCATATCTGTATTTAAAAGGCTTAGTGGTCTCCAATTTCTCACCTTTTCCCTATCCCCAGATTTAAATGTGTATATTAACAAAGCAGTCTACATCATGGCAGGCATGTTACCGGATGTCAAAATGTAATGCATGTATGCATATGTATGAGCTCATGCCCAGTAGCACAGTTTGACTTTTCGACTGTGATTTTTACCATTTACAGCCCTCATTTATACATAAGAGCAATTTCCTGAGTTCAGCTTTCGTTCCTCTGGCAAATACTGTTTTTAGCTGAACTCTGGTATTGGGAGGCATGCATGAGCCTCCAGGTGCTTTGTTGCCATTTAGAAATGTGACCGTGCTTCCTGACTGGCACACAGCTTTGCAGCGGACCATGTGGATTTAGATGTAACACCTAGGTGGCGCTATCCCAAGGGCTACTACCCCTGCCTGCTTGGCTAGTAGCAGGTTAAGGGGTCTGGGTTCTGAAACGGGTGCCTCCAACGGAGATCAGGGTTGGTAGTGGTCAAGCTAACCTGGGCACAGCCCTCCGGGACACTGTAACCCACCCCCTTTCCCCTCTAGTGGCCTGAACACTGTACCATAATCACTTTCACAATACCCCTGGTACACCACACAAGTACCCACACTGTTTGCACTTACCACCAGGGCTGGTTCCTCTGGCTCAACCCCAGGGACCCCCTGTAAAACAAGGTTAAGCACAGCAAATAGCAACAGTACAGTACTTTGAGCACAAACTGGAACCACAGTCAGATTACATGCAGAAAAAGTTAGATCTGATTTATTCAGGGGACTTGAACAAGGAAGGGGCAAAATCAGGTTAATTAGCTTAAAGGTTATATCAATCAAGCAGTTATGCATGCACTTTGAGTCCCCCCACACAGTCCACCTCTGGGTACCCAGGTAGAGAAGAGATGGGCTAGCCAGGACAGTTGCCCGGGTTGCAGCTGGTTGGGGCCTCTGATGGAAAAAACAACATACACAGTACACAATATTTGTAATCCAGAGCCAGAGGGCTCAGTTCAGAAGGAAACGAAACAACAAGACAATCAGATGACACACTCAGATTAAGCTGCTGTTGTAGGGAGCTACCCTGGTATTTACTCAAGATACCCAAGACTGGACACAGGCTGGACAAAATCGAGACTGCAGGTGGTTGATCTGGAATGTCAGGAGAAGCAGGGCCCACACAAGTCGTAGAGGCGTCGTTCCTGTTCAAGCACGGAGCAGGGGGCTGATCCTCAGGCAGGTCTCTCGTCGATGGCTTCTCTGTGCAGTGGGTAGTCTGGCTGGGCCAGTCTGGCAAAGCCCAGACCACATGGAGACAAGTTCGGAAGCAGTCCGTTTTGGGCTGGATACAGCTTCCAGCAAGCAGAACACAGTTCACACAGTGGGGAACTAACTCACAACCCACTAGCAGCTCATAGCACATTTACATGTATGGGAATTCTACTGTACCAGGCAAAGCGCTCCCCGGGCATAATCGCAAAGTCTCTGTGCACACCAGGAGCTTAGGGGTAGCTGGAACTCCTGACAGGCCGATCACATTCAGCAAAAATATTCAGTCTTCTTCAGGTTGAGCCTGGCCCACTTCAGTAGCTTACTTTAGTCACACAAACTTGGATTTAGTCCAAAATAATTCTCTTCTCTCCCTCTCAGGAGCAGCAGGCAGACATGGAGGCCAAACTCTCAGCTTTTTCACCATTCTCCCATGTGAATCCACTCGGGATTGCTTTCAGAATCACTTCAGCTTCTTCTTGCTCAGCTTCCAGCTTAGTTCTAACTGAAAACTGCAAGCAGCCCAGGACTTCCCCAAGATCCAAAAGATTTGGTTGGCTGATTTGGCTGTCAGTCAAAGCAAGGGCTCCCCCTTCAGTTGCAAAAAAGGCGCAAAAAAACTCCAAACTAAAGTTCCTACAGATTTTGAATTCAGACAGCTCCTGTAGTCCGGCTACATTTTAGGTCCCACCAGTACTGTTTGGTCCAGTTTGCAGTCCAGGACCAAGATAGTGGAGACAACAAAACAGTCCTTACTACAAAGAAAGAAGGTTAGGCAAACTTCATTATCATTATCACTCTAAATGATTTTCAGTAAATAGTTACATCTTTCAACAGAGCTCCCTGTCAGATTACTTAAGCTGCAATTAGGCAGCTCTTAAAGAGACAGTACACAGAGACTATACAAGCTCTGGTAATCACATTTAAACTGCTAAAACGCAGCACACCAGCCTGGCAGTGAGCATTTAGGCAAGCTCAAGGAAGACTTTTTGGGAATCCCCATTTGTAGGGGGGTTACACAGAATTTATGTAAAATAAGAGAAAAATATTAGAGTCAAACTACTGGCCGCACCAGCCTCTTCTGCACAACGTGTGCAACCAGGCAGTGCGTTTTCCCCAATATGTAAAATTTGAGGCTGGGAACTTGACAGTGTCTCTTTAAATAGGGCCGCCTTTGTTGCCTTAGTCTGGGGGAACATGATCATTAATAAAGCAGATGCTTCTGCCTCCCTGCTTCACATCTAATAACAAGGCTCACCCTGGTTCTAGTTCCACCAGTTTTTGTGCCCTTATATTAAAATCTCTGAACTGGATTCCCACCCCATCACATTTACCACTATCCCAAGACCAAAAGAACAGGCCTCAAGTCCACAGCTTCTCAGTGGCCGATATTTCAAATAAGATTTTCAACCGGGTAGTAGAAAGATAATATTTCCCAACAGTGACACCAAAACTGCCATCGTGGTAACACTTTTCCTATATGACTCAATTCTCTTGGAGTTCCTTTTGTCGACCTGAGTTTGTGGATATTATGAGGATCATCCATAGTGTGCATCCCACAAGCTGTAGTTTGGACCCTGGACCGACTTCCCTAATTTTGGGTTGTTCTGATATCATCGGTCCAGTCCTGGTGGAAATAGTCTGGTGCTCCTTGGAGTCAGGTGAGTTTCCTAGCTTCCTGAAAGAGGTGATGGTGATACCTCTCTTGAAGAAAACTACCTTGGTCCCAGACTGTTTCTCAAACTACAGACCTATCTCTAACTTTCCCTTTATTGGGAAAGTTATTGAGAAGGTAGTAGTAGCCCAATTGGAGGACCATTTAACCATCCATAATATCTACGAATCCTTCCAATCTGGTTTCCGTAAAAGACACAGCACCGAAACTGCGCTGGTTTGGGTGCTTAATGATCTTCTGAGGGCGAGGGATCAGAAGAGACGTTCTATTCTGGTTCTCCTTGATCTCTCGTCAGCTTTTGACACTGTGGATCACATGGTGTTGATAGCATGCCTGAGGCAAATTTGTGGAATGTCGGGAACTGTTTTACAATGGTTGACCTCATTCTTCACTGGGAGATCACAAAGAGTTGTGTCAGGGATTTTTTCCTCTGGCCCAACCTCTTTGTTGTGTGGAGTACCTCAGGGTTCTATGCTGTCACCCATGTTATTTGCAGTGTATATGCTGCCCCTCGGAGACATTATAAGATGGTATGGGCTGAGGTTTCACTGCTGTGCAGATGTTACCCAGCTATACCCTTCTTTTGCACTCGACCAGGATGGAGCTCTCTCGGTGTTTAACAACTGTCTGGATGAAATCCAAGGTTGGATGGATTCTAGTTGGTTGAAGTTGAACTCAGAGAAGACAGAGGTTTTGGTTGGGGACCCGGGGGTCAGATAGAGAGGTCGCATGATGGCACGCCTTCTGGAATTTTTCTTGACGGCGTGTCACTTCCGACCTCTGAATGGATGCGTAGCCTTGGGATTGCCCTAGACGACAGGCTGATCCTACAATCTCAAGTGTCGGCCGTTGTCAGGATTTCCTTTTACCATCTTAGGAATATTGCCAGGGTTAGGCACCTTGTTCCGTCTGACTCTTTGCCAACGTTGGTCCACGCCTTTGTGTCCCCGAGCTTGGACTACTGCAACGCCCTCTACTTTGGGCTTTCTGGGGTTGAAATCCATCACCTACAGCTGGTGCAGAATGCTGCAGCCCGGGTTTTGACTGGGACAAGTAGGTCCTGTCATACTACCCCAGTGCTGCGCGAACTGCACTGGCTCTCTATATGGTGCCGGATCACCTTTAAAGTCATTTTATTGACTTTTGAAGCCCTTCACGATCAGGGTCCGACCTATCTGAAAGAACTTCTGGTGCCTTATTGCCCTGGCCGATCACTCCACTCAGCCAACGAGGGGTTGTTAGAGATTCCAAGAGTGAGTTTAAAATCTTCAGGCAGCAGAGCATTTTCTCATGCTGCACCCACTCTCTGGAATTCTCTACCACGCTGGTTACGGGAGTGCACCTCCATGGAGGTATTTAAGAAGGATCTGAAAACTTACTTATGGCAAATGGCCTTCCTGGATAATTAAGTTAATTTTATTTTGCCTGTATTTTATATTATAACTTATTATTTGATTTTAATATCTGATGTTATTATGGTATAATTTTATTTATATGTATTGTAGATTTGTATTTGAAATTATGGTTTTAAAATGTTCAGCGCCTTGATATATTGAAAGGCGCTTTATAAATAAAATTATTATTATTATTATTTACATTTAGAGTCACCATGGAAATTATTGGGCCAACACACATTTTTTTGTATATATTATTAGGTGATTCTGCCAATACTGCTCTTGTTTGTGACCTCATTCTTCCTCTACTTTTCTTTGCCACTGAAGTAACAGACATATAATTGCCCCAGTCTGAGGACTGGTCTCTAATTAGAGAAGGAAGGGAAGATGCTTCTGAATCGCACTCCTCTTCCATGTCTTCCCACTGTTTAGTGGGAGCCAAAACATTATATTTATTCTCTAAGGGAATATGAGGAGGTTTCACTGTTTAAACCTTCTTTTTTTCTTTTACTTCCCCTTTTTCCAGAGGACACTACTTCCATGTCAGTATCCTGGGGGTGGGGGAAGGGAGGAGGTATATCTGGCTTCTGCGACTGATCCCCGTCTAAAACCCCCTCCATCTCTGTCTGCCCACTGTCTCCAATACCATCTTCATCTTCACTCCCATGTCCCCTTGAAGTCCCAGAAGATGGTTCTCCCTAACATATATCTTCCTACCCATTTGGAGGGTCAGAGGTACCACGTGTACAGTGTAGTGATTGAAGTACCATTCTCTGCCCACACAGTACCTGCTGACTCTGCAGCTACCTTCTCTGCAAACCACTGCTCAGAAGCTCTCACATCCTTCTGAGCTTGTCCCTTTGTTATTAAAGATTCTTGGTCTAGACCCTCTCTTCTGAGAGTTTCCTTCTCTACAAGTAGATGTTTTCCCTGGTGCCCTGCCCAACATTCCCCTTCCCATAAAAAAAAAGTTCATGCAGTTGTCCAAGGCTGTGTGTGGTTGTTGATATGCAAAATGGCTGTCACTACACATTCAGTCACTTTAGTACTAGTCTATCATTGCTTGTAAAGCGCTTTAGGATAAAATGTGAATGAAAAGTGCTACATAAATGCCGATTCTTCTTCTTAGGTTTAGTTGGTGATCCAGCTGTGAGGATGGTGCCAATCTTGAGGTGATTTGAGATGGAAGCTGCTTATGATGATGGGTATGGCCTATAAACAGGGTGAAAGATGTTGTCTCTTTAATGGTGTGGGGGAGAATGGCCCACAGCGGAAATGTTGGCTGATATATATGGAGGCAGTTCTAATGTGGGGTGTTGTTCAATGGCATCGATGTTCATTTGATATAGTGAAGCAGTGAGTACAGGGCCTGGATGTTGTTTCATCGAAAGTGAGGGTGGACAGATGTGGATTGATAATCCGTGGAAAGTTTGTGAAGGTGCATGATGTTTTAAATCCCAAAAGTGGAGCCTGGTATGCCACATGCACTCTACTCATTTTTTTCTTAGGATATGCAGGCATTCTTAGTACCCTCCTGCAGAGTAGGCACCATATTTGCTATGCTGGAATTCAGCAGGTTCAACCATCCCCTTTGGTATTGGCAGTCAACACTTTCAGTTGTGTATGAGGTGATCCAGAGGAAGGCAACCAAAATGGTGCAGGATCTGCATCTAAAGTCCTACGAGGAAAGCACGTCAGAGCTGAATGTGTACACCCTGCAGGAAAAGAGGGAGAGGGAGGATACGATAGAAACCTGTAAATACCTTACAGAAGTTAATAAGGTTCAGGTGGAGAGTATCCTTCAGAGGAAAGGGTACTTTAAAACAAGAGGGCATAATATCAAGCTGAAGGGCGGCAAATTCAGGAGGGATGTAAGGAAGTACTTGTTCACAGAAAGGGTGGTGGATAGCCTTCCAGAGGAGGTGGTTGGAGGGAGCAAAAACAGTAAGGGGATTCCAACATGCCTGGGACAGGCATAAGGGAATCATGGGTGTAGAGTAGAGGGCAAAATAATAATTAAAAAAAAAACACAATTGGGCAGACTGGGTGGGCCCAGCGTCCCTTATCTGCCATAAGATTCTGTGTATGTATTTATGTATTGATTAAGCCATCTTTAATCTGGTTGTGGCTCATGACATCAGGATTTGTTCCTACCCCATTCTCACCACTTTGTCATCTAAGCCCATCTGAGGCAGCGGTGGTGGATAGCACTGAAACCTGTGTGTTGCTTGCCAGGTTTATTCTAGTTTTGTTGCTCTGTAAAAAAAAAAAAAAAAAGTTCTATATAATTTTGCAAAATAATAAAAATTGGGGATAGGTGCTCTTTTACTTTATGTATGTAGTTAGTCCGTTAGTTAGTTAGGTTTTGTTGACCAGGTAAGTGCACTAGACAAATAAAATGCCTATTTTCAGGCACGACCCGGGAGAATTACAATAACAGGGAGAGTAACAATACACAAAACAAGACAGGAAAACAAGCAGAAATGTACAAAGCATACAAAAAGTTTCCAAAAACAGCTGCAAAAAAATGAAATAAAACAGTAATAATAGTATCATGAACGTTCAAATAAGAGCTTTTGTTTTACAAAAAGAGTCAATGTTATAAATCTGTTGTAGGTCCTGCTTGAAATACTGTCCGACATTGCCTCCTTGTTTTCTGGAGTTTCCATCTACACACAAGTACATCTCTGTGAAATACGATTTAGAAATAAAAAACTTGTATGTTTGACAGTTTCATTTTGCACAGTGAACGGAAGTAAAGGATGCCTCATCACATGCTATTTTAGTGTAGTGCTGTCATATCTGGTTATGGGCCCGATCCAGTCTGTGAGCAGCATGCAGGTAAGTAGTGTTAGTGGACAGTTGAAGGCTTGATATAGCCACCCCCTGTCAGAGTCTATCCAGTTCCACACAGTAAGTGAAGCAAACTTCGCCTCATTCAGCTTTTGCAGCATGCCATCTCAGCAGTACGCTGATCCATGCCTTTAAACACCCCTCTCAACAGCAACCTGATCCCAGGTCTTTATGTGCCCCTCTCAGTAGCAACTTGATCCCAAGTCTTTAATCTTCTGAGATGTTCCTGTCTGGCCAAACCCAGCAGTGCTATGCTGTACCGGTCCGCAGTCCAACCACACTACCAGTCAGTTCTTCCAAACAGTTTGGGGCATAGACATGGCCAGTCCCAGACTTCCCTCCTTTACCCAGTAGCACTCTCCCTGAGTGGTGGCCGATTGACAGAAAATCATGTGTGGCAGCAATACTAAGCACTATTATTAGGCATCTGGCCTAACAGGATTGACCCCTGAGGCCCCATGCTAGTCACCTCCCTGACATCGAGTCACCATCAGTGACAGCCTCAAAACCACTGCCCAATACAAGAGAGCAATTGGGAAGGCCAGGAAGATGCTGGGGTGCATAGGAAAGGGAGTTTCCAATAGGAGGAGGAGGAAGGAAGGTGATATTGCACCTGTACAGATCCCTGGTGAGGCCACCCCTGGGATACTGTGTATAGTTCTGGAATCTGCACCTAAAAAAGGACAAGGACCACCTAGAATCTGTCCAAAGGAAAGCCACAAAAGTGATCCAGGGCCCACAGGGGAAATCATAGGAGGATAGGCTGACAAGTCTCAACGTGGGTTCTATGTCATAACAGCGACTGCCAAAAGGCGATCACCATTAGGGCGACTGTACGATGTTGAAAATCGACTTTGGCTATGTACTCCCGCGCACAGCAAAAGGTGCGAACTACAATTTTCATTTTATGTGGGGTGCATCCCCGCACCCTCCTACTATACGATTCTCAACTCCGGGGTGCATGTCGGGGATGCAAAACCATTAACAAAAATTGGAGCCGGGCACAACAAACGTACTCTGCACCCGACCAACCCAGCACCCCAGAACCCCAGCCCTGAACCCACCCACCACACCACGGGGCCAGCTCAGCAGCTCACAATGGCACCACCCCTCAGAAATCCTCCCACCCCTCACTGAGCGTACTCGCTCCCCCCCATGCGCATGTGTGTGTGTGTGTGTGTGTACATGTAGCAACATCCTGTTGCTATATGTACAAACCCCCCAATCCGGTCACCCTCCCTAGTAGGTAGCCCCAATGACATGCACTGCGATTGAGTCACCATTTTTGTGTGCGCCCAATCGTGGTCACCTATGTCACAGGATACCCTCAACATGTACACACCGACAGCCATAAGGGAAAGTGGGGGCATAATAGGGACATCTAAGTATTTATTGGCCATCGCCAGGGTGGAATACAGTGAGCTATTCACAAGAAATGACACAGTGATGAGATTTCACCCGTGGAAATTTGTAGGGGGGGAAGGTTCAAGAAAATTACATATAACACCCCCCCCCCCTGATTTCAGGGTCCTTACCTTTTGCCCTGAGGCTGCTCCCATTCTGGGTTTCCCCGCCTTCTGGCATCAGTCCCCAGTTGCCCTGGCAGGTCTCTGTCCGGCCTCTATTTTTCTTTTTGATTTGTAGGTGAAATCAGTGCTGGGGGAGCTGGAGCACAGAACCGCAGGTGTAGATTTGCACCTCAAGTGCATTCCGGCACTCCGCACATGCGCAGAAGTGCATTTAATTTTTGGCCGTTCTGCTGCCATTTACAATGCCTCTCCAGTGGTCCCAGTCCCAATGTTAAGCAAAAGGGGGACCGGAGACCCCGGTGAGGCATAAGAGGCAAATGGAAAGCAGAAAATAGTGTTTTTGTAAGCACCAATCACACACGAGAATTCAAGAGCTGCCTCATGAATATTAATGAGGCAGCATGAATATGAATAAGGAGAGTTTGTCTAGCGCTGGGGGGAAGGTTTTCAGCACTAGCAACAGGCAGAAAAACGAGTAAAACATTAAAACTTATGTCAAGGGTTAAAAGAGAAAAAGGACTGCTACACATCTGTGGGACATTGGGGTAGTAAATATGTTTTATTTGTCCATAGCAGAGCAATAAAGGTGGAACACTGTATGAACTGCCATAGGACTATGAATGGGGCTGCCTAGGGGCATTGCATATCTGCAGCAGCGGCTGCATAAGGGTTAACTGGAAATGCAAAGATGTGCAGCAGTTTTACAGGGCACAGGAAGTGCTTCAAGACTTAGGGGGCCAATAAAGATAAAAATGATTACTTTGGCTGCAGGGATATTTTAGAGCTGGGACACTGAATAGACTCTATGGACACTGTTTTGCCTACAGCCATTTTGCAGCCATGTGACACCAGCTCGTCCAATCAAAGGACCAGGATTTGCCAGGAGAACTGTGGGACTGCTGAAAGGACTGTTGGGGGAAGAAACTGGGAAAAGTTTAGGTGCCTTTTTCAGCAGCCAATGAGGCATCGAGGGAGCCTTATACATATTAATTTTTGAGAGAGACAGTGGCTCTAGCCAATGGGGAGTTCCCCAAAAGCTCCCAAAAAGAGAAGAACTTTTGATTTCTGGGTCAGTTCGATGGGAGCCCCTCCAGAGGGAGGGGGGCTCCAGCCACTATGCAGAGAATGGGGCTAGCAAGGCTGGGAAAGGGCCTGCCTGGGGGCTGACAGCAGTTTGTCCTCCAGGGCTGGTCGTGCCTTTCCCATCTGGAGACTGATGAGGAAGATTGTGCAGGCAGCTCTGTAGAGAGAGAGAGAGAGAGAGCTGCAGGATCCTGATACAGGCTGCTGTGGTAAGAAGTGGCACCACAGCAGTGAAAGCGTTCAGAGAAAAGGTTGACCAGATTTGGAAAATGTATTATCGAAATGGGCCGGCTTTGAGTCGAAGAGGATGAGGAGAGAGCCTCTTCTGTTTTCGTCTGCACCACAATGGTGAGACACCAGTGATGAGAGATTTGTGTGAGAAAACTGTGAAAAGGGAAAAGGTTCTGATCAGTCTTGGCAACGACAAAGTGTCTAGAGAAAAACGGGAAGGCCACAAGGTTTAAGGACTGGTTTTGGCATTGAAAAATGGATAATGGAAATTGGACTGGAATCTGGTTCTGAGAAGTTGAAGAGATTCTCTTCTGTGTTCATCTACACCTGCACGGTGAGAAAAGAGAATGTGGCTGATGTATTGGAGGGACTGAGAGAACCCTGTGCTTTTTTTTTTGAATCAATAGTTTTTATTTATTTTTCCTTAGAAAAGCAGAAAACAAGAACAATTGATACATACGATAACAATATAGCATAATAAAATTAACATCAGCAAGTATTATTAGTTAATCCACCTCCTGACAACCTTTCAAATATATAAACTAACTAGAACAACAATACTCCCAGGTATGAAAAAACCTTGTAAAGACCTTACCACACACTTTACAATATGACTTTATACTTGGAATTCAAAACTCTGAATGTCACTTATTTTAATGGGTTAACTCACTTAGCTAAAAGTCTACTTCTCAAAAGAGCAAGGAAAGGAGACCATACTCCCTTAAAATTGTCTAACTTGTTACTAACTATTGCAGCCACTCTTTCATTATTAGCTAATAGCCCTACACTATTGAAGCATTCATTTACTGAGGGTGGAGCTGGAGATTTCCAGTAAAAGAGAAGTAATTTTTTCAATGCAAGGGCAGCTGCAAATATCCAGTACTTCTGTGACTTGCTTAAAAAAGGTAACTCTGAATCAATTCCTAAAAATAAAGGTTTGCTTGAAAAGGGTAAGTTAACATTTATTACTTCCTCACATACTTTGTACACATTGCTCCAAACTTTTTTAATAACTGGACAATTCCATAGCATATGTATGAGGTTCACATGTTTTTCCTGACATCTCCAACAAGGACCCTCTTGTAAATACTTCATCTCTTCTAAGTGTTTGGGGGAATAATAATACTAGCGGAGAATTATAAATTGAATTGTCCTACCTTGAACCTCCCTGCAGCTCATGTACACATTACTCCAAGTTCTTGCCCATTCATCCTCTGTCAGAGTCTCTCCCAGTTCAGTCTCCCACTTCAGCTTGGATGCTTGTGAAGGTGAGATAGTATTTTCAACATTAGTTATCATTTTATTACACAAACCCTCTCCCCTTCTTAATGATGCCAACCTCACTACCTGTGCCCATTCTTTATTTTCAGGCAAGGTAAAATGTGATGTTAAAACAGAATCTTGCAAAGCCTTTCTAATCTGTAGATAATTTACAAGCTGATACTTTTGCAATTTAAATTTATTCCTCACTTCAACAGATGAAAGTAGTGTTTGACTTTCTTCCTCAGTTAGATCCCCTACATTTGTTATCCCAGCCCTTAACCAGTCAGGCTCATCCAGGGGCTTACCACCATATTATAGATCTGAATTGTTCCAAATTGTGGTGAGGTTAGTAGGGAAACTCGTAAAACTCAGTAAATTCTTAACTTCAATAATTGTGCATAGCGAGGAAAATATACAGGGGTTATCTTAATCTTGCTTTAGACTCTTAATAAACAACAAGTCAGAAAGTTTAAATGGACAGATGAGCACTTTCTCCACTGTCAACCACATTGGGGTGTCAGTCCTGGTTACATCAGATATGTATTTGACTGCTTGCCTGAATAAAAAGGAAATATGATACTTTTTCCAATTTGGTAGAGCAAATCCCCTCCTCTGACCAAGGACTTCTCAACTTCTTGATAGAGAGTCTAGGTGGTGTTGACCCCCATAAGAATTTTCTCATTAAACTTTCAATGTGTTTAAATATCTTATTATGGATTCTGAGTGGAAAACTTTGAAAGAGGTAAAACAATCTTGGGGGCAACTATCATTTTAACAGCATTTATCTTGCCCTATAGAGACAAGCGTAAATCCTGCCATTTTAACAGATCACATTCTAGACTTTTTAGTAGTGGTAAGAAGTTAAGATCAAGCACTTTGCATATATATTTCATTATAACCAGTCCAAGATATGTAATTTGATTCTTAAATTGCTCCTTTGGATCAGACCCACCCACTCCTACCATTTTGGGGGGTCTCGGTCCTATAGCCAAAATTTATGTCTTATTCCAGTTTAAACACAACCCAGAGAGCTGTGAAAAACCCTCCAACATTTTACTTAAGATAGTAAATGACTCTTCAGTATTCTCAGTTGTGAGTAACAGATCATCAGCATGTACAATGACCTTATTGACCACATTACTTGTTTTGATCCCCCTTATTCCTTTCTCCTCTGTAATCTTCCTAATCAAGGGTTCAATAGCCAGAATGAACACATATGGGGATAAAGGACATCCCTGCTAGTTCATCTTTAAAGATTGAAGGATTCTGAAAGTAGCCCATTTGTTATTATTCTAGCTGAAGGACAATTATATAAAATATTAATCCAAGAAATTATGTTCTCCCCCATATTCATGTGTTCTAAAACAGAAACCACATATTTCCACTTCAGCGAATCAGAAGCCTTGCAGAAATCCAGAGCCACAATAGCTGCTGGAGTATTTGACTTAGAGGCCTGCCAGATGACATTAAGCAATCTCCGAACATTATCAGCTCCCGATCTACCTGGAAAAAAAACCACTTGCTCTTTACCTATCAACTTGACAACATGCGTTTTAATTCTGGTAGCAATCACCTTTGAAAGAATTTTGTAATCTACATTTAAAAGTGAAATGGGCTTATAGCTATCACACACCAATGAGTCTTTACCTTGCTTCATTATAAGGATGATACAAGCCCTCTCTCATTGAATCAGGCAGCGCCTTTCTGACTGGTATCTCTCTAAACATTTCTAAAAGATAGTCTAGAGACTGAACATTCAAAAACTTATAAAATTCTGCCGGCAAACCACCTGGACCTGGAGCCTTATTTGACGGTAAATCTTTTAAGGCCTGAGCTATTTTTGTCATCGATATAGGCCTGTTCAGCTCATCTCTTTCCATATTTGTTAAAGTTGGGATTTTAACTGACCTAAGATAATCCTCTATAACACTATCTTTGGCATCCCCAAAACTTTGATATAACTTTAAATAGAAGCCTCTGAACTCATTATTTATTTCTTTATAGGAAACTACAACATAATTTTGGTTATTTCTAATGCCCACTATTACATTCTGACTTTATCATGCCCTAAGCCTATACACCAATAGCTTACTTGTTTTCTCTCCCATTTCCCAATGAGTCTGCCTTGTTCTAAACAAAGCATATTCCGCTTTGTCTGAATAAATCTTATTTCGTATTTTAAGCATGTAACTCTGTACAGTAATTGTACATCAGAATTGTTTTTCCTTTTGAATTCCTTTTCATGTAGACGTGACTCATTCTCCTTTTCTACTAACTCCTTTTGTGTTTCTTTTTTTCTATTAGATGAGTAACTTATTATTCTGCCTCTAATGAATGCCTTAAAGGCATCCCCACATGCATGCGTGTTGGAAACTTCATCACTATCATTAATGTGAAAATAGTCTTCGATTTCTTTGCCCAGCCAAAGCTTGAAATCAGCATCATTTAAAAGAGAGTTGTTCATTCTCCATCTCCTAGTTTTTTCCTGTCCTCCCCCAATATAGACTGATAACTTTAGGAGGGCATGATCTGAAATTGTAATGTCATTCAGACAGACACTATTAATACCCCCTACCAAATCTTTTGAAAGCAATAAGTAATCAATCCTGCTATAAGAGTTATTTCTGGCAGAATAAAAGGAATAATCTATATCCGGAGGATGAGCTAGTCTCAAATTGTCTACTGAGTTGTGGTCTGCCACCATTTTATGAAGTGAAATTTGGGACCTAGTCTTCTCACATATAGAGCCTGTTCTATTCCTGTCGAGAATGGGGTCCATTACTTCGTTAAAGTCCCCTCCCAAAATGATCTCAAGATCCTTAACAGAACCAATCCTGGGTGAAATGTGGTAAAAAAAAAAAGTTTCTCTGTGCATTAGGAACATATAAGTTTCCAGTAACCACTTTACATCCATTAATAGATCCTGTTAGCATCTGAAATCTACCATCGACATCTGCAAAGTGATCAGACTTAAGAAAGTTTACTCCTTCCCTTGTTAATATTGATGTGCCTCTCTGTTTCGGGTTAAACACACTGTATTCCACTGAGGCAACCCAGGATCTAGCTAGCTTTGCAGCTTCAGTAGCTATTAAATGAGTTTCCTGAAGCAGTGCAATATCAGTATTGTTTTTAGCTAAATACGACAATACTTTCCAGGAGCATATGTTTAGACCCATAAGAACCATCTTTAAAAAAAAAAACAGTAAAATTAAATGCAGTTAGTAAGAATCAAATGTAAAGATAATTAACTCTTATCAGTAACAACTTAACTTTTGGCAATATATATGTGACAGACAATGAACACAGTAGGATTCCTATAACCTAATTATATAAAACACACACAAAAAAAAACTCAAAATGTAAGCAGATAAGAAAATTAGTCACTATGACTCTCAAATTCAGAAGTTCTAGAACTAAAAAGTAAACTACAAACAGTAGGTTGTGTTCTACTCTATCGCCCGTATCCACCGGACTTCTACAAGTCCAAGATGACGTAGGCATTAAACAAAAAAACTAGGAACACTGAAACCTGCAACTTTGACGTCTTCATCCCACATATCTAATTCAAAGTGGACTTTCAATAGAGAACATTCAGAACCAGCAAGCGTTACAAGTTACAACAGGCAAAAGTAGTAGACTACTAAAGTTTAAGTATAACCAATATTATACCTGAGTCATGTGGACATTAATGAGATACAAAGAGGTTGTAGAAACAGAGCAGAAGAAAATTAAAAACAGAAAAGAGAGAAAAAAAAAAGTTTAAACATTCAGCTTACTCAGACAACCTGCAAAATTTAGAATGTTATTGTGCTAGATACTTCTGGCTAATAAAAGCACGCGAGGAGCATCCAATATAGGACTATTCACTCCACCTTCAGATTTAACGCCAAGGCCTCTTAACGTAAGCTTCCGCCAGGCAGATAAAATCAAGGCCTCATTAACTACTACTAACTTTAAAACTATCTAGCACTTTTATTATTCATAACTAAACTGTATCATCTGAGAAGCTATTTTTTATCTGTTATACTAAAATAGGTATCCAATATAAACAAAAACAAGAAAAGCAGATAACAACATATAAAGACAACCACAGGAGCCAAAATAACCAGCAAAGGGGGAGGGGGTATATATTAACTTCCACATGACTCTAGACACTGCCAGATTTTATATATATATATATATATTATGGTAGCACTACGAGGAGCCAGTTCCATGTTAAACCCAAAATTTTGCACCTTAATAACTTTGCAGCCGTTTGATGGATTTGCCTGAAATTTAGAATGTATGATCAAGACCCATAGGCCTTGGGATCTGCCAGGTTTCATACTGATCGGATATACGGTTGCGGAGTTATTAAGCGTGATCTGTGCACGCGTTTACGCTTTTCTGGAATTCTGTTGTCGCGCCTACAGGTCGTACGGTTTGCGTGACTGGCCCAAAATCTTCAGGAGCGTGCAGCCGGGGTCCCGATGTGCCTTTCAAGATTTCGTGAAAAATATTAAACGGTTCAAAAGTTATTCAAAAACAGTTTCCCATTATAAGTCAATGGGAAAGTTAACAAAAGTTCAACACTTTCGCAAATGCATTTTACTTTCGCAAATGGGCCTGTTACTTGCAAATCGGCCATTTTGTTTTCAGTTGGTGATCAGAAAATGGTTGGCATTTAAATTTGGGACCTCTAGCAATCTAATTTTTTTGTATTCACCTAGTCGGGCCCTGAGGATGCTTGCCATGTCTTTATTTTGTGGTAAAACACCCTAGAAATATGTTTCTCAAATTTCTGGAAAAAGTACTTTCGCAAATTACTTTCATGCTCACGAAAGTGTCGAAAAATTTTGCGAAAGCTTTACAAATTGCGACAGTAATTTTCTAGTCTGTGGAAAATGACAGCAATCTTTGGCACTGCACTGCAAAATAACCGTTGGGAGTTTTGGGCTGAAATTTGAGGAACGCAGCCGACATCTCACAGATGTGCCTTTCAGTGTTGTATTGAAAAATATTACACAGCGGCAAAGTTATGGCACTCCAAAGTTGACAGTTTTTCCCATAGGATAACATTACGGCTACCAAGCATTACAGGAATCCTTTGGCACCCTGCTGCAAAATAACGGTTTGGTCTTTTTCCTGAAATTTGAGGAAGACAGCCAACAGTCCACAGATGTGCCTTTCAGTAGTTTGGTGAAAAATATCACATGTCGGCAAAGTTACGGCACTCCAAAATTGACGGTTTTTCCCATAGGATAACATTACGGCAGCCGACACTTAACAGAAATCATTTGGAGCCCTGCTGCAAAATAACGGTTTGGTCTTTTTCCTGAAATTTGGAGGAAGACAGCCAACAGCCCACAGATGTGCCTTTCAGTAGTTTGGTGAAAAAACATTACAGGGAGGCAAAGTTATGGCGCTCCTAACTTTTCTTTTTTTCCCATAGGATAACATTACGGGCGTTAGGCCGCTTTTCAGGGCCCTGATCTCGAAACGCGCTAGATACGACTTTACGTTGAAAACTTCTTAGCCCCATAATGGGGCTAAGATACAAATTAGCCAGGACAGTTGTAAATAATATGGCTTTTAAATTTTTTTTCTACGTCGTACGGTTCCTGAGATATAATGTATTTAGTATTCCAAGATCTCATTTTCTGCTCGATACTCATTATTTTGCATACATTATTTGTACTCACTGTCTTTCTCAATGCAGGTTTTGGGGAAAACCAGCCTGTGCGCTTACATTACTGTTACTGTTGCCCTTTCCACTTGTGGATCCGTACCCGTTTCACTTACCGTTGTCGCCTGCGCCACCATGTGCTTATCCTTTATGCTTTCATTTGCGCTATGCTTTCTGTTATTTTTGCCATTTCTGTCTACAGTACTGTTTATCTTTCTGTTTCACTTTACATCACCATGCTCATTGACATTTCTGTTTGCAGGCACCATGTTACTATGTGACAACACATCACGTGGCAGACCATTCCGCTTCACGCCACCATATAGCAAGTATCTTTTCTGTTCTCATTCGTGGCTTGTGTTACCATGTGCACCACTGTTAGCATTTCTGTTTGCATTGCTGTCCCTGTTAGTATGCCACAACACATCGGGCCCTGCTGCCTCCGCACGCATTATGCTCCACCGCTGCATTACATTCACTATTTCGCTATCATTCTCAAAAGAAGGAATAGAGGCAAAACTCGTTTATTAGTTAGTTAAATTTCACGCTTATTAAAGTGAGGGGTCTGTTGTTGACTTTGATTCTTCACACCGGTATTAGTGCATTGGGACTCAGGTCCCAACCTCACCCCATCTCCCATACTGCTGCTTTACACATGTCATGGGGGCGAGAGTTAGGGCTGACGATCCCAATGCGCACCCCAATGCCGGTTGGGGTGGGCGGGGTCCAAGGGGTTTTCAACCCTAACAGCGAATTTCCTCACTTTGTCGCTAGAACAACCCTAACTAATGCATTAAACGGAGTTTTTGCCTCTAATATATATATATATATATATATATATATATATGTACACACATATATATAGAGAGAGAGACCTCAAGTTTTGATTACTTAAAACTACTCGTGCCCGCTGTAAGAGTAACTTATTAAATTAATTAAAATGCAAATAAATACACAAATACATTTTTGCTAACACATTTAGTTGGACCAGCAGAATCCTGACAAGCAAAAATGCATAAAGCAAACAGCCTTCATAAACCTTCCCCATGCATCACTTACAGGGTCAGAAAAGAAAAGAACCTCCTAACCCATGTTCCACTTAGTTTATGTCACTAAAATAAACACAGCCTCGATACATAGCCTCGTTCATAATTCTTTCATTTTTTCCACTTCACACCCAGAAAATAGCGAAACAGTCTCACTTTTACCCCTGTCAAAGAAAAATATGCAAATATAGCCTAGATTTAATCCATATGTTTCATTAATATCTTTCCATTCATCATACCGAAGCATACTGCAGGGAATAAGCTGTGTTGTAGCAGGAAGTGACACATGGGAAACCTGCATTTCCTGTACTTGCAGACCTTGTTGCAAGATGGTTTCTGGGGCAGCAAAGAACTGTAGGACTTCTTGTTTGCTGACCCTTTCACTCTTTACAGTTCCGGGGTAACTCCTGAAGAAGTGGAGCGCACACTGTCCCTGCTCCTGTTACGTTTTCTCAGGTTGTAAGCTGCAGGTCTGGGTATGCTGGAAGGTCGAGTAGAGGATGTTGCCTTTCTTTTGATGCCAGGTGAATGAGTACCAATATATTTGTCACTTAGCACAGAAGGGTATAAGTGTGGGGTAGAAATTTTGGGGCTCGGAAATGAATTTGTGTTGTTGTGCTTTTCCGTGACCTGCCCTGTGTGATGCTGCATTCTGGAATGGAGGCCATGCGCTGAGGAATCCGAGCGTTGCTCATTAGGTGCACCCCGTACAGCATTTAAAATACAATGCCGGTTTGTCTATAAGGCCATAGAGTCTATGTTTAAATTAAAACCTGCCAAGCATCTTGTACTGAGTCACATTTTACATAAGATCCCTTCTCCTCACGGATGACCAAAGTAGCTGGGTACTTAAAATTATACAAAATCCCCCTTTGTTGGAGTTGCTGTTTCACGTCAAAAAACATTTTCCTCTCTTCTACAACCTCTGAGGAGAAGTCTTGGTAAATCGATATCCTCTTCCCCCCTCCAGTTTAATACCTTTTTATTTCTAGCCAGCTTCAACATTTCCTCTTTTGTGGTAAATCTGAGAAAGCAACAATAGGTCTGGGTCTCCCATTAGCAGACTTGGGGCCCAGAGATCTATGAGCATGTTCAGTCTCCAGTGGCCATGACCACTGTTGTCCCAACAACTCTGGTATAACATGTTGTAGAAAGTTTACCATATTACTCCCTTCCACACCTTCAGGCACTCACAACAACCTCAAATTATTATGTCGACCCCTATTTTCTAAATCATCTACCTTTTCCAACAGGTAGGCAGTCTGGCTGCTCTGCCTCTACATTACTTGCTGAAGGAAATCTATTGTGCTTGTGAGTTCACAAAGTCTGGTAGAATTTGCTTCAATTTTAGAGGATATTTCCTTGTTGTGTTTAGACAGAGCAGTTGTAATGTCCAATTGCAGATCTGCTAGCATAGTTTTTAGCTGATTTATGTCTTTTTTAGTGGCATTATTACTGTCAGAACTGACCTCTCTGCTGAGAAGAGCGTTTTTGTCATCAGGGATCTTTGAGGCACCAGCCAGCATCTCGAAACAAAGCAGAAGTCCACAGTGTTAAAATATTGTTTATAAAGTGAAAACTTCACTCCCACATGAAATATTTACCCTGTCTGGTAGCTGCCGCGCTCCAACAAACGAACGTGAACTAGTCTGAAATTTTTAAATACATGAGCTTAAAATATGAGGGAGTTGTGGGTGAAGCATCAGCTCTGTTTATTCAGCCCTCCATTACTTTCATGTGCCAGCACGTGCCCCCAAGAACCCTGTGCTTAAGAGAGAGGGATTTTCTAGAAGTGTGTGTGAGCCAGAGTAAGAGTGGCTGCTGTTTTGAAGTAGAGAGACTGTAATATTAGAGCGATGGGCAGGTGTCTACTGGGCAGGGTACCTGCTGTCTGCTCCTGAAATACAACTGAGGAAAGAAACTGCTGTTGTAGACCTGGAGTTCAGACCCTGCTGAGTCCCCCAGGGTCTGAAGGACAGAAAAGATTCAGAAGTTGCTGTGGTTGCACATCGGAACTAGTCACCCTGAAAGATGAGAGAGGTCCAGAGATGTCCAGCCAATCCAGAGCCAGGTGGGGAACTTGCTAACCCCCACCAAGTGGGGTCTGCTGGCTGCAGGGGATCATGGGTTTATGCCTGAATGCTAGGGCACTCTGACCTGTGAAGGAGCTGGGCTGTGGAGTCAATCCTAGGTCTGGGTCCCCTGTAGTTGGTGGGTCTTGTGCCAGTGCTCTGCAATGGGCCTGAACAGGCTGAAGGGTACAAGCTATGTGACCTTCAATCAAGCTGGAGATCCAAGCTGCAGCATCTTTGCCCCTACCCAAAGTCTATCAGGCCATTGATCCCAAATTTCTGCTTCTGTTGTTCCACCAACCCCAGGACTTCAGTTACAGTGCCACCAGAGACTGATTAAGCAGAATTGTAAGTAAAACCAGGAATTGCCCTGCACCTGGGGGGATGTACATAGTCCTTTGTGTCCAAGTTATGCCCACTGGGCAGAAGATAAAGTTTTAAGAAATTAAGAGAGAGTCAAAGTTAATGTTATTGTCATCAAGCTCGCCAACGGAGGCCGACCAGCTGCACATCAGGCCTGCAACTGGAGAGCTGGGTACCCAGGGACAGAATTTGGGGGGTTGTTCTGAACTGCTGCTGGTTGGGGTCTGTGAGAATTGATACCTGCAGCAGATAGTTAGACAGACAGTGGATGGCTGCACTAGTTAAAATGTGGATCTGAACCTAAATTCAAAAGTGGAAAAGGATTGATCTAAAAATGCTGATTCTTAAATGCCAGTTGCAAATGGCAAAAAAATGTTCTGATTAACCTCTGTTCCATTCTCCCCATCCTAACCCTACCCATGTAAATAAATATGGTGTTATTATTCGGAAAAGTTCTGACTCTAGAACCTGATTTTAGTAAGTATATTATTACCTGAAGTTAAAGAGTGCCAAATGTTGAATGTGGGGATTTTGGTTCTGGCAAGTCCATGTGTGCGTCTGGGGTGATTGTATTGGGAGGTGGGTTGGTACAGCACCCCAGGGGGTTGTACTTGTAAAACTCATTACCCACATAAAATGTACTCTAGGTGGAGGCACTGCCATTTTTATTTTGATATCTTGGGGAAAGGACCCCCGGTAACAACAAATAGGAACCCAGGCCGCTCAACCTGGTTAGTGGCCACCCAGGCAGGGGCAGTAACCCTCTGTTAGATGGCACCACGGGTACCAGTCTATACCTGGTCTTGCTATCCCACCGGGACATGCACTTCGGAAACTAGAGCTGTTGGTAGCTCCATTCACATAGAATCTCAATGGCTGCACCCCCCCAGCTGCTTCCCATATGAAACGTCATACAGAGACAGCTACGCAGGTTGTGGTAGCGCCGCATGGATTGGAAATGCCTTCGGCACCGAGGCAGGATCATCCAGATATGAAGGAAATAGTTCAATACCAGTAAGTGATAAAAATATATTGATTTTGCGTAAAAGATTATCAGGCCATGCCTTACACCCAGGCATGGCCCTGATTTGTCATGGACGTTTCCTTTTAAAGCCTCCTGCTTCTGAACTCGCATTTGGTGACTCACGCCATTCCAGCCAGAGCCACTCAGGCAAGTGGCACAGGCTTTTGTGGTATTATGCCCCACCCCCTTGATGATGGCTCTTGATTCACTGGGGAACCCGCTACCAGCCATTCTTGAGTTCTTTGTGCAGGATCTGCCTGCAAACAGAGCTGAGCTGCTGCTGTTATAATGGTAAAGGGAGTATCTGTGAATGCTTTTTTTCAATGTGGCAGGCTGGAGAGATGCTAGAACAGGTGGCACAGGCTTTTGTAGTACTAATCCCCGTCCCCTTGATGAGTTAATGACTGTTGGTCCATCGCTAAACCCATTACTAGCTGTTCCTGAGTTCTTTGTGCAGGATCTGTGCAAGTGCAAGGTAATGCACCTGGGAAACAAAAACCCATGGGAAGAGTACACAATGGTGAGACACTAACAACAACAAAAATGGAAAGGGACCTGCGGGTAGTCATATCAGATGACTTAAAGGTGGGCAAGCAATGTGAGAGGGCAGTAAGGAGGGCTGGGGGATACTGGGATGCATAGGGAGAGGCATCACCAGTAGAAAACAGGAAGTTGTTATCCCTCTGTACAGGCAGCTGGTGAGACCCCATCTGGAGTACTGTGTGCAGTTCTGGAGACCCAGTCTCCACAAGGACATAGACACGATGGAAGTTGTCCAGAGAAGGGCAACTAAAATGGTGCAGGGTCTGCACTGGAAGACATATGAAGACAGACTATAGGAGCTTAATATGTATAGCCTCGAGGAAAGGAGGGAGAGGGGGGACATGATAAAAACTTTCAAGTACCTCAAGGGAATCAACAAAGTCCAAGAGGGAAGCATCTTTCAAAAAAAGAGGTGTGCAAGAGCAAGGGGGCACAATTTGAAGATAGAGGGGGGGGGGTGGCTCAGAGGTAATGCAAGGAAGTATTTTTTCACAGACGGGGTTGTGGATGCATGGAACGGCCTTCCGGAGGAGGTTGTGGAGTCAAAAACAGTGGTTGAATTCAAGCATGCATGGGACAGTCATAAGGCAATTCTAGGGGGTTGGGGTAGAAAGAAGTAGGCTGCTGGTTAACTAGGATCTGCAACTTATCAGCTTATCCATTAGGTAGGGAAATGGGCAGACTGGGTGGGCCAAGCAGTCCTTATCTGCCATCAAATTCTATGTTGCTATGTTTCTGTCTGCCTGCAAACAAAGCTGAGCAGATGCTATTTTGATGGTAAAGGCAATCTCTTTTAGCAGGAATGAAACCAGAGCAGGTAGCATGGGCTTTTGTAGTACTAAGCCCTACTCCCTTGATGACAACTGTTGATTCACCACAAACACACTACTAACCTTTCCCAAGTTTTTGTGCAGGATCTGCCTGCAAACAGAGCTGGGCTGCCGCTGTCGTGATGGTAAAGACAGTCTGTTAGTAGGAATTCTGTTTCCATGTGGCAGGCTGGAGGGACTGAGCCTTAGGGTGTTGAACTTCACTGTATTGCAGTATCTCTGTCCTACTGGGTCCACAGTCCTGATGTCACTGATTAGTTTTGTTTAGTTAGTTTTTGATGACCTGGAAAGGAGTGCTAGGAAATACTTCCTGTTTCAGCCTTGGCCCGGGGGAGGGGGATATCCTGGTCCTGACTGGACATTACAGGGTCTAAGATCGTCTCCCACCTGGTTGCCTCCTGCACCCACTGGGTGGGGAAACAGTCTTTTGTAACCTCCACAAAGTTTTGGTATCTTTAGTTCCTTGCCTCTGGTGCACCCAAGGCTATGTCTGGGAGCTTGAGGCCCCCGGTAAGTATAATTTTTCCTGATTTGCTGCCTCTAAAGAGCTAGTGTACTGCCTAAAACTAATATTAGATTTTAAAAGCAGCCAACCGTTATCTTTTATATCTGAGGTACTTTTTCTTTTGTTTAATTAGATTGTTTACCTGATGTTATTAGGTGCAATGTGTGGAACAGCTGTTAGCCTGGCAACAGACATATCTTGCTCTACTGACCCACACTACATCATTAGCATTGTGACCTCATTCACTGTGACATCAGTGCTACTTTGGAACAAATGAGTGACTGCCAGGTCATTTACCTGTGATGTCACAGTCAGTGAGATCACAGTGCTGATGACGTAGTGTAGGGCGGTAGACTTTGATATGTCAGCTGCCAGGCTAAGAGCTGTTCCACACATCCAGCATAATATTATCACATAGAATACTTTCTGATGAGCAAGAGAAAAAGAAAAATACTTTAGAATACTTTCTGATGAGCAAGAGAAAAAGAAAAATACTTTAGAATACTTTCTGATGAGCAAGAGAAAAAGGAAAATACTTTAGAAATACAAAGATTCAACTGACTACTACTTAAAATTTCTATTATTTTCCTGTCTGCCAGTTTTGGTTCCACTAGCGCTCTTTAATTTCCTTTTTCAGTTCCTCATCTAAAAAAGCTTCTTCAGAAAATAAAAGCTTATAGGTTAAATGCAGTTCTACTTTAAAAATGGTCCCATTAACCAAGGGCTACAGGAATAAGAGATCTCTGAAATGTTAGGAAGATAACCACATACACACACACACACACACACACACACACACACACACACCACCATCATTGTTACAGCTGTAAGACAGATCTTTAAATGTTTCCAACTTTTTAAAAGTTTAATTAGTAATTTAATAATAAGATTTTATATACATGCATATGTTATCTTCATATAATAACTTTCATTGATTTGACCAATCAGAAGGGCTGACCCAGTGGCAGTAGATAACCCCCAGAATGCCACCCTGGCACTGGCTAGAGGTGGAGCATATCTCAGAAGTGAGGTACTTGTCTTTCAGTGGCCAGGGATGGTACAGGCTTCCTGGAATTCATGCAGTTCATGCTCACCAATCACACAGCAGCATTGGCATTGACTGGAAGGCAGACACTTGCCCATCCTTCCTGCTGGAGGAAAGGTACAGCAGTGGTGACCACAATATTATGGATGGAGGGGGAATTTAAAAAGGGCAACATCCTTGGCATAAAAAGAGTGTTTTCCAGAAGGTCCTTTGTCAGTGAGACTGCACATATAAATTGAATAGATCATCGCAATAAACTGGAAAAATCAGTTGTCACACTGTACATTAGCTACTGTCTATGTTTGGAAGAGCAGTAAACATTCATACAATATAGGGATAATGATTACAATATGTAACTCCTACGTGGCGCAATTCTAAGGGCTACTACCCCTGCCTGTATGGCAGTACACAGGTTGATACATAGATACATAGACAGTGTCGGCAGATAAGGACCTATGGCCCACCCAGTCTGCCCATTTAAGTCTGTAAGTTCAGTTTATGTTTTCCAGGAAGTCTGTTGCCCCTTACCCCTGACCTCCAGAATTCCTTTATGTCTATCCCATGCATTCTTAAATCCGTGATTGTTTCAGCCCCACCACTTCCTCTGGCAGGGTGTTCCACTTGTCCACCACCCGTTCTGTGAAGAAATTCTTCCTCACGCTTCCTCTGAATCGTCCTCCTCCAACTTCATCCCATGCCCTCTAGTCCTGGAACATCTTTTTGCTTAAAAATAGTACATGCCTGCACCCTGTTCCTCCCTGTAAGATACTTGTATGTCTCTATCATATCCCCTCTCTCCCTCCTCTCCTCCAGGGAGTACATGTTCAGTGCCTTCAACCTGTCCTCATAGGACTTGTGATGCAATCCATGCACCATCTTTGTTGCCCTCCTCTGAACCTTCTCTACCCTGTCTATGTCCTTACGTAGGTAAGGTCTCCAGAACTGCACAGTGTACTCCAGGTGCGGCCTCACTAGTGTCTTGTATAGTGGAATTATGACCTCCCTTTTCCTGCTAGTGATGCCCCTGCCTATGCATCCCAGCATCCTATTTGCTTTACCTGCTGCCTTGTCACACTGTTTCCCTGCCTTGAGGTCATCAGAGATGATAACTCCAAGATCCCTTTCCTGCTTGGTGCATGCTATATCCTCACCCCCCAACTGATATATTGTGCCAGGGTTTTTGTGCCCCATATGCATTATCTTGCACTTCCTTGCATTGAATTTCAACTGCCAAACCCTGACCATTCTTCAAGTTTCTGCAGGTCCCTTCTCATTCTGTCTACACCTCTGGTGTGTCTACTCTGTTACAGAGCTTTGTGTCATCAGCGAACAGTGAAATTCTGCCTTCTAGGTCCTGTGCAATGTCACTGATGAAGATATTGAATAGTACCGGTCCCAGCACTGATCCCTGTGGTACCCCACTGGTCACTCTTCCCTCTGTGGAGTGACAGCCATTTACCACCACCCTCTGTGTCCTGCTGCCCAGCCAGTTACCTACCCACCGCACTACTGTCCTGCCCACACCCATATTCCCCAGTTTGTGCAATAGTCTTCTATGTGGCACAGTGTCAAAGGCCTTGCTGAAGTCCAGATAGGCCATGTCCACTGCCCTCTCCTGATCCACCTCCTTAGTCACCCAGTCAAAAAATTCAATGAGGTTGGTCTGACATGACCTTCCCCTGGTGAAACCATGCTGCCTTGGGTCCTGTAGTCCATTGACAACCAGATGTTCCACCAATCTCTCCTTCAGTAGTGCTTCCATGATCTTCCCCATCTTGAAAGATCTTCATCTTTGATGGGCCTGAGTTCTGTAATCGAGTGCCTTCACACAGAGGAATGGTATAGGGGTAGCGTAACTGCTCTGGTATAGCCCTCTGGGATGCTATAACCACCCACCAACCATTCTAGTGGCCTAAGTAATAACGCAATGGTATATTCACATTCAGTAGGTAGCAGTAATCATGTGCTCATGCCCGTTTCACTTACCACCGATGCTGGATCTGCCGCAACTGCCCTGGAGACCCACTGGAAAATAAGATCAGTAATGCAACAATACAACCTTAACACTGGAACCCAACTATTAATATGCACACTAGCCAGGTTAAACATTAAAAAAGACAATCAGATTTATTTAGGGGCAGTGAACAAAGGAGGGGTGTGAATCTAGCAGAACGATTAGCAATCTGATTTAAATCAGAATTGTCTGGCATGCACTAGTCCCAGCTTGACAGTTCAACAACCGTGGGACCCAGCATATCATGCAGGCTAGCCTGAAGCTTTGCTTGGGGTGGTCGACGTTGCAGTTGATGTTGGGGTCCTTAATGTAAGAAAAACAGTTAAGCATGCACACAACCCAATAATTTGTAATCGAAGCCAGGTGGCTCAGTTCGTAGCAGGAACCCAGTAAAAAGAAACAATTAGATGGTACCACAATGATTTTTACTTTCATTGCAGGGAGCTACCCTGGTTTGTACTCATGCTGCCAGGACATAGATGTAGTGAAGGCGAGATGTAGACCTTGTGGTGATGATCAGGGAGGCCAGAGAGGCAGAACCGACATGACTCAACTCCAGGTGGTCGCTACCTGCTTGATGGTGTTGGGCAGGAGTTGGAATCCCCAGGCTGGTCTTTCATCGAGAAGGTCTGTGATGCAAGAGTAATGGCCTAGGCCAAGATGACAGGGCCCAGGCAGGGTGACCAGTCCTGAAAGAAGTTCATGATCTGCTGGTGTAGCCTCCAGCTGGCGTAACAGATTCTACCGTGGGGAACCAAATCACAACCCACGAAACACATTCAGCCCATTTAAATCACTAACTTCTTTAAACAACAGTTCGGATTCAGTCCAGTTGTAATTTGACAGCTGCACTGCACAAAACCTTTCAATCCGAGTCTTACTCTCTCAACTGCTGGGCCGAACGCTTCAGTAGCAAGTCTTCGGTCCAAATCACCAGTCACACTAACAAACTTCTTTCTTCGACCACAGTCCCAAGGCTGGAAATCGGACCAGTCTGACTTCTGCAATAGGCAGTTCAATTCCTGGAGAACATGGCAGGAAGGCCAGCTAAGCCTCTTCCTGCCGATTCCCCTATGCTCCTTCAGGGAGCAGCTGCTTGAAAGCTCGAGTGGTTCACTCTTCCACTTCCAACTCTAACTGATCCACTGCTTCAGGCAGTTTTGGGCATTTCCCTTGTAATCCAAAAAGTTTGTTGGGTGAGGGAACTGTCAGTCACAGTAAGGGCTTCCTCTCCAGGTCCATTTGGGCACCAACACTTAAAACCACAAAAACTACAGAATTTCCTTCCCACAAGACCTTTGAGGACAGGCTCCATTTTAGGTCCCCAGTGGTTGGATTTATCCAAATACTGGAAGTCCAAGACCTAACATGGTGGTTCCCATTCAAATGTTCGCGCTGCAATAAAAGCAGATTAGACAAACTTCTCTATCTTTACTATAACAGCAAATAAACAGCAAACAGTCACAGTTCCTCTGAAAGCTCCCCTCTGTCTGGCTGGTTGCAAGCCTTAAATCACTCGGACCCAGCCCAGACTAAGTTCTAAACACAGATTAGCTAGGCTCTTAAAGAGATAGACATGGAGGCTCACTAGGGCACTCGCACAAACAGATAGAACTACTGAAGACAGGACACCAGCCTGACAGTGGGCATTAGGGAGCCCAGGAAGACATTATAGTAACCCCCAATTTGTAGAGGGGTTACAGTTAAATAAATGAATATTTGTAATATTTCAGGTTATTAAAATATTTTGGTTTAAAGTGCTGTTTGATTTGAATTTTGTTTATGTGTACGCTGCTGGCATGTCTCATTTCAGAAGTTGCACAGCACCGTTGCTAATTTTCTTCAGATTGTACAGTACTTATAGAAACATAGTTTGTTATCAGAAAAAGGTTCACTTGGCCCACCAGTCTGCCTAGATGTTCTCTGCTTAATCTGTCTCCACAGGCCTTAACACTCTCTGGCAACCTCCCTTCTCCCTGTCTATTCACTAATACACCCCACATGCTACAAGCCCCTTGCAGTTTTCCCCTCCACCGCTTCCACTAGCAGTTTGTTCCAGGTGTCTGCCACCCTTTCAGTGAAGCAGTATTTCCTCACATTCCTCTTAAACTCCCCCTCCTCTTGCTTCATCGCATGCCCCTTGGTCCTGGTGCGCTTTCTCATTTAAAAGAGACTTCCCTCCTGCATCCTGTTCGCTCCTGTGAGGTACTTGTTCATAATGTGTCTCCTCTCACTCTTCTCTTTTCTAGGGTGTACACACTGAGATCCCTCAGTCTCTCCTCATAGGGCTTCTTGTGCAACCCCTGCACCATTTTAGTTGCCCTCCTTTGGACTGCCTCCCCCTTTGTATGTCCTTTCTGAGGTGCAGTCTCCAAAACTGGTCACTGTACTCCAGGTGGGATCTCACCAGTGAGCAATACAGTGTCTATACTATCTCCCTCTTCCTGCTGGAGATGCCACTCCCTATGCATCCCAGCATCCCACTAGCCGTACCCCACTGCTTTGTCACGTTGCTCTGCCACTTTGAAGTCATCAGTTATGATAACATAGCAACAGAGAATTTGATAGCAGATAAGGACCATTTGACCCATCCAGTCTGCCTGTTTCTTCCTACCTACACTATTACCGCAGACTGGGCCCAACCTACAGCTCTTTCTCCCTCTCCACTTCCTTTCTACTATGATTCCCTTGTACTTGTCGTATGCATTTTTGAACCCCACCATTTTCATCCCCACCACCTCCTCCACTGGAAGGATGTTCCAGGAATCCACCACTCTTTCTGTGAAGAAGTATTTCCTCACATCTCTCCTGAATCTACCCCCCCCCCCCCACACCCCTCTCCACACCCCAGCTTCATAGCATGTCTCCTTGTTCTGGAGCACCTTTTCTTAAGAAAAATATTTACCTCCTGTACTTTATTTACTCCCATGAGGTAGTTAAAGGACTCTGTCATATCCCCCCATTCCAGGCGGTACACACCAAGTCCTTCAGTCTTTCCTTGTAACACTTTTGATGCAGGCCCTGCACCATTTTAGTTGCCCTCCTATGGGCCACCTCCACCCTGTCTATGTCCTTCCGGAGATGTGGTCTCCAGAACTTTACACAGTACTCTAAGTGGGGTCTTACCAGCAATTTATACAAAGGCAACACCACCTCCCTCTTTCAGCTAGTGATGCTCTTTGCACCCCAGCATCCCAGTAGCCCTCCCTACTGCCTTGTTGCACTGCCTGGCCACCTTTAGGTCATTCAGTGTGATTAAGCCTAGGTCTCTTTCCTGTTTGGTGATTGTCAATACTCTCTGTCCTCCTCCATCAGTGTTACCTTTTACGTTCCAAGGTTCCTTTCCTTCTTAGCAACAGTCTGTACCACCCCTATATCCTATACTCAGCTCCTAGGCTTCTATCCCTTACATACATGATTTTGCACTTTTTGGCATTGGAGCCCATCTGCCATGCCCCTGACCACTCCAAGTTTCTCAAGATCCCTACGCATTCTCTCCACCCCCTACTCAGTGTACACCCTATTGCAGATTTTGGTATAATCTATATAAAGGCACACCTTCCCTTCCAGTTATTTAAAAGTGTCACTTATGAAGACATTGAAGAGGACTGGTCCCAGTACTGAGCCCTGTGGTACCATGCTGGTCGCTGATCCACCTTTAGAGTGAGTGCTGTTAAGCACCACCCTCTGTCACCTATCTGTTAACCAGTTTCTAACCCAATTTACCACTTTGGATCCCACCCTTAGGCTGACCAACTTCCTTATCAGTCTCCTGTGCGGCACAGTGTCTAAAGCCTTGCTAAGGTCCAGACAGGCCACATCCACTGCCTTCCCCGATATATTTCCCTGGTCACCCAGTCAAAGATATCGATCAGACTAATCTGGCATAGCCTCCCCCCATGAATCCGTGCTGCCTATGGTCTTGCAGCCTATTCAGTTCAAGATACTGTACCAGTCTTTCATTTAGCAAGATTTCCATTAATTTTCCCACCACTGAAGTAAGACAGACCGGCCTATAGTTGCTAGCCTCCTCCCTGCTGCTGCTGTTATGTAGAGCGAGGCACCATGTCTGCTCTTCTCCAGTCCTTTGGAACTATGCCTGTTTCTGTTGAACATTTGAATAAGGCTATCAGTGGTGTAGCTAGCACCTCCCTAAACCCCCTTAGTACCCTTTGGTGTATCCTGTCTGATCCCATAGCTATGTCCACCTTCCTAGCTACAAGTTCCTTCTGCAACATTTTCTCTGAAAATGGACCTTCCCCACTCTGTTCCTGCTACTCACTGGTGGTGCCCCTTCCTTACAACTGTCAAGACTGAGCAGAAGTACCTGTTCAGAATGGCAGTTTTTTCATGATCCTCTTCTGCACAGTCTCCCCCTTCTGACCTTCTAATACTCACCATCCCTCCCCTTGTTTTTCTCTTCTCATGTATTTGAAGAAAGTCTTATCCCCTTTTGGGACCCCTTTAGCTATCCTTTCCTCTGTCTGAGCCTTTGCTCCCCTTACCGCCTTTCCTGCTTCCCTCTATTTTACTTGGTATACTTCCCTGTCCTCCTCCCTCTGTGTTTCCTTTTACCTCCTAAATGCCACCCTTTTTTCATTCACCACCTTGGCCACTTCCCGAGAGAACCAGAGCAGCCTCTGTTTCCTTCTGCTTTTACACACTTCCTTCACACAGAGGCTGGTTGCCGTAATTATGCCCTCCCTTATTTTTTCCCTCTGTGCCTCTACCTCTCCATGGCAGTGCCCCCCCCCCATCAGGCAGTTTCTGAGGAAGTCTCCCATTTCTTTAAAATAATCCCTCCTAATGTCCAGGACCCTCATCTCTATGTGGCTTGCATCTGCTTCTGTCTTTGTTAAACCACATTGTACGATGATCAGTGGTACCTGGAGGACTGCCCACTGTGACAATTCCAGTGCTGTTCCAGTTCGTAAGCACTAGGTCCAGCACTGCCCCATCCCTAGCTGGTTCTTTGACTAGCTACCTGAGAAAAGCCCTTTGTTAGGGAGTCAAGGATGGCCCTGCTCCTTGCTGAAGCTGCAGTTGGACTGCTGCACTCCATGACTGGCAGACTGAAGTCACCAATTAGCAGAACCCCCCCCCCCCTTTTGCAATTCTGATGATGGCTTCCCTAGGTACTCTAACCAACTCCTCTCTCTGTGCTGTAGGTCTGTACACCACCCCGGTACATATAGAGCCCGCCCCCATGGCTGTATCCAACATGACCCACAGCAAATCCAGCTATTCCTTTTACTCTGGATGCCGCTGTACCTCTGTGGTCTTTATTCCCTCCCTCACATATGGTGCAAGCCCTCCTCCTCTTTTTTTTTTTTTTATTTTTTGTTGACCGGGTAAGTGCACTAGACAAATCCTGCCTATTTTCAGGCACGACCCGGGGGAGGGAGATACAGATGAATGCCAACTGACCTTGAACCAGATTAAGCTGTTGGTGGTATTTTTAGTGACTGAGGGAAATTTGGCCAGGACACCAGGGAAATTCCCCTTCTCTTTTCGATAAGTGCCTTGGGATCTTTAACATCCACCTGAACTACCACCAATCCAAGCAGATGGGACCTCGGTTTAACATCTCATCCGAAAGACGGCACCTCAGAAGTACATCACCCCTCTCATGCTGCACTACAGTGTCAGTACTGGGATATTAACCCAAGTGCCAGATGTGGGAACTGAACCCACAGCCCTCTGATCTCCCGGCCTCAGAGGTGAGTGTGCTACCTACTGAACCACTGACACTGACTTCTCCCAGTTCAGAGAGTAGCCAGGTAAGGCCATGTACCAGTCATGGTGCTCAGTGCACCACAACTCCATTATGGCCACCAAATCCAGGCTGGCCTCTACCATGATGGCTTCCAGGCCTGGAGTTTTGTTTCCCAGACCCCGTGCACTGGTGCACATGGTTCACCATACCTTACTCCATCCATACCTGCTTCCCTGCCTTCTCACCCCTTCCTGCCTGTGCTGTTCCCTGAAGGCCCCCTGGCCCACCTCTTTCCTTTTTACGATCTTTGTTCCCTTACTCCTTTAATCTTGCTTACCTGATTTATACCCCCCTTTTCTCTGTCTTGTCCCCACCCTTGTCTTCTTGCACCCCTGCTCTAGGGGAGTTTGCTTCCTGGGGGCCTCCCTCTGTCCTGCTCCATCATTGAGGGGAGGGGGCTAATTTTGCCCTGCTTGGTTTTACAGCCTTCCCACTGACTACTTAAAATTTTCATACAAGTAGTATTTAAACCTTCCACCAAGGACCGCTCTCCCATTCCTGGAAGGAAGCAGGCCATCTCCCTTATAGAGGCCTAAATCCTCCCAGGTTGGCCTCAGTCCCTAATATAGCTGAAACCCTCCTTCGTACACCATACCTTCAACCAGATGTTAAATGCTCTGGTGTGGAGTATCCTTTCCTGTCCCTATTTGTACACAGGGAACACCTTGGCAAAAGCCACCATGTTTGCCACCTCCTTGAGGCCCATCCCCAGCTCCCTGAAGTTACCCTGTGCTTACCCCTACCCTGTCCCTTGCTAGGTCATTTATCCCCAAGTGAACAATAACGTGTTGCTCTATCCCATATCCTGCTGCCCTAGCAATCCTCTGGATATGCTCTCCATCCCTCCAAGTCGAAGCACCAGGGAGGCACTTCACCCCCCTTTCCCTTCCACCTCCCACTCCCAAGTCTGTCCCCCTAACATTGTTGTCCCCCACCATCAGCTGCTTCTTCCTCAGCTGGGGGCCTCTTCCTCCCTCCTTAGGGCCTCCCCTTCTGGGGACCCCCACTTTCTCCCTTCCCACTGCTACAGGTGCCTTCTCTTGCTGCCCCACCCGGCCAGTACAGTAAATGAATTCTGAAGTAGTATAGGCTGAGGCGTGTGCACACTTCCCGCCACTTACAAAATATGGATAAACCATAGGGAGGGGAAGGGAGCAAGCAGAGCCACAGGATGTTCTCCTCCTGGGAGGGAGAAAGGGCAGCAGACTCTATTGCTGTATCACCACCTGGGTGATTATGCAAGGTGGTGCAGTGGAAGGTGCTCATGGGAGAGGGAAACACAGATTAACTCTGGCCAAACTGAGGAGGGCAGCATGGATGATAGGGGATAAAAGAAAAAAAGAGGCAAACCTGATAATCGTCATAGTCCATATGAGGGCAAAACATAGGAACGGAAATGTTTTAATTGGGATTTTAATATCAAGGCAATGTCACGGTACGTTTTAGTTTAAATAGATCTGAGTGTTTCCATTGAAGTTTATTCATATGGATATTGTATTGTAGTGCACTGGCCAGATGGCACTCCAAGGTACTTTATACAGTGGGTGTTCTGCAAGTACAGAACCAGTGCTTTGTATGGAGTTCTTCCTGTTGCACAAAAAAGAACAATATTCCTTGAAATAAGATACACTTAAAAAACATAGAAAAGATATAGCACTGGCCAGCACCATATTTGAGTAAATGACCCTTACTCTTTAACAAGTGTACAGACTACTTAATTTTTATTGTATTTATTTAGTTTTTGTTTACCGGGTAAGTGCACTAGCCATAGGAATGACTATTTTCTGGCACGACCCGGGAGGATACAGTACAAAATATGGCATGAACACATCACAAATACAAGATTATACATGATCGAAACTATTGAAATACATATGACATGACAAGATTGGCTAAGTTTTACAGTTTTTTAAAAATACACAAGAAACAGAGAAACACAAAACCGTCTTGTAGATAGTGTACAAACTAACATAAATTACTGATCTGTGGTGAGAACACATTAGGTAAGTAGTAATAGGCTGTTCATAAAGAATTTATGTATGGTGGTAAGAGGCGGGAAGGGAGTGGGAGTGGAAGTGGAACAGCCAAGGGAGGTACCATAGTGGGAGGCCTGTGAGAGGAAAGGAAAAGGGAAAGGACAGGAAAAACTGGCAAAGTGCTTAGTGTTGAAAGGCACAACATAGGTGACAGAACGAAAGGAGCAGAGTGGAAGGATGAAACTGGTTAAGGGGGTATAAAGCAAGTGCAACTGTGGGAAGTGGCAAGGTGGTCATATAGCCCTTTCTTAAAAGAGGCATGGGAGGAAGATTGATGCAGGGCAAGCGGGAGGGAGTTCCAGAACAGGGGGGCATGGCATGCAAGAGCCATAGCGCCTTTAGAAGAATAATGCCTGGGAGTGAGGACTGGTGCATTATCGGCAGATCGTAGGTCTTAGTGTGGGGTAACCTTAAGGAAGAGATCTGCTAAGGGTTTCGGTATTTGTAAAAGGACAATGTTATCAATGACAGAGCCATAGGCATAAAGCAGGAGTTCAGTAGGAGGAAGCCATCCCAGATCTGAGTAAAGGAGGCAGTGGTGTTTCAACCTATGAGAGGAGGAAGCGTAACGGCACACATTGTTATATGTGACATCCCATTCTTGGAGGCTAGATTTGGACACAGAGGTATAGGTGGCAACCGCATAGGTGAGAGAGGGAAGGAGTATGCCCCGGGCAAGGGCAAGCCTAGCAGAGGGGGTTAGCATGTATCTGGTGTGGTATGCTATCCCAGGTTTAGAGCTTGACCAGCTTGCAGGTCTGTTGAATATGCAGATCAAAGTTTAGCGATGGGTCTAGAGTGACCCCAAGATATTTAAATGAGTCTACCATCCCTAGAGTTGAACCATTAGAGGAGGAGACACTAAATTTAGGCTGGGAGAGTTTAAGCTTGGCTTTGGCCCCGAATAGCATAGCTTGGGTTTTGGACTCGTTCAGAACAAGCCTATGGCTGGTTAGCCATTGACAGATTTGCAGGAAGTCAGTAGAGAGTTTTAGGTTGATGTCATCAATGCTTCTGTCACTAGTGTAAAGAACAATATCATCAGCATATAGCAGTGAACCAGTCCCTTTGATGTTTGATTCTTAAGATTCTGCAACATCAAAACTAGTCCAGTCCTAACAATTTTTTTTTTTACAGCTGCCATGTGAAGACCAGATAATCCTTCTGAAAGGCTGCTGCATGGAAATCATGTCTCTCAGAGCTGCAGTTCGCTATGACCCAGAGAGCGAGACCTTAACTCTGAATGGTGAAATGGCCGTGACAAGGGAGCAGCTTAAAAATGGAGGGCTTGGAGTAGTGTCTGATGCAATCTTTGACCTTGGGGTGTCCCTGTCCTCATTTAACCTGGATGACACTGAAGTAGCCTTGCTACAGGCTGTGCTCCTAATGTCCTCAGGTGAAACTTTCATTTAGCTTTGGTTCTGATAATATTTGACCTCTGATTTAAAAAAATGAAAAAAGTACTCATCTACAATTAACTGAATGCATATATATATATATATATATATATATATATATGTATATATGTACATATTATAGTAGCGCGGTAGCACCGCTGTAGTTAGGGTTGAGTAAGCACTTTAATGTTAAACCCCAAGTTTTGCAGTTTAATAACTGCACAACCGTTCAACAGATTTGCATGTAAGTTTGCATGCCCAGTCTCGTGGGGCAGGTCCCTTGATATGCCATATTTCATTCTGGTCAGATGTATGGATTTCAAGATACAGATAGTGAAAACAGTGAATTTTTAGGGATTTTTTCCTGTTGGTTTCGCTGGGACTTCTGTCAACTCAGCTATCACTCAGACGGTTTGGAATTTTTGCCTGAAATTTTCAGGGTAGAAAGGTACTGGCCCACGTGTGTGTTTTTTGCTTGTTTGGTGATAAAACATTAATCCGTTCCAAGTTATTTAATTTTTAAATTTTAACCCTCAGGCTGCCGACAGAATTAGAATGTATAGGAATTCTGGACTAATATATTAGTCCATGGCACAGCAATGGTTAAAACACTGGTTCTGAGCATGCTCAGTAAGGACTTAAAAATAGCTGTATGAAACGAAAAAATAATTCTTTTTTCGTATTGACGTCATCCTTTTTCATGAGGGGGAAAAATTCTTGTCTGTTTGTCATCATCTTGTTTTCCGTTTTTTCACCTACAAATTAAAATTTAAAAAAACACAAAAATGACATTGTGGAGGGAAACCAACATATGTAGCTTGATTATTGGGACCCCCTTAGATGGATTCTGTACTTAACTGTTGGACAAATTCCCTTGAAGTGTTGTTTTTTTTTTTTTTAGATCATAAATCTTTTTTCATCACTCGTGATACAAAAAAAAGATTATTTTTTCATATCACGAGTCATTAAAAAAGATTGTTTTTCATGAGTAGAAAATCATTTGTTGTTTGTAGCAGTGTGCTACCAGCTAGCACAGCTTAGGGAGGAGGTTGCGGGGATGAGGAGAAAGCTGGGGGAAGGGGGGTGGTATGGTTGGGGAAGGGGGCTGGAAATCTCCCACAGGGTTGCACCAAGCACTGGAGGTGGGGTATAGGGAAGGAGTGCAGGAGAATACTCAGGGTCACATAAGGACCCTGGCAGAGGGGTCCAAAGGACACTACCAAGGAAGCAGGCAGGTAACTGGGGACCCTCACAAAGGGGGACGGAGGGACAACATTCTCAGGAAGTAGGCAGATGGCCAGTGCTGGACAGAAGGAAGCAAGGCGGGGAGGTGGATCAGACCTTACACTCAGTAACCGCTTCAATTCTCTTCTTCTGCTCAAGGATGAGGGGGGTGATGTAGCCACGACAGAGGTGGTTAGAGACGGAAAGGGAGTGGGAGTGGGAGGCAGGAGGCAGGAGCCAGATAGCAGGAAGAACGGGGGGACCTGGAATGCAGGAGAATAGGGGGAGCAGTGAATCAGAGCAGGATGGGCAGGTGGAAGAGAGGAGGAAAGCGCAAGGAGAAGGACCAGTTGGGAGGAAAGGTAAAGAAACACCAGAAGTACAAGGAGGATTCAGTACAGGGAGCTGAGGGTTTAGGCCAGGGAGCACACGAGCAAGGAGGAAACTAAATGGAGACAGGAAGGAAGGAGGATGAGCCAGGCTAGTTTAGCAGATGGGGGAGAAGGACCAGTTCGACAGCAGTGAGGGGAATTAGCAAGGTACAGAAGGATACTCAGGAGGAGGAGAGGCATAGGATTGGAGGGAGGTGGCCATGGTAAATAAGGAGGGGGTGGCATGTGGCACCCAGATAGGGGGAAGAACAAGGAGCCAGCTGGGTGGAGGGGCCAGTAGAAAGGATGAGGGACATGGAAGGGGGAATGGAGGAAAAGGAGTGGTCAGAGTGCTCCTGCTGAGGGATTCTATGATCAGGGGTATCAAATGGGATAGGGAGGGAGAAGCCTGGCCAGTTAGAACAAGATGCTTCCCTGGACTAATGGTGCACAGGGCTAAGCACGAGGCATATCAGCTGGCAAAGGACTGTAGGGGTTCCCCAGACTTACTGGTCCACCTGGGTACAAATGACATTGAGGGAAATAGCGAGCTAGAGATACAGGCAAGATTCAGGGAGCTCGCCAGGGTCTGTCATGACATAGGATGCACAGTTTCCTTCTCAGAAATCCTGCCAGTGCCAAGGGCTAGTGGGGAACACAAAAGGAAAATTAGGGAGATAAACCAGTGGCTCAGGGAGTGGTGTGAGGCCAGAGGGTATGGGTTGATGGGGGATTGGGGGGAGACCTGGGAGGATAAGGAGCTGTATGCTAGAGATAGACTACATCTCAATTTGGAGGGGAGAGGAATCCTTAAGTTGAAAATAGAGGAGTTCATTGGTGAAAAGTGGGGTTTAAACTTGTGAAGGGGGGTGGGATGGGAGAAAAGGCTGTCAAGGGGGTGCCGATAAAGGAGGGACTCTGTCTCCACCCCCCTGGGGACCAGGAGGATTGCAGGAAAAGGCCAACTGGCAAAGTGCAGACCAGGAGAAAACAGAATCCCCATGGGAACACGAGCAGGGGAAATGGAACTATAGGGAAAGGGTGGAAGGTAGTCCTGCTAAATGCCAGGAGCTTGGGCAATAAAATGCCTGAGCTCCAGGCGATGTTAACTGAGGGAGCAGTGGATGTGGCAGCGGTCACTGAGACTTGGGCCACTGCAAGACATGACTAGGACCTGAACCTGGAGGGTTACACTATGTTCAGGAAGGACAGGGGGGAGGGAAGGGGAGGAGGGGTAGCAATGATAGTCAAAAACTGCATTGGCATAGGGGGAGTAGAGGAGGCGGAGGGAACCGTGGAGGCGATTTGGGTCACCTTGATAACAAGGGGGGGCAAGAGAGTAAAAATAGGAGTGGTGTATAGACCCCCTGCCCTGGCGGAGGAGCTGGAGGACAGTCTGGTGGCAGATGTTAGGAGACACTGCAGACTGGGCAGAGGAACGTGGTGGTGTTAGGGGACTTAAACATGCCAGGAACAGACTGGGAGACTATGACATCTCTGTGACCAGGAACAGAGGTTGTTGGATGTCTTTCAAGGCAGCTTCCTAACTCAGCAGGTGAGGAACCGACCAGGAGGCCGGGTACTGGATGTGGTCTGGCAGACAGTGACCAGATTGGGGCCTGGAGGAAGGGACCCATTGGCGGGAGTGACCATGCCACGGTCTGGTTCTGCCTGGACCTAGGAGGGTAGAAGGCTGCACAAAGACGGAAGTAACTGACTTCAGGCGGATTTTAAGGAAATGGGAAGGATCCTTAAGGAGCATTTGGATGGGATTGGGTCAGATATGGACGCTGATAGTAGGTGGAAATCATCAGGAGAGGGGTGCAGGATGCTGCCAGCACCTGTGCAAGAGTAAGACAAATGCGGTGAGGGCCCAAAACCTGTTGGTGGACCAGGAGGTCCAGGAGGTGGTGCAGGAAAGAAAGCAGCCTATAAGAAATTCAAGTGCTCAAGGAGGAAAGGGTTGAGGGGAGTACGAGCTGATGGCTAGAAGGGCCACTAGAGTGGTGAGGGCGCTAAGGCAAGGAAGGAGCAGAACCTGGCCAGGAAATTAGGAGAGGAAAAAGGGGTTCTTTAGATACATTGGGGAAAGACGAAGGGTGAAGGGGCAGATTAGCAGGATTAAATCAGGGAGAGATGGGCACAAGACCCCGGGAGCAGGCTGAGGTACTAAATGAGTACTTCACCCAGTTTCACCAGGGAAATGGGGATGCTGCATCATACATGGAGGAGACAGAGATAATGAGGAGGGGGGCCCTTACCGATCGGCAGGTCTGGGGGAGAGGGGGAGGCATCGCTGGCAGGTGGGGGGAAGGCTAAGCAGGGAGAAGAGGTACCAAAAGTGGAAATCACAGCAGAGAGAGTGAAGGAAGCCCTCAGCTCCCTTAAGACGGAGAAAGCACCAGGGCCAGATAAATTACATCCTAGAGTGCTGAAGAAACTTGCAGATGTCCTGGCGAAACCCCTGGCAGAGCTTTTCACCATCTCTCTGAGGACAGGGTGGGTGCCCCAAGACTGGAAGGTGGTGCATGTAGTGCCTATCCACAAGGGGGGATCAAGGGAGGTGGCAGGGAACTACAGGCCTGTCAGCCTGACATCGGTGGTGGGCAGGGTGATGGAGGGCATTGTCAAGGAGAGGCTAGGGGGGGACCTGGATAAGTCAGGGTGCCTGGACGATAGACAGCATGGATTCATCCCGGGAAATCGTGTCAGACAAACCTGGTGGAGTTCTATGACTGGGTGACAAGTGCCTTGGACCTGGGTAGACCAGTGGACGTCCTCTTTCTAGACTTCAGCAAGGCATTTGACTCTGTTCCTCACGTGGGCCTGTTGGATAAGCTAGGAGAAATGGGGGTGGGAAACCAGATGATCAGATGGATAGGCAATTGGCTCCAGGACTGGACCTAGAGGGTCGTAGTTGGTGGGATAGTCTCATCCCCAAGGAGGGTCATTAGTGGGGTCCCACAGGGATCAGTCCTTGGGCCCCTTCTGTTCAACGCGTACCTATCTGACATAAGGACAGGAATCAGAAGTGAGATGAGTCTCTTTGCAGATGACTCGAAACTGGGGGGTGGTGGATGGGGAGGAGGGAAAGTCCTCCAGGGGACCTGGAGGCTTGGAAAGATGGTCTAGAAAGTGGAATCTGAGGTTCAATGCAGGAAATGCAAGGTACTCCACCTGGGGCCAGAAACCCAGGCCAAGTGTACACCCTGGGGAATACTACAAGTCTCAATGGCTGAGAGGGACCTGGGGTGGTGGTGGATGTCAAGATGAACAACTCTGAGACTTGTAGGAGGGCAGCAGCCAAGGCCAACAGGATGCTGGGATGCATCACTAGGGATCACCTCCAGAAGGAGGAAGTGATACTCCTCTGTATAACTTGCTTGGTGAGGCCACACCTGGAGTACTGCGCAGTTTGGAGGCCACACTTAAAGAGGGACATTAACCTCCTGAGAGGGTCCAGAGGAGGGCAACCAAAATGATTTGGGGCCTGGGGACAGGACCTATGAGGAGAGGCTCAAGAGCTAAATATGTACACATTGGAAGAGAGAAGGGACCGGGGGACATGATAGAGGTCTTCAGGTACATGAAGAGGGTAAATGGGGAAGAACAGTCAGGGTGCTTCAAGGAAGGAGGAAGGGCCACTAGAGGGCATGGGTGGAAGCTGGAGGGGAAGATTCAGGGAGAAAGGAGGAGGTGCTACTTCACTGAGAGGGGTGGTGGAGCCATGGAATGCACTACCTAGGGGGCTGGTGGAGGCAGAGACAGTGGAGGGGTTCAAGAGGGGGTGGGACAGGTACAGGGGAAGGGTTCTGGAAGCAAAATCCAATGCAGCAAGAATATCCGGAACTGGGAAGGGAGAAGCCAGAGAAGGCGAGGGGGACAGCAAGGTCAGCACCCAGGGTGGGGGCTGACCAAATGAGCAGACACGAAAGACCATTGGGCCTATTCTGCTGGCATTTTAGTATGTTAGTATGTTTGCTGGTATCTTTTCCTGGTGTCTAGTGACAGCCTCCCCCCACCTTCCAGTCGCTGTCTCCATACTAACAGGATTTTCCTGGTGTCTAGTGGCTCCCACCCACACTTACAGTTGCCCTCCCCTATTTTTTTGTATTCAAAAAACTCTTTTTTTTGATTTTTCAGCACATAAAAAATGACAATCAAGGATTCCGAACTATAAAGTATAAGGTTAACAGATACATTTCTAGTCCTTAACCGTTATACATCAATAATTTTGACACTGATATGAAGCATACATCTACTGAGTCTAAAATAAAAAAAACTGTGTATTCTATAACTTATGTATTAGGGTGTTTCAAGTTGAGAAGAAAAGAAGACATCAGAAAAAAAGCTAAACTATTATACAACAACAATAATTATTACAAATTTATATTAAAGTCTGCAAACATGACGGGGAGATCTCCATATGTCCCTTACATATCTGAGTGTTTAAAGTATCAGTTTGACATAAATGCAAAGACAGGTATTTATTCCACTTCTTTTTGTACTGTTCCATTTTACCCAGTGCAAAATATGAGAGGCGCTCATTTACAGCCAGAGTGTTTAGAGATTCAATCCACAAGCCAAGAGTAGGAATCTTAGTAGATCTCCCGTTCTTTATGATCAATCTTTTTGCTTCAATTAGAATAGTGCATATCAAATCTTGATGAAAGTTGTTCAGCTCGCATGTATCAGGAAAACTGCCTAATAATGTCAGTTTGGGAGTAGCTGGGATGGGACAAGAAGTTTTCTTAGAGCAGGTGGATAAAACTTTTCCCCAGAAAGGAGTTAATTTTGGATAAGACCATAATATATGAGTTAAGTTACCTTCTTGGGAATTACAGCACCAACAAAGCAGTGTTGATAGTAAACCTTTGTCGCATAAGACTTTTGGAGTTTGAGACCACCTACAAACGATCTTTGTTTATATTACTTTACTTTTCACGTTTCTGATGGCAGTATTTGCATGGATGAATGTAGTAGACCATGATTGGGATGTAATGTCTTATTTTATTTCCTGAGACCAAGTTTTACAGATTTTGGCTGATTCGTCAGGTTGTGAAGAAGGTAAATGCTGGTATATAAGGCCTGCTTTACCCGTGTTTTTTGGAATTCTAGGTGTCTAAATTTTTCGTGATGGATTATCTGGCACTTTAATGTAAGAGTCTAGTAATAAACATAGGGAGATTCTAATTTGTAGGTAACACCAAAAATCTATACGAGAAATTGAGTATTCCAGCCTTATCTGTTCAAAGGTTTTAAAAGTAACTGGGTCCAGAAGATGTTTGACTAACCAGATTTTCTTTTTAATCCATGGGGCCAAAATAGTGCAGAACCGTTTGCCGTAATATTATTTTTCCATAATGGCATAAGTTCTAGGGGGGGGCCTTGTTTTATTATTTCCTAAGCACTGAAACAAGCAGTGATGCCATGCTTTTTTGCTAATACTAATGGTCTTAAAACATTGTTGCAGGGAGGTTAAGGCATTATATAGCAGGTTGGCAGGGTGAAATGCATTGGTTAAATCTCTTTCCAGATCTACCCATACGGGAGAGTGTATTGGATCCCAATACAGCCATTGTATGGCTTGTTTAAGTATATATGCCCAATGGTATCCTTCAATCCATGGTAAACTCCACCCTCCATGTTTCCAGTGCACGTGCTCCCTTCCCTATTTTTTCTTATATTGTAATACAGTACTTTATATTTCTTCCTGGTTTTTAGTGGGTCTTCCCACCCCACCATCTGCTCACCACCCCCTCATTATTTGTTATTTCCCTGGTGTCTAGTGGCACCCCACCCTCCGATTGCCACCCCATAATTATTTATTTCTCCCTGGTGCTAGTGGGTTCCCTCCCCCACTGGGTCCCCCCCACCGTCTGATCACCACCCCATAGTTATTTTTTTATTATTATTTGGACTGGCAGTATAACCTAGAGGTTTGAGTAATGAGCTGTGAATTAGCTTAGTGCATCCAGCAGACCTGGGATTGATTCCCACAACCTCCACTTGCATACTGTGTGACTCTGAGCAAGTCACTTAATCTCCCCAGTGCTCCCAAGTCACCCCTGAAAACAGGTACTTGTGCCTAGTGGACCGTAAGTGGTTACCAAAGACTATAACAAATAAAATACAATTTCCCTGGTATCTAGTGGCACCCCTCACCCTCCAATTGGCATCCCCATATCTTTCACAGTTTTCCCAGGTGTATAGTGGTGCCACCCACCCTCCGAATGCCATCTCTGTGTGTTTTGGAATTTTCCCTGGTGTCTAGTGGCACCCCTCACCCACCGATTGTCACCCCGCTATGTTTTACAATTCTCCGTGGTGTCTGGTGGCACTCCCCATCCTCCGATTGCCGTCCCCTATCTTTCAGAATTTTCCCTAGTGTCTAGTGGCACTCCCCCCCCCACCTTCTGATTGCTGTCCCAGTAATTAAAAACCTGTAATATAGAAAATCATCCCTTGATGTTTTTTTTCCTTGTAAAAAAGAAAACAGTCCTTCGGCGATCCGCCCACCCAACCCGACCTCCGACTCGTGAGGCCTTCACCCCTCCCCACACCCTCACTTACCTGAACAGGTCCCAGGGTGGAGATCCGTTCTCCAACGGCAGACATGTTTTGCTGCTAGAACAGCCAACTGCAATATGAAAAACTAAGGTAAGTGCAGTTCAATGCATTTCAATGGGGTTTTCAACTTTGTGGCATAACTTTCAAATTTTGATATATTTTGAGCCCAGATTTTTAGCTTGGCCTTTTTGAAACCCCACCTCCTGAACAATGTGGGTGGAATTATGCAAATATGCCCCGAAAGGTGATTTTGCAGTCACTTGTTGAAATCACCTTTCAGGTGGGATTTGAACAATTTCACTAATGTTGTTCATAAGGTGGGGTCATAAAAAGGCTATGTTGAAAATTTAGGGAAGAAATACGTAAAAATGGCAACATTATGCACATACATTGAATTTTTGCTACACTCACTCGTAACTTTGCAATTTTACATATTTTGACCCCAAATTTTCAACTTAACCATCTTTTGACACCCTCTCATGAGTGTCACAGCTATCATTTTTCAAAGCATGGCCAAACTGTATTTCACACCTGTGGTGTGCAGTAGCGTCGCGGTGATGCAGAATTACGTTTTGGCAGGGATTTCAGAATTTTCATTATGGGGTTTATGAGGTGGGGTAACAAGAAGGCTATGCTGACAATTGTATTCCTGTTTCACTACAAAAAAATGGAAGCACAGGGCCCAGAGGGCCCAGCACTCACACAGACAAATGATGATACAATTATGCCATCTCAAAAAGTAAGGCCACTCTTTGCAGAAAACCTTGTTAATTCACTAGTTACGGTTGCACTGATAAAAATAGGGAAATGATGGCGTTAGGGTTTCCAACCCTAACACCCCACCCCCACTCTGCAGGCAGCAATAGGAAAAACCATAATGGTTTCAGCTCTCTTGCCTCTTCACAAATCAGGTGTGAGATGTGCCTTGGGGTTGTCAACCCTATCGCTCACCCCATTCTCATATACCATACCCATCTCAGCTTATATATTGATGGAATGGGGGTGAGTATTAGGGTTGACAACCCCAAGGCACACCCCACCCCACACCTGATTTGCAAAGAGGCAAAAGAAGTGAAACCATTATGTTTTCTCTTGTTGCTGCCTGCAGGGTGGGGGTAGAGTGTTAATTTTGGAAACCCTAATGCCTCATTTTCCTACTTTTGTCGGTTCAACCCTAACTAGTGCCTTAGTGAAGTTTTTTCCATATATGTGTGTGTGTGTGTGTGTGTGTATGTATAAATGTGTGTGTGTATATCTATATATATATATCTATATATATATATATAGTGTGTGTATATATATATATATACTGTATATATATATATATATATATATATATCAGACCTGGGATTGATTCCCACAACCTCCACTTATCTGTTGCAAAAAACTTCATTAATGCTTCAGTTAGGGTCAAAGCGACAGAAGTTGGGAAATGAGGCGTTAGGGTTTCCCTAACAACCCACCCTCCCAAACCAGGCAGGAGAGCAGGTGTGGGGCATGCCTTGGGCTTTTCACACTCCCCCCATTCCATCTGTAAATAAGGTCAGTTGTGTAGACTTAATGAGAATGGGGTGAGTGTTACGCTTGAGAAGCCCAAGGCACCCTCCACACCTGCTCTCCTGCCTGGTTTTGTAGGGTGGGGTGTTAGGAAACCCTAACGCCTCATTTCCTAATGTTTGTCACTTTGACCCTAGCTGGAGCATTAACAAATTTTTTTGCAACTTATTTCCTTACTTTTTGAGATAGTATAATCGTATCCTTATTTTACTGTGGGAGCACAGGGTCTGAACCTCCATAGATTCATATATATATATATATATATATATATATATATATATACACACACATATATATATATATATATATATATATTTATAGGACAACAGTGACCAAATTGTCAGCATAGCCATGTTATTACCCCACCTATGTACCCAGTACAGAAAATTTTCAAATCCGTGTGAAAATGCCATTCCGCACCACAGGTGCGAAAACACATTTTGGACAGGACATGAAAAATGACAGCTGTACTGTTCATGAGGTGGTGTGAAAAAGTGACTATGTTGAAAATTTGGAATCAAAATATTGAAAATTACCAAAGTTATGCACATGCATAGAAACATTTCAGTGAACACGTGTAACTCAGCCATTATTAGGAATTTTTTCACCAAATTTTCAGCATGGCCTTTTTGGCACCCTACCTCATGAACATTGGCACTGTCATTTCATTAATATGTCCTGAAAGGTGATTTTGCGCACTGACTGCGATCACCTTCCAGGCCCCATTAATGACAGTGACAGTGTTCATGAGGTGGGGTCCCCAAAAAGGCAATGTTGAAAATTTGGTGAAAAAATAAAAAAAAAAAAAATGGCAAAGTTATGAACATAAGTTCAAAACACCATTGAAATACATTTTACAGCACTTACCTTTATTCCTCAGTTTGTGGTTCAGCTTTGAGGAGCACAGACTTGTCTTGGTCCACAGAAGATGACAGCCTACTACCTCCGGTAGTAAGTATAGGGTAAGGAGGTGGGGTGGTGGGTGCTCAGTGGGAGGGTCAGGATGTGGAAGGGGACGGCCGGGACAGCGAATGACCATTTTCTTTTTTTTCAGGTGTTAAAAAAAAAAAAAGATGTTGGGGGGACTGTTTTCTTTTTACAGGTTTAAAGTAAATAAATATTCCGGGACATTCGGGGTGGGCTCCCCAATGCCCCACACTGCTGAGGAAGGGGACTTGTAATGCCGACATGGGGATTGGGCCCCCCCCCATGTCGGCAAACATTATTAATAAAACGGGCTGCAGTGGGGCATCTGACACTGGGGGAAAGCATAACATAGAAACATAACATAGAAATTGTCAGCAGATAAGTATCACCAGGCCCATCCAGTCTGCCCATAGGCCCTATACATTGTATATGGCCACTGACACTATGTGATCAATGGCTTTTCATCACTCCCTCCCCTCTCAATGTTCCCTTGTGCCTGTTCCAGGCATATTTAAACCCCTCCACTGTGCTTTCCCCCACTACCTCCTGTAGCAGACTATTCCAAGCATCAACTACCCTTTCTGTGCAGAAAAACTTCCTCACATTACCTCTTAATCTACCCCCTTCCAATTTCATATCATGCCCCCTTGTTGTAGTACTTTTTCTACATTGGAAAAGGTCCCCCACCTGCACCTTGTTTATGCCCTTGAGGTACTTGAAAGTTTCAATCATGTTCCCCCGGTCACTCCTCTAGAGAGTACATATTGAGGTCCCTTAGTCTCTCCTGATATGTTTTGTGGTGCAAGCACTGCACCATCTTTGTCACCCTTTTCTGGATAGTCTGCGCCTTGTTTATGTCCTTGCACAGGTGTGGCCTCCAGAACTGCACCCAGTGCTCCAAGTGAGATCTTACCAATGTTTTATACAATGGCATCACCACCACCCACCTCCTGCTAGTGATAACCCTGTGTCAGATTAAGTAAATAAATAGTAACCATGAGAAGCATGACTTCAAACATCGCTCCACCACAAACCTTGAACAAGCTGGTCCCTGCTGGTAGAGATGGAGTCCAATTAGCCAAAATGGGGTCAGTGTCTGTGGCACCTTCTCTCAATATACGGGAAACGAGATGAAATATGGGTCACCATCAAATTAGAATCGGAACACTGGCATGTGTGATTTTATATTATACAATGGCAAGAAAATGTCCTGGTCTCTGACTGGTCAGTCTTGGGCTGGACCCGTGGTGTTATCCCAGTACAACATCACTGGTCTAGTCTCAGCCTCACTGTGAACCTGTAGATGAACTTTTGGATGATGAGCTAGATGACCTCTTTTTTTTGCATCTCCTCTTAAGAAACAAAAATATTTTTCCACACTAAAAAACATTCTTTAAAATAATTTTTTTATTTTATATATAACAACGAGACATTATATAATAGCAATAATGCCCTTCAGGGTGTGTGTCATTTGGGATAATGTCACGCCTCAGTTGTTGGACGCACTCGGCCTGTGGCCTCGTGCCCAGCCACCTGAGGCGTGATGTTATCCCAGCACGACACACACCCTGTCAGGCATTATTGCTTAAATGCTGTTCATTATGAAATGATAAATTACTGCAAATCTTTATTATTGTCAAAACAATGCATGATACATGTCAGCATCATCTTCTTGTGAAACAGTGGGTTTCTAAGGTACAAAGGAAGGGTCATTCTTCATAGGAGTGGACAGAGGAATGCTCCTTGAATACTGTAATTTGCAAATATCGTGATAATTCCTCCTCACATCTAGCTAATGTAAATGAAAGAATATTCAACATTTAAGACAAGGGGCCAAAGTTCTAGAAATAACTACACAATTGCTTCACGGAACCATGGGCAAACAAATGGCTAGTATAATTAGTGAAATGTTAAGTACATCCAATGAACTTCCTAGCAGAGTGCTTTCAGGATTCATCTGCATGCAATACTTTGCATATTGCATGCTCAACAGGGGTAGAATGAATAAAATGGTCTCCCCACTGACACCAAATGACTAAATGTAGGAGGACCCCTGAGTGTGAAAAAGATGATGCGCCTCCTTGCCCTCGAAGGGACTATATAAAACCCTGAATATTCTGTGTGTGATAGACCAAGAGGAAAAAGTCTTCAGATAATGACCTGAATGACCACTAACTGACAGCTGCCAGAAGAGATCCATTCTGAAATGAAACTGAATGGGAAGCAAAAACCAAGGCTAAACATGAATTCGGAAAGCAACCTGCTTCACCAATTTCCTGCTCCTTTCCCTCAGTCACGTTCAGGTCCAAGCCAAACCCATGTCACTCATACAGGTAAGTGAGCATCTCATAGGCTTAAGACAAACACTAAGGGGCAAAATGGGGTAAACCTTTTCATTTGGGAAAGATAGCTGTTACTAAATGTATCACTGGTCGTACCTCTCAAGTGTCCAGAATGCTGTAAACTCACCAAGGCAGAAATTCGTAATACTCTAGTAGGCTAAAGCAGAATCTGTCTTTATGCAACTGAAAGCACAAGTCTCCAATGTTTTGAGATTGTATCTATAGCTTACGTAGCTTGAAAGCGCCATTCTCAGGACTTCTGGTGAACTTCTGACCTTGCAAACTGCCACGCGGGGTACTCCGCTGCCTAGGAGCTGTGTGCAGTATTGTCCCAGCCGGCTGTGCCGGATGCCCCACCGCCCCCACCACCACCCATGGTCATCACCGAGTTATATACCTCACATCACATGTTGTGCAAAAAACGATCAGCCCACTTTGCCATTTGCAGGCTATACATATTCACCACTAGAGGCCTCCTCTGTATTAACTGCCTTTAAAGCACAATCCCGTCAGCCTAAATCGAATGAATGAGTTCCCTTGGGTTCCTATCCAAGCCTTCGCACTGCTGAATTACTGATCCCCCCCACCCCCCAAAACTGCTTTCCCAGATCTCTCCTAATAGTACTGTTACGCATATCCAAAATCTAGCCCTGTCCCCTGGTCTCTGCTACTCATGACTACCAATCTCCAGGGTTCTCTTTCTGGGAGGTCCACCCCTGACCTGATGCTTAGAGTGCGACCCCTAATGCTTCCTAAAGTGATTTGCCTTGTCCTCACGTTAGCCAGCGCCTGGCCAAAAGTGCCCACACTGCACCAACACCTGCTGACCTTGGCCATGTTGCCATTTCATTTGGGATCTTTCCTCCGCCGGGTACCTCACGCACTCCCGCTGCCTCAAATGGCTGGGGCCATGGCTCCACTTGCGCAGGCTGGGAACTTAACCAGCTGTCAAGGTACTCCAACAACCCCGTACTCATTCACGCCCCCCTCAGCCTGGCTATCCACCAAAGGCCTAAAAATAGCGCACCTCAATATCCACAGCATCCTCCAAAACCTAGCAGAACTAAAGCCTGGGCAGCCCACTACAAGCCTGACATTATGGGCATCACGGAAACTTGGCTGAAGCCTCGCATCCCTGACTCCACGTGTGCCCTCCCGGGCTACAGCCTCATCCGGTGTGACAGGGCAGGCAGTAAGCATGGGAAAGGTGTGCTTCTATACTATAGGGTGCACCTTAATATGTCTACAGTGTCTCATTCACCTCCTTAACCCCCAGCCTGCGAGTTCTTTCACTCCCTCCTCCTACTCAGGAACACTAAAAAGGTGCATCTTGTCTGTGCCTACAACCCTCCAAAGGGTGGTGTTCAAGGACTCTCCTCACTACTTGACCACCTTAAAGAAAAGGTTAGCTCAAATGAGCTGCTAATACTGGGGGTACCTCAACCTCAATTGGCTGCAGCCAAATACCAAGCAATTTGAGCCTCTTCTCTTAGGCCTTGCTCTCAGCCAGATCATCACGGGACCCACAAGGATCTCCTCTAGGGGGAAAAAGGGTCACTTATCGACTGGGTACTGAGCAACAGATTGGACAGAATTGTCCACTCAGGAACTCTCCCGGATGTCATCTCAGATCACTCTCCAACCTACTGCATATGGGGCACCTCCTCGCCCAAAGTCCCCAGCAGAGTGATCCAGATGAGGGACTGTTCCAAACTCATCCTCAACGACTACCTCGAGGATCTACGATGTGTTGACTGGTCTAGAGTCACTGCTACAAATGACCCTGTTGCAGTCCTTGATCATTTTCTTGCCATATTTGTCCCCTTGCAAAACAGGCATGCACCCCTTACAAAAAGGAGGGTGAGGGGCACAGTCACGAAGTGGCTCCATGGTGGACTGTTCTCCCTCATGAAGCAGAGAGACAAGTGCTGGGTGAAACACAAGATCTCCCTCAACAATAACAACCTCCTCAAATATCAGCAGCTCAGAAACTCCTGCAAGAGAGCCATACGCATCGCTAAGAGCAAGTACTGCAAATCTGCCCTGCTAGTCTCGGCCAGTAACCCCAGGCACTTTTGGCAAAATGTCAAAAACCTGGTCAGAGGGTCTGCCAAGGAAACGATCGCCGACATGAATATCAGAGAGACCAACTGCAATAGCCCCCATACTATTGCTACTACATTTAACTGCATGTTCTCAGACCTGCCTGCTCCTCCTTCTTCCCAACTCTCTGCCCCTAAACCCCTGGATGGACACCCCTTCGACTGCCATTCTACCTCAAAAAGATCTCAGTTGGAGAGACACAGGAACTCCTAGCCGGTCTCTCCCACCACACGGGGGCAGGTCACGACAGCCTTGAACCAAAGCTGCTTAGCTTGGGGGCTCCCCTCCTCACCCGGCCAGTTGCTCATGTATTTAACTCTTCTCTTATCTCGGGGATCATACCTGACATATGGAAGGTGGCCAAGGTTGTCCCTGTTTACAAACAAGGTGACCCCAAGGATATGAAAAACTATTGCCACATCACCATACTCTCGGCTACCTGTAAGCTCCTTGAAAAGGCAGTTGCCTTTCAACTCTCCAACTACCTTCAGGGTTATGCAGTTCTCTCCCCAGCTCAGCATGGCTTCAGAAAGGGGCACAGCACATCAACTGCGCTTGCCGTGGTTACTTCTGAGTTCAGGTCCTCGACTGACCAAGGCAAACTGACCGGAGCCATCTTTGTCAATCTCTCTAAGGCCTTTGATCGGGTTGACCATTCCCTCCTCCACTCCACTCTTCATTCCCTCGGATTCTCCCACTCAGCCCTTGCCTGGTTCTCCAACTACCTTGGGGGAAGGCAGCAATACACCTGCTTCAACCATGCCCTTTCTGCCCTCTCCCCTGTTAACTGTGGGGTCCCCCAAGGATCCGTCCTTGGACCCATTCTGTTTTCCCTTTTCATAAATGAACTGCCCTCCGTTGCAACCTACGGGCACCCAACTCTGTACGCGGATGACCTTGTCGTACTGTCCAGTTCTCAGGATATTACTATCATCAACTCTCGACTGAACTCAAGACTTCGATCTTATCCAGAACTGGCTTGATGGACACAATCTCACCATCAACCTGGAAAAGACCCAGGCCATGTTCTTTGGTTCTGTGGCCAAAACCACTTCCCGCCCTGCTCCTCTAATGATCTATGGAGCTAATGGCTCCCTCCTGCCGGTCATTGACTCCATCAAGTATCTAGGAGTTACCCTTGATCCACAACTGGATCTCACCTTCTCATCTTCGGAATATCTGTAAAGCCACAAACAGCAAGCTTAGACTTGCCTACAGAGCCAAAGATTAGCCTCACCCAGGCTGCTCGCCTCGCCATAGCCAGGGGGATACTCCTTCCCACGCTTTGTTATGGGCTCGTAGCCTTTGCCTTAGTCCTGAATTCTAGTCTAGCAAAATGGGATACTGCTTATAACAACATATGCTGCTTCGCACTCTCTGCACCTCGCCTTACGCATCGCTGTGAACTCTACTCTCGGCGGGAGTGGCTCCCCCCTGAAAAGCACCGCACCTTTTTCCTTGGCAACTTCGTTGATAACATAGTTAGAACGGCCACTCCTTCTGCACTTGCCCTTCCCCTCAAATATGGAACCCCTGCCTACCACTTAAGATCTAGTGCTGCTCAGGCCAGCCTGGTTCCTAAGACCCGCACCCTCACAGGTGACCGGGACTTCTCCGTCCATGCACCTAGACTGTGGAACTCCCTTCCCGCCCTAGTTCGTGCCTCTCCCTCCCATCCCTGCTTCAAAACATCCCTATGGAACTTCCTCAAAACCGCCTCTGCCTGTTTATGTACTATATAGATCCAGAATAATCTCTCCCTCACCCCTGATTCACTATGGGAGTCTGTAAGCTGATACACCGACCGCTGTTAATCTCTGCTGATAACCAGCATAAGGCACTTTCCGCCCTTCTGTTGGAGAGGCGCTCTTGTCATATCTGTACCCACTTCTAGCTGCACTATTTTGATGCGCATTCTCTCTCATGATAGGCGCTCATGTACTTTCATGTAATTTTGATGTATTCTCTGTCATGATGTTACCTGTTATTCTACCTCTCAGTGCTGTTATGTATCTTGTTGACATACTGCCAGCCTTATCATTTAAAGCCAGTTGTACCATTTGCTGTTCCACCTACTTGTTTGTGAGCCCGTATGTTACCTTGACTCTGTATTTTGTTTCTTATGTACTCTGTAACCTCCCAGGTCACACCTGAAAATAAGCACTTGTTGTCTAGTGTACTTACCTGGTTAACAAAAGCAAATAAATAAATATTTGATGTGTCCCACGTTCTGAGGACCAATGTCCCAGATTTCCCCCACATTTGAAATGTCACTCTCCCACATACAGCAAAAACAGGCTTGAAGAAATGCTCACTCAATATTGCCGAAAACCTCTTATAATAATAATAATTAAATTTTTTTGTACCATAAAAAAAGCAGAAATTCTCATTTTTTTATGTTTTTAGAATTGTAAGTCTGTAGCTTCTTATCAAATAAGTGGCTCCAGAACTAGCCACATAAAAGAAAGAGCCCGGTACACTAGCTCTTTAGATCTTTTTTCCCCACCTGATTTCCTTTCTCATGAAAAAGGAAGTTAGCAAGTGGCGAAAAAGGATTTAAATAGTTAAAAAAGTGTTCACGGACCATGGGAGCAATTAAAAAATGCACAGTGAAGCTCATCAGCTCCCCAAGAGCAAGACACATGTTTGCATGTCTATAGAAGATATCGCTGGGCAGAGTTATGACAGTTTGCTGTGTGAAGAAAGAGAAAACTAGATAGCGGCTTGCAAAAAAGGAATTTTTCCTCATGAAAAAGGATTTTATTCTCGCAAAAAAGAAAACGCTCTTGCAAGATAAAATCCTTTTTTCACAAGATCAAATCCTTTGCAGAACTTTATACATCTATCCTGAAAACTGAACTTCCCATAGCATATAATTGGAATTTAAAAACTTAATAACTTTGCAACAGTTTAATATTTTTGCACCAAACTAACAGTGGCAGTTCTTTTACCAAAATTCTTTCTACCATAAAAAATCAAAACAAAATCCCACACCGTCTGAACGCAAGGCAAGAAGGAAAAAAATGCAAAAAAGGGGACTTTTTTCACTATCCAGATCTCAGAATTCACACATCCAACCAGAACGAAACTTGCCACAACAAGAGATATACCCCACAGGACAGCACATACCAATGTGTGTACACATCCATTGATCAGCTGCAGAGTTATTAAAGTGCAACATTTGAGGTTTAACATTAAACAGGATACTCAACCCTAACTATAGGAGCATGACTGTGCCCCTATATTACACACACACACCTATGGGGAGATCTGTTGAGTCAAAAGGCACCCTGCCCCCGCCAAAATTCAGAAGTACACCTAAATGTCCCAGACTGTTCACTTTTTAAACCACGAAGAATAATTCGTCTCAACGTCCAGGAACGCTCTACTAATCCACTATAGGACACTATAAATATGTATTTTATTCATAAAAACACACATGAAAAATCACACAGTGTGCAGGTACTTAGAACAGAATAGTACCCCACCCCCATAAAAATGGAGGCTGTGTGAATGTTTCATGTTTCACTAACGCTTTGTCAAGATGTCATACACTTCCACCAATACATTTAAATAGTCTTATCAATTAAACAATTTATCAATCTTAATCCACAATTTTACCCATATCTTAAAGGAGCCATAACCATATATAAACATTTCAAGAAGCACCATGCTATAAACCATAAAAGAAATATACAAGCCTAATATTTACAAGTCAGTTAATATAGTAGTTAATATACTACTAAAATCTTTTCCATTGCACTGCATTTTAGAACTCTATCTACGTTTCTTAAGGAATGGAGCCAATTGGAACTGCTCATTCAGTCTGCTAGCTCTTAACTTGTACTGCCAAAATGTCTCTCTGCATGAGTTTGTTTTCTAAGTCCCACCCACCACCCCCTTGAACCAAGCATGACTTTCTCCAGACCTCTAAATGTAAATGTATGTTTAGGGCCAGCATTATTCACATGCATTCCCAATGCATTCTCAGTCTGACAAGTTTTTATGCAATGTAAATGTTTAAGTATTCTCAGCTTAAATTTCCGTGATGTCTTTCCCACATAATAACAGCCACATACACATGTTGCAACATATATCAGTGCTTCTGGGACACATTAAATAAATGTTTTTACCTTATGATGTTCCCCACTTCCAGGTAAAATAAAAGCTTGTCCCACCTGGATCACGTTGCATGCCAAACAGTTCCACACTTATGGTTGTCTACTTGTCGGGTGGGAGTTGTGCTGTGGTCACAGTTCTGCTGATGTTCTGATTTCCATGTACCAATATATCCACAATGGAAAAAAATGTAGTAGTATAATAACTACTATATTAATTGAGTTGTAAATATTAGACTTGTGTATTTCTTTTATGGTTTATAGCATGGTGCTGTGAAATGTGTATATATGGTTATGGCTCCTTTAAGATATGGGTAAGATAGTTTATTAAGATTGATAAATTGTGTAATTGAGAAGACTATTTAAATTTTTTTGTGGAGGCGTATGACGTCTTGACAAAGCGTTAGTGAAACGTAAAACGTTGACGCAGCCTCCATTTTTATGGTGGGGTGCTACTCTGTTCTAAGTACCTGGACATTGTTTGATTTTTTTCATGTGTGTTTTTATCAATAAAATACATATTTATAGTATCCTGTAGTGGATTTGTAGTGCGTTCCTGGACGTTGAGCCAAATTATTCCTTGTGGTTTGTTGAAGCTTTTCTGATTTTGGCTCCGTTCTGCAGGTCCTGAGCTGCCACTTGATTTTGTACTTTGGTGTTCACTTTTTACTCCTGGACTCTGCAAGCATGCAAAAGTTTAGTCTTCCTGTTAAAAAGTCTATTCCTTCTCTTTAGGCTGTAAACCCCCTAACTCATGTTGTGGCTTTTTGTTATCCTGGTCACACATAGGGCAGTCAACAGAAGAGTGGTCCTTTTACCTGATTACTGCTATTTGATCTCTTTTTTTGTTGTTGGGGCTTTTCCAACAAGTTAGGGTTACCTCCGTTATCCATCTCCTTATAATGGGAGGGGGGATCACCCATTGCTGTACACCTTTAAGCAGTTCTCAGGCCTAAGAGCGTAAATTCCTTGACCGTACTGGGGGTATTAAGTAATACTGGCACGTCTCCCAATAATCATAACTCAGGTACTGGAGGTATCTGTTTAGCTACCACTTCTGATACACAGGAACACTTCCTTTCCATCATGCTTACAGCCTATCACACTACCATACCATACCATGTGATCAAATCTTTCCTGATTATTTGTGACCCATCTGTTTTCATGATTCAAAACTGCACTTCACTTGAGAGTTGCCAGTGTACACAGCATATTCTAGCAAAAACTGTAATACAGTAATCTGCCAGCCTGCTGTCACAGCGGTTGAGGAGACACTTCTCAGGCCAGCAACCCAACTGCATTTCCCAAACTGAGGCAATTGGTGTGAGCCAGCAGGAGGTTGACGCCGTGTCCACCCAGATGCTCTCATCCTCTGAGGGGAAAGTAGCAGGTGGTTCTGACCTGTTTCTGCCTTGGCGGCTGAGGGGTCAGTACATTCACAGCACCTTGTTGGGTGAGCATCAGGGACACAGTCTAGCTGCACATCAGTACATAATAGTGTGCATGCTCTTTGAGCCACTGCCATCAGTATGTCTGAGGGAGAGCAAGGAGAAATTGAAAAAAGAAATGTCATCTGGCCTAGTAGTATAATGGTAGTGCCATCACTATGCCAGTGACTCTGGGTCAGGAACAGGCTCAGGTCATTTGGGACCTGCCATTGAAAGAAGATTGAGTGTCCCAAGAACAGCTCTCCTCCCTTGAGGGTGGGAGATGCTGCATTCTGTTACTTGACTGCCATCTGGTGTGAACCTGGTGGCAGTGCAGCAGGAGCACCTAGAAGGAGTGAGGGGTAGCCACCAGATGCTAAGCAAACATGCATGCCTCCATGTGCATACACACATGTCATTGCACACCTGCACCCTCGGGGAGAAAACCAGGAGCTGGAGGAAAAAGCCCTGGTCCACCTTCGTGCCAGCACCCCCTCCACCTACCGCAAGCCCACATATGACTGACATGGCAGGCCACCCACCACTTTCATGGCTCTGGGAAAGTGATGGATAACTGGTAAGTCCATGAGAAGGTCGGTGATGATGATGGGGCTGGGGGAGGGTGGCTGTTAGGGCGAGCCGGCAGGTGAGAAAAAGCTTGATGAAAGTAAAGAAAAACAATGGCAGCTGGCCCAGTGGCACTGAGGGTTGAGGCGCTGGATGCCACACCTCACGCCACGCTGGAGACCAGAGTTCTGGTGCAAGATCGGGTTGCTGTGAGTTGACTGGGGGGGGGGGTGAGGAGCTGGATCGAGTTGCCAACAGGTAGCTCTCCTCTCCCAGGGAAGGATCTGGAGTCTCCCGGGCTCTTAGCTGCCACCGAGTGGAGGCTTGGTGGTAGCACCAAACCCTACGAGAGACTTGGCTCTAGGCCGAGGGGGGGGCCATAACTGGATTCATGGGATGCATGCCCGCCTCCACGTGCGTGCACGGCCATGCTCTGGGGTCCAGGGGTAAGTGGGAGAAAAACCACAAATAACGTCTGTCTCCCTGTTGCTGGAGAAAGGTGGGTTGCGGCAATGGGGAGCAAAAAGGAGCATCAAAAAAAAAAAAAGAAAGAAAGAAACACAATGGCAGCAGACTGCCCCAATGGCCCAGAGGCAGGGCATTGCACTCAGTGCATCTCATAGAAGTGGGGGGGGGTCAGGGCAGGCTGAGACAGCTGCTGCATGGCAATGCATTTTGGCCGGGGATGGGCTGGGTGTTTGGTATGCCATCAGAAACTCCTCAGGCTGTGCATGGGAGCTTTCCACCCTGATCCCATTTGATGCAGACTCCAGATAGGCTGCTTCGGGGTGTGGGGGGCATGGAGGTTAGCAGGCAAGGTTGGAGCTTGTCAGAGGTGGGATGTTGCCTGGGGGCCCAATATAATGAGACTGGTATGGAGAATAATAGCATTAATAAAGAATTAATTAGTACTGAGTGTCAAAGCTTTCTCTTTATACCAGTGTTCCTTATTTTTCTTTATTCTAGAGCATTACTAATTGTGTTCTTTTATATGCAGTGCGAGCCTTGTATTAGAACTGCACAGCTTTGTGTCTCAGATGTAAAACCCAATGAACACAATTAGCTAATACACCCAAAGATAAATAGATCTGGTGATTAGGGTACATATTTTGCGCTAATTACAACTGAAGTGTTGGCTGCAGTGCTGTGATAATGGCCTTTAACTCATGCTTCAGTTGGCATTTAAACCAAAAATACGTGATCTTTTTTGAATGTGCGAAAAGGTGGTAATTAGGTAAGATGATTTTTCAGCACAAAATATCCTTTGTCAGCTGGAATGGCTTGCTCTTGACCTTTTTACAAGTCGCATAAGTATCATTCCCGATACATTCTGTTTCAGCAAATAATTTGAGAACAATAAATAGTGTTTTACAGTTTATTTCACAGTTTTCATGTCACTTAACCACCCATTATCACTAACATAGAGGTTTTTGTCCTGTTGTCTGGAGCTTGGCTGGGTTGCATCTACCACTATATCAGAGATTCTACAAGGGTCACATGGCCATTTCCTCACCTGAAGTGCTTTGGGTCCCCATCCATGTTTAGTAGCTGTGACGTGCTAACCACCTTACATCCACAGAAACCCCACCTGGTCTTTCACTCTGCAAGTCATCTGCCCTCTGTCCAGTACTTATCCATGAGTCTGTCTGTAGAGGGTGCTATGACTTGATGTAGCCAACGCTACCTCTAAAAGATGAGGCAGTTTCTTCATAACATGTCCTAGCCTGCCTGTTTGCAGAACTGGGTCTCCCAGAATCACAGCTGTGAACCCAGCCATCATATCTTGAGGTTTTTTTTTTTTTTTTTACTGTCAAACTATACTCCCAACTTTTTCCTGTTATTTTTAACAAGTTTAAAGATATTGAATTGAGTCTAGGGACACAGGGAAAAATTATGACAGTGTTTTGTTGACAAGCAGCCCAGCAGGACTCTCGGAGCAAGCAGACGTCCCCCCTGGAGTCTCGGCGATCATGAGGGCTCCCGGTTATGACCCTCCCCCAGCAGCCCAGCATGACTCTCGAAGCAAGCAGATGCCCTCCCCGGAGTCTCGGCGGTCGTGAGGGCTCCTGGTTGTGACCCTCCCCCAGCAGCCCAGCAGGACTCTTGAAGCAAGCAGACGTCCCCCCTGGAGTCTCGGCGGTCATGAGGGCTCCTGGTTGTGACCCTCCCCCAGCAGCCCAGCAGGACTCTCAAAGCAAGCAGACATCCCCCCCAGAGTCTCTGCGGTTGTGAGGGCTCCCGGTTGTGACCCTCCCCCAGCAGCCCAGCAGGACTCTCAAAGCAAGCAGACGTCCCCCCAACCCCGGAGTCTCGGCGGTTGTGAGGGCTTCCGGTTGTGACCCTCGCCCAACAGGACTCTCGAAGCAAGCAGATGTCCCCCCTTGAGTCTCGGCGGTCATGAGGGCTCCCGGTTGTGACCCTCCCCCAGCAGCCCAGCAGGACTCTCAAGCAAGCAGACGCCCCCGGAGTCTCGCGGTCGTGAGGGCTTCTGGTTGTGACCCTCCCCAGCAGCCCAGCAGGACTCTCAAGCAAGCAGGCGTCCCCCTGGAGTCTCGGCGGTCATGAGGGCTCCTGGTTGTGACCCTCCCCAGCAGCCCAGCAGGACTCTCAAAGCAAGCAGGCGTCTCCCCCGGAGTCTCGGCGGTCGTGAGGGCTCCCGGTTGTGACCCTCCCCCAGCAGCCCAGCAGGACTCTCAAAGCAAGCAGACGTCCCCCCCGGAGTCTCGGCGGTTGTGAGGGCTCCCGGTTGTGACCCTCCCCAGCAGCCCAGCAGGACTCTCAAAGCAAGCAGGCGTTCCCCAGGAATCTGGCGGTTGTGGGGCTCCGGTTGTGACCCTCCCAGCAGCCCAGCAGGACTCTCGAAGCAAGCAGGCGTCCCCAGGTCTCGGCGGTCGTGAGGGCTCCCGGTTGTGACCCTCCCCCAGCAGCCCAGCAGGACTCTCGAAGCAAGCAGACGTCCCCCCCGGAGTCTCGACGGTTGTGAGGGCTCCCGGTTGTGACCCTACCCCAGCAGGACTCTCGAAGCAAGGTAATTTCAGGGAATCTCAGCCCTCCTGCACCAAGCAGCTCACTGGCCAGACGTCCGACGGTGGTTTTCCCTTGCACCGCGCTGGAAACTGGCCCTCCTGCAGCCTTCCACCTGGATTCCCTCTCTCCTACGGCGCGGCAGCCTTGGCGCCAAATTTAAACGGCCGGAGTGCCTCCGCAGCCGTGTTGGAGCTCAGATTGACTGTTTTCTTCCTGCCATTTCAAAGCTTATCCTGTGATTGCTATTGCTGATTTTGCAGTGTGTTAAAACTTGACCAGTCTACTTATTTTTGCCTGTAATCCCTATCCTGTTTTGTCACTACCCTGCCTGGTATCTGCCTGGAACAGCACGAGTGGCACCCCCCCCAAGCCCCCCCTTCCCCTCCGTTTTTCTCTTTGTGTGATCAGATTGCCCCCGCCCCCTTACCTTATTTAACTCCTTGTGCTCTTTGTTTCCAGCAAACGTTCACCCCAGAGTCTCGGCAGTCGTGAGGGCTCCCAGTTGTGACCCTACCCCAGCAGCCCAGCAGGACTCTCGAAGCAAGGTAATTTCAGGGAATCTCAGCCCTCCTGCACCAAGCAGCTCACTGGCCAGACGTCCGACGGTGGTTTTCCCTTGCACCGCGCTGGAAACTGGCCCGCCTGCAGCCTTCCACCTGGACTCCCTCTCTCCTATGGCGCGGCAGCCTTGGTGCCAAATTTAAACGGCCAGAGCACCTCCGCAGCCGTGTTGGAGCTCAGATTGACTGTTTTCTTCCTGCCATTTCAAAGCTTATCCTGTGATTGCTATTGCTGATTTTGCAGTATGTTAAAACTTGACCAGTCTACTTATTTTTGCCTGTAATCCCTATCCTGTTTTGTCACTACCCTGCCTGGTATCTGCCTAGGAACAGCACGAGTGGCACCCCCAAACCCCCCTCCCCTCCGTTTTTCTCTTTGTGTGATCGGATTGCCCCGCCTCACCTTATTTAACTCCTTGTGCTCTTTGTTTCCAGCAAGCGTCCCTCCCAGAGTCTCGCGGGTCATGAGGGCTCCCAGTTGTGACCCTCTCCCAGCAGCCCAGCAGGACTCTCGAAGCAAGGTAATTTCAGGGAATCTCAGCCCTCCTGCACCAAGCAGCTCACTGGCCAGACGTCCGACTGTGGTTTTCCCTTGCACCACGCTGGAAACCGGCCCGCCTGCAGCCTTCCACCTGGACTCCCTCCCTCCCTCCTAAGGCGCGGCAGCCTTGGCACCAAATTTAAACGGACGGAGCGCCTCTGCAGCCATGTTGGAGCACTAGCCCCACCGAACGCCTTGGTCGGCTCCTCGTTAAATAGGCTGTGGTGTGCCACGTGGTGCTGAAAATAACCTATCAGCCCTGTTTGCTATCTGCAGGTTGTTTTCTATCACCACTAGTGGCCGCACCATCAGCCTAGCACACTGGTAACTCATCTAACTCTAGCCTAGCCTCCCTCTCTCACTTTTTCTTTCTCCTCTTCCCTCCCCCTTTGTTCTATCCACTCATCCTGAGCACTGCCTTCTTCTCTCCCTGCACAGCACACATTAGGCAGGCACCCTGGCACCAATTGTCGAATCCCTTTTATGGCCGCACCCCCCTTACTCCCAGTTCTTCTTCCCGGTTCTCTCTCTCCACCCTGCTCCTTTGTAAGGCATTCTACCCCTCTGTCCTAAAGTTCCCCTGCCGCCAGCAGGACCCACCTAAGGTTATGGCCCCTCCACTCATCCGCTACCCACCCTCTGACTCCCAACCCCCGCTCTCCTCAAAGGGCTCAAATTGCCCACATGAATGTGCGTAGCCTTCTGCGCAACCTAACCGAGCTCACAGCATGGGTTGCCCTTCACCAGCCAGACATTCTGGGCCTCTCTGAAACCTGGCTCAAACCCCACATACCTGATGCCCAGTGCACCCTCCCGGGATATAACCACTTCCAACATGACAGACCGGGCCAGAAAAAGGGTGGCGGGGTGATCCTCTTCTACAAGGCTCACCTAAACCTGTCCCCCCTTGACCACTCACCTACCGATCTGCCTGCATGTGAGTTCCTGCACACCCTCCTCCTACTGGGGCACTCAAAGAAGATTCACCTGGTGTGCACCTACATCCCACCCAAGACTGGGCTACCTGGCCTCTCCTCCCTGCTCGACTGTATCGGCAAAAAAGTGGGTCCCAACGAAACCCTCGTAGTAGGTGACTTCAACCTCAACTGGTTGGGAACTAACCACTATTTGTATGAGCCACTGCTCTCGGGCCTTTCACTAAGCCAAGTCATAACTGACCCCGCCAGGCTCTCTGCACAGGGGAACTCAGGATCCCTCATCGACTGGATCCTCTCCAACAGGCCTGCCAACATCATATCCTCAGGCACTCTACCGGATGTCATCTCCGACCATTCTCCTATCTACTGTGTCTGGGGCATCTCTCAGCCTAAAATACCTAGCAAAGTGATCGAACTGAGGGACTACTCCAAATTTAATCCCCATGACTTCCTGTCTGACCTCCTAGCTGTTGACTGGTCTGAGGTCACCGCCTCCATCGACCACTCCCAAGCCTTGGATCTATTCCTAGCTAAGTTGATCCCCCTTCAGAATAAACATGCCCCCCTCACTAGGATAAGGGTGAGGGGCACCGTCACCAAATGGCTTAATGGCGGCCTACTCTCCCTAATGAAGGCCAGGGACAAATGTTGGGCATCCTATAAGGCATCCTATAACAATGAAGATCTGATGGCTTACAGGCACCTCAGAAACTCGTGCAAAAGTGCCATCCGCTCAGCTAAAAGCGAGTTCTGTAAAGCTGCCCTACTCTCCTCTGGCACCAACCCAAGGAGTTTCTGGCAGAATATTAAAAATGCCATTGGGGGGTCAGCTAAACCTCAGGTCACTGACCTGCTTGTTGATGGTGTCAGCTGCAACAACCCCCTTACCATTGCAAACTCCTTCAACTCCCTGTTTTCTGAGCTGCCCCCTCCCCCCTCCAGTCCCCTAGTGTCTGCCCCCTTGGCGCCCCCTCTCCCGGCCTCCATCCCCGGCCCCCATTCCATCTGAGACAAGTGTCACGAAAGAGACCCAGAAGCTGCTCTCAGGCCTCTCCCCCCACGGAGCAGGGCACAACAGCCTTGAACCGAAACTGCTCAGGCTGGGGGCCCACCTCCTTGCTAGACCAGTCTTGCACCTCTTCAACTCCTCCATCAACACTGGGATTATCCCAGACCTCTGGAAAGTGGCTAAGGTCGTTCCTGTCTTAAAACAGGGGAACCCAAAAGATCCTCGCAACTACCGCCCCATCGCCATACTGTCCGCCACCAGTAAATTGCTCGAGAAAGCCATTGCCTCCCAGCTCTCCCAATACATCCAGGACTACAACATCCTCTGTCCTGCTCAGCACGGCTTCAGGAAAGGGCACAGCACGTCCACCGCCCTTGCTGTTGTCACCTCACAGATCAGGGCACGTGCTGACCAAGGTAATCTCACTGGAGCCATTTTCATGGACCTTTCAAAAGCCTTTGACAGGGTTGATCACTCCCTCCTCGGCTCCACGCTCCAATCCCTCGGGTTCTCCTCCTCCGCCCACGCTTGGTTCCTAAACTACCTCTCCAACCGTCAGCAATACACCAACTTTAATCGGACCTTCTCCAAACTCTCTCCAGTCCCCTGTGTGGTTCCCCAAGGGTCCGTCCTTGGCCCGACTCTATTCTCGCTGTTCATCAACACCCTACCATCCGTCACTACCCATTCCCACACCAACCTGTACGCGGACGACCTCGTCCTCCTGACCAGCTCTCGGGACATCTCCACAATTAACTCCCAACTGAACACTGACTTTGAACGCATCCAAACCTGGCTGGGGGACCACAGGCTCACCCTCAATCTCAAAAAAACCCAAGCCATGCTGTGTGGGTCCCTAAACAAAATAAAATCTTGCCCTGCCCCTCTGCTGATCCTCGGGGCCAATGGCTCGCCCCTCGAGACGGTAACCTCCGCTAAATACCTGGGTGTCACCCTGGACCCGCAGCTAGACCTTACCTCACACATCCGCAATGTCTGCAAGGCCACAAACTGTAAACTTGGTCTTGCCTATCGAGCGAATAACTGTCTCACCCCGCCGCCCACTTGGCCCTCGCCAGGGGAGTCCTCCTCCCCTCTCTGTGCTATGGTCTCGTAACTTTTGGCCCAGTTCCCAAATCCAGCCTTTCAAAATGGGACATGGCCTACAATAATGTTTGCCGCTTTCTGCTTCCGCCCCTCCCCTCACTCACCGTTGTGACCTTTACAACCGCCTGGAGTGGCTTCCCCCAGAGAAGCACTGTTCCTTCGTTCTAGGTAATTTCATTGACAACATTATCCGTTCCAGCACCCCCCCCAGCCCTAGCCCTTCCCCTCAAACTTGGTCCCCCATCCTACCACCTAAGATCTGGGACAACCCAGGAACGCGTGGTTCCAAGGACCAGGACCTCTGCGGGAGATCGGTCCTTCCACGTTTATGCCCCCAAACTTTGGAACTCGCTCCCTGAGCCAGTTAGGGCCTCCTCCTCACATCCAAGCTTCAAAGCTTCCCTCTGGTGCTTCCTGAAACCTTCTTCCCCCTGTCCCTGCTCCCCGTAGCCTTCTCCACTGCCCCTCTCCCCCAGTCAGTTCGGTGGGGGCCTTAGCCTGAGCCTCAGCCCCACCTGCACTTCTTCCCCACTCCCCTTCAGAAATCCTGCGATCCCTGCAAGGCACCTCCTCCCCTCCCCTCGCAGGCACTTACTATTGTCCTAGCTATCGTCTGCTCCACTGTCCTTGTCCCACCCCTTTTGTTTTGCTCCGTCCCTACTCTGTCCTAAAGCCAGGGTGAAATGCTTCCTACGTTAGGGGTTTGTCTACTTGTCTCCTCAACTGTTCACGTGTGAACTCCTGCCAACCATGCACTGCAACTAGAGTAGCCACACCCTGTTTATTCCCTATGTGCATTTCTCGATACCCCCAATTGTTTGCTGCATATAACCTTGTACCACGTTTTTAGTGCTTGCCCTGAAATGCCTGTCTCTTCTATGTATTTTTTGAATCCTCTACTGTTCATGTATGAAGTTCTCACCTGTAACTCTCCCGGGTCGCACCTGAAAATAGGCACCTGGTGTCTAGTGTGTCTACCCAGTTAACAAAAGCAAATAAATAAATAAATGTCTAGGTTGTACACATCAGTTACAGTTATTCCAGACTGTGAATAACATATCTGACTGGCTGCTAAAGAATTCTGTAGTGGTGTGGGCTGACCCATGAATTTGCAATATCTAGAACTATAGGTATGCACTAGGGGGCAGAGACACCCTGACGCAAGCCTTGGAAAGCAAACTGGGCATTCCTGCTATTACTCTGCACAAACTTGCACAGACTACATTTGCATACAGTAATAGTACACATTACAAATACATGCACGACTGCGCATGTCCCAGTGCCATAGAAACATAGAATTTGACGGCAGATAAGGACCGCTTGGCCCACCCAGTCTGCCCATTTCCCTACCTAATGGATAAGCTGCAGATCCTAGTTAACCAGCAGCCTACTTCTTCCTACCCCACCCCCTAGAATTGCCTTATGACTGTCCCATGCATGCTTGAATTCCACCACTGTTTTTGACTCCACAACCTCCTCCAGAAGGCCATTCCATGCATCCACAACCCTCTCTGTGAAAAAATACTTCCTTAAATTACCTCTGAGCCACCCCTCTATCTTCAAATTGTGCCCCCTTGTTCTTGCACACCTCTTTTTTAAAAGATGCTACCCTCTTGGACTTTGTTGATTCCTTGAGGTACTTGAAAGTTTCTATCATGTCCCCCTCCTCCTTTCCTCGAGACTATACATATTAAGCTCCTAAGTCTCTCTTCATATGTCTTCCGGTGCAGACCCGCACCATTTTAGTTGCCCTCTCTGGATAGCTTCATCCTGTCTGTTTCTTATGGAGACTGGGTCTCCAGAACTGCACGCAGTATCTCAGATGGGGTCTGACCAGCTGTCTGTACAGAGGGATAATAACTTTCTGTTTTCTACTGCTGATTCCTCTCCTATGCATCCCAGTATCTCCCCAGCCCTCCTTGCTGCCCCCTCCATTGCTTGCCCACCTTTAGATCATCTGATATGCTACCCATGAGTCCCTTTCCATTTTGTTGTTGTTAGTATCTCACCCCCATTGTGTACTCTTCCCTGGGTTTTGTTTCCCAGGTGCATTACCTTGCACTTATTAGCATTGAATCTAAGCTGCCATACATTTGACCATTCCTCTAACCTTGCCAAGTCCCTTCTCATCCTTTCCACCCCACCTTGTGCATCTTGTGCAGATCTTTGTGTCATCTGCAAAGAGACATACTTTTCCTTCCAGCCCCTCTGCAATGTCGCTTATAAAGACATTGAAGAGGACCGGTCCTAATTCTGAACCCTGCAGTACCCCACTAGTAACCTCCCTTTCTTCAGAGTGGACTCCATTTACTATTACTCTCTGTGTCCTATTCTCCAGCCAATTCTTTTACCCAGGCTGTCATCTTGGGACCCACTCCCAGGCTGGCTAACTTGTATATTAATCTTTTGTGTGGGACTGTGTCAAATGCCTTGCTAAAGTCTAGGTAGGCCATGTCCACAGCCCCTCCCTGATCTACTACTTTGGTCACCCAGTCAAAGAAATCTATCAGATTCATCTGGCATGACCTTCCCGCTGTGAATCCAGGCTGCCTTGGGTCCTGTGCCCCTCTGGCCTCTAGATACTCAACAGTTCTTTCCTTCAGAAGTGATTCCATCATTTTCCTATCACTGAGGTTAAACTAACAGGTCTGTAGTTTCCTGCTTCTGCCTTGCTCCCACTTTTGTGAAGGGGAATCACATCTGCCCTCCTCCAGTCCTCGGGTACCACCCCATCCTCCCATGATTTGTTAAAGAGGGTAGTCAGTGGTGTCACTAGTTCTACCCTTAGTTCTTTTAGAATTCTGGGATGAATCCCATCAGGCCCCATTGCTTTGTCCACCTTCAGTTTTAGAGTTCTTTCAGAGACCCTTTCTTCTGTAAATGGACTGGTATCAACTTCTGTATCCAGAGTGTTTCTACTGTTTGTTTTAGGTACCTCCCTCTTCATTTGTAAATACTGAGCAAAATATTTGTTTAGTATCTCTGCCTTTTCACAGTCACCTCTGCCCACCCTCCCTCCCTTTATTAAGCCTCACTATCCCTCCCTTGGTCTTCCTTCGCTCCCTGATGTACCTATAAAAGGTTTTATCCCCCTTCTTAACTGAGTTGGTATCTTTTCCTCGGTTTGGGCCTTTGCTGTTCTGACTGCCTTCCCAGCTTCCTTTTGCTTTAACTGATACAGTTCTCTGTCCTGCTCCTTCTGTGATTCCTTGTACTTCCTGAATGCTTTCTTTTTCTCTTGAACCTTCACTGCCACTTCCTTTGAGAACCATAGTGGTTTCTTACATCGTTATTTTGTTTATTTGCTTCACACAAAGGCTTGTTACCTCTGTGATGGCAGTTTTTATTATTCCCATTGTTCTTCCACCCTCCTTCCTGCCCATTTGCTAGTGCATTCCTTAGGCACTCACCCATTTTGGCAAAGTCGGCTCTCCTAAAGTCCAGTACTTTTGCCTTTGTATGGCTTGACTCTATTGCTGTGTTTATTGTGAACCATACTGCTAAATGGTCGCTAGTACCCAGATGGCTACCCACTTCTACATCTGTGATCCTCTCTCCATCTCCATTTGAGAGAACCAGGTCTAAGATTGCTCCCTCTCGAGTGAGCTCCAATACTAGTTGTCTAAGGCATGCCCCCTGTAGGAAATCTAGAAAATGATACCTGCAATCTGCTTGTGGGTACAGTTGTGATTTCTGCCAATCTGTCCCTCAGCATCTTCTCTGATAGTCCAGTGGCTCAACACCCCCTCCCCCCACGGACAACATTACCCTTCACACAGCGGCATTTATGTTAAATGGTCCCAGAATGGTCATGGTCCCCTGCTGTCTTAAGTGTGCTAGGTACAGACTTCTGATGCCCCCACTCCCTACCCTAAACAGTTCTATGGGCAGAGGCAGTGGAAAACTCTGCACCCAGTGAAATGTTTTATTTTTTTTAATTTAGTTTTTGTTGGCCAGGTAAGTGCACTAGACAAATCCTGCCTATTTTCAGGCACGACCCGGGGGAGGGGGATACAGATGAGTGCCAACTGACCTTGAACCAGATTGAGCTGTTGGTGGTATTTTTAGTAAAATGGGATCATCATACTTCTGAGTATGGCATTGCATGCCATTTGTATGGTGACCCCACCCCCTCCTGCGCACAGTCATACTTACATGTGTACTGGCATGGCAGGGGTGTGCATAGCTCAAAGAATAGCTTGAGCGTAGCATGGGCGATTGCAGACAAGGGACTGGCAGTAAACTGTGGAGCAACGATTTGCCACCAGTCATTTGAAGCTGAAAACTGGACTCATGTATTTTGGGTCAAGCCATTGTAAATTTGAGTTTTATAACAGCAGCTTACTCGTTAACTTTTAAATCTGTTTAACTGTTTTTCTTATATTTCAGCTGCTGGCTTTCATGCTGCAAAGGGTTATTGTGATGTCATCAGCATTGCAAAAACTGTTCCCTGACTGGTTCAGTATTCCATTTTAAAAAATGGGCAAGAAATTTACTGGTCTCTAACTGACTGAGTCCCCTGCAAAGGGTACATTTATGTGCCAACAGAGTCTAGGGAAATAACTGCTCCCAGTACCAGTCTGCCCTACCACAAAAAATATCAGTGTTCACAGTTTAAAATCTTTGGGCCACCATTTTTTCTCACTTACAAGATTAGCTCTGTGTCCCAACTCACAACTGGGCATGAAAAAATATAGAAAAATACAGTATTTACCTGTTTTTACAGGTTTAACACTTATTTTACTGCCAGTTCACTGCACCTCCCCTGTGCATACCTGTCAGCACTACTTAATGCTACTCTCATTCTCGACCTCCAGCCACCTGCCCACTCTCACTGCTGCCACAAGCCAGCAGCGTGACTCCATCTGCGGCAGCCAAATTTGAGAAAGTACATTTGGTCTCATGACTCTTCAGTACACTCACAACATGTCCTGGATAGCCACTCTACCATCACTCTCACTCGCTACTTCAGTTCACTCCAGTGACTATCAGCTGGAAAAAAGTAGAAGACAAACTCCATGAACGCTCACAGTGCCCTCTACTGCCAAAGCCTGCAGTAGAAGGACTACTTTGCCAAAAATGTTTTTATTAATTTAAATTAAGTAATTGTTTTTATTTTGTCCCCCAAAAAATACAGCCCAAATCACTTTTTCTAATTTCAATAATACCCTACAGGCTGGGCAGTATGGGCTATAGTGAACCTTCCAGGGACTGTAAGGCCCTCCACCTGTGATGTTGGGCCTCATTATGCCCCTGGGCATCACGGTATAGCCTAATACTGCCCACCTTATTGAGTATTATTGCTAGTGTGATTCACTCAACCTTCAACATCTCAGTTGTAACCTACACATCAGCAAAGATATGTCATCTTGGTGGTCGGGTATGAGATAATTAATATATACTGTTCCACACTATTTAAAATGTTTTTATTTATGTTTTACCTTGTTTTAGTTTAAAACTGCCTTTCTTTCAGTTGTACACATGCTATTTGATCTGTTGTTCTCTGTGTTTTATTTCTGCGTTTTAAGTGGAAATAACAATCTAAATGAAACAGTGTGTTCTAAGTCAAAAAAATGTTTATCCCAAAATAACATGATTTATTTACTTCATTCATTATGTGTGTGATACATATATTATTTATCTGTAAGGCTGAACTCTCAGATACTTTGTATATAATGTATTATAATCACTGGTGAGCAATTCAATGGGCTCAGCCAGTTGATATTCACTGTAATAATCAGCCAGTTATTACAGCATTTACATGCTCTGTCTGCCAAAACCTAGCGCTCCCTTGTTGACTCTCATTCAGTGTGTGGGCAGGCTGAACAGTTCCACAGACATGGCAGCTCTGTCTGATGGTTAGTGAGGAGCTGCTACAACAACACTCATCTCTCCTTTACAATTTTGTTTACTATATGTGGTTGATTCTATGTATAAATTATAAAAAAAAAGCTTTATCTGGTTGATCCTGCTGTTCCTTGGCTTCGGCCTATAGTGCAAGCAGGAAGTGGAATGGGACCGTGACCGACAGCCTACAGCGCTACTAGTGAAAAATAAATAAATAAAAACAAATTAAAAATGTTCTTTCTGCAGAAGGAGGGATGGAGAGGGAGAGAGACGGGGGGTGTGTGTGTGTCTGTATATCTGTGTCACACATAACCATAGGAGTCAGGCTGGAAAGAAATTGCTCACCAGAAATTATAAAAAATAAAGAGTGGGGTGGTGTGCATACTTGAATTTAATGCACACTCTTGGTGTGGGATGTCTTAATAAGCCCCTCGAGCTTCGCTCTCAGGGTTTATGTAGCATCCCACAACTCGGATGTGCATTAAATTGTTGTAATGCACAATGCACCATGCATTATTCTCTTTCTCTCATACCCAGCCACCAAGATGACATATCTTTGCTGATTGGTAGGTCACAATTGAGATATACCACACCAACGGAGAATGAACTGGGTAAATAAATCATGTAATTTGGGAATATTTATTTCCACTTAGAACATTTTGAGCTTTTTCAAGGCTATTTCTCTCCACTGAGCCATGTCATGGAACTGTAAGTCTTCGGTGTCAGAGCCACCAAGAAAACTTTGCTAGCTGTGGCTGCCAACATCGATGTATATCATCACCGCTTATGTAATGTGGGTGGCCCCATCATGTCTCAGTTCTTTCTCCAGCTATGAGCTGCTCATTGGTGCACCATTGCGGAACACCATCAAACTTTGCAAAAAAGTATTCGCTAACATTTCTTGGGAGCACGACAATTCGCTCCCGACAATTCGCTCCATGACATTTCACTCCTGACAGTTCATCCCCAAGTCAATTCGCTCCGTTAGCAACCCGCTCCTGTCAAATACACTCCCTGTTGTGTGCAACAAAACAAAGCACTAAACGAAATGAACGAAACAAAATGTATTATTAGCAGCAGCTCACTTCTAACCAGCAGCAGCAAATTAAATGAAATATTAGCAACAACTCACTTCTAACCACCAGCAGTAAATTAAACTAAATAAATACTCTCCCTGTGTGTACAAGGCACCGAGAGGCTGCATGTAATGCATGGACTGTGCAAATAAAAGAAACAACCCGCAGCAGTAAATTAAGCAAAAAATACATTACAGTATAACCTTTTAGGCAATAAATCTCCCCTAATACCTTCCTTCCAATTGCAAGTGCACTGGCATACTTGTTACTGTACTATTGGCTCTGGTGCAGTCATGGTTCCTGTGCTTAAAGGACTGCAAATTAAAAAAAAAACACTCCTGTCAAATACGCTCTCTGTAAACATACAATAGGAAAAGCAAATCCTCTCTAATAAAACTTTTTTTCAATGGCTTCCATTTCTTAGAAATCGGACTCTATCTTGAGCCAAAGACCTGATAAATTGGGATATCACCACTGTGAGGCCATATTCTCTAGTTCTACTTATACTAATTCCTCAGCAAAACCCACTTTCTGAAAAAAGAAAACACCAAAAAAACCTTCAACAGTCAAATGAGAGATACAGACATTTATTTTTGGAAGATGACCAGTATTTGGTAAAACTAGTTTTAGCTCCTCTTAGTTGTTTTAAAGAAATGTGAAAATTAAGAAACAAGTCATATGGCCACTCCCCAAATCATGCTATCATTCCAGTTGTTGTAATGCACTGTATGCAAACATACCTCCCTCAAACTGAAAAAATTCAGCTGCTTTACAGGAAGCAGGGTCACTTATTTGAATTAAGAGATGAAACCATTTCTCTTTCAATTTATAGGCCCATTACATTAAAGCATTCACCTAGGACTGTCACGGACTGTCACAGAGGGAGCGGGAGCGAATTGGTGAAGGAGTGAGTTAGAATGGGAGCGAGTTGTAGGGAGCGAATCAGGAGGGAGCGAATTGACGGGAGCGAGTTGTCATGTACCCACGTTTCTTTTATTATTTTTTTTTTACATTTAGTTAACATACATTTATACCGCAGATGAAATAAAAGTATCCACTGTTCCACTACTGTCATTGCAGTAAAGTTGAGATTTTTGAGGATGACGTTCATGACATGTGCATCCACTGCCTAGGCATTTCTCATGATGTGAAGGCCTGCAGAATTTGCCAGTGTTTTAGCCAAGCTATGTAAAGACATTACAGAAAGGCCATGGAAGTTTATTCAAACCTTAAGGCAATGAAGGACAAACGGCGTGCATTGCAGACCATGTCACCGTCATCACCCACTCCTTCTCTGCACAGCTCACCATTGACCCACCATAGCAAGGCTCCACAGGGAGAAGTCATGTCAAATGAATCTCAGATTTTTTTGACTGGGTAGGGGTGGATCAGTGGACGGCATTGGATGTGGCCTATCTGGACTTCAGTAAGGCGTTTGACATGTTCTGCACAGAAGGCTGATAAAGAAACTTAGTAGCCTGGGTATAGGGGAGAAGAGGGTGTGCTTGGTATCAAACTGTTTGAAAGATAGGAGGCAGAGGGTGGTGGTAAATGGCAGTCACTTGGATGATGGCAAAAGACCAGTGGAGTACCACAGGGATCGATACTGGGCCCTGTCCTCTTCAATGTCTTCGCAAGTGACATTACTGAGGAACTGGAAGGGAAGGTGTGTCTCTTTGTGGATGACACAAAAATCAGCAACAGGGTGGACACCCAGGAGGGGGTTTGAGAAAATGTAAAGAGATCTGGGAAAACTGGAGGAGCAGTCTAAGGAGGGACAGTTGGCTTTCAGTTCCAAAAAGTGCAGACTCTTGCATCTGAGGCAGGGATACCTGGTAGCTGTGTATAAGATGGGAAAGAGGTGCCTACAGTTACCAAGCAAGAAAGAGACCTTGGGCTGATCATATCTGATTATCTCAAAGTGACAGTGCAGTGCAACAGGGCAGCAGGCAAGGCAAGCAGCATGCTTCGGTTCACAGGGAGGGGAATCTCTGGCAGGACATGGGAGATGGTGTTGCCCCGTATCGCTTACTCGTGAAACCCCACCTAGAGTACTGTGTCCAGTTCTAGAGACCACACATCTACAAGGACACCAACAGGGTGGAAGCAATCTTGAGGAGGACTACAAAATGGTGCGGGGCTTGCACAAGAAATCATACAAGGAGAGGCTCCGGGAGCACAACATGTACTCCCTAGAGGAGACTAGAGTGAGAGGGGACATCACTGAGACCTATAAGTATCTGATAGGAGTGAACAAGGGGTGGGGGGGGTCTCTTTAATAGGATGAGGAGGAGCACCAAAACACGGGCATGCAATAAAGTTGGGGGGGGTTAAGAGGGATGTGAGGAAATACTTGTTCACAAAGAGAGTGGTGGATGCTAGGAACAACCTGCCAGAGGACGTGGTGGGGGTGAAAATAGTGGAGGGTTTCAAGCATGGGTGAGATAGGCGCATGGGTATTTGTTTTTGTTTGTTTATTCAGTCTTGAATTACAACCTTTGAGCACAAAACAGCTAATTTACAAAGGCTCCACATCAGTAGGGTGGGAAACATACATACATACAAAGGATATAGGATAAGGTTACAACATAACACAATAAAAAACAGTCATGTTAGCCCTTGTAGTGGCATCTATCAAAAATGAGGAATACGAACACCTTATCAGTAAATTATATAAAGCACTTAAAGAATACTCACCAGACGACCTGAATACATTAGACAATGATGGTCCAGGGAACTTGGAGAGAATCTAGACAAGGAATTGTGGGAAACATCTGCCTTACCTCTGCAGAAAGTCTCTAGCTCCATTTACTGGAGGGAATATGCCTGGAAGTCCGGGGTCAGATTTTTTTGAGACCCCTGACATTACAGCTAAATATATGGGCTCCAGACAGGGTATATGCTGGAGAGGCTGTGGTCAGTTACAGGCCAACATAGTACATATAATCTGGACATGCCCCCTAATCCAACATTTCTGCAGGAAGCCTTAATAGAAATACAGGCAATTTTTGGTATACCTGAGTTCCTAACCCCGGCCTATGTTCTTACTGCTATACCACCAAGGGGAATTAGACTAAGCGCTATCCTCTTCAAACAAACAACCATGTTACTAATGGCAGCAAAGAAAACTGTTACTAAAAAGTGGTATACACCTTTGATACCATCAAAGGAAGGATGGGGAACAATTAGTTATGAGATGTATAATTTGGAGCGTCCCTCTCCTAAGGTGAATTCCCTTCTAAAAAGTTTTGTCAACAAATGGCGAGTGTGGGTAACCTATCAATTGGAACACTACGCCGAATTTGTTCCATGAAAGGGCTTAGGAGGAACAAGTTCAATATCATTTTAAATAAAAAAGATGTGTATTATATGAAGTGGTGTCCCCCCCCCCCTTACGCCCTCTCTCTAATTTAACTGTTACTTATAAGCTTAATGAATATAAACCAACATATTAAAAAAAGGACACAAACAACTTTTACAAGTGCTAGAAGGAATAACTTTATTAGACACAGTATTAGATGCAGTATATGTAAAGAAACACTATGTCTATATATTATGTCTTCATTATAAGATTATACACTTGAACAATTTTGTCAACTGTATGACTGATATTGGAATGTATAATTGATATGCATACTATATATGGAAAAACCAATAAAATTTACAATAAAAAAAAAAATACCTGTCATAAAAAGGTTGCCTAAAAAAAAACAACATATAGTGGGTTCTGAGGAAAACCTATGAACCAAAATAAAAGTTGCAGCCCAGGGGGCATTGTCAAAGAAAAAGGGGGAAAGGGAGGGATGGAAGAATGGTAAAGGAAGATTAAGGGGGTGTGTGGCAGGAGGCAGGGGATGGAGGAGGAAGGAAGGAAGGGAGGGTATGGCAAAAGACAGAGCCGTATGGGAGGGTGGTCAGGTCGAATGGATATAGAGTGGGGGAGGCACTCTAGGATGGTCAGGGGCTAGGTGAAGCAGTCGCAAGAGCCGTTTGTTATAAGGTATTGGCGAAGAGCAGTTTTGTACAGACCCAATTTTGGTAATGAGATTTCCAACAGCAGCGCATTAAAACACAGTGGTGCCCTATAACCAAACGAGTGCTGCCCTTGGGTAGTCCAGCATCTTGGGACAGAGATGATTTGATTGGCTGAGCTACATGTGTGCTGAGAGCAGGAGAAGGGGTTCAGAAGGTTTGCCACACCAGGAGGCATGTGCCCTAGAAGAGCCTTTTACGTTAGCATGCATGTTTGGTAACGGATCCTTCCATGTAAGTAAAGCCAACCAGATTGATCATACAGATCACATGTACGGGTGAGGCATGCTGCACCTGTAAGAAGATGACAAGTTTTGTCAAGTGCCATGGGTATAATAAATGGCAGTAAGGGAGGAGGGAGGGAGGGAGGGACACCTGTGACCAAATAACGGTCCATGGTGCAATGTTAAGCAGGGAAAATAGGGCAGACTGGATGGGCCTACTGGTCCTTTTCTGCCAACATATTCTATGTTTCTGTGTTTCCCTGCAATCAACAGTGCTGCCTGCAGAGTCATAAAATAAGACAAGAAGGAGAAAGCTGTTAAGTCGGTGGAAAATCACTGCCAGGCTGATAAAGAAAAGCAGCGGCCTCATGGAAAAGATGTCCTTGCTGCCAGGTCTTGCTGTCCTCTTGAAATAGGTAAGTCAGCAGACAAAGACAGATCCCAGGTTAAGTGCTCGGGTTCAGTCCTGACCATCTCTCAGACACCAAGGTCGTGGTCTGGCATTGGCTGTAATCCCCTGCCAGGGGATTCACAGCTGATTCAGTCATTGAGCACTGTCCCCTCGATGAATCATAGAAACATAGAATTTGTGGGCAGATGAGGACCGCTTAGCCCACCTAGTTTGACCCTTTTTCCCTGACTATAGTTCCACCGCAGATACTGCTTGATCTCCAGCCCCTTCACCCACCCCCTCTTCCCTTTCCCTAAGATTCCCTTATGCCTAGCCCATGCATTCTTGAACCCCACCACTGTTTTCACCCCCACCATCTCTACTGGAAGACTGTTGTAGGAATCTACCACTCTTTCTGATAAAGAAATCCCATTGGGGCCTGTAGATGCCCAGATGCTGTTTCAGACTATGTCTGAAAACTGTTTCAAGGGCTGTTACCCATGGCTCCACTGTTGATGCTAATCTTATTGTCACTGCCTGGTCCACAGGTATCAATGGTGCTCCCTATGCAGGTTGCTAAACCTAGCATGGAACTTCCATTGTTGATGCCAGGAACATCGACAGTACCTTCTGCGCAGCCTCCTCATGCTATCAACCCGCTGACTATTCCTATTGACAAGGAGGAGGAACTGAAACGTAATCCAAACTTGATGGAGGAGGAATATTAGGAAGAGGAGGAAGGGATGACACCCCCCACCCCAATGTGGTTGGTTCCAGCTCAGCTTTATTTTCCTGTAGTGAGGACCGTGTACATTATGCACCTAGATCCCCTCCTGAAGATACATCTTTTCAGGCTTTCCTAAGGCTGTTACAGATCAAGCTGGACTTTACTGCTGAGGAAGGGGATTCCTCCTAGAAGACCCTCTATGAATTTTTAGAGGTTCCTGCTCTGCCTACAGTTATTGTTCCTCCTATCCATTTGGCTTTGGAGGATGCCATTATGGCCACTTGACACAGCCCAGTGCATTGCTTGCCATGCCTTGTGACATGGATAAACAGTATCCTACACCATCAGACAAGCCTTATTCTGTGCAACCTAAACTGGGTTTGGTAGTTATTGTGGCTGCACAGGACCATGCTTAAGCTCTAAAGAGAGTAGAGCAGAGTAACATTTTATTTGTGTTAATCAATATGAAAAAGCATGAACATGGTTAAAATCCCAATTGAGCAACAAGGCTCATTTGCAATGGGTACCATATACAGTAATATGTCATGAATACAAAAATGCACAATACATAATAAATATTTTATACACTGACAAATGGGACTGAGAGCTTTGAGGAAGTCTTAAATTCTATGTGCATAAATTGACTATCAGCAGAACAAAATAATAAAAAAATATCCTCTAAAAATGAAGAGGGAACTAAAATATATAATAACAAAACCAAGCAAAACAATCATACACTTTCTAAATTTGATAACACAAATAACTATTTAACTTTTTTTTCCTTTAACCCCGGGAGTATGAATAAAAATATAGATGATCTCCATGCATTAATACCTACTAATCCATATGTCGTAATAGCAGTTTGTGAAACATAAACTGAGGATGATGATTGTTGAGGAAAGAATTTAAATGGATATCATTTGTACACACGGAACAGAAACAACAGGCATGGAGGCGGAGTAGCCTTATATGTAAAAGATCGATCACGTTCAATAGACATATCACATAAAATAAAATCATCTGCCTCAAACACTGAATCATTGTGGGTTAAAATCGGAGAGGGACACAAACAGTCAATAGTAAACATAGAAACATAGATTTTAACAGCAGATAAGGACCACTTGGCCCACCTAGTCTGCCCATTTCCTTACCTACTGGATAAGCTGCAGATCCTAGCTAACCAACAGCCTATTTCTTCCTACCCCACCCACAAGAATTGCCTTATGCCTGTCCCATGCAGTCTTGAATTCTCCCACAGTTTTAGACCCCACAACCTCCTCAGGAAGGCTGTTCCATGCGTCCACCACTCTCTCTGAAAAAATACTTCCTCACATAGACCTCAGTAGTCATTGGGTCTATCTATCGACCCCCATCTGTGCCAATTAAAATCTCTGAAGAACTCATGGCAGAAATAGAAGCAGCTGGAGAATTGGAGGATATACTGGTCATGGGAGACATTAACATGCCAAGTATTGACTGGGTAAATAATATAGCTTCAGGTCCCATGGCAAAAAGATTTCTGGAACACTGCACTCAAGCCAGTCTAGTGCAGCATGTTACATTTCCCACAAGAGAAAGTCAGATTCTAGATGTGGTACTTACATCAGAACAATTACAAATAACAAATTGCTCTATCAACCTCCAGTTGGAACTAGTGATCACAGTTCTATAAAATTTACACTTATATTTGATCATACCCCCGTATACAGTCAAACAAAAATCTTTCTTTATAATAAGGTTGACAAGACCAAGATAATACATTCTCTAGAACTACTAGATTGGGTTGCGATACTGAGTGACAAAACAGTGGATGAAATGTGGAACCTGATTAAAAATACTATTCTTGAAATAAGTGAGTTCTATATACCACAAATCAAAAAAAATAGTGAAAGTCTCAAAAACCCTATGTGGTTTAATAAAACATTTTTAAAAAATGATAAAAAAGAAAAGAAGATACCACAAGAAGTACCAACAAAATCACTCGGTAACAATAGAAAACAAGTTGAAATCAGTACAAAATGTCTGTAAAAAGAAACCCGTAATGCAAAAAAGGAAGCTGAACTCAGATTAGCCCAAAATGTGAGAAAAGATAATTATAAGGATTTTTATGCTTATATCAATGCATAAAAAAACAACAAATAAAATAGGACCTGTAATTTATGATAATGAAACCATAACATCAGATCTTGAAATGGCTACTACATTTAATCATTACTTTTGTGAGGTATTTGGTTTATTTTCCTTCCCCATCCAGTAGGGGGGAAGCTCTCCTTCACACACTGGATGTCCACAGGACTTTGAGATATTACCTCAAGCGGACGGCTGCACACCATCAATCGGAGCAACTTTTTGTGGCCTTTGTACCACAATGCTTGGGTAAACCGGTGACCAAGCAGACGATATCAAAGTAGATAGTCCACTGCGTTTCCTTCTGTTATGAGAAATAATAAGCCCCTACCGGGCCCGGTTAGGGGTCACTCCACCAGAGAAGTGTCTGCTTCATTCGCTGCCCTGAGAAATGTTTCTATTTGGGACATATGTGTGGCCGCTACCTGGAACTCTGTGCATACCTTTGTCAAGCATTACAGCTTGGATATCATCTCCAGACGCCGAGCTAGCTTCGGCTTGGCTGTTCTACAAGGACTTCTGTCCTGAGGCCTCTGGAGTCAGCATATTCCACCTCCCGGGATCATCTACTTCTTTGGCATGGACTGCTTGATATTCAGTCCTGAAGGTTATAGCCTGCTGCAAGAGCTCCCACTCGGAGTAAGATAGTACAGTTACGTAAGAACTTACCGTAACAGTAGATCTTCGAGAGGAGCTCTTGCAGCAGGCATTACTTTCCCACCCGCCTCCCCTTGAGGTGTGCAGATCCATCTTCATTTACATCTCCTATATTTGCTTCATCTCCTTCTCTTGTCAGGTCTTGTTGTGGGCCTTGGCGGGAGAACTGAGGTGGAGCTGGGTCCGCCCCCTTTTGTACCAGGGCCGACGTCGGAGTGGGGCTGGCATCGGGGGTGGTCACTGCTGGCTGAAAAGTTTTCTGGATGGTCCTAGTGCCTGTGGCGTAGTCCTGAAGGTTATAGCCTGCTGCAAGAGCTCCTCTCGAAGATCTACTGTTACGGTAAGTTCTTACGTAACTGTACTTTTTTGCCCCACTGGCCAATCTACCAAAAGTATCAGAGTTTGCATGGGGGAACAAGACAGATTCTACAAAGTTGATATAGATTTAGAGCTGACCCAGCTGTGGATTCAGTGTTATTTCCTGCGGTTGTTAACTGCCGAAACCGAATTCTTACCTAACCAATTTTATTTAACATTCCGGGTTTGGCATAGGAAAGGATTAACATTCCTTTTTCAATTTATGGCTGTACAGGGGGTGATCTGATTTGCTCAGCTGCAAAAAGAATTTGCATTAGAAAATAGGGACCATATCAGATCTCTACAAGTTAGAGAGTTTCTTTTAAATAAGGGTCAACAAAAAAGTTGTCTCCCAACTCCTATGCCTCTACTTATGAGTCTGATTATTAAAAACATTCGGAGATCTGACCAGGCCCATATGATAGGGTTGATATATAGAGCAATAAGGGAGCTGGTGACTGACTCATCTCAGTCAGTATTAGATGCATGGAATAAGGAATGGGCAGAGGTAGTAACATACCAGCTCTGGATATAATATGCTCGCCCCTCTCTGGGAATCTCTATGGTGCCTTATTGGCGAGAGTTTGTTTGGAAGTCTCGAAATAGATATTTTAATACCCCAGCCAAAATATCCAAGATCTCTCCCTTAACTAGTGCAGACTGCTGGAGAAAATGCAGGAGCCATTAGCTGACCAGGTTCATATATTTTGGAGCTGTCCGAAATTACATCATTATTGGAGGCAGATTGAGGAAGCCCTTCAAGAAATTTACTCTTCAGACCTAAGGTTAAATCCACAATGGGTACTACTATCAATCCCTCCCACTGGGTATTAGATGTTAAAAGGGTCTCTTATACCAACCTTCTTTATTATTGCTAAGAAGACAATTACTAGATTTTGGAAACAGGTCAGATCCCCTACAATAGAGAGTTGGCAGGATATGATCGTGGAACATTACATACTAGAAAGGATGATTGCGGGGGCCCAGGGAAGGACAGCAAAGTCTGAACTGAAGTGGTGGTCCTGGTTTTTTTATAATTCAGCAAGAGACCCCACTTTTGTCCCATGATGACACTTATAAAGTCGCAAGATAATGATGTACTTAGGATATGTATCTCGTGTCTATGGGGAATAATTAAAATGAAGAAAAATGAAATGGGGCTGTTAGTTTATGTCTGGGTACTATATAAATGTATTGAACATAGAGTACAACGGGCCGGACCGGTGGCACTGAGGGTTGGGGCGCTGGACGCCACACCTCGCGCCATGCTGGCGACCCGGGTTCGGATGAAAGCCCGAGGCATCAGGGCTTGGCAGGGGAGGGATAGGATCAAGCATCTGGAGGACTGTTGTCCTATCCAGGGGAGGGATCTGAGGTTTCACCGATCTGTAGTGGCCCCTGGTGATGACTGGGGGCACTATTAGAGAGGTGATAGCATGGGGCGGAGCACGGCGGATGTCGGCACATTGTGACTAGACGTCATTGCACGTCCATGCTCTGAAGGTGGGGAGCTTAAATGGAGGAAAAGTTGGGGGGCGTTCTCGGCAGCTCATGGCCTTGCCCCACACCCCCAGACCCGAGAGAGGAGCCTGTCCGGATATGGCATGATACTGGCCTGTCCCCGGTTCTGTGGGTTCGTGTGGCCCGTGTGCTGCGACCGGGTCCAGGTGGTGGTATGATGCATGGCTGAGATTATGGGGTCACCTCCGCTGTAGGCGGAAAAAAGTGTTAGAATATAAAGAAAGAACATAGAGTACAACAGAAGGGGAAAGTACTTGTTATATCCTTAATGCACTGTTACTGTCTGACTGCCAGAAAAATTCAGATTCCTACCATTGTAAGCCATGAAATGTCTGAAAGAATATGTACCTTTAAAGAAAATAAAATAAATATAAAGTTAAAAAAAAAAAAAAAAAGATATGCAAGTCCACAGAAACTGCTCTAGGGCTCTCACTGACAGTTTTGTGTGTTGCTCTTTGGCTTATCTTCTGCACTACATTGCTTTACCAAATACATTGCAGTGGTTGCAGCTGCCATCTGTAGGGAGGACCTTTACATTTTCCTGTACCCTGATGACTGGCTTCTGAAGGCCCGGTTGCAGAAGGGCATCATATACACACTCCATACCCGACAGCTCTTTGAGCAGTTGGGCATTCTGGTTAACAAGCCAAAGTCATTGCTCTATGCCAGCAGCTGCAGTACACAGGAGTGGTTCTAGACACAGAGATTGGCTGGGCTCTTCTTACCTCGCACCATGCTATGGTTTGGTTGCCCAGTCTTAGCTGGTCTCTTCCAGCAGCTGCCTCTCCCACATATTTCATACAATTGATATGTCTCATGACTGCTGCTGTTCTCACTGTCCCACTGGTGCATCTGCATATGAAGATTTCACAGTGGTTCCTCTGTGCCAAGTTGGCTCAGCATTCAGATTAACTGGAGTGTCTTATAGAGGTGACTCCTCTACTTTATTGCTCCCTGCTCTGGTGGTTGGACAGCTCCAACCTGGAAACAGGGCCCCCCCTTTCTCCGTCCACTTCCTCTTCTAGTGGTAGTGACAGATGCCTCCAGTTCTAGGTTGACAAACAAACAGTTTAATGCCGTATTAGTCCTAGTAAGAACAAATCTAGAACAAATAGTTTGATACCTTTTATTGGACCAACAAGGATATTACAAAAAGAACAAAGAGCTTTAGCTTTCGGACCAACAAGTCTAAGGCTCCCGAAGAAGGACTTGTTGGTCCAAAAGCTAAAGCTCTTTGTTCTTTTTATAACATCCTTGTTGGTCCTATAAAAGGTATCAAACCATTTGTTCTGGATCTAATTCTAGGTGGAGTGCCTATCTGGGCTACTTCTGGACTCAGGACTACTGGTCCTCCATACACACAGTTCTATATAGCAATACTCTGGAAATGAGGGCTGTTCTGCTTGGCCCACAGGCCTTTGCTACCCTCCTTCAGGGTCACAAGCTATTGATCCATATGGGCAACATATCAATGTTGTACTGCAGCAACTGCCAAGGCAGAGTCCACTCCTATCTTCTCTGCACAGAGAAGATGAGAGTCTGGCACTGTGCCATGGAATGCGACATGTTCCTGTCAGCCGTCTTTCTGCCTGATACCCTTAGCGCTCTTGTGGATCATCTAAGCAGGTCCAAGGTGCTCTGCCACAAATGGGAGTTGGACACTGTCACGACTGATCTGTCTGTAAAGTGAGTTCACCTGGACATCGACCTCTTTGTGTCTCTGTACGACACAAAACTGACTCTTTTCTGCTCACTTACTCCAGGGCCTGGAGTTTTTTGGCAAGACGTGTTGTCCCTCTCTCAGAAAGGGAGGTGCATGTACGCATCTTCTCCATTCCCTCTCTTACAGAGGGTTCTAGTCAAGTTGCAGGCCGAATCAGCCACCCTGATCTTGGTGGCTACGTACCGGCCCAGACAAATTTGGTTCCCTTTGCTGCAGCAACTGACAGTGGAACCCCCATCCCACTCCCTCCGAAAGCTGGAATCCTCTCACAGGAGCAGGGCTCTCTGGTAAATCCGGATCTTCTATCCCTGCATCTCCACACCATGCTCCTGAGGACGTTGATCTTTCCCGCGTTGGGGTGTTCCCACCAGTTGCAGCTGTTCTACTGGTAACCTGTAAGCCATCTACTACATATACCTACTCATAAAAATGGAAATGTTTACAATTTGGTGTACTGCCCATCAGCTGGAGCCCTTTGTGTGTCCAGTCAGTCAAGTTATAGACTACTTCTTGTCCCTTATGGATGTGAGCCTCATGTATTCCTCAATAAAGGTCCACTTGCCTGCGGTGTCTGCTTTTCTTGCCCTCACCGATGGCAAAACAGTGGCTCACCTTGAGGTTTTCCTCAGGTTCTTAAGAGGTATTCTTCTTCTGCACACACACCCCCGATCCAAGACCCGGTTCAGGTGTGGGATTTTAATATGGTTCTGGAGACCCTTACTGTGCCTTCGTTCAAGCCTGTTGCTGCTTGTGAGCTGCACTTTCACTCTTGGAAAACATTGTTCCTCATGGCTATGACATCTGCTTGACATATGTCTAAACTGCAAGCTGTAGTTGCGGAGCCCCCAAATCTCGTTTTCCGCAAGGATTGGGTTACCTTGTGTACCAATCCTTATTTCCTGCCAAAGGTCATTTCTGAGCGCACATCTAATCAGACTGTTGACCTTCTGGTTTACTTCTCGACTCCCGCAGATAGTGGAGAACATCATCTGCACATGCTTGACATCTGCCGGATATTGCATTGGTCCCATTATTGCACTAAGGACTGTAGGAACTGCTCTCAGTTGTTTGTGGCTTTTACCCCTAGGATGGTGGGCTCCTGTTTCTAAGCAGAGCCTTTTCAAATGGTTGGCCTGCTGTGTTAATTTTTCTTACCAGAAACATGGTAAGTAGCTTCTTGGTGCTGCCCGTGCTCATTCAATGTATGGCATGGCTACATACGTGGCCTGTTTCACAGTGTGTCTGCTGCTGACATCTGTGCTACTGCCACTTGAAGTACTTCTCACACATTCACTAAACATCACAGTCTGGACATTGTCTTTCACAGACATGCCAAACTTGGCCTTACTGTCCTGCAAGGTCTACTTACTCAGAGTGTTTAGACCCTTCCTTCTTCCCTCTGTGCTTTAGTCCTGCTTGACAGTCATTCCATGATGTGGCTCAGTGGAGGGAGATATCCTCGAAGAAGACAGAATAGTTACTTACCTTAACAGTAGATCTTTGAAAGATTCTTTGCCATTGAGCCACAGGTCTCCATCCCTCCGTCCTTCCCTTTTCTGGGGTGACTGGCGGTTATCCTGCCTGCTGTCACATGCTGGTTCTCCTCCTATGCCCGATTTCAGCATTATAATACTCAGGTTTCCATATAATCTCCTGTATGCCTGGTTTGGTCCTGGTTGCTTTAGTCTCTGCCGATCCAATGATCCTTCAGGCTTGTCTTGGGCAGGGAAATGAGGCATGATGGGGCTGTCCACGCTATATTGGTGGCGACATTGCACGTCAATGTGGGCGGCCCCAGCTAGGAAACATTTCTGGGGGTCCTGATGCAAATGGCTTGCAGTTCCATGATGTGACTCAATGAAGGAGAGTCTCTTGTAGATCTACTGTTATGGTAAGTAATTATTCTTTATGCTTAGAACATGTTATTTCACTTAAAACATGTTATTTCCATTTAGAATCTGGAAATGGAACTCAGAGAATACTTTATCAGAGACTTTACCATGGAAACAAAGGCAGTTTTAAGCTAAAACAATTTATAATACTAATAAAACGTAAACAATTGTGTGGTATATAACAAATACATAATGGGTTGTAGTGGAATAACACATTTACTGCCACATGAGTGGTAGGACCTTCGTAACTAACTTGTGGCTTTGCCACTCATAAGTTATGAGTCATACCACTCACTAGTGGAGATAAATGTGCTAAGTATTCCCTATTAATTTATACACTGAAGCATTCTAAACAAGGATAAATCATTTATCCTCACTTTAGACAGGTCAAAAAGTAACCCTAAACCAGTGGAAGAGCAACTTGAACAGTGTTTGATGGCATCACAGTGGCTTCTGCTGTACTCAAAGCAGAGCTGCAAAATCAAAAAGAAACAGTTAAATCTTTATAAAACACTCTTATTTACTGTAAAAGTTTTACAGTTTAAAATACGTAGTATAAATTAGACACACTACAGCCTGACTCCAAGTAAGCCATTTATTATCACTCATTAGGGAGCAGAACCTACATAGAATCATAGAAATCCGACAGCAGAAAAGGACCCCAATGGCCCATTGAGTCTGTCCCTTCCTCCCCCCAACTCATCTCCTTTTCCACGAGCCCCTCCTTCCCCCACTTACCAGCCTCATATGTCTGTCCCATGCCCTCTTGAATCCCTCCACCTTTTCAGCCCCCACCACCTCCTCTGGTAGTTTGTTCCAGGCCTCCACCTCCCTCTCTGTGAAGAATCACCCCTGCACATTACCTCTGTATATTCCTCCCTCCAATCTTAGGCTATGCCTTCTAGTTTTAGTCCCCTCCTTCCTTTTAAATAAGCTCCCCTCCTTCACTTTATTGATCCCCTTCACATATTTAAAGGTTTCAATCATGTTCCCCCTCTCCCTTCTGGTCTTCAGTGGGTACAGATGCAATTCCCTACACCTCTGCTCATATGACTTGCCCTGCATACCTTGCACCATCTTGGCTTCCCTTCTCTGAACCCTCTCTATCCCATCTATGTCCTTGCATAGGTGCGGTCTCCAGAACCGGACCCCATACTCCAGGTGTGGCCTCACCATGGCTTTGTAAAGAGGTATCAATACCTCCCTCCTTCTGCTAGTTATGCCCCTCCCAGTGCATGCCAACATTCCATTTGCCTTCCCCATAGCTTTGCTGCATTGGCTACAGGCTGCCTACCTTAAGGTTGCTTGATATTATAATCCCCAGATCCCTCTCCTGCTCTGTTTTTTTTTTTATTTCCTCCCCCCCCCAGCATGTAAGCTGCTTGCAGATTCTTATGCCCCAAGTGCATCACAGCACACTTTTTGACGTTGAATTTCAGTTACCAAGTTTCTGACCACCCCTCTAGAATCTTCAGATCCTGCCTCATGGCCTCCACCCTCCCTTGGGTGTCCACCCTATTACAGATTTTCATATCATCTGTAAATAGGCACACCATTCCCTCCAGCCCATCCGCTTCATCACTGATGTAGATATTAAAAAAGGAGGGGTCCCAGTACTGACCCCTAAGGCATCCAACTTGTAACCCCCCCTCACCCTGGAGTGCACCACTCTCTAGCTTCTACCCGCCAACCAGTTTTCCATCCACCTAGTTCTAACTCGTGAGTTATTCTCTTACCCCCTTGCATGCAAAGTAGAAATATATTGTGAGTCAGCACATTGCTTATTCCATATGCACTTTCACTGAAGTATCAGCACTGATTTTGTATAAAAACAGGATTGAACATGGAATAACCAACAAAGCTGTATGGTGTTAATATAACCTTTTTTTTTAATCAAACTTAATAGCAGTAAGGTACTCCTGGGGGAGGAGGTACCATGTGGTAACCACACTCCTAGGAATAAAAAAAACATTTAGCCTTGCCTTATACCTAACTGCTCCCCTATTGTAATTACCCTTTGTCATATGTTATTGGTGAATTAAATTATGGTGGAAGAATGAGTACTCTGTCAGTTTTGTTAACACTACTAGCTATTACTAGCTGTGTTTACAATTTCTTCTTCTTGTGTACATTTGTCTGCAGATCGGCCAGGTTTAATAAGTGTAGAGAGAATCGAAAGGTGCCAAGAAGCTTTTCTCCTGGCATTTGAACACTACATTAACTGCCGAAAACACCATCTCTCTCACTTCTGGCCAAAACTACTGATGAAGGTGACAGACCTGAGGATGATCGGAGCCTGTCATGCAAGCAGATTCCTGCATATGAAGGTGGAATGCCCGACAGAACTCTTCCCGCCTTTGTTTCTGGAAGTGTTTGAAGATTAGACAGAGGAGGAGACTGGGACAGAGCAAACTGCTGTTCTTGAGAACTGCTTTAGCACTATTGAGTGTCATTTCATCCCATTGCATAGCTACCCCCAACCCCGGCCTAGACGTGGGTGAAATTACACCTTCAATGCGGGTATTTGTGAATAAATAGCATTATTTTTCTAATCCTGTAATGTGAAAACATCTGTGTTCACTAATGGTTAGTCCACGCAGTCACCAGCACCTAAGTGATCACCAGCTTGTACATTATTATGCTGTCAGAAGATTAACGTTGGGTTGATAGAATTAAGTAACATCCAAAATTAAAGATCCTCCCCACCTCCAAAGAACACAAAACATATTATATTGGAGTCAGGTTTGCTTTGCCAGGCCACAGTATGTCCTTAGCAAACTAGGCAGTCTGTAAAAGTCTAGCCTTGATCTTTAATGCATGAAGTAGATACTAAAAACAGCACAATTTCTTCTGGTAAATTTCCCTTCTTAGCATGAACTGCCTTTGGCTTCTTTTGAATTTTTTAACATTGTCAGTTTTTTTTTTGGATGGGACTTTTATCAGTGTAAATTAGAAATGAAGTCAAGCTTTTAAAACTAAGCTGGAACCGTTTTCTGTATTTCGTATTTCACTCATAGTTATACAAGCATGTGGCCCTTTTATGAAGTAACCATCACTTCAGGATATTATTTGCCCCCTTTTGCCAAAATTGTAAAAGCAACAGTTTGCTAATAGAAAAGCTTTGCAACAACAATGCCATCTGTGTTCTACAGCTCTATTTGTACTCGGACTGAGATGCTTAAAATGTATGACCACCATAGCTGGTAACTAAAAAACTCTTCACAGTACATGACATGAGTGGGACTAGACCACAAAAAGTCAGTTTCCAGAGAATGAGGGATTCAGATAATGGAAACAAATCCACTGCCAAGGACAGATCTGTGTAGTGTCAGGACATAGTGACAGATGGCTGGCTAACTTGGTTCAACCATTGCCTACTGGGAAAGACTGCTTTAATGACCAAAAAACAATTTAGGCTTACTCAGAACCTAAAAGGGATAGTTTTAGCAGAAGATAAAATAAAAATAGGAACTTGGCTTGCTTTCGAAGAGTTCTGCCCTCCATGATGAAACAAGATCATAATGTCACCTTATTCCTGTAGGTCTGTACATTCATTCGTCAGCAGTTAGATTAATGATGGATGAAGTGTTGCTTATGGTCAGTATTGCTGATCCAATTCCCTTTAGTCCCCTCAAGCTTGGCACATAAATAGCTTAGGTAGACGTGCAGAATGCAGAGGTTGGAAATAGCAAATTTCTATCTACACCAGTTCAAATGCCGTTCAGAGACTTTGCCACCTTAGTTGACAAGCACTTTAAAAATCATGTAGTACCTATGGTGATACTGAATGAACGTTTTCTTTGGCCTCTTACGTTCAACTCAAAAATACATCACATTTTGCTATGATTTTTTTCATGTGATATTCACCTCATATCTGTTCAGTCTGTTGATTATACATGTTACGTGCGGGTGTATCGCAGATGTATGGGGGAATGGAACTGTGGTGACCTTGAATCTGGTTCCAAGGTTAAAATGCATCATTTATGTTATTGCAACTCCTGAGTTACTACATAATCCAACATATGAAATATATATTTGAAAAATTCTTAGTGTATCACTAAAAACTTAAAAGTGTACAGTTCTAGGGCACTGTGTATAATTCTTAAAAGCAAAAAAAAAGCATTTCATGCAAGCTAGGACTTTCTAGTGAGGGCAGCTGTAAAGTCTGTTTATCAGAACATGAAACAGAGGAAACTTGCCCATCATTAAATCATGTTGGCGTAATTTGTTGTTGTGAATAACATATACAGTATGTTCAAAATATGGTTTCATTTCAGCATTTTTCCCTGTGGAGCCAAAGGGATAGGGCCCCTTACTTAGGAATTTTTCTGTACCTTGCATAGTACTACAGTACATAGCTCTGCTCTTACGATTTTTATGTCCATAATTTCTCTGTGCCAGAATAGCCTGAGATTTTAAATTTTGTACAGGATTAATAATTGCTGACTTCACTTCACTCTCAGCAACTTTTTCTTTCCATGAAGCCTTTTACTGTCCCTTGGATGTCCAGCCTTCACCCCCCCCGCCAACCCGCAGCGACCTGAGTCCATTCTTGGTCCTGGGTTGCTGGTGAGGCACAAGTGCATCAGCCCTCTGCACCACTGGGCCTGCTTGCACACTCAGCAACTTCAAATCTGCTCATAGGAGCAGTTTGCAAAGCTAGGCTGTAGTTGTGTTCATCCAAAGTCTGCCCCAGGTAGTCACTTCAGTGCATATTTTTGAGAAATACATTTCAACGGTGATGATTTACTAGAAAATCCATAGTTTGCATTTTCAGTTTTCCTATCCAGGATACAGAATACATCTTGGTAGCCTACCCAAGAAATGTGGGTTTAAAAAAAGCATTTGACTTTTCCCCAACTGACCTTATAGTGCTCTTGTTAATGATACTGGAGTGCTTTCCAGTGCAGTTGTCTGTGATGTTACCAGCACAGCACTTGTCAAATCAACTGGGGAGACTTTGATGCATTTTAAAAGACATAGCGATAAGTAATGCATTATGAAACATTTAGAAGACTGATAACAGAAGAAGGGAAATTTAGAAAACAGTAAAGTTAGATGTAGTTAGAATCATTTCAAGCATTTTATTTTAGTGATTTCCTGCTGTTTACACACTTATTGGCTACTGTAACTGAAGTCTTGGGAATGATGTTAAAAGCACAGCATCGCAGCATCCTGGGCAAGTAATACTGTCATGAGAGAGGAGGTGGCTTGTCAGTTTAAATGTAGATGACAATCATCTCCCGCACCTGTTTCAACATAGTTATAGTATGGGGTGTTGCATTATGTTCTGTGAAACTTATACTGGTTGCTTACTACATGGATGAGTGTGAATCTGTAAAGACAGTAATTGCAGCTGTGAGATTCCAAAAGTATTCAAAAGGCTAAACATTTTCTATTGTTGATGCAGGTCTGAAGTTGTGGTCTGAAGGTTAAAAAAATGAAATTTCTGTGCATAGAAGATTTCTTTACTCATAAATGACACGGATTTTGATGCATCCTATCATATATACAGTACATTATGCTAGTATGTCACTATTGTAAATATTTCTAAATTAGTTTGTTGTGGATGTTTAAAATTCCCAGAGATGAGTTTTAAAACCTGCCCTTATTTGAGGCACCAAAAGTGTGAAGTGAAGCTTTGTTATACAAAAGAAAAAGGTTTGTTTAGACTTGTTACTATAGTACTTACTACATTGTTTCAGTGTTTCAAGGGGAAAAAATGCATTTCTACACGTTCAAGCTCACTGGTGATACCTTCATAGTAGTATCTTATGGGCTACAAGGTGTTTGTTAATGTCCTTCAACACAGATGTGTTCTTTGAAAGAAAACACGTTTTTAATGCATAGACAATCAAAAAAAGATATTATTTTAAAAAAAGCATAACAAGTCTTAATTACACAAAGTGCTGGGCACAAAGAAGAAACCTAAAATGGTTTCCATAGTAACATTTTTATTGCTAAATTGTTAGTACACATTCTGTCAGGGAACAGAATAGCGAGGGATAACACAGCAGTTGACGTCATCAACCTTTTTGCTTTGCTGCACAGTTTTTCTCTGTAAAGCACTTATTCCCATACATTAAACTTTCATCACAAAGAGCAAGTGAAACTTTATGCAACTGTTGAAAGACACTGTTCTCAGATGCATAGAAACATAGAATGTGAATGTGTCAGCAGAAAAGGACCGCCGGGCCCACCCAGTCTGCCTAGTATGCCAAGCAAGCCACTAGATAGTGTTTTAAGTTTTTGTTTGATGGAGGTCTGTAGCTCCAGGTCAGACCGCAGAATTCTGTATTGTGCACAGCCCCGGTAAATATCATGCACCTAATAGTTGACACCAGGGACTAGATTTTAAGGCATTTCGGATAGTGATGTTTGCAGACTTGCTTGCCAGTTGCTGCCAGTACTGTTTTCCCTAGTGCGCTTGATATATTAAGAACTAGCAATGGCATTCACAAAACCCTGAAGAACTATGATTTTTTTATTTCTTTGTATTTTCTGCCATTTTTTTCTCTGAGTACTTAAAGAACAGCCAATGCCTTTGGGAAGACTTTGGAAAACATAATATTTAGACATACTTCAGTCTGTATTTCATATATCTTCTACATATTTTCCCCTCTCCATTATTCATTACTAAAGAAATTCTAACAAAAACAAGACCTTCATCCCTTAGCATTGATGTGCCTATATAGCTTTTTCCCTACTTGAAATTACAATGCTCTGTTGTGACATCACAGTCTGTTGACATGGGAATAACTGTGATGTCACAAGCAGAGGTATTATGACTTCAGGTTGGGAAGAAGTAATAGGAGCTGATGAACCCTCAAGGAACAATTATTCTGTTTTCATGCATATGAGCTCAGTAATAAATAACAGAGAGAAGCAGTTCAGAGCTAACGAGTAATATAACCTGCTTTATGACCAAATAATATGTTTTTAAAAGTTCTTCTCGAGGTGTCGTTGGCTTTTTATTCTCCTACAGGCTGCTTCAGAAATGTCACTACTTTTATTTTTTACTTTCTATTTATGCTGCCTAAGAGCCATCTCTTTGGGAGTCATCAGGGCATCTGCCCCCTTCCTCACTGCCTGGAGTCCTTGGAAGAACCCCCCATGTAGCCTTGGCTATTCCCCCCACATGGGGACAAGGTGGGGCCTGTACACCCAGAGCTTCTGAGTTTTGTTGGGGCACACCGAGACAGGCAGGGGAATGTGGGAGTCTGTGCCAGGTGTTCCATCTACCTGGCACTTCAGGAGACATTTTCCCATTTTCTGATATGGTGTGGTGTGGCATGACGTGTGCCCCGATGTCTAGGCGCAAGCACTGACGTCCGTAATGCCTTATCTGTTGATGTGGCTTAGTGCCTGCTGTGTCTCTGGCCTCCACCATAGGTCAGTCAGGTGCCGAGCCTCGTTCCTCTCCCCCCCCGGAGAAGGTGAGCAGTCTTCCGATGCTCAAGCCTCCTCTTCCCCCCGGCTGGCACTCCATCTCCCCAGACATGTTCCCAAACCAGGGTTAAGCCGACGCCATGGCTTAGTAGCACTACCGCTGCACCAATGAGCAGCTGTCCTACATTTTAGGGTTTTTATGTAAACTTTTTTCTTTCTCTCTTCCCAGCCACATTCCTTAGACAAGCCCTTTGTCCCATTTTGCAATCCCGCCAACAATGGGCAGTGCTCTGTGGCTTCTCCCCTCTTTCACCCACAGTGGGGCCCACCTACCCTTCAGCAGCCAAAACATGCATAATCCAAAGTAATGTCTTTTGGGGTACATTGCAGCTTAGGGTGCCAACAGAGCAGTTTTTTCCTTTTCTAAAGAGTCTCTCCTCCCTCATACTGCTGTGCTTTGACCCATTCATGAACATCTGCACATCTGCAGTCCCTCCCTACTCCTGACATGTCCCCACTGGCACACTGTGGCCCAAGGCACTGACACATATTTTGTCAATGGTACCTTGATGGGTCTCTTTCATCCTGCCTTTACAAGCATGACTATGTAGGCATAGCGGCAAAGGAGGGCTACAGCACCAGTACTCTATCTGGATGACTTTCCACCCACCAGGCCACCAGGAGACAGCGGCACACAACCAGCTGCCCCCTTCTCTTCCTTCCTAGAAAAAGTGTCCTGATTTTTTCAAAGGTTGAGAAGCAGGACTGGAGGCACTTGTTCTGCAGCAGCTGTGTCATTTCCAGTGCACCAAAATGTTTGCGAGCTCCTTTCAAACATTTTGATGCAGTTGAAAAACTTTGCTCACAGTAACGGAAGAGACAATAGCTCAGTCTGTTAAAAAAGGAGACGACATTCTTTTTTTTTTTTTGACTGTCTTCATCCTCCTGTGGCAGGTCCTCCATCATCGTTCACCAACCTACCGGACTCAGGATCTTTCAGGGGCTTGTAGTGCCATGCGTGCCCCAGCAGATCCCCAAAAACAGTCAGGAGGTATCATCCTCGGTAGACCCCCACTATTTTCCTCCATTTTCTCGCATAGACCCTACTTCCTGAGGCCCCTGGAAGTGGTAACGCATGTGCGTGGAGGCGCACATATGTACCACAGCTGCAGATGGGGTCTCCTCCTCCCTCCACTGAACGGCATATGCCGAAGGTCCTCGGAGAGGTGCCGCTTCTCTGGCCTCCACCAGAGGGCGGCCAAGCTCCGAGGTACCTGCTATCCCTGTCCCCGAGGTAGAAGGCCACCAGTCGGCTGCCAGCTCCCAGTCCTTCTCCCCTGCCAATCCTCTGATGACCCAGGCTCATTCCCGAACCCAGGTTGCCAGCGTGGCGCAAGGTGTGGCATCCAGCACCTCAACTCTCTGTGCCACCGGGCTGACAAGACATTCTTTAGGTACATCAGCAAGAGAAGGAAGGCCAGGGGGGATAGCTAAACTCAAAGGGGATTGGGGGGAGTGTGTGGAGGGAGACATGGAAAAAGCATCTATCTTAAACAAATACTTCTGTTCCCTCTTCACTGTGGAGGGAGAAGGGCAGGGTCCACAGCTGGACTACAAAGGAATGGAGGGAAGAAGGTAGACACCAGCTCTTTCACAGTGGAAAAGGTCCTGGAAGAGCTTATTAAGCTAAGGGTAGACAAAGTCATGGGTCCAGATGGCATACATCCAAGGATCCTGAGGGAACTGAAGATGGAGCTTGCAACCCCTCTAGCGGACCTGTTCAGTGAGTCCCTGGACACTGGAATGGTCCCAGAGGACTGGAGAAGGGCAAATGTCCCTCTTCATAAGAGTGGCAGCAAAGGGGATGCAGGGAACTACAGATCAATAAGTCTTACATCTGTTGTCGGGAAGATCATGGAGTCACTCCTAAAGGAGCAGATAGTGGAGTACCTGGAAGCCATTGGAGCCCTAGATCCCAGGCATCATGGTTTCACAGCAGGAAGGTCCTGTCAAACAAATAGGATCGATTTCTTTGACTGGGTGACAAAGGCAGTGGACGGGGGGTAGATATCGCCTACCTTGATTTCAGCAAAGCCTTTAATACCGTTCCACATAGAAGACTGGTCAACAAACTCAGAAGTCTGGGGGTGGGCCACAAGGTAATAAGATGGGTTACAAACTGGCTAGGGGGCAGAAAACAGAGGGTGGTGGTAAACAGAACCCACTCAGACAAAATGGAGGTCACCCGTAGGGTACTTCTGGGTTTGATACTTGGGCCAGTCCTCTTCAATGTCTTCATCAGCAACAGTGCAGATAGGCTTGAGGGAAAAGTTTGCCTGTTTGCAGATGATACCAAGCTCTGCAACAGGGTAGACATGCCAGAAGGGGTGGAAAGAATTAGAAGGGACCTGTAAAAGCTGGAGAGATGGTCTGAAGCATGGCAACTGAGGTTTAATGCAAAGAAGTGCAAAATCATGCACATGGGGAGTAAAAACCCAGAAGCAAGCTATAGGTTGGGGGGGCAAGCTGCTGACAGTTACAAGGAAGGAAAGGGACTTGGGGTGCATTATCACAGCTGACTTGAAAGTCACCAGGCAGGCAGCCAAGGCAGTTGGGAAGGTAAGTGGGATGTTGTGTTGTATTGGGAGGGGTATCATGAGCCAGAGAAGGGAGGTAATAGTTCCACTGTACAAAACCTTGGTGAAGCCTCATCTGGAGTACTGTGTGCTGTTCTGGAGGCCACACCTTCGGAAAGACATTGACAGGATGGAAGCGGTGCAGAGGAGGGCAATGAAGATGATCAGAGAGTTACAGCAAAAGCCTTATGAGGAGAGAGTGAGGGACCTCAATATGTACACCCTGGAAGCAAAGGAGGGAGAGGGATGATATGATTGAGACGTTCAAGTACCTCAAGGGCATAAACAAGGTTAAAGAGGAAACTATCTTCTAGTTCAAAATGAATGCCAGGACCAGAGGACGTGACATGTGACTAGAGGGAGGCCGATTAAGAGGAAATGTACGGAAGTTCTTTCTCACTGAGCGTGTGGTGGATGCATGGAATAGCCTGCCCCAGGAGGCAGTGGCTGCATGAATGGTAGCAGGATTTAAACATGCATGGGACAGGAATAAAGGAACACTAGTGATGGGAATGTAAAGCTGCAGCCAATAACCATGTGGATTCATGGGCCACTTTTACAAGCAATAAAATGGGCAGACTGGATGGGCCTGGCGATCCTTGTCTGCCAACAATTTCTATGTATCTATGTCAAAATATGATGCAGGTGTAATTTTTGCTGCACAACTTGAGACCCTTACAATGTGAAGTTAGACCACCATGTTGTGGTCTAACAGTCCTGTCGAAAGTAGCACAGTTGTGGCAAAAACATGTCAGAAGTATTTGAAAATCCAGCCCACATCTGTGTAGACTGCACTGCAACCTCATGTCACTCAGTCTAGATCACGGGTCGCTAAACGCTAACCCAGGTCCCCTGACTCCCCCACTATCAATTGGATATTAGCGGGCTCCAAGGTGACTTCATTTTGGTCGACACAGTGACAAGGGAATGTCTGCTATTTTTATCAGCACTGTTCCCTAAACTGTTCCTGTAGCTGGTAGGCAGTGGGTGTGCCACTTTGCATAGTAACACTGCTGTTTACTTCCTCCAAAATAATAGCCTTCTCTATCCAGGGGACAAGTTGTTGGGATTTTTTTTGCAACTAATGCTTACATATGAACTTCTGACTGTTTGCCAGTATAACCCATGGGAGTGTCCATACTGAAGAACTGATTTTCCAGTTTGCTGTGGCAACACAGAGTTGAGCAAGAATTATTGTGTCAACTACACTGCACCATGGGGATGCTGTCTGCAACCAGTGCCCCCCGCCCCAAACCACACACAGTCTGTTTTAACCCCATTAACCTGCAATGCTATTGTGAGGCATATCTCACAAAATACAATGTTTAAAAATCAAGCCTTGTGTCACAGCTGCAGGTGCATGGATAATTGTTACAATCGGTACACTTTTTTAAAAATAGTTATAATACACGCTGAGCATCTTCTTTCTATGTTTCTAAAAAGTAGTTCTCTATGTTGGAACGTTGAGAAGAACTTTGAACACTAATCAGCAGCACCTGTGAGTGGGAACCGCTTGTGCCAGCAACTTTTAGAAGTGAAAACAAAAACAGACAAGCTGATATATCATGTAGACGAAACAATGATATTTAGTCTAGATGAAACAGCAGTGGAGAACTAGGAATGTCAAACTCTGCTTTGTTTCAGAAAAAGAGAGAACAAGGTGCTTGGGTTGTATTATAAAAAATAAAATAAAAAACAAGTGTGAGGAACAAGCTTGGTTCTCTCACCTCATAGGCCCAGCGCCATCATAGAGCACTCAAGCTTCGCTCTTGTGCATTATGGCACTACTGTACCTACTTGGTGTGAGAACCAGCTTGTTCCCCATACTCAGGGGTTAATTATTCTCTGTGTGTTACTTTTAAGGAAAGCAGTGCAATATACAGTAGCAGAATTCCACTGAGGAACTCCACTTAGGACACAGTGAAAAAATAACAGTAAGGCCCAAGCTCACTTGATACATAGGAAACTACTGAATTTGAGGAAGTAACAAAATAATTAAAGTATGTATAGTGTGAATATTTTTTTGTAATTATTTAAAGAAAATTGTTTTGAGTGTCTGGATTCTGCAGATTTAGAAGTTTTGGATGACTTTTATCACTAAATTAATAGTATAACTAAACGCTAATCTAAACATGCTCTGAAAGGAGACAACTTTTTTAACATCGTTACAAATGTATTTATTCCTTCCAGTGGTGTATACTCATAAGCAGATGCTTTTGACTGTTTTTATGTTATCAGAACAAACTATTGCAAATCTGTACTGCTGCTGTGACTTTTATCCCCCCCCTTTCACTGCTTACTGCTTCTGTTTCCCAGGAATTCAACGTCAGGTCCATTGTTCAGTTCTGATCATTGGGTGCTGTGGAACCATCAAGTTGGCACCACAGAATGTCCAGGATACAGAAGTGGGCAGCAGTAAACAGTGAAGAGGGCTATAGTAATACAAGGCTGGCTTAGCAAAGTGGTGGCAATACATTGCATGGACACCTGAGAGGCTTGAATTTGCTGCATGCAAGTCCCAGAATCCCCACTGGGACAAGCTGGGTACATTAGTGTGGTGGTGGCATTCAACATCCAGTGGGGAGGGTGCAGGTAGCCCCATCAGGATAGAAAAGCAGCAAAGAAGAATATATAGCAAACCCAGTAGTGGGGGAAAGAGAAACCACTGTAAACCACTGTAAATTGGACATAAAAACAGTCAGATCAGATCGGGGAGTGGACTATATTGACAGGATGTGTAAAGGCACTCAAAAAACTATACACTAGTACCTTAAGAACACAGATTTTGGAATTCTACAAAAGCAAATCTAATTTATTTCCTTTAGTCGGTTAAGCGTCACTGTGATATTTGCTTGTATTTGAGTTCTGCACAAATTCCCTTTAGAATGCATCTGTAATTACACTGTTTATGGTGCCTGGTATAGCCAGCGGTCCTAGAAGTTCTGTTTGAAACAGAAAAGCACCACCTGGTTTTCAGCTCAACAATATTTTAACTATTATGCCCCGGACAATATATAGATTTGTAACTATTCATTAGCAGAGTAACAGTTGCCATTGCTGTGATGGTGCTGTATTATTTTGTGTAAACAGTATTAAATGGGATTGCTGGTGCAGATATTTTTTTCTTTAGTACAAGTGCCCATCATTTATGAAAATATTTTAAAGTATCCTGAAAAAATATTTGTATATTTTAAGAAAGCAAATGTTTCTACATAGCTTTTGTATGCAGATAGTATAAAAATAATAGAGTGGGCGGGTATTAAGGTATAACTTCTTGTATTAAAAATGCTAAATGTTATAGTATCCTTTCTCTATTTCTAGTTCAGTATAGCCCATGAAACATATTCTCTATTTACTTTTTATAAGGAATACACTACAAAAAAACAAAAAAAAAACAATTCTCTAAATAACCAATTGCTTGATTGGCAGTCCAGCACTACATTTAGCAACACAAACGGTGTAGGCATTATTTCTGTTGAAATGTTCAGCCTGTATATTGACCTTCTGTTATTGTATAACTATACCATTTTTGCAACTCCCTGGTTTGTTGGTCACAGATTGAAAATTATGTTTGTCTACAGGTAGCCAGCCAATAGTTTATAGTTTCCTTACTTACTAATGGGATTGACATTCAGTCTAACTCAGCCGAGTCCATGAGTTCTTGTAAGTGCTAAAATATTGTCAATCTGTGGTAAAAATATATTTTCTTGTGGTTTATTTTTTGTTAACTGCCATACTGCAAATACACATTTTGTATTACATTTATAAACCTGCTGCGATGGTGTGTACTTTTCATGAAGCCTTGAAATCTAGAAAATGAAGGTAGTCGATAACAATGAACTTTAAAGCTAGAGAAATTGAATTATGTATGATAATCAACATACAGTAAATGATAAATTAATACCAATTTACCAAAATGTTTATTTTCTGCACAAGTTTGCTTCTTTACTAAATGTACCAAATTGTGTGTTGATATTGTGGACCCCACTGTGTCACCTGTCCAAGAGAGAGCATCAGTTGCACTATTTGTGAGCATTTCTGGATTTGCACTTAAAATTAAAGAGGCTGTGAAAACTGGTTGCAGATGTTTCAGGTTCCAAGAGCAGTACCTCAATAAATTCCTATTTGTGACTAAACATGACTGGCTCTTAGACGGTTTGTAATAAAAAGGTCTACCCGGTTTATATGGTATGGTAAGTGCTTTAGTTATAAGCACTTCTCAGATGGTACGGTTGGACAAATAGGCTTGCCTTTAGTCTGGAGAGGTTTTTTGGGGGCCAGATTTTCAGAATGGGAGAATGCTGACCCAACTGCATGCTGCGCTTGCATCTGCCTGCATAACGTCTAGATGTTGTGCACCTTATTTTCAGCCAGTGCATCTGTTTGCAACAAAACATTGCAATTTGCAACATAAAAAGCAAATTCAATTTGTGTTTTTTTTTTTTTTGACCTGAAGCAAATTCAGGTGAATGCACACAGATATGTTAGAGATGTCTAGATTGTCCCAGCAGTCGCAAGTCTACTGCTGGAAATGAGGGCAAGTGGATCCTGGATGGCTTGCTGTGCAGATCCTCCCCTTTCTGTCATGGTGGCTCGGATGGTAAACCTTGTTGCCTCTGGACAAGAAGGTGGTGAGGTCAAGTTCAACACTGGGACTTGGGGTTTTATTCAGTGCTAGCACTGGGAGATGCTTCCCTGTTGGAGCCATCATTTGGATGAGACATTAAAGAGCTGCTGACAAGTTGGCCAAGTGACTCAGTGGTAGTGCTACTGCCCGACACACCGGCAACTCAGGTTTGGGAACAGATTTAAGTCACTGGTGGTCAGCCGAGAGGGAGAGGATCCAGTGTTCCAAGGACTGCTCTCCTCTCCAGGGGAAAGCAGGCAAGTCATCTCAGCCTCTGACTACCCCCGGGTGGAGGACTGGTGGTAGTGCAGGTAGTGCAAGTGACTAGAAAGGAGGGGCCAAAGTTCCATAGTGCATGCATGCCTTCACACGCACACACGTCTACATCCCTGTGGCACAGATAGCAGGGGAGAAAAATGAAGATGGAGCCAAGCAGACATCATGAAGGCCTTCCTGCTCCCCCTCAGCCTGTGCCGTCGCCTGGTCTCCAGGGCATTCTGGTTGTGTTTACAAGGGGAGGGGGAGGACGGTCCCCGTGACCTTGCCCGGGGTGAGAATCTGTAAAGGGACTCAGCTCTGGCAGATCAGGGAAGGCGGACGCCATTTGTGTGGAGTGAGGACAGGGCTGAAAGTCTGCCCACCTAACACCAGTGGGGAAGAAGGAGTCACTGACGCTATCAGTACAGCATTGACAAAATATAATAGTAAGACACAATTTTATTTCTGTTTTATTTACTGACCTCCCTCTCATGCTTTATTGTTTTTTGAAAAAGAGGATCTCTCTCATTTGGTCTTTGCTTGCTCTTGTTGTTTGCCTACAAGTGACTTCACAATCCTCTTCTTGTAACATCTCCAGTGGTTGCTCTAGAAGTGATTATGACACGACCAGTAGAGGATTTTGATTTTACTTGTCAACAAGTAGCCAAGGCAGATGAAGACCAAGTACTGTAACAAAGAATCCTGTTTTCATGCAAATGTCTTTAACAATAAATAATATGGGGAAGGTAAATACAAAAAAATGTGAATAATGAATTGCGTAATATTATGTTTTCAATGGTTTCTCAGTTGTGTCAGGCACTCTTTAAGCAGAGATTTTGTCTACCCATGTCTGGTGTTATTCCAGGTAGCAATAAAAATGTCCCACATCACTTCATAAAAGTAAGGGATGGAGATGAATGTTCAGGCTAACATTCCCCTATTCATAAAACAGATTACATGTAGAATAATAGATAGAGGACTGTGTATTATGAGGCTGTAATACCACTGAGAGGTTCTGGGGACATGTGAACCTCGAGAGCGAAGCTTGAGAGGTTCCAGTATGTTCCCAGAACTTTGAGATGATGTTACATACAGTAGATACATAGATGTTGACGGCAGATAAGGGCCTACCACCCACCTCGTCTGCCCGTATTATAGCCGAGTAATCACAGTCCCCTATTTATTTTTTTGTACTATACAGATCAAATCCAAAATAGAGTTTACTGCTTTTTTTTTTGCGTTTTATACCATATTTTACTTTCCATTTCTCCTCAGCTGTAGTGGCAGCTGGCTTTTACTGTACACAAGGGTTACAGTATAAGCTGGCTCACACTCAGCTGTTTACAGTCTGTACAGCACTGGCATGAGGTAGCTGGCCAGTCACATCATACTATCAGTGGATTCTCATTAATAGTATTATGAGATCCCATAATACTATTGTTGGATGTCCATCGATAATGTTACAAGATCCCATCATACTACTGTTGGATGTTTATTGATAGTATTACGATATCCCGTAATACTATTGTTGGATGTCCATCGATAATGTTACAAGATCCCATCATACTACTATTGGATGTTTGTCGATAGTATTACAAGATCCCATAATACTATTGTTGGATGTCCATCGATAATGTTACAAGATCCCATCATACTACTGTTGGATGTTTGTTGATAGTATTACGAGATCCCGTAATACTATTGTTGGATGTCCATCGATAATATTACAAGATCCCATCATACTACTGTTGGATGTTTGTTGATAGTATTACGAGATCCCGTAGTACTGTTGTTGGATGTCCATCGATAATGTTACAAGATCCCATCATACTACTGTTGGATGTTTGTCGATAGTATTACGAGATCCCTTAATACTATTGTTGGATGTTCATCGATGGTATTATGAGATCTTGTAATACTACTGATGAATTTCTGTGATAGTATTACAAGAAATGTATCATATGTTTTTTTGGTACTGTTATTACGAAAATGCATATATTACAGTGTTGTTCATGTGCATGGTAAGCACTCGATGACTGCAAGTGACTGCATGATCACTGCTCTACCAGTATCTTAATTCATTGCTTTGTTATGCACTTTGAGATGTATGTTTGTGTGTCAAAGACAGCATATAAAAAAATTAATTCATCCAATATTCCAGCAGACAACATTACAAAAATAATGAATTTACTCTTCCTGTGACATGTTCTACAAGTTGCTCTACCACGCAAGAGGTTTTTATTTAATTGCTAGGCAAAGTTAGTCTGCTTTAACACCATTATTCATGGGTATTACCAGTAATGTCAGGAGTGGGTCTGTGATGGGTTAACCACATATCTAAAGATTAGAGGAGATCTGGTTATTGAAGCATTAAGGCTTGTGCAGGGGTTTAGTTACCATCTGATAATCTAACCGTTGGGGGATCATGAAGCATGAGGCGAAGCCGAGTGTTTTACGCCCCTAGGGTTAGATTAACAAAGTTTATCCAACCCTGGTGTGCCTAAATGCTATTACTTAACAAAAATGTTTTTATTTTTTAAATGAATGTTTTTATAGTTTAAAGAGCATGTGTTCACATCTAACAGATAGATGTTTTGCTGTTTAATTTATTGTGCGTTAATGTGTTAGTAATTACATTCTACATTTATAATGAAATATTTGTGTAATGAATCAAGTGGGTTTTCACCTTTACTTTTCAAAATGCTACTAAAGGCCGGCCCGGTGGTGGTGAGGGTTGAGGTGCTGGAAACCACATGCTACGCCACAATGACCCAAGTTTGGGAGCGAGCTTGGGCGCCGGGGGGTCGGCGGGGGGAGCAGATCAAGCACCTAATAGGCAGCTCTCTTCTCCCAGGGAGAGGGTTGGGTGGTGTCTGGTGTTCCAGCGGCCCCCAGTGGCGATCGGGGCACTGCAGAAACCCGGACCGCACGTATCAGCATGACTGATGCTGGCAGGGTTGCCGTGCACCACGGTGTCAGTGTGTACACACGTGGGGAGGAGGGAGGGAGGGAGGACAGGAAGTGGAGGAAACTAAGGGAAAAATACGCCTTTGGACCTTGGATGGCGGCGACCCACTGGTCCACCGGCCACACGCCCAATGCTGGACCCCTGTCGACACCCCTTCGATATCCTGCGGGGCAGTGTCTTCCTGAGCTCCACAGGAACCATAATGCCTCTGAGGTTGATGGAGGCCACAGCGGGTGGTAGAGCTAGAGGGCAAGTAGTGGCCCGAGGGAGTTCCAAGGTCCCCAGAGGAGATAAAGAAATTGAAAAAAAAAATGCTACTAAAAAGAATTCAATAGAATTTTGTTATTATAAAGTAAAAAAAGATTAACTATTTAGGAACCAGTGTATTTCAATAAGAAACTTAGATATAGTTCTGCCTTTTTTGAAAGGAAATAGATACTTCTTTAAGCCACAAATTATGTTTGTAACATTGTGGCCCATCAGTATGATTTTACAGTTTTTTGGAAAAGTAATTATCTCAATTTTTTTCTTCTTTCTGAGTGAAATCTGGTTAGTGAGAAAATATCACCAGCTAATTCATAACAAAACATCTTCTTTAGGGATATCTGTTTCATCAGGCCATACTATAGAACTTACAGCTGCCAGGCACTAGGACCACTTGGAAACTTTTGCAAGCAGTCTGTCAGGGGCTACCCATGATGATGTCAAATGTCAACGTATACATTAACATGGGTGGCCCTCCTCTCCTCAGTTCTTTTCCCGCTGTCAGTCATCCTTGTGAGACCGCCAAAGGAAACGCCACTACCATAGCCACCATTTTTTTTTCTTCATAAACTAGTAAACACTTCTACAGTGATTTTTGATGACCTGTATGTTGTTGAAAGTACCTTCAAAACTGTTTCAGTAATGTGAGAGTGGAGAAAAGATCTACACCGGAAACTCCCAAGATGTCTGTGTCTGCTGCCTAGGCCTGGACCACAGTGTGAAAACCTGCAAAATCTGCCAGGGTTTCAATTCCACGACCAGGAGACACCATAAAGGGGCTCTAGAGAAGCACCTTCTGAAACAGCAGGTGACCACCTTGGAGAAGGAGCTTCAGCAGAGGACTGCAGTTTTCCTTGTCCAGTCAACTGAATCCAGGTCATCCAAATCCCAGGAGAAGGTGTCAGAGAGTCACAAACACAATTGCCAGGATAAGGATAAGGAGAGAGTCTCCCCGGTGCATTTCAGGTTGCCCCTTCCCTCTGCAGGTATGACTTCCCCAGCGTTATCGTCCACTCCGGTGGAGACGCCAATTGCCACCCCCCCAAGACCGTCAACATGACACCAAGGTTGGGGCTTAGCGCAGGCACTACCAGGCCTAGTATGGCTGGTACATCAATGTCGGGGACTCAGCCTCCCCTGTCGACTCCACTAGTCACACCTGTCGACCACATGGGCACTGATGATCAGGCGATTCTCTCATCTTTTTCAGCCATGATTAAATGCCTGCTACCTGATCTCCCGGTTCCAGAGGATCTGTTAGCAGGGCCTACCTCTAACCCCCCATCAACACTTCAGGGTACACCCATGTCACAGCCACTTCCTAGAGCACTGCCAACGTTGCTAGCTTACTTCCTTCTCCCTGTCAACCTGCTCGAAAATTAGTAAGAATACAATCCTGATTTAATAATGCAGGATGAGGCTGAGGACTATGCTGAAACTCACTATGACCGTGGCACCAGATCCATGGTTTCAACCTGCAGTGAGGACTCTGTGGTAAACACACCATGGTCCCCACTAGAGGATCCCACTTTCCTCACCATGATGCAGCAGTTGCAAGCTGCTATGGGCTTTGATCTGGAGGAACAGGACACTACTAAGAAGAATTTTAGAGTTCCTAGAACTGCCAGACTGTCGTGCCATTATGGTGCCACCTCTGCTTCCTGCTTTAGAGGATGCCACCTTTGCTATTTGGTACAGGCCAAATAATATTCTAGCTGTACCCAGGAAGGCAGACAAAATACACTTGACACCTTCTCAGAAGCCATTCTGTGCCACACAACCCGAGACAAACTTAGTGGTAATTAATGCTGCCCATGATAGGTCTAGGGCACCTAAGCATCTTAGTTCCCTGCCTCCTGATAAAGAGTCCAGGAGGTTGGATGTCATAGGCAAAAGGACATTTGCCTCAGCATCATTGGACCTTCACATTGCTAATTACAAGGTCCATGTGATGAAGTACCAGAACACCCTCTGGAGGAAGGCTAAAGCAGCTGCACAAGCCTTGCCAAGGGTATCCCAAAGCAGGCACTCTTAAAAATGCTTACAGCTGGGGCTAATGTGGGCAAGCATTTGCTCCCCTAGCCTGTGATGTCTCAGATGCTTTTGCCAGGGCTGTGGCCTCTGGCATCTGTCTTAGGAGATACTCTTGGCTTAGAGTGATTGACTTTGTGAATGATGTGCAACAGTCCATTCTAAATGCCCCTTTTTGAGGGCAAACGTTGTTTGGCCCTGAGGTCTAAGACATCCTGTTAATTCTTCAAGCCTCAGGCAGAACTCTAAAGTCTGTTCATTCCCTCTACCATATCCATCCTAGGGGTACAGGAAGGGGTCCCTTTGGTCCAGCTGGTGTCAGACAGCATCCAGCCACCAGACAGCAGGGCAACAGCAAGGGAGCAGGAACCTTGCCAGTCCTCAGTACTGGCATCCATTCAGAAGACCCTAGAGGTGGTGGCTCAGGGGGAGCCACCCCAACTGGCTCTGCCTGACTCCTTATACACCCCCAACCACTTTTACCTCCAGGGGTGGTGGTAGGGGTTGTCTCTCCCTCCACTTAAATCAGTGAAAGGAGGTGGCTATAGATGCTGGAGTTCTGGAAACCATAAAACAGGATTGTGCTCTGGAACGTCTGGATATACCTCCAGATCATCCCCCACTTGCAACTTGTAACCAACTTGCCACTGGAGGAAGTGCAGATTTTGCTTTAAAAGTGGGCCATAAAAACGGTATCCTTAGAACAAAGGAACACAGGGTTTTACTCCCAGTACTTCCTTGTCCCAAAGTGGACAGGAGACCTAAGGCCTATTCTGGAGCTCAAGGAGCTAGACTTCTTCATAGAGTACAAAAAGTTTAGAATGGTCACACTGCAAGGCCTTCTCCCATTGGTACAAGCAGGGGATTGACTCTGTTTCAGGTGGGGGTGGTATACAGACCACCATCACAAGGCATAGAGTTGGATAGGGAGCTGGGGAACAGATCAGGAGGGTAGGAGGGAGAGGGAACACAGTAATACTAGAAGACTTCAATCTACCTGGAGTAGATTGGGGCACCCCAGTTACCTCCTGTTGCAGGGAACAGGCCCTCCTGGATGCTATCCAGGAGTGTTTCCTGACACAGGGAGTTACAGATCCAACAAGGGAGGAGGCCATACTAGACTTAGTGTTATCGGATGCGGAACATGTCCAGAGAGTTGAAGTGAGGGATCCCCTTGCAGGCAGTGACCACCACACAGTGTGGTTTTACATTAACATGGGGAAGGAAGCAGCCAAGACAAAAACGAGAGTGGCGGACTTTGTTAGAAATGGGTAGTGTACTGGAGGAGAACCTGTCAAAGCTCCGACCAGAGATGGACACTGATCAAACATGGTCCATCATTAAGAAGGGGTTAATAGAGGCCACTGACACTTGTATGAATATTCATAAAAAGAACTCCAGGTGCAGGAGACCTAGCTGGTATAGCATGAGGGTGGCAGAAAAAGTGAAGGCAAAACAGGCGGCCTTCCTGAAATACAAGGATACCTCGAGGGAGGAGGACAGAAAGGTATACACAGAAATCTCAGGAGGCAGGGAGAGAGGTCTGGGCAGCCAAGGCTGAGAAAGAACTAGGACTGGCGCAGGGTATTCAGGAAGGGGAGAAGGATTTCTTCTGGTAAATTAAGGAGAAAAGAAGCGGAAGGGATGAGATTGTTAGGATAAAGAGGGAGGGAGGATGGGCAGAAGAGGGTGAAGATCAAGCAGAGGCACTAAATGAGTACTTATGCTCTCTTCACCAAGGAAGTGAATGGGCCGATCCCACAGAGGAAGATTTAGGGAACCTGGGGGGTTGGGGTAGACAGGGTCTTAAGGGGACTAAGGGAACTGTGGGTGGACAAAGCACCTGGCCCAGATGGTATGCACCTGAGGGTCCTGAGGGAACAGGTGGGGGTACTAGCACCCCCACTGATGGACCTGTTTAACACCTCGCTGGAGATGGGGTGTGTGCCACAGGACTGAAGAACAGCTCATGTGGTGCCACTCCACAAGAGGGGTCCCAAGGAAGAGCCAGGTAACTACAGGCTGGTTAGCCTAACCTCCATAGTGAGGAAGATAATGGAGACCATTCTAAAGGAAAGGCTGGTGTCCTTCCTTGAGGAAAATGATCTCCAGGACAACAGGCAGCATGGGTTTGCCAGAGGAAGATCTTGTCAAACCAACATGATTGACTTCTTTGACTGGGTTATGAGGTCATTGGATGGGGGCAGGCGGTGGACGTCCTGTACCTGGACTTCAGCAAGGTGTTTGATTCCATGCCGCATGGCAGGCTGATCAGCAAACTGAGGGACCTGGGAATAGGGGACAAAATGCTGGGGTGGGTCAAGAACTGGCTGCAGGACAGGAACCAGAGAGTAGTAGTAAGGTGGGAACTATCCAAACCTAGGCCTTAACCAGCAGGGTCCCACAGGGCTCAGTACTTGGACCTGTGCTGTTCATCATCTTTATTGGTGACATAGCAGAGGGGGTCAAAAGTAAGATCTGCCTCTTTGCAGATGATACTAAGCTCCGTGGGAGGGTTGAAACAGTGGAGGGGAGACAGGATTTAAGGGAGGATCTGGCTGGGCTGGAGAAATGGTTGGGCATCTGGCAGTTGGGTTTCAATACTAAGAAATGCAAGGTTATGCACCTGGGTGCCAGGAACCCAGGGGCCAGTTACTGGCTGGGGGAGAACAGGTGACAGTCACAGAGGAGGAAAAGGACCTTGGAGTGATGGTCAGGGGTGATATGAAACACTCAGCACAGTGCTGCAAGGTAGCAGCCAAAGCAAATAAAATGCTGGCTGCATCACCAGGGGAATCACCTCTAGGAGGGAGGAAGTTATTCTGTCATTGTACAGGTCACTGGTGAGGCCACACCTGGAATACTGTGTACAGTTTTGGTGCCCGTATTTGAAGAAGAACATCAAACTACTAGTGGAGGGCAACCAAAATAATCCAGGGAATGGGGGACAGAACATATGTGGAGAGGCTGAGGGAACTCAGCATGTACTCCCTGGAGGATAGACGGGGGGAGGGGAACACGATAGAGACCTTCAGGTATATTAAAGCCATAAACAGGGTTGAATTGGAGGGCATCTTTAACTTAAGAAAGGAGGGTATAACAAGGGGTATAGCCTGAAACTAGTGAGGGGTAGATTTAAGAAGGAAATGAGGCCGGCCAGGGGAAGTAGAGTTGCGTGTCCAGCAGACTTCTCTCCTACTCCGGGGGGAGGTGGATTGAGTGTCTGATGCACACCGGACTCCTGGCAGAAGCCGGGAGTTCTGCTGCAGTCGGTGCCTGCATGTTCGGGGAAGGAGCGGATATGGGTCGTCATTGCACGTCCCTGCCCCCATGGGGTTTACAGTACACAAAAATGCCAGCCCCCACTAATGAGCTGGCTCCATTGCCGTTCCTTCTGGCCACCAGAGTTCGCCTACTGGCGGCCCCACTCGGGGGGTGGTGTAAGCCCAAGGATGAGGGGGTGGCTGCCAGAGCCTGGTGAGCCTGCCTAGGGGCTTGTGGAAGCCAGCCCAAAAAGTAAAGTAAAAAAAAAAAGAAGAAGGAAATGAGGCACCATTTTTTCACTGAAAGGGTGATGTCAGGTGGAACAAGTTGCCAGAGGAGGTACTGTAGTTGCGGCAAATATGGTAGCTAGTTTCAAGGGGGTTGGGATAGGGTGAAGAAGAAAATTAGGATGGGATGAGTCGTTACTGGGATGTGGAAGGGGGAGAGTACTGAGGGGGGTTGACTCCAAGAGGAGTGGGAGGGCAGCTCCAGGGAACTAAAATGAGCTGCACACTCGAGCAGACCTGATAGACCATTATAGCCTGTTTCTGCTGGCAAATTCGTATGTTCATATATTCGTATGTTCCCTCAATATGAAGGATGTATACCTCCATATCAAAATCTGGAAGCCTCACAGAAAATACTTGAGGTTCGTGTTTCAAGGGGAACATTACCAATTCAGAGTGTTGCCCTTTGGCTTGTCTTCTGCACCACGGGTCTTTACCAGATGCTTGGCAGTGGTGGCAGCAGCCCTTCACAGGGAAGGCCTCTATGTTTTCCCTTACTTGGATGACTGGCTAATAAAAACCCACTCTAGGGATCAGCTCTTGAAGACTTTAGCCCAAACTAGACAGCTGTTCTATGCTCTGGGGGTGATAGTCACCATACCAAAATCAGTGTTGACACCCTGCCAGTGACTGTAATATATAGGAGCAATCCTGGACACGGCCCAGGGTTCAGCTTTTCTGCTTTTGGCAGGGCTGACTGGCTAGTTGCCGAAGCACAATTAGTGCACAACAGCCATTATGTCTCAGCCAGAATGTTCCTATGCCTTCTGGGATTCATGGCAGCAGCCATTGTCATAGTACAAGAGAAACAAAAAAGGTAGTGCTCAGAAAACACAGTTACAGCAATGAACATTGCTCCAAAGACTTTCATTTAATGAAACTCCAGTGCAAACATGAAAGCAGGGAACAAAACTACACTCCAGCGCTTCGCCTATGTCCCATGAGGCTTCGTCAGAGGGAAGATACAAACAAGCAACAATGCAGTCCTCAATTTATAGTAATTAACGAATAATTCATAGACAATTAATTTGTAATACATTACATTTAAAGGGGTATACCAATCGCTAATGCTTCTCTATCCCATTTTTAAAGAGACAAATAACTGTTGCTGTAGTCCTGTAGTAATGCATCTGACAAAAACACCTCCAAAAGGAGTGCAAAAATGTGCAGATAAATCTCTAATAAATAAACACATTTAAAACCACATAAATATTGCATGAATATTACATCAGTAATGCACAGAAACTTACAAATCTCCATGATACATATATCAGTATGAAGCAAGGCAGCTGTCTGGCAACACACAAAACTGACCTGGAAAAAAGGGTGGATGAAAGGAAAGGTTTAAAAAAGAGGCCAGAAAAAGGGAGAGGGGGAAGAAACGATAAAATGTGATGGGGAAGGGGCAGGGAACAGGAAGAAGAGTAAAGGGAAAAGAAGGAGCTACAAGGGTGGGGAAAATGAAGGAAAAGGAGGAGGGGAAGAAAGGGAGGAAGTAGGATAGCAGTGGGATGGAATGGATGAGGAGGGAGGATGGGGGTGGTAAGGGAAAAAGGGGATGGGATAAGGGTAGGGAGGTCAAAGGAAGGAGCTAGGTGAGAGGAAGGCTATGGAAAGGGGGATGGGGAGGTGCAAGGTGAGGGTGTAAAAGGATGGATGGAGGAGGAAGGTGGAAGGGACTAAAAGGGAGGATGGAAAAAGGTGGTGGGGAGGGAAGGTGGATGATGAGGGTGCAGGAGATTGTGAAAGGATGCTCAGCTAACCTTCCCTGCCAGCCCTCGGACAACCTAGGCTCACTCCTGAACCTCGATTGCCGGCATTGCGAGTGGTAGTGCTACTACTGCACCGGCGGAGTGGCCTCCTGCAGACTTATTTTGAGAAAAAGTTGAACTCCATTCTCTCTGCCTTGGATGCCGCTCAAGCAGAATTACAAGCTAAGCAGGAGGAGGAGGTCAAAATGGGCATGTAGGCCCAAATTGTGCTCCACCAAGCTGATTAGAAATGGACTTAGAAGCACATCAGACTGAGTTGGCCTCTAAATTGGAGACTGAGCAAAAGGAGCTGAGGACTGTTTTGGAGGCTAAAATTGAAACTGCACAAGTCAAGTTTAAGACCACTTTAAACTCTGGCCAAGAGGCAACTAAAGTGTTCTCAATGAATTGCAGGCAGAAAAAGAGCCAAGGGAGAAATAACAGGGAGTCTAAAGTGGTGCTGTCAGAGCATATTATAAAAGTGGATGAGTCTCTGTATAAGTGGCACACACAGCTTCAGTGGCACATAACAGACACCAGGAAATACGCAGAGGCAGCAGAAAAAAAATGCAAACACCTGGTGACCCAATTACAGAACAGCTGCGCAGTGAATTTGAAACAGAAAATAAACCTCAAGAGGGAACAGGTTCAAATGCTAGAAGAAAGGTAGCAAGGGTTCCAGGATACAGTGGTACTGGAAGGGGATTCAAGGTGGGATGCTGGAAAAGCACAGTGGTGACTACCTAGCCAAGCAGAGGGACTTGTCATCCTAGGTTTATCATCCCTCCCTTCCCCGTATTCCACAGGATATGCTGGCAAAAGAGACTGTCATAAGACCAGTGCAGAAACCCCTACTTTTCAATGGAAAGACCTCATAGGAGGCATACATTCCCAGTTTGACATTGTCAGTCAAACAACTGGACACTGGAACAGAAAAGAGACTTCTTAGCAACCAATTTGGATGGACCAGCACTGATGATATTCCAAAGTCTGCCACCCATCCAGAGACAAAGTTATCCAGATTTGGGGCTAGCCACCAGGAGGCAATGACTAGGATGTAGCTAAGGGCAAAGAAGTGAAGAAGAGAAGAGACCTTGGAGGAACTGGCAGGGGATTTACAGAGACTGGTGCATCTGGCATACTCCAATGCCACTCCAGCATTACATGACAGACTGGCTACAGACCAGTTCATAGAGGCTCTCACAGAAGATGGTAAGCCATTGAAAATCTTGGAGGTTAAACCAAAGACACTGAGAGAAGCAGTGGAGTGTGCCCTGGTGCTGGAATTTTCCCATGCTGCTACCAGCCAGAAGAGGAAATAGCCTGTTGTTAGGAAGGTCTAGGGTTCTGGGGTGAGTATGCCTCTATATCCAGTAATAACTTTGAAAAAGGAGAACCAAACTGGCTAAAAGGAATGCTGGAAGAGGTAGAAAAAATGTCTGAAAGGTTTTGTACACCAAGGGCCAAAGTGGACAGGTCCTGGTTGGGGGAGATAAAAGAAAAAAGCAGGTCAGCTCACCCAAAAGTTGGCACTGCCAGAAATTGGCCCATAATAGGGAAAACTGTTTAAATATGATGCCAGTCTGGGGAATGCTGTGCAAGTGCCTCCTGAGACCCCTGCCATTTTCCCAGAAAATTATGAGACATCAAGCCAGTGGGACAGTGGAAATTCAAAAATTTCGACAGCATGTTGAATTGGGAAATTAGGAGTGGGGAGGCTCCAACCCTCTGGTGCAGCCGGTAGCACTGCAGCTCATGCGCCAATGACCTGGGTGTGGAAACAGACCTGGGACATCAGAGGGTCAGCCAGGCGGACATGGATCAAGTGGCCCAGGACATTCTCCACCTTGGGGGGGATGGGGAGAGATGTGCCTCCAGTGCTGTACCTCTACCTAGGTGGCCATGGGTGGCAGATAAGCACCGGAGCCAAGTGTGGGTGGGTTGACATCAGTATACACTGGAACATGCACATTGCACATGCCATTGGTGTCATGGGGTAGGGACAGAAACTAAGGAAAATCCCCCAGCCTGCAGGATAATGTTGCCTCTCCATGCAGGCCCCACACCCACCTACTGGGCTCACTAACCCGCATCCAAACTAAAGCACCTACTGGGCTTGAGGGGGATGGGGGGCTCTGCCATGGGGGTGTAAACAGTGGGTGCTACGGTTGGCATAGCTACATCCCTGAGATGGTGGGGTGATGGAGTTAGGGGAGAGAAGGGCTGATAGCAGAGAGCAGACTGGGCAACTGGGGAATAAAGCACACTAAAAAACAAAAATTAGAGAGTGGTGGGGGAATCTGGCCATAGGCTGTAGCATTGGGGGTGCATGCTGTGCTGCCATAGTAGATAGTGGCTCAAATATTACAGTCATTAGACCAGAAGTTTAAAGGCAATTGGGAATCAAGGAGAAAAAGTGTTGCAACCTAGACTGTGCTGCTGTGACAGATGAGAACTGTAGCCGGGGACACTGCCCCAATACAGGTATGCAGGAAGGTGTGTCTGCAAATAGGAACCATGAGTATTGAGCATGAGGTCTGGGAGGCAGGCATTATGGATGAATGCATCTTGGGGATGGACTACATCTTGTCTAATAACTGTGTGATAGATATGGTAAGGTACGTTATAAAAGTGCAGTCAGAGGAAATTCCCCAAAGGGATATACAGCCCAGGTCCACAGCATGGTCTGTCAGCAGCTGGTAGCCAGTTACCCCACTGTAATCCTGGCTGAGGTGGTAATCTCAGCCAGGTGGATGGCCTGATTCCCTCAGGGGGGAGGAGGAGGAGGAGTGGGGCCTTATGGTGACGTCAGTAGACGCGCAGCAGAAGATTGGAATTATGGCTGCATGTACCCTGGTTAGCTTGGGGCAGGAGTTTTTCCCAGTAAGACTATTGAATGTTTCAGGCTGGCAGCAGACTATTGCCAAAGGGGCTCTGGTGGCTCAATGCAAGCCAGTTGCCACCCTCAGTGCTGAGGATGATGTGAGTCTGTCCATCCAGGTGGCTGGGGAGCCAGAAGCTATTAACCAGATGCTTTGATTTCTGGTGATTTGTACCAGTGTAATGCTGTTTTCTTGACCCAGGGTCAGCAGGGCCAACTGAGGGGATTTCTGATAAGGCATCAAAATGTGTTTGCAAAATCCCCTCAAGACCTTGGGCATACTGTACTGATAAAGCACAACACTGACACTGGGGACAGTAGACCAATGAAGGCGGCCCATGTCGCATACCCCTGGCCAAAGGGGAGGAAGCCTTCAAGGCAATGCATGACATGCACCATGCGGGAACAACTCAGCTTTCTATTAGTCCATGGGCCAACTCTATAGTTCTGGTATAGAAGAAACTAGGTTTTCCATGGATTAGAGGAAACTGAAGGAGCCTACATTAAAGGATTTGTATCCTTTGCCCTGTATTGGTGACTCTCTAGATGCCATAGTGGCTTCTGCTTGGTTGCCCTCATTGGACCTTCAAAGTGGGTACAGGCAGGTTGAAATTGAGCCAAGCAAGAAGGAAAAGACTGCTATTACGGCAGGGCAGGGGCTGTGGGAGTTTCTGGCCATGCCTTTTGGGTTGTGCAGTGCACAAGGGAACTTTGAAAGGCTAATGGATCGGGTTTTAAATGGGCTGTCTTTGTCCATGCGCCTGCTATATCTGGATGACATCTTGTTCCATGCCAAAACATTTGACAAGGAGTTGGACCACCTAATGCAAGTAAGTGACCGGTTTCAGGTTGTAAACCTATAGCCTAACCCCAAAAAGTGTGAGCTATTTCATAAAGAGGTTGTCTATCTGGGGCATTGAATTAGCCAGGAGGGCATCTCCACAGATAGGAAGAAAGTGGAGGCAAAGAAGGATTGGCTGACCCGTAGGAACCTCTAAGATGTCAGTAGTTTTATAATGCTATGTTCTTACTGTAGGAAATTCATAGCAGGATTTGCACAGATCACTAGGACCCTGCACAAACTATTGGAGAAGGAACAGTTGTTTAATTGGTCAGGTGGTTGTGAAATGACATTTAAACAGTTGAAGGGGGCACTTGTGACAACTTCCATTTTGACTTAACCCTGCTTCACAGAGACATTTAATATGGATACAGATGCAAGGGATTATGGGTAGAGGCAATACTGTCACAAGAATGAGACAGTGTGGAAAAGGCAGTAGCATAGTATAGCCAAACGACAAATCCTGCTGAAAGGAATTACAGTACAACCAGGAAAGAACTCTTGGCTATGATTAAAGCTACTGCCCGCTTCCATCACTACCTGTATGGGAGGAAATTTGTGAAACAAACAGATCACACTACATTACGATTTTGTATTTCTTTGAAACTTGGCTTCCCAGCCAAATGCCCTTTGGGGTAACCATTGCCTCAGTGCTTGCGCACAGAGGTTCTTTGATTTTTTAATATTTTTTTGTTTTAATTGGGTTCACCACAACATAACCCAGATAGACTATCTTAGGGTAGCTGGTTCATTCCACTGGGGTGTCAGACAGACGAGGCATACTGATGAGTCCTGGTAGGATGAAACATGTGTCTATGTCTTCTGTTGGCACCCTTTGCAAACTGTGTGAGAGGCCTTTCGGCACCATGCATTTCTGCTTAAAGTTGAACCAGCATAGTATTCTGTGGTGATTTGCATATGCAGCCCATAATGCTTTGCATTGTGGGGTCATGTGTGATATTTTTACTACATTACAATGGCTTCTTAAATTCTGAAACCCTGAGGAGCAAACTGCAAGGTGGCTACAAAAGTTACAGAATATGATTTCCAAGTTCAACACAGGGCAGGGCAGAAACACAGAAATGCAGATGCCCTATCTAGACAGCTGTACGGGGGAGGGGAGGCTGTGGTTATTGCCTTAAACAGGAGGAAGAGGACCAAGGTGGACCAGATGAGGAGTGTGGTGCCAAGGAGGTGGAGTACCCACAAGTACTAGAGGTCTGCAAGACTGCACTTGCTCATGGCCTGGACACTGAGACTGCAGGAAACATGCTGCAGGAGGGACCCCTGAGCACTTAACAGCTACTTAAAGGGAGGACCTCAGCATAAAAGTGATATGTGAGTGGAAGCAGAAGTGGTGTAAACCACCTTGGAGTGTAGTATCTCCCACAGTTCAACTGTCAAGGCTTATTGGTTTCGGTGGGAATCTTTGGAATTTAAGAATGGCCCTTTGTACCACAAATGGGAGAAGTCAGATGGTGATTGTTGCAGGTATCATCTGGTTGTGGCAAGACCCTGAAGATAGACATGTTGAGGCTCTCATGTGGCCTTAAGGCCTCTGGACACTTTCGGGTTAATAAAATGCTAGCCAGGCTCATGGAGAATTTTTACTGAGATCACTGGCAGCAAGATGTGGAGCACTGGGGCAGATGATGTGCTCAGTGTTCCACCAAGAAGGACCCACCCAATGAGGAGGGGGGAACCTCTGCAACAGTATCTTGTGGATACACAAATGGAAAGGGTTGCTATAGATGTGCTCGGACCCTTACCAGTATCTGAATCTGGCAATAAAAACATCCTGATCACCATGGACTACTTCACAAAGTGGCCTGAGGCATACCCAATCAGCCATCAGGAGGTAACCACTGTGGTTGATTTGCTGATAAACCAGTTCTTCACTAGGTTTGGGGTGCCTGGCAAGTTGCATTCTGACCAGGGCAGGGCTTTGTAATCAGAGGCCTTCACACAGGTGAGAAAGATTCTGGGAATCTGGAAAACTAGGACTAATCCATTGAGGCCTCAGTATAATGGAATCAAGGAATGGTTTAACTGGGCACTGGAGGCCCGACTGACAGCATTTGTGGGACACCATCAAAGAAACTGGCACAAGTGTATTCCAGTCCTTTATATGGCATACCGTGGTTCTGTGAATGAGGGTACCAAATGCACCGCTGCCTTTCTCATGTTTGGCCATGAGCTGAGGACCCCAGCAACACTCCTGTTTGAGACCCCAGAGGAGGGACAGGGGAATAGCTGTCACCTGGATTACATAGAAAAATTATAAGCACAAACTGAAAGGGTATGTCAGTTTGCTAGAGATAACCTAAAATGAGACTCTGATAAAATGAAAAGACAATATAACATAAAGTCACATGGTGAAATGTTTCAAATGGGGGACTAGTTTGGCTTTATAACACCAAAATTGGACCGGTTGTGGGAAGGATCTACAGTGTACTGGAGAGGATAAATGCAGTGGTGTACAGTATACAAAAGGGGCCATGGTGTAAACCTATGGTGGTCCACAGGGACAGCCTTTGAAGGTACATGGAAGTTCTGCTACATTGAGAGAGGTGGAGGAACCGACAGCTGAGGGTGGACCTCTCGACATAACAGAGACTGTCAAGACACCCTTAGGCTCTGATCAGAACAAGACTGCCGTGCCTTCAGAGGTTGCTGCCTCCAGTCTGCCATGGAGTAGATCAAGTTGAGCGAATGCCTGAGATGTTAAAGTTCAGTGGGATCTAATGGATAAAGGGGATTCATGGAATAAATTTGGTCAGATGTTTTAAAACACTGGGTTGTGTTTGGGGTGACTCAGAGAAGGTAATGATGAATAGTTTCTCAGGGGAAGGGATTTGGAGCAGTCCACTGTAAGACAAGGTTGCTAGGGCTGAAACTATTCCTTCCAGCTGGAGGTAGGCTTCAGGGTGAGATTCTAGGGACTTTTGGAAATAATTTCTCTTGATTAGAAATGTGAACTAGCATCCCTGTATAGTGAGGTTAAAGGAATAGTACAGTCAGAATTTGTGAAAACATATGTTGTGCAGAGTGTTTCAGTTTGTGTACATGTAGTCCTTTGTCCTTCTCTTTGTCTGCTATGAGGATTTTGTTCCAAATTAGCCTGCTAGTTTTATGGTACTTTTATGGCCCCTAGGGATCTCCATCTTAGCATGGTTTATTGCTCTTCATGTTCCTACAATACCTCCTGTGCCATGTGAAAGTGATGTATCCAGGACCATAGATTCAGCAAACACTGGTTTGGAGTAAATTTTACAGCAGTAGAGCTATGATTTTGTGTAACTTTCCTTACCCAGTGAGCACTGCGGTCTACATTTACAGTTTAGCAAACATTTGAGGGCTAACTGAGTGGGTTATTCTGTAATAAAACAGCTACAGCCTTTACTAATTATAGGACCGATGACCTGAGGTGATTTGTGTGCTTTTTATGGCTTTGTGTAGTTTGATTAAATGAAAAGCTTTAAAAGCAAAATATTTACTCCTGCTGGCCCAACACACACATCGAAAACAAAAATAATGACTCAGAGCTATTTAGTGGAGGTTATAACATCAGGCTACTGTCTCTAGTATTTGCTGAATCAGTGATCCTGGACACATCACTGTCACAGGGGACAGGAGGCATTGTAGGAAAAAGAAGAGCACTAAACCTGGCTAAGATGGAGATCCCAGGGCCATAAAACTATCATAAAACTAGCAGGCTAATATAGAAAAAAAACTCTTAACAAAGGGAAGGACACACCAGGACTACACGCACAAATCAAAACACTCTGCACAACTTACAGTATGTTTCTGCAAATTTTGACTATACTATGCCTCTAAGTAGGCTGCAGGCTGAGATTCTAGGGGATCTTAAAAATCTTTTCTCTTGGTGAGAAATGTGCAATAGAATCACCTTGTAGTGAGGTTAACGTGGTAACTACTGGATTTCTTTACATTTGGTTTCTGAGTCACGAACATTGTCTTATGTGTAACAGCACTTTTGATATGATGGGAAATGAACAGCACCTAATTTATTGGTCATGAGGAGTCAAAATTACAGTACTAAAGAAGTGTTCCATCTGTGGCAAGTGGGCACAGTGCCTCTAGCAGTTGACAGTGAGGGCACCAGTTCTGCAGGGTTAGTGTTAAGGATGGGGGTCACTGTCTGCCAGTTGAGCATTTGGTACAGTAAGTCACAACTGACTGTAATGGACTGTACACTGAATGACCTGTCACCCAGGTTCCATCAAAAGGGGGAAAAGAGCAGCAGTTACAGAAGTGCAACTGGGGAGCTGAGCCAGTGGTTTAATATTTGCTTGATTGTAGTCAGGGAGGATATTTTTATTGTAGTGTGTGTGTGTGTGTGTGTGCGTGTGTGCGTTCGTGCATGCGTGTGTGTGTGTATGTTAGTATTTTAATGAAAAAAGGAAGACACCACAACAAATGGTGTGTCCCTGGATGTTAAAGGGCAACACAGAACAGCACCTAAATGGAGGAAAAGTTAGGCGAGTCAGTTGTGGACTAGACATGAAAAAGTGCTGGAATAAAATGTGCCATTCACACTGCTGATAAAAGCCATTCTAAAAGTGGATGGGCACAAAAACAACACTATCTTAAGGGAGCCACCATGGCTTGCAACCAGTAGTTATTGACTGCTATGGACCATTCTGCTAAATGGCTAGAAGCCTTTACTAATTCTGTCTTGTTCTTCTACTGGAGGCTGGGCTAATACTGCATGTTAATTAATACTGCTTATTTATCTCTACTTTAATCACTCCTACTTGTTCCTATCGATTTATTATCCCTTGCGCTGTCTCTATTCCTGTTGCTTGCTTACCACCCATCATACTGCTACTTCTAAGTGGGCATATTCTGAATTGCACATTAGCCTGCTGTCACTATACTTCTCTCTGGGTTTCTCTTCTCTCCTCACTTTACTTTTGCACCTTGCAACTCTCATTCCTCTGCTACTACCCATTCTCTCATGTTGTCATGCATCCTCCTCTATCTCTCATTACCAGTCTGGCTCTGTTTGTGTTACCTTGCCTCTGCCTCTATAACCTCCTTGACACTCCCTACCTCCCACTGTACAGGAACCAGTCAAGGGGACTTTACTTTCTCTAATATACTGACTGGGTCTGGCCCATCCTCCACCTTTACGTTGTACTTCCGCCCTAAGACTCTTTGCTTCTTAATTAGGTACCTAATTAAGAAAAGGGTCCTCTCCCTCTCCCAAACACCCTACTCTATCACACTTGCTACTATCTAGATTATTCCTATCTCCCTATCTCTATCAGGTGATATTGAGTCTAACCCTGGCCCTTTGGCTACTCAGAAGATACCCACTCTTGTTCGTACCCATACTTGGACTTGGTCACAAGGCCTAAAAATTGCTTTGTTAAATATCAGAAGTCTGAAAGGCCAACCACTCTGAACTGGAAGCCTGGGCCAAGATTTATGATCCTGATATTTTGGGCATCTCAGAATCTTGTTCAAAACCATACATTCCAGATGCCACCGGCTCCCTCACCGGATATAGTGCGCTACATGTGGACCGTCCCTCTTCTAAAAGAGGTGGTGGCCTGGTCCTATTTTTTAAAGTCCACCTAAATGTCACCCTGGTGCCCAACTCACCACTCAAATCATGTGAATTACTGCACTCCCTATTAACTCTAGATGAAACAAAAAAGCTGCGTGTCGCAAGCATCGACATACCTCCCAGAAACAGTAAGCTAGGGCTAGATGAACTCATTGACTATCTACCATCTGTCATACATAAAAATGAGGTAATCTGCCTGGGGGATTTCAACCTTGACTAGCTTGGGACTAACTCAGTGACTCTAGCTTCAATAATTAGCAAGGCTCACCTATCACAAATAATAATGGATCCCATCACGTGTTCTAGTAATGGATCCAGCAACACTCTCATGGGCTGGATCCTTACTAATAGGAAGGATAGGATCCATACTACTGGGATCTTTGCCAACTTGATCAGCGACCATTCCCCAGTCTGCTGTGTCTGGGACACCAGTTCACCCTCTTGCCCCCCCCCCCCTCCGAAAGTGATTACATTCTCTGACTTCTCTACTTTTAATTCAGATGCATTTCTCCAGGATCTTAGGCTCACTGACTGGTCCCCCTTCTTCCGCACTAATGGTATCAACTATGCCACTGAGTACTTCATCCATGCCATTGTCTCTCTCCAAAAGAAATGTATCCCTGCTACAAGACATAGGGTCAGAGGGTCTCCTACAAAATGATTAAAATGCCTCAAAATGCATAAAATGCGTGACCAATTAAAGTTCAAATCTTCCTCTCTACACTCTGGACCTTATTGCTTATCAGACTATGCGTAACACCTGTAAGAGGGAAATTCAGGCAGCTAAAAGTATGTACTATAGGAACCTACTCAATCCCATGTCCATAGGTCCTAAAAACTTTTGGTCACAATAAATGGTATCTTGGGTAAGGACAGGGGTCAACCCCCCGTGGGACATGGACATCAACAATACCAGCTGTGACAACCTCATCACCATTCCCAATACTTTTAATTCTGTCTTTTCAAATCCTCCTAGCTTTGAATCTCTCATGTCTAGCCCTGTCTCTCCTCCCCAACTGCCTCTCCCATGGCCAATCCTTCTCTGGTCCTTGCCTCAGTCTCACGCAGTCAGGTTTTGCAACTTCTCTTCACCATTTCCCCCATGGCAGCATGGGCCCAGACAAATCAGACCCAAAAATACTCAAGCCGGCTGCCCCTCTCCTCACCACACCAGTTATGCGGTTATTCAACTTATCCATAAGCACCTCTACTGTGCCCCAGCTATGGAAAAATGCTAAGATCATCCATAAGAAAGGGGATCCTAAATCAATCTCTAACTATCATCCTATTGTTTTCTACCCATACTCAGTATTGAAAAACTTATTCACTGCCAGATCTTTGACTTTCTAACCAAATATAATCTTCAATCCCCAGCCAAACACAGGTTCAGGACTACACACAGCACCACTATTGCCATTGCACAATTCACGAGCGAGATTAAAACTAACATGAATCAAGGTTTGCATACTGAGGTAGTCTTTATTGACCTTACAAAAACATTCCATTTGGTCAATCATCCCCTCCTCCTACACAAGCTAGAAACCTTGGGTGTCCCAGTCAACCCTATTCTGCTTCTTGAGCTACCTCTTCAACCATTCTCAGTTGGTCACTTTCAATAAGGTCCTCTACTCCTCTGCCTCTATACCTCTAGGAGTCCCTCAGGGCTCTATACTTGTACCCCTACTGTTCTCTATCTATATTAACAACTTACCTACCTCTCCTTGCCACTGCTGGACCCACCTGTATTCTGATGACCTTGTACTCTATATTGCCTCTAAGTCCACGGCTGCTATAAACTCACAGCTCACCTCTGACCACCATAGCATCCAAACTTGGCTTACCTCAAATCGCCTGGTCCTTAATGTTGGTTAGACCCAAGCTATCCTTTTCAGATCCCTCAAAAAGTCTTGCACCTCATCCCAAGAATTGCACATCAAATGCCTCAGTGATTCTCCAGTCTCTGTCACCTGTTCCTTCAGGTACCCTGGAGTCACACTCGACCCAGCCCTGGACCTCTCTCTCCACATAAACAATATATGCAAATCTGTTAACTCCAAAATCAGGATGGCCTATCAAGTCCGCCATGCCCTCACCCCAGCTACCAGGGTTACAATCTCCAAGGATGTATTACTAGCTGGCCTATGTTATGCTCTCCCAGTCTTTTCTCAGGCTAATGCTAGTTTCTTTTATAAATGGCAGGGTTCCCCACTCTCTGAAAATATAGGTCGGTGGCAATGGTGATCGGGTCAAATGGTGCGTTATTTTTCGGGACCTCCTATATGCACTGTACATGTGCATAAGTAGCTTTTAAGTAACATATAGTGTGCTGGTATTAAATGGGTAGTATTGCAATAAAGGATGTCAATAAAAGACAATTTTGGAGGATTTTATAAAAAAAATGGATAAAAATATAGGGTGGTGGCAAAAAAATATAGGGTGGTGGTAAAAAATATAGAGCGGTGGTAAAAAAATATAGGGTGGTGGCCCACCGCCCTAAAACAATGAATGGGGAACACTGAATGGGATGTCACGTACAACAACATTTGCAGGTCTGCCCTGTCTGCCCCTCATCTCACCCATCACTGTGAACTGTACTCTACCCTACCCTAGAATGGCTATCTCTCTCCTCCCAGCAACTTTACGTCCATGGATGCCTAATTGACAATATTGTTAGGTCCTAACAACCCACCTCACTGTCCTCTATGTTTGTCCCAGTTGAACATTCTCGCCAAATTCAGTCCTATACCCAGGCTCTCCTTGTAGTTCCTTGTTGTACAACCAAGATGGGGGAGCAAGCGTTTTCCCACTTTGCCCCAAAAACTTGGAACTCCCTGCCTTATAACCTTAAAGTCTCTAAATCCCACATTTTCAAAAATGAGCTACTCTCACATCTAAAAACCTTAGACATTTGCTCTTGATTCTGATTGCTACCCCATACCCTTCTATCTTGCTCTGTTCCCTCCTGCTGCTAAATCCTGCTTCATTACATGTTTCTGCTGTAACCCAACATTCAGTTTTCTGTGGCACTTGCTACATTCCTCTCCCTCCTTAGTCTATCTCACTTCTTTGTAGGTTTCTCTTACTCTCTCATCCTCAGATGTCCTAAGTCACTTTTGTTTTCTCTAGAATTTTAACTAGCCAGCACTTGTTTGCATAATCCAGCCCCTGAGGGCAGTTGTAAACCTAAAGCATTTATACACTTCTCCCCTTTTCTTGCTTCCACTGCTCTGAATATGTCTTGGACTATCTACATAGTACCATAGTCTTAACTTTTGCCATCCTACTTTATCTGCCGAATTGTTTTTTACTACTGTTTTAATCTCAGCTTTTACTGATTGTATTCTGCTTTTTTCTACTGTAACTGTATGTATTGTACCCAAAAATCTGTATCTACTGCATTTTAATCCTTACCTCTGTAATCCCCTATATTTATACACAATCCTGTTTGTTGTGGATGGTTTTGCTCCTGTTTACTGTAAATGTTTTTGCTATCTGCAACTGTAAATGTTTTGCTCTCTGGAACTGTACTCTCCCAGGTTGTGCCTGAAAACAGGCAGTTTTTTTTCTAGTGCATTTATCCGGTTAACAAAAGCAAATAACTAAATAAATGGAACAGGGCCACGGGAAAACTGCACCTACAGTCTTTTGGCAAATTATAGTTTTCACCTTCCTCTGCAATATTTCCTCAGCTTCTTGTAATTTTTAGTGTTTTTTCCTGAATTGTGTAAAAAAATTAACACTAAAAAAAAAAAAAAAAAACTCAAATTTACTGATATTGTAGAATGCAGACTAGAGTTTGGCCAAAACAATACAGTGTGAGGTCAGGATGGGGTTTCTAATGGGTTTTATGTGATTCTGCTTTTGGCTGATTCACTACTTGCTTTGGTTTCAAAAAACCCTGACTACACATGTGTGCATAAACTCCCTCAGAAGCACATTCAAGCTTAGAATCAGCAGGGCTATCCCAACTCTTCAGGTGTTTGAATGAAGATCCATTCAGATTCAGAATGAAATGCGCACAATGAGTAGTCTACCTTTCCACTTGCAAACAGTTTTGTAGTTAGCATCCCATTTAAATGAATGGCACAGTTTGTACCTTTACTGCCACCCATCTTTTCAGTTGCTCTGACCACTTGGATAGGCTGCTTTAACACAAATGTTAAGAGCAAACTCAGCCCCAGAACTCACATGTGAGTCGAAATGTTCTATGCTTAGCCTTATTCAAAATGGCCGACTGGGGCTGAGTGAGATTGATTTAATCTCAATGAAAACTTTGAAAAACATAATAAGTAGGTTCAATTCAGTTTACATTTTAAATATATTCTGTAGATTTCTCCTACCCATCTTTTATTAGAGAGGAAATTTGCATGAATACATGATCTTTATCTGTTAGAGTTCATCTGCCTCTGTAGCTTACTCTCTACTTCATGTCACAATCCTGTGTTGTGACATCACAATCTGTTGCCATGGGAGTAACAGTGATGCCACAAGCAGTGCATTATGACCTCAGGTGGGGAGAAAGCAACAGGAATAGATTATGCTACTGCGAGTTCAACTATTGTATGTATACCTGCCTCCTCTGTAACCCTTCCCCCCAGGTCGCACCGTGAGATGAGCATTTTTTGTTCAGTGTGCTTTTCCTGGTGAAACATTTTCAATAAATAAAACTCTTCAAGAGCAGAGATTCTGTGTTCATGCAAATGGCCTCAGTAATAAATAATGGAAAGGAGGAATACAGAACTAATGTGAAATATAAACTGAACCGTAACCAAATATTATGGTTTGTTAAAGTTATCCTGAAGGCATCAGCTGCTCTTTAATGACAGTGGTCCCTCCCTTGACAATCTGCCACTTGGATGTTAACATGTGAAGACTAATGGAAAACTTACTTGTTTTTGCACACCAGACAAGTACACTAGATATGCAGATGCCTATTTTCAGGCATAGCCTGGGGGAGTTACAATACATGACTATAAACAATCCGATAAAACGGGTGAAATCTTATTCTTCACATATGCACAAATTGCTGGAGACAGAATAAAACAAAACTGAATTCTTTATGTATTTATTGATTTCTTTCTTTCTTTAGTTATTTATTTATTTATTTGAAAACTGGTAACCAAGAAAAGGCAAGCTGAACCAGTCCTTGCTGTCAGGTGTGACCTGGGGAAGGAAGATACAATAAATCAAAAACAAAAGTACAGAAACATTCCAAAGATCATTACAAAGCACTATATGATGCAGCAAATGATTCATTTGTATTTATTTTTTGATACACAGTTCACGACTAGCCACTTTCAAAATATGTTGATTTTGAATTTATTTAATATAGACAAACTGTGGATGCAACATATTGGTAAATTTCAACATTACAAAACTTTAGTCAAGTTGTCATAACAGGGTTTATGGCAGGGCCACTAGTACACATTTTCAGTAGCTCACTTGCCATGGGGGTGGTTCCTGGGGACTTAAGTCAGCAGGTGTTCTTCTACTACACAAGAGTGGGAAAAGGGATGAGCCAGATGACTATAGAGCAGTTAGCTTGATGTCTATAATGGGGAAGATCATGCAGTCTCTAGTGAAGGAGGACCTGGTGGACGTCCTAGAAGGGAACGGGTTGCAAGACCCCAGACAACATGGGTTCATAAGGGGAAACCCTTGCCAGACGAATCTAGTGGAGTTTTTCAACTAGGTTACCACAACAGTAGACAAGGAGCAGGCAACTGATATAGTACACCTTGACTTCAGCAAGGCCTTTGACTCAGCCCCAATAGGAGGCTGGTCAAAAAGACTAGGAACCTTGGGGTAGAGAAAAGGTGGTGAATTGGGCAGAGAGCTGATGGTAGTCAATGGGGAGTTCTCAGAGGTCAGCAAAGTGACCAGCTTGGTACCCCAGGGGCTGGTACTAGAACTGGTCCTCTTCAATATTTTCATCTGTGTCCCATAGGTGAAGTTATCAAGGGTAGGATCTTTGCAGATGACACAAAGATCTGCACAAGGGTACACATGGAGAAAGGGAGAAGGGAACTCAGGGAAGATCTGGGCAGGTGTTGGAGAGCTGGTCCAAGATTTGGCAGCTGAACTTTAACACTAAAAAATGTAAAGTAATGCATACTGATAAAAGGAACCCAAGGGTGCAATATCAATTGGGAGGGGTGATGCTGGATAGCACTCCAGAAGAAAAGGATTTAGGGGTGCTATCAAAGAACCTAAAAATGTCTGCACATTGTAAAAGGCAGTGAGCAAAACAAACAGAATGCTGGGATGCATAGGGAGGGGATAAGCAGGAGAAGGAGGGAAGTGATCCTTCCTCTGTACTGGTCACTGGTGCAGCTGCACCTGGAATACTGTCATCAAGTTTTTTGTCAAGTTTTATTATAACACAAATTTCATTGTGAATCAATGCGCTTTCCAGTCAATATAAACATTACACTACAATTATAACTCTAGATTAAAAATACAGATAAAATATGCTCAATCAACAGTATAAAACAATTAACCTAAAACAAGAATGCTTCTTTAAACAGACTGGTCTTTGTACAGGTACAAGGTATGGGAGCCCACACATGAGGAAAGACTGCAACAAGGTGGTGGCAGTACAGTGTAGGGAAACTAAGGTGGTGCATGGCTTTGGGGACTTAACACACGGGGAGATGCTGCAGGACTTAAACATGAACATCCTGGAGAAAAGGAGGGAAAGGGATGGCATGACTGAAACATGCAAGTACCTGCATAGGATAAACAGAGTAGATGCCAATGAACTATTCTGCTTGAGTTCAAGTACAGGGACAAGAGGACATTCATTAAAACTGGCAGTGGGGAGATTCAAAAAGGACATCCGGAAGCACTTCTTCATGGAAAGCATGGTGGTAAATTGAAATAAGCTACCAGAGGAAGTGATATAGGCCAAGTCATTCAGCAGCTTCAAGCAGGGGTGAGACAGGCAGGTGAGGTTAGTTAGAAAAGAAGGGAAGATAGTAAATAATGGGGAGGATTGACACTAAGGCAAGGCAGAATAATTATATATAGAGGGCAGACAGGATGGGCCAAGAGCCTTTTTCTGTCATCAACGTCTGTGTGCAATGGAATCAACAGCAGTCTAACATCATTTTTTCTAAGCTATCCTGGGTGCACCAGGTTCTGTAGCAGCATGGCTGCTGCTTCCTTTAACCTGTCCCAGCTGCACTGATATTTGGAACGGCATGGCTCTTGGTGGTAGGAGGGAGCTGGTGGGTCTGGGATGGGCACTGGACCCGCTGAAGAACAAAACTCTGCCAGGAGGGAACTGGCAGGTCCAGGATGGGCCCCTCACTAGCTGAAGAAAACAGCTGTTTAGAGCCAATACCAGCTATGGCAGGCATTAGAAAATAAGTACAAAAGATTTGGGGTGAGGGTGAAGAAGCAGCATAGCAATGCATACAAGTTAGATGATCTGATTCCACTGTAGATGCTGAAAGTAGTAATCCTTCCACTTTCACATTTTTCTCCAGAATGCATTACGTCTTATGTGTGCAGCTGTAACAAGAGGCAAGAATTATGTTCAAGCTCTTTGTAGTTTGCAGCACTTTTATAAAAACTGCCCTTAGATAGGGATCTTGCTCCCTCACTCTCTCTCTCTCTATATATATATATATATATATATATATATATACACACACACAAGGTTCTTCTTATCAGATTTTGTAGAGAAGCAATTTTTTAGTAGTCTGTTAGCACCACCTACTGGGGAACACTGCACAGTTGTCAAGTCACTTGAAAAAATTATCAAACATCCTCACCCTAAAGGAGAAAATAGCAGCTCTTAGAATGCACTTCCTTAAAGCACCAGGGTTCCCCCTGAGCCTCCCAATCACACCTAGATGTTCTGCAGCTTATTAGGAATTATACAACGGCAAGAAAGAATCCTGGTTTCTGATTGGTCAGTTGGCTGTCACAGCAGGGATGTTATCCTGGCATAACATCCCTGCTGATTGTTTGGATGATATGGAGCACCAGCATGATGACCTCCTCTTTCTCTTAAGAAACAAAAATATGTTTAGACACTAACAAAAACATTCTTTAAAATTATTTTTTTATTATAAAACAACAAGCCATTGTATAATAGGAATAATGCCCTCCAGGGTGGGAGTTATGCTGGGATAACATCCCTTCTCGGGTGTTGGATGCCCTCAGCCGGTGGCCTCAGGCCCAACCAGCCGAGGTGGGATGTTATCCCAGCATAACTCCCACCCTGTCAGGCATTATTCCTTTAATGTTCCAAAGCCAACATTCCAACACCCCATTACACAGTCCACCAGCCCATTGTCTAACTTTAATATTATGTGGGCGACTGTACCCCTAGAAGTCTCTCCCTCTGTTCCAACCTGCACCTTTCTTAAAGGGGAATGGTCAGCAATAAGAGCCTCATGTCCAAGTGTGAGGCTGATCCTAATTAGCCCTTTGTGTGCACCAACACTTTTATTTACTTATTGACTACTGCAGTGTAATAAATAAATCAGGCTCATTTCACTGACTTGTAAGATGCCATTTCATGTGACCAGACATTCCAGAATCCCCTGCTGCTGACATCAGTGGAGAACTGCAGGGCTGAGAGAGTCAATTGCCTTCAATGGCCTGCAGCGAATGTCAGAGTTTTTGTAAGCTGTAATCTTCAATTTGCTGGACTGCTGTTCTCCTGGGGCTAGATACACTCACAGAGGACTGTACTAAGCCCCATGAGCACAGCGGGACCAGCAAGCATCTGATTTTAGCTTACAAAATCTTTAACATGTATACTGCAGGCTATTGAAGACTATTGAATCTCCCAGCTCTGCAGTTCTCCTCTGATGTCAGCAGCAGGGGATTCTGGTATGTATGATTACACAAAATGGCATCTTAGAAGAGAGTAATAGTAGCCTAGTGCATTCTACTTTGCTGTAAGTAAAAAAAAAAATGTTTCTGTATGCAAAGTGCAAACTGGGATCAGCCTTACACTTGGGTGTGAGGATTTTATTGCTGACAGTTCCCCTTTAAAGAGCTACTGATGCCTCAAAAAAACTTTAAAAAACATAATAATTAGGTACAATTCAGCTTGCATTCCATTTATATTTTATATATTTTTCCTTCTCATAATTTATTACTAAAGAAATGTGTACAGATATATGATTGTTGACCCTTACAGTTCATTTTGAGTTCATCTGCCTCTATAGCTTACTCCCTACTTCAAGTCATAATCCTCTGTTGTGACATCACAGTCTGTTGCCATGGGAGTAACTGTGATCTCACAAGCAGTGCTCCATGACTTCAGGTAGGGAGAATGCGGCAGGAATAGATAAACTCTTAAGAAGCAGAGATCTTGTTTTCATGGAACTGACCTCACTCAAATAATGGGGAGGAGGGCTACAGAACTAATGGTAAATACAAGCTGGACAGTGCAGAAGTATTATATTTTGTTAAAGTTCTCCTGAATGTGTCACCAGCTCTTTAAGTCCTCTTAAGTCAACCCCCTAATGTAAAGGCCATCGCCTGTAGTTATGTGGGGGAAGAGCTCCTCCCCCACATCCTATTTAAATGAGCAGGCCACATCCGCTCTGCTTAGAGCAAGTCGCACTCGCTCGCTCTGCGTGGCGCTTCTTGGGCGGATCCTGCCCCCGCCCGCTCCTTTCTCTGATACTTTTTCTGTTTTGTGTTGGTGTTTTCCTTTTCTTCTCCGTTCCCTGCCCTTCCTTCCCATTTGTTTTGTTTCTTCTTTTGGGGAAGGGGTTGCCTCACTTCCATCCGCAGCACCTCAGTTTGTCGCTTCTCCTTCACTTGTTTCCCTTCCTCCAGGGACTCTCAGACTGCCAGCCCGCTCTCTTTCTCCGTGCCTCTTAATTTACTCAGGAGCTCTCTCTTATTCAACGGATATGCCAGTTACCACTACCATGCACTGACCTCTACTGCACCTGGGACGCCTGCACATCAGCAACTTAACTTCATATTATTTCCCTACATTCGGACACCTACTGCGCTTGTTCTGGGCATAGCTGACTAGTTACTGTTTGTGTTAAGAGACCTAGGCAACCATGAGAAGCCTAATCATGGAATTCGCATTGGATTTCACCGGATTACTCGCAGTTCACTCCTCTGTGCATGCAGCATGTTTATTGCCTTTTACCGCACCATCTCACCATGAAAGCCTACCTTGCAAACTTAGGGCATGCTCATATTGGAGGCTGGATGTGATAAATATGGCAGCCTCTGGGATATCTGCAGTAAGAGGTTACTGCGATAGTATGAAGGCATCCTCATACATAAGATTGCTCAGCCAGTCAGTAGAGAGATTGGACAGATACACACGGACTGTTCGCTTGTCAGAAGGGGATTTGTTCCATGGGATAAAGTGCACATGACTTCATTGATCTAGCCAGGCAAAGCCTTCTCCCTCAGCAACACCCAGCCATGTTACCTTCACCCGTTCAGTACATTTTCAGTCAGTTTCGATCAAGGGGCGCCTGGCCTTTGTAAGCTTCATGCACTGCTAAAACAGCAGCTACATTTCCCATATCCTTTATAGCCATTCTAGTTGCTTCTACCCCCATGTTAGCCCTTTAGGAAACGCATCTTTGGCACATTATTCATTCTTGATGAGCATCATTGCAAGGTATTCGGGCCACTAAGCAGCCATCTACTGTCAGATTTACAGCACAGGCCAGCTGTTTGGAGCTCTGTTTCATGTGTGTGTGTATATATATATATACAGGATGCTTTACTTAACAGCAGTCGCGTCCCTTACTGACAGGCTTCAAGACACTGTATCTATTGTGGGCATTTCTTATGCAAGCTCGCTTGGACTGCCAACTTGATGCTATTACTCAAGGTGTTTTCACCTTGTGACTCTCTACGCAGTACTGCAGCTGTTCTTCCACTGTCACATCTACATATATTCAACCGCACCTTGCCTTCCATCATTAATTAACTGTTCAGCGGGCAATCTAGACTTTTTGGAATAGTATATCAACGTACTCAACTTCTATCATATATCCCCCTTTAAGGTCCTATGGAAGCATCGTACAGGCCAATCCTCCCTCCTTATAAGCTAGTTCATGAATGCATATCGAACCTATATTAACCATCATTCTTATTACAACTTCTATGGGACCTACTTCTGTTTGTATGGCATTGCAGGGCTTGTTGCTCATTGACACAGGAGGCTTTCTTACTCGCTACTTATTCTACACTTAACTTACTACCAGCTGACCTACGTGGGGTTCAGCTGCGCACACTAGCTTACATGGGGCTAGCTGCCATTCTTTATTTACCTTGTCAACCGACCTTGCAAGGTCCAGCTGTATGCTAGCCTTCTCAGTTTAGCTATTATTTCTGTTTACTCACCAGCTGACCTACGCAGTCTCCAGTACCTCCTACTGTCCAGCTGCTGACTTACATGTGCTCTGCCCGCACTTCCTTATCTCGGTGGACTTAGCTCCCTTTCATTCACATGGTTGCTTCCTACAGAGCTGCTTCTTTCATTCAGTCCTACCTCTGAGTCATGCTTCCTACAGTTTGCCTTCCACTGGATTGTTTGGAATACATCATGATATTCGCCTCAATTTTCTTAGATGCTCCTCACCTTGCTACATCAACTCCTTCGAGTACTACTACTGTCTCCGCAATAACTTCCTCCTGAGCTTATTCCATACCACCTTCCTTATTTCAACTGATGCCTAAAACATTGATCTACTATGGTTTCCGGATACTTATTACCTCTGATCAAGTTGCCAACTCATCCGCCCAGGTCTCTTCCCTGCAATCTTTACCTTCCTCGATCTCCAGGATATGGCAGTCTACAGCACCTTTCATTGCAATCATAAGTCTGCATTCAACTAAAATATTACTCCGCATTAATCTACTTCAGGATATGCTACCATTTACAATACCTTTTACAATCTAGTCCTACTACTTCATCGCTATTTCTGCATGGCATTCAGTTCGACATTTCTATTACATTATCTACTACTCAACATCCTGCCTCACCCCTTGGGGCCAAAGGTCCCTTACTACGTTGCCATTATTTCTACATTACATGCAGCTAGACATTACTATTACTCTGTCTACCATTGCTCTACAACCTGCCTCACCCCGCAGGGCCGGAGGTTCACCTCATCGCACCCGAAGACCTGCGCCCGTGCAGGCCAGAGGTCTCTTGATCTTATATTACTACACTATATTCAACTGCTTCTATGACCTGCCTCGCCCATCGGGCCGGAGGTTTTACCTACTTCTGCTCTACACTTGTCAAGCCCAGCTTGTGGCTTGGAGGTTCGCATATTCTACTATACAGCTACCTGCAGCTGTGTCTGCCAGCCTTAGGAGCTCCTGTTTATTATGGACTCATATCTGGATTTGTTTAGCCGTTTGTCATCTGTCCTTGGATGCTTCTGTCTTGCCGCTTCAGTCACATGAATTACTGCTGCTACACTCCTTCTAGAACTTCGTTGAGCTTATCCTGAAGACTTTAAATCTCATGATTTGTGCACCAATGCTTTTTGGACTGTGATAATGCTACTTCATTCATCTCAGCCTCTTCAGCTATCACCATTATGACTCATAAGTTCGACTATCCAGGACTCGTCAGACTGTTCTCATCAAGTCAGTTCTAGCTTTGGTACCATTCTGGCTTCAAAACGTGGATGCATTCATTGCTACGCAACTATTCAGATCACCAGACAATGCTTCAATTTCATGCTGTTTCCAATTCCTCATGCTCCTCGCTGTATACCATGCATTAATTATAATATACTACTCCTCTGCTACTACGTCTACATCTTGCAGATTTATTACTACTACTACTACTGATCTACATACAGGTCCACTTCTTACCCTACTGCTCTTATTACCTGCTTCACCTTTACAGGGTCTAGAGGTTCATCAAGACTGATTCCCTATTCTACAATCTACTTCCCCCATTGGGATCTGGAGGTACATTTAACTTATGTCTACAAATTCGCACTAAGATCTATACCTAATTCACTTACCTGCTTCCACTCCAGATCAGAGATTCCTACTGCTCTGCCCTCTCCAGATCACGCAGCACGCACCCAGTTCTTATGCTTCATCACCAAGGCCTTCATTTCCAAAGCTTGCCAAGAGAAATATGAACTACCTTCCTCCTACTCTGGACATGGACACTTAACCTTTTGGTTACTGGTTCTCCTTGCAGAAGCTGTCCTCATCGCCGGAACATTCCACCAATGTAACTTTGACGCTTCTAATTATTATTATTAACCATGGATTCCAGTCTCCCACATTCTGCTCCGGACATGAACTCTCAGACTAGGATTTACTAGAAGGATGATGCTACGTTCACCAACTGGAATATTCTGTACTTATTCAGCTTTCACTTCACTGGATCAGGATCTCAAACTATGGAACTCGAATTAGCTTAATATTGTTATTTAGGATTATTCTCCCTTAGTATGCTCAGAAGGATGGGCAGGTCAGTAGCCATGGGTCCTCAGATGTTTCCCCCAAAGGGGGGGTTTCCTCTCCTGCATGCTAATGGTCACACTCTCTGGAGTTGGAGGAGATAATTGTTTGATATTATTATTCTTTTTGGGGGGGGTCTCATACTACTGGACTAAGCATTATTTTTATGGTGGGATACAGAGTAAGGCCAAACCAATACCAAGTCATAACACATTACTCATCAGCTCAAGTATCTAAGCACTTGCATAAGACTAGCCAGCTCACTTGTACTATAATCACTGACTGTATAACTATGTTCAAAGTACCTAAGCACTGATCAATTCAAACTGCTAAATATCTGATGAGCATTGTCCTACTTACTGATCTGGCCTCTGTATCCAAGCACAACCTACATTATCCAATTATAGAACGTAGCACAAGCACTGAGCTCTGAACCACACATAATTTAAATTTTGGAGGTACAAAACATGGAGAGTGCAACAGGAATATGTAACACATGACTTTGTTTTTAAATTGAAATTAGTGTCCATAACATTTCCAGCCACCACCCTCTAATTATTTTATTATTTATTATAGATTAATGTAGCCTATAAAAGAGCTATTATAGTTCAGTGTACTTACCAGAGTACACATATAGTAGCCAGTATATTCTAGCCCCTTCAAAAATGCTGCTCATAGGAGCCAATACATTATTTTAAAGTTATTCCATTTTCTTACTTTTTTTCTTCATTCCATGCTTTTAAAAGAGTTTCTTGATTTCATAAATTGGCTGAGCTGTGATAAGCCTGACCATGAATAACAAGGTGACACCTTCATAGGGCAGGTACCTACTCCTTCAATTTTAACATGCCAATATGAGATGTGATCCCACTGCTATCCCTAGCTAGCTTATGAAAAGACCATTCTCAGGCTTAATTTATTTTTTCTCATTTCTTTTAAATAGACTTTCATATAAAGACAAAAATATACATTTTATCCTCAGAGAGTACACAATTGTTTATAAAAGTATGTTCGTACAAACAACAAACAATAAGAACACCAACAGCCATGGGACCAACACAGGCAGTATTTGAGTTACAACTTACTATAGTCATCTTAGGGTGCTGGGTTTTGGCCTATACATAAGCAATGCATGCCAGCATAAGTCTCATACTAGAGTACCCACTCTGATCAGTGAGGCCTGTATGGGAAAGAGGGATTCTAGATAGGGACCACACTGGCCTTCAAACATGTCTTCTCTGCCCCTAAGTTGCTGGTTAAACAGAGAGGTGAGGGAAGGGGTGAGGGCAAAGAGAGCTGCGTTCCAGAGGTTCAGAAGGATTGGGAAGGAGGAGGACAGGGAGAAATATGCAAGATGGTCCAAGGAAGTGACCAAGAGGGTGAGGGAAGCTAAGGCCTCAAGGGAGCTAAGGTTAGCATAGGGAATTGTGGGGAAGGCTTTTCCAGATATGACAGAGAGAAAAGAAAGTGCAGGGATAACATAGTGAGGCTAAAGAGGGGTGGGAAGTGGGTGGAAAAGGGAGAGAAACAAGCAGAAGCACTAAATGAATACTTTTGCTCAGTATTCACACAGGAGAAGGGAAGACCACTACCACCTTGGACTGGGAGGGTGGGGAAGGGGGAAGAAGAGGTGATGGATGGAATGATTGAGGGAAGTAGAGTATTAGAGGGACTGAGGGCACTAAAAGTGGACAAGGCATCAGAGCTGGATGGTATCCTCCCCAGGGTGCTGAGGGAGATGGCGGAGGTGCTGGCGGCGGTGCTGATGGCTCTGTTCAGCACCTCCCTGGATACGGGATGTGTGCCTCAGGACTGGAGGATGGCCCATGTGGTGCCGATACACAAAAGCAGCCCAAGAGACAACCCTGGCAATTATTGGCTGGTCAGTCTCACTTCTATAATGGGCAAGCTTATGGAGACGATACTGAAGGAGAAGCTGGTATCATTTCTAGAGGACAATTACCTTCAGGATATGAGGCAGTATGGGTTCATATCAGGGAAGTCCTGTCAAACTAACCTAATACAATATTACGACAGGATAACAAGAGAGCTGGATAGGGGCCATGCAGTGGATGTCCTCTGCTTGGATTTCAGCAAGGCCTTCAATTCAGTACCTCATGGGCAGCTTGGAGAGAAGCTAACTGGTATGGGAGTGGGGGCAAACATGGTAAACTGGATTACAAACTGCTGCATGGGAGGTTACAATGGGTGGGGGTGGTGGTGGTGGTGGGAGAATTCTCAACATTTAGACCAGTGGCAAGCGGGGTGCTGTAGGTCTCAGTGCTGGGCCCAGTGCTATTTAGGCTCTTCACCTCTGACATCATGCATGGAGTGGTGAGCAGAGTGAGTCTGTTTGCAGATGATACCAAAATGGGTGCAGTAGTGGATGAGGAGGAGGGATGGAAGCAACTGCAGGGGGACCAAACCAAACTGGAGGGGTGGTCAGAGAGGTGGCAGCTGGGGTTCAGTGCAAAGAAGTGTAAGGTTATGCACTTTGGGGCAAAGAACCCAAGGAGACAATACTGGTTGGGGTGGAGTGAAGGTGGGGATCACTGATGAGGAGGAGGAGGAGGAGAAGGATCTAGGGGTGAAGGTAACAGGATGCATGAACAATTCTGCCCAGTGCAGGAAAGCAGCAGCGAAGGTGAACAAGATGCTGGGGTGTATAGTGAGGGGGTACTAATCCAGGTGTAGAGAGGTGATCTTGCCACTCTACAGGTCACTGGTCATGCCACACTTGGAGTACTGTGTGCAGTTCTGAGGCCATACCTCAGGTGGGATATCAAGCTACTGGAGGGAGTGCAGTGGAGGGCAACAGGGATGATACAGGGAATGGAGGGGAGAGACTATGAAAACAGGCTGGGGGAGAAGGGGGATAAGAGGGACATGATCAGAACTTTCAAGTATCTGAGGGGAATCAACAAGGATGGAGCTAATGGGGTTTTTAAACTGAGGAAGGGAAGAGACACTAAAGAGCAAGGGCTAAGAATAGAGGGAGGAAGATTTAGGAGGGAGATGAGGAGGCATTACTTCACAGAGAGAGTGGTGTTGAAGTGGACTGCCCTACCAGAGAGGGTGATATCATGCAAAACTGTGGTTAGCTTTAAAAGGGCATGGGACAGAAAACGGGAGATTATGGGTGGGTGAGGCTGAGAACGGCTGAGGGTGGACAAGAAGGGAGGGGGGTGGGGCAGCTGAAACTTAGGGGAGCTAGTTGCACACTCGAGCAGACGTTGATGGACCAGGAGGTCTGTTTCTGCTGGCACATTCGTATGTTTGTATGATATGCCAGTCATTCTAATGACAATATTTTAATCAACAGATCCTGTTACACAGAAACGGTGGGATGTTGATGCGGAACTCAGGTGTTCTGACACCATTCAGAACATAATTTGACAATCTTAGCATAGGGTGACCAATCTTCATCACAGTTATGTTGGATACAAGACAGGACTGACACTGCCATTCTTCTATCTCAGCAGGAGTCAGTGCCTGTTTGGATTAAGCAAACAGATACTTTATTAGAAGAAGGGGGTCTCATTTAAGTAAAAAAAAAGAAGAAAGTCACTGTGTGTTTCTCTGAGGAAGGGGGCTGTATCAGCTTAATTTACTGAGTCAGGAGCAGAGGGTGAATCTAATTGGGGGTGTGGCTTAGGAGTACAAAAGCAGGTGTCTCCAATTACAGCTTCCTGCTGTTTTTGACAGAGGAGAACTTTACTTTCAGAGCAAGAAACAGCAGTCTAGAACTACAGCTTTTTTACTAATTGCCCTCCTTCCCACCCTAAGCCTGTTCTACTTTTATAGTCACTGGATTTGGCTGACAACAGGAACTTCCTGTTTGGCAGTAGAAAGAGAAGGATCACTGAGACACATTAGTTTCATCAGCCTTGAAGGAACCTAAAAAAATAACTCCCCCCCCCCCCGGCTGCTGGAGGTCTGAATCCAAGCACGGAAGAAGGAGACTACTGAAGGCTACAGGAAGTTCCTGTCCCAAAACAGCAAGCGCGAGAGTTGTAGGGGCACATAGGCAGTAGGAAAGTAAGTATAAAAATAAATAGAGGGAGGAGACAGTAAGCATACAAAGCAAAAGGAGAGGGGTCACAACATAAGTCAAGATGGGAGTGGTGCAGTGCAATGGCTGTGGGGCAGCAGTGTTCCGGGAGATATTCTGGAGTCTACGATGCTGCCCTGTTTGTAGGCACCTCTCTGGTCTGAGGGAGGAGGTTGTCCATCTCCAGGCTGACCTGGCTAGGAGTCATGAAACCTCTTCCACCACCCAGGGACCACCAGGGCCACCACCGCTATCTCAGAGGTTGCCAAGAAACAGGAGCGGTTTGGACCAAGGTGGGTTCATGAAGGGAGAGGGTGGTGGAACAGAGGTGCATGCCTCCAGCTGTACCTCTCCACAGTTCATATGCTGTTCTGGCAAAGAGTGGTTCCTCTATGGAGGCACCTGCAATGGAGACCAAGGAGGATGCTGGGAACCTCCACAGAGAAGACTCTCAAGAGGTTGGCACAAGACCCCACAGGGGAAGAAAACAACTCCTGGTGGGGACTTGATCATTAGGGGGTAGAAGTGGGGGAGGAAGGGGATAGGGAAGTAAGGTGCCTGCCTGGCGCCACAGCTCGGAGGAACAGGAAGCAAATCCTCAGGATCGCGGGAGCAGCTGCATGAGGGAGGAATCTGGATGTCACTGTCCACCTAGGGACAAATGACCTGGCTGTGAAAGGGATCAAAGCAGTGCAAGAGGAGTTTGTAGAATTGGGGAAGGGCCTTAGACAAGTAGCATGTATGGTAACCTTCTCGGAGGTGCTGCCTATCTATGGCAAGGATGATGCTAAGGTATTCCGCACCATGGGATTTAATGAATGGTTGAAAAACTGGTGTGGAGCTCAGGGTTTTAGCTTCATTGGGGACTGGGGAGCCACCTGAAAGGATGCAGGCCTATACTGGTGCAATGGTCTGCATCTGTCTGAGGGGGGGACTAAGGATCCTAGGTGATTAGTTTAAATGCTTCATTGGCAAGCATTTAAAGTAGCCAAGAGGGGAGGCACTGAAAAGGAGCAGGGAAATCCCAGCCTCCCCCCACAAAACACAGCAGTTAGAGAGGTAAACACCAAGGTAATGAAGCCAGTAGGGAGCAGGACAGGGGTAAATGCAGAAAAAAACAATAAGGACAGGGATGGGGCTAAAAGGGGTAAGGCCATAAAAAAAATGGAAGGTGATGAGTACCAATGCCCGCAGTCTGTGCAACAAGCTCCCTGAACTAGTACCCTTGATGGAAGAGGGATGCCTGGATATTGTGGCAGTCACTGAAACATGGTACACAGAGAACCATGAGTGGGATGTCAACATACCAGGATACACAGTCTACAGGAGGGACAGGGTGGGTAAAAGAGGAGGAGGAGGAGGAGTAGCTCTCTATATAAGGGAAGGAATTAAAGCAACAGAACTAAAGAGGAAACCGGAAGTTGATGAGTCACTATGGGTCACCCTGGAGACAGGAAATGGCACCACAATCCACATGGGGTTGTGTACAGACCCCCATCTCGGGGGGGGGGGAATGGACAAGGAAATGATAGAAGGTATCCTTAAAGTGGCAGAAAAAGGGGAGATATTGTTGATGGAGGACCTGAATATGCCAGATATTAACTGGAGCACTTTTACTGCAGGCACATCCAAGAGCAGGGTCATTCTTGATGCCCTACAGGGAGCATGCCTCAGATAGCTAGTGTTGGAACCCACTCGGGAGGGAGCAATCTTAGACCTGGTACTCTCAAATGGGGAAGGAGAAAGGATCTCAGATTCAGAAGTGGGTAGCCATCTGGGAACAAGTGACCACCAAACAGTGTGGTTCACAATAAACACAGCCATAGAGTCAAGCCATACAAAAACAAGAGTAATGGACTTTAGGAAGGCTGACTTTGGGAAAATGAGAGAGTGTCTCAGAAAAGCACTAGCAAATGGGCAAGAAGGAGGGATGCAGGAACAATGGGGAATACTCAAAACAGCCATCGCAGAGGCAACAAGCCTTTTGTGTGAAGCAAATCAATAAAACAAAATGAAAGAAAAAAGCACAATGGTTCTCAAAAAAAGGTGGCAGGGACGATTAAGGAGAAAAGGATAGCATTCAGGAAATATAAGGAAACACAGAAGGAGCAGGACAGAGAACTTTATCAGTTAAAGCAGAAGGAGGCAGGGAAGGCAGTCAGAATAGCAAAGGCACAAACTGAGGAAAAGATAGCCAACTCTGTTAAGAAGGGGATAAAACCTTTTATAGGTACATTAGGGAGCGAAGAAAGACCAAGGGAGGGATACAGAGACTTAATAAAGTGGAGGCAATGTGGGCAGAGGGTGGCAGTGAAAAAGCAGGGATACTGAACAAATATTTCTGCTCAGTATTCACAACGGAAGAGGAAGGGGAGGTACCTAAACCAAACAAGAGAGAAACTCTGAATAGGGGGGTTGATACCAGTCCATTCACAGAAGAAAGGGTTTTGAAAGAACTCTTGAAACTGAGGGTGGACAAAGCAATGGGGCCTGATGGGATTCACCCAAGAATTCTAAAAGAACTAAGGGTAGAACTAGTAACACCACTGACTACTTTCTTTAACAAATCATGGGAGGATGGGGTGGTACCTGAAGACTGGAGGAGGGCAAATGTGATTCCACTTCACAAAAGTGGGGGCAGGGCAAAGGCAGAAAACTACAGACCAGTTAGTTTGACCTCAGTGGTAGGGAAAATGATGGAATCATTTCTGAAGGAAAGCATTGTTGAGTACCTAGAGGCTAGTGGGGCACAGGACCCAAGGCAGCATGGTTTCACAGCAGCAAGGTCATGTCAGACGAACCTAATAGATTTCTTTTACTGGGCGACCAAAGTAGTAGACCAGGGAGGGGCTGTGGATATGGCCTACCTAGATTTTAGCAAGGCATTTGACATAGTCTCACACAAAAGATTAATATACAAGTTAGCCAGTCTTGGAGTGGGTCCCAAGGTGGTAGCCTGGATAAAGAACTGGCTGGACAACAGAACACAAAGGGTAATAGTAAACGGAGTCCACAGTGAAGAAAGGAGGGTAACTAGCAGGGTATCACAGGGTTCGGTACTGGGACCGGTCCTCTTTAATGTCTTTATAAGTGACATTGGAGAGCACCTGGAAAGACAGGTATCTCTCTTTGCAGATGACACAAAGATCTGCAACAGGGTTGATTCACAAGGTGGGGTGGAAAGAATGAAAAGGGACTTGGCAAGGTTGGAGGAATGATCAGATATGTGGCAGCTCAGATTCAATGCAAAGAAGTGCAAGGTAATGCATCTGGGAAACAAAAACCCAGGGAAGATTACATAATGGGGGGTTAGTTAATAACAACAACAAAAATCGAAAGAGACCTAGGCGTAATTATATCAGATAACCTAAAGGTGGGCAAGCATTGTGAGAAGGCAGTAAGGAGGGCTGGGGGGATACTGGCATGCATAGGAAGAGGCATCAACAGTACAAAACAGGAAGTTGTTATCCCTCTGTACAGACAGTTGGTGAGACCCCATGTGGAGTACTGCGTGCAGTTCTGGAGACCCCATCTCCACAAAGACATTGACAGAGTGGAAGCTGTTCAGTGTGGCTCAGTTGGTAGCACATCCGTCTCTGGACCAGAAGGTTGTGGGTTCTTGTCCCACACCGGGATTGGACTTGCACCTAAAAATCACTGGCATCCGAGTGCAGTATTGGGGGGGTGCTGTACTGCTGGGGTGTGCCATCCTTCGGATGAGATGTTAAACTGAGGTCCCTTCTGCCCATCCTAGTGTTTACCTGGTGGGTATCCAGGTGGAAGTAAAAGAACCCAGGGCACTCTTCGCAAAGAGTAGGGAACATTCCTGGTGTCCTAGCCAACATTCCCCTTCCCATAAACTGGTTCATGCAATTATCCAGGCTGTGTGTGGGTGATGATGTGCGATATGGCCGCCACCACACATTACCAGTCTAGCATTGATTGTAAAGCGTTTTGGGATGTATGAAAAGCGCTATATAAATGCTGATTCTTCTTCTTATTATTATTTTGAATGATTAAAGACCTTCAGTGGCTTGGCTTGGCTGTAGTCTTCTGTCTTTTTTCCCATTGAACCTGGGACTATAGAATCTTCTGACATCAATGAAGCAGTGCAGGCTGGATCCTCCTTGCTTGATGTCGCAAATCATCAAAAATCACTTATCAGGATGTTGGGAAAAATCAGGCAACAAGATTTCAACAGTTCAGCAGCACACCAGTTTGTAGGAAAGGATTTCTCTGTGGATAGCAAAATTGTTTTGGTACTGGATTCTGTGACTTTTTCCTGTTTCAGTTCCTTTCTGCTCTCAAACCTGCAACTCTGGACTCACTCTTATCCAACAGCACTACAGGCTTGCTTTGGGCTGGTGAATTTCAAAGTCAGTCTCCTGTTTAGGCTTTTATTATAAATTCAAAACCTTACTTCAGTCAATACTCAGTATGTAAAACATAGGCCTTGCTTCATCCAGTATTGGAAAAAGTCTCTTCTGTAACAAGGAGTTGCAGCTGGACCTCATTACAATGTTGAGTAGACTTTCAAGCTTGTACTTAATGCCCCCTTGTGGACACAAAGGCTTAACTCAGATGCTGGGCCTGGCAGGTGTAGCTTCAGGCTTTTGGCCTAGTAAAAGTCCAAGATAACAAGAATTTTCCAGTCAGACCAACATAGATCCATCCAGCACCAGGATTCAGGTAGTTCTGAAGTGTGCTCGGCCAAATTTGCCTATATGTTTCCACATTGAGTGACATCATCACCAAACTCTGATTGGTCCTTGTAGATGATATAGGATGACATTTACCACCACCCAGAAATATATATATTTTTTTTAAAAAAGACTTCAGTCTAAGACAACGTTGTTGTATAAAATGATTTTTCTTTCTTGCATCTATGGGCACTCTGGCACATACGTAAAACTTACATATTTAGATGCAGCTCAAAATCAGGATTTATTTAAGACCAAACATGATAGTGTTAATTCTAATATAAGACCTGCAGTTTATAAAAACCTTATAAAACTTTTAGTTTTATGTATATCTAAAAAGTGTTTACTGATTTCAGAAGTACATTTTTGTTTGTTCAAAAGGATATACTGGTATGTCTTGCTTATCTGCCATTCTTACACAGTCTATAACAAGAAAAACTTATTTCTAAAAGTGATTCTCTTTGTCTGTGTCAATTGGTGCATGACATCATGGAGCCTGAAGTTCCTTAGGAAACTCCACAACACAAAGCGACTAGACTCTGCAACCAGGCACTTTATTAAATGATAGGTCTCTAGAAAGGTCAGAAGGTTAGCTTGCTTTTGCCACCAAACTTGTTTTATTTCTGACAGTTCTGGTGCTACACAATTTTATAAATAGCAAACATTACACAGCTCTTCCAGACCTGAGATTCAGCCATTTCAGACATCCATACATTTCATATTAAGCTTGTGAATTTGGGCTTTGTAGTATTTTAATCCTTTTTTCCATGAATAAAAGTGCCTCAGTTCCATGAAAGCTAATGTATTTCAATCTCTGTTAGATTTCTCGTGTACCAGGAGTTGGTTGGCACACAAAAACAGGTCCATCTATCACTGTCAGGACCATAGCAACATTTTATAGGTTTCATAGGTAAAACAAAGCTTTTTAGACTTTCATCCATAATGCTTGCCACGTGCATAAGACCTATAGTATCACTCCCTTTATTTTATAATGTTTGCCCAATTCAGTTTTAAAGGCTGTCATAGTTTGACTACCTACCATTGGCAGTGAATTCCAAATATGGACAACTCGCTGAGTGTACCAGTTCTTTCTTTTAAGTAAATTCCATCTGCCCAATTTTAATTGCAATGTATGTACTCTAGTATCATAGGGCTGTGCTTTCAATTCCAACCCCAGGTTGTCCCATAATGTACGGTTTGTGAAAGCCCAGTAAAGCAACACATATCCCCACTTAATCTCCTATACCTGAGAGAATGCAGGTCAAGAGCCCTCTGTCTGTCATCATAAGTTAGATGCTTCATACCTTCAATAGATCTTGTTACCCTTCTTTGCACTCCCTCCAATCTGTCTATATCTTCTTTTCTATATGGGGCCCATACCTGGGAATAGTACTCCATTTGTGACCTCACCAGTGATCCATACAGTGGCAACAACACCTCTCAGCTTCAACTCCCTATATGTCTAAGAATGCAGTTTAGTGTACTGTTTGCTTTTTTATGACCTTTTCACAATATGTATTAAAGGTTAAATCATTTTTTATTGTTACTCCCAAGTCCCTCTCCTTTGTTGTGGTTACTAAGGAGTAATTGTCTAATGTGTATGTCCAACCCAGGTTTTTTCACCCCATGTGCATCACTGTACACTTGCTATTATTTAGTTGCAATTTATTTTTACATGTCCAATTCTGCATGTAATCCAGTGCCTCTTGAAGAGATCTACAATCCTCTGCTGTATCCACTACTGCCCCAAGTCTGCAGTCATCCTCAAACTTTATTGTCCATATACAGTATTTTCACATTCATATTTCAGAGATGTCACATATATATTGAAAAGACAAGGTCCTAGCACTGAGTCTTGCAGCACCCTGTTGGCCACCGTAGTCCAATCCGAGAGTACCCCATTCACTGAAACCCTCTGTCTCCTCTCCTCCAGCCAGGCCGCTATCCATTTAACTATATTAATATTTAGTCCAGTGTCCCTTAATGAGCAAACCAGTTCTTTATGGGGTAGTTTATCAAAAACCTTGGAGAAGTCAAGGAAGAAAATGTCCACTGCTTGTCCTGCATCCAATGCCTTACTGACTCGTTCATAAAATTGCAACAAGTTGGTCTGGCATGATCTAGCTTTTGTGAAACCATGCTGAGATGGATTGTGCATATTGTTTGTACCCAGCTGTGCTAAAATTAGATCCTTTAATGTTCCCTCCAGTAGCTTACCCATAACTGAGGTCAAACTCACTGGCCTATAGTTTGCCAGATCAGTCATAGCTCCCTTTTTATAGACTGGGATGACTGTTGCTTCCCTCCAACCTTTTACCACCACACCCCAATCCAGTGAAGCCTGAAAGACATATGTTGGGGGGGGAGCTATTTGGTCTGCTAATTCTGTAATGAATCTAGGGTGTATACAGTCCAGTCCTGGGGATTTGTTTTTATTTAATTTTTTTCTTCTGTCCATAACATCCTGAAGCTCAATTTGTATTTAGCTCTGTATAGACTTCGCCTCATCTACAGCATGTATGGTTACTGGGTTGGGGTTAAAAACTAAGCTGAAGTGATTTTGTATGTCTGCGGCTCCCTTAGAGTCCACTGTCCTGCCCTCCTTGTCCTTAAAGGGTCCTATAGATTTCTGATTGCACCTTTTATTATTAATGTATGAACAGAAGGCTATATAATTGTCACTTGTATCTTTGGCCAGTTTTAACTCATATTTAGCTTTTGTTTTTCTTATTTCTTTTTTTACTGCTTTTACTGTCTCCTGATATCTGTGTTGTTTTCCAGTGTCAATTTCCTTTTTAAATTTGCTTATACATTTTATTCTTGTAATTTGTATGTTTCTATAATTTGGTGGTCATCCATTTTGGGGTTATCCCTTTATCTGAGTATTTTTCTTTATAGGGGAAAGTGCTCATTTATTTCAAACCATACTTTGTTAATCAACAACTTCCACACATCATCCAGTGAACAGTTGTGAAACTCTGAAACCCAGTTCCATTTTGCTAGACTAGCTCTCATTGCTGGGAAATTAGCCCTACTAAGGATAAGGATTTTTGTAACCCCCATCTGGTTTTTAATGGATTCATTAATGTTGAAATATACAATCTGGTGGTCGCTGTTACTTAATGGTGCATCAATTTTGATGTTATTGATCGAATCCCCCATATTAATCAAAATAATCTCAAGAATATTTTCACCTCTTGTACAATCTTTCACCATTTGAACCAGCCCTAGTTGATCAAACAGGTCTAAATAGACCCTGTCCTTTTTTATCTTTTAAGCCTTAGTTTCAGGCAGGAAGCTCATCTGCCTTATATAGGAGAAGAGGTACTTATCAAGGTAAAGCAGAGAGGGACACTTTTTTCTTTTTTTTTTTTCACTTTGAAGGCAGCATTTTTCTTTTGCTTTTAGTGTTCATTTGGCTATTAGTTTAACCAGAAATGTTTATAGCATACTTTATAATTAAGCCCTTATAAAGAATCTAAAATAATAATTAATACTTAATAAGAATAGGATAATAATATTATAATAATAAAATATTTTAAATCAACTTAGTTTTGTTCCTACAGATCTCCCCTTGTCACTGTTCCCATCTTCAGATATCTGGGAATAATTCTGGACCAGTCCCTAACCTACACAGATCACATTGCCTCTCTGATCAGGCGTGTCAACCAGAGGATAGTGCTCTGCTATCGCTTGATGGACCAACTCTTGCCAGAAGCCAGCCTTGCTATTGCCCGTGGCAATCTCCTCCCCCTCCTTGACTATGGCTGCCCACTGTACTTACTCCCTCACCTCCATTACTAATCTGAACCACCTGGATGCTACCTACAATTGTATATGCCACCTTGCCCTCCATGCCCCTGCCCTCACTCACTACTGCTGTTTTTATCAGTCCCTTGACTGGCTCTCTCCACGAGTGCGGCGTTCTTATCTGATGGCTCGGACCATTGCTGATACCTTGCACAATCCCTCCTACTCTTCACTATCCAGTGTTATCCTACCCAGAACCTACTGCCACAATCTTCTTCAATCTTCCCACCTCCAACTAGAACATCCTAACATGACTATGAGGATGGGCCTAAGAGCCTTCTCATGAGCCAAACCCTTACTATGGAATGACCTCCCCTCCTCCCTACATTCCTCTGATCCCCCTCTAAATCTAAATTCCCTATTAAGTATGTAATTTCTGTCCTCCTCAACCTGCGTCTGCCTGCAGATTGCTAACATGGGTATACCTCCCTTGCAGCCCACCCTTACCCCTTCTCCCTCTAGTGCTCTGTTCTCCTCTCCTCTCCTGCCCTGAGTACTGGCTCACAGAGCATTCTTTCTATCCTGTAATATGGCTTTGTTTTTATGTCTGTTTCCTGTTAAACTTTGTGTATCTCCAGGTATTTTAGTGGCTCTGCTGATGTTTAACATTCCTATTGTTGAATGATGGAGCAACTTTACCGTGTTTACCTATATTTTATATAACTTGGTATGCTCAACTGTTGATGTGTCTAGTACTGTTTATGTTATATTTTCTTTGTTTGTTTGACCTACACTGATTCCCTGCTATGTTCCCTGTATGATCTACATTGTTCTCACTGTATGTTACGTTGTTTGTGCCAGTTTCTGGCCTGAGCCGTGCCTGAAAAAGGTCTTCAGACTAGTGTACCAACTCGGTTATCAAATGAATAAATGAATAAATAAATAAGTACATACATAAATAAATTTATATAGTATATGGTTACCCTTTGTTATGTATAAAAATCAGCCTGCTCAAAATCCTTGTTAAGCACATTCTAACCCATTATGCATATTCTAAAGTGTTGTTATGCGCATTCCGAATGGTTGTAATGCACAGTTCAAAGGTCATACAATTTTAAATTTCTCATCTATGCTACACCTAGTTACTTACTAACCACCCAGTGCCCAAATGCATACCTTTTACCTTTCAAAAGTCTGGAAATTTGATTTTGATATGGGAGTAGAACAAAGAAATGGCAAGATTTTTTGGTTTCACTTCAGTGAGGGTCCGTCACTCTAGTGTAAAAAACCATATACTATAAAAAATAAAATATGGTCAATCACACACAACTCGGCATGTCTTTCCATCTCGGGGTTGAGATGACAGCATGGACTTCTTGAGCTTCGCTCTCGAGGGTCATATGCTGTCATTTCAACCCCTCAATGGAAACACAGCCTTGTTTTGTATGGTTGCCCATACATTATTCTCTATATAGCCCATCCATGAGATGGAAAGTGTTTGTCAACATGCTATATCAGCCTGTATGGCAGTGAGTACAGTCTTGCAATTTGGGGACTAGAGTAAGGAGAAGGTGCCCACCTAGATTCCAAAATATTTTAAAGAGCAGCTGACTCAAAAAAAAAAAAAACAGCAGAAAACATAATATTAGGTACATTTCAGCTTGCATTCTATATATGTATTTTATAGATTTCTTCTCCCTGTTATTTATTACTGAGGAAATCTGCATGAATACATCATTTTTATCTCTTAGAGTTCATCTGCCTCTATAGCTTACTCCCTACTTCAGATCATAATCCTCTGTTGTGACATCACAATCTATTGCCATGGGGGTAACTGTGATGTCACAAGCAGTGCATTATGACTTCTGGTAGGGAGAAAGCAATGGGAATAGATGAACTCTTCAGGAGCAAAGATCCTGTTTTCATGAAAATGACCTCAGAAATAAATAATGGGGAAGAGAAATACAGAACTAATGTGAAATGCAAGTTGGACTATCTCTAAATGTTATGTTTTGTGAAAGTTCTCCTGAAGGTGTCAGCTGCTCTTTAAGTAAGACGTGACCAGCTTGTATTGTGTTCATACCACTTCCCTCCTCCACCCCATTAATCAGCAAGCATCAGCTCAGATTTTTCCAAATTTATTTTGTATCCAGAGAAGAGAAACTTTTTCTATCACTTTCATGATTGTCAGTAGGGATTGTTTAGACTGTGTGATGAACAAAAGAATATCATCTGCATATAATGCTATCTTGCAGGAGTTCTACTTCTTCATGCACCCCCACAATCTAAGGACATCTATGGATGCATTCTGCTAGTGGCTCTATGACCAAAGCAAAAAGAAGAGGTAAGAGGGGGCAGCCCTGTCTTGTTCCCTATGGAGTGCAAATTCTTCAGAAAGGCCCTCATTGACCAATACAGAAACCAGGTGATACAGTGTCCACAGGTAAGGAGGGGGGTGCAAGTTGAGGGTTTGCTAACCCAAGTGAACCAACAACAGGGCAAAAGTTCAACCGCACTCTGGAGCCCTCTGAGGTTTGATAAAGACAGTCAACCTGAAGCACAAATGCACCAGGAATCTGGGTTGTTCAAAAACAGTATCACATTTATTGGTGAAATTTTCATTTCATTTTTATTTTATACTGAAAGGTCTGTGGGCTCAGAACCCATTTTCATGGATGTCCAGTGTTTGCAATATACAAAAACACACAATATAAGTATTACAACACATAAATACAAAACATAACCTGGATCATTTAAAACACTTACAAGCAGAGTTTTTCAACAAATTACCCCTAAGTGATGTTTTAAAGGTGTGCATCTCTGAGCAGCCAACAATAATGCTAGACAGTTTATTATAACGTACCACTGGAGAAACGGGTAAGGAGTTTGGGCATATTTGGTATGATAATAAGGTACTAAAAAGAATTTCTACACTGTATTCTTGTATATCCAGATGAGTTATTTTTAACAAATAAACTAACAATACTGCTTGGTAGGAAACCCAATTGGATTTTGTGGAAGAATAGTAGAGATATTAGGTTAAATCGCTCAGCTAAACAGTAAAAGGGCTTGTATAAGAGACAATGATGAATGAACCTAGAATGACCTGTAGCAAAACAAAGAATTCTATGGTATGTGGACTTTAGTTTACGCAACATTTTCCTGAAAAAAATGAATATATCACCAAACCATAATCTAAAACTGACAATAGTAAACTATGTGTAACCATATGTCGTTTGATTTGTGAGATTACTTCATATTCTATATATAAGAAGCCAAGTCTCTTATGTAATTTGTTAATCAAATCAGTGATATGTTGCTCATAGGTTAAGTGCGTATCAAGGATCAAGCCAAGATACTTAAAAAAGAGATATCACTCAATAGGACTTCCTAAGTTATCAATTAACAACAACTCAGGAATGAAAGTTTTCTTGATACTAGAAAAAAACATTGATTTTGTTTTAACAGAATTTAATACCAGTTTGTGTGATTGAAACCAATGATGCAAGAGACTGAAATCAGATTGCAAAATAGTTTGTAGTGCTAATGGGTTATTTCCAGAACAAAAAAGGAAAGCGTTGCCTGCATACAAAATTAATTCGGTATGTTTAAAAATCTTTGAGAGTGAATTAACAAAAAGAGAAAACAGCAGTGGTCCCAGTATTAAGCCCTGTGGGATTCCACACCTTAGGACTGTTTCAGTAAAGAATGACCCATCAATTACCTCCTTAGAGAAATGAACATCAGGCAACAATTTCTGGAGCTCAGCATGGTCCACCAGATCGAATGCCTTGGTGAGATCCACAAAGGCTGAAGCAACATATTCTCCTTCATCAATTGCTTTGATGACATGGCCTGAGAATCTCACCAAGGCAGTCTCAGCATGTTTAGGGTGGAAACCATGCTGAGACTCTGACCATAGTTCGTCCTTCTCTAAGTGTTCAATCAGCTGGTCAGAGACTATCTTTTTGGACAGTGGAGCTAGTAATGAAATAGAACAGAAGTTGTTCAAATTGGATTTAGCTACTGCGTTAAAAATGGGCTTCACTGTTGCACATTTCCATTTACTAGGAAAAACGTTATGACATAAAGAAAAATTAAAGAGTTTAATGAGCTGAGGAACAATAAGATGGTTAACTCTCTTTAATATCCGATAATCACCATTATCAATTCCAAGACAAGGTTTGGAATTAATTTTGGAAATATAATGGTAGATATATTAGACTGTAAGATAGCAGAAATAAAAACTAGGAATAGTTTTTCCTGTATCATTCATAACATTCTTACTGAACGCTAAGGTAGCTCCAGTTGTGTTATGTACTATATTTTTTCTAAATTTGTGAAGTGAGTATTAAAAACTTCAGCCACCTTAATTGGATCAGTTATTACTTAGTTCTCAAGTTCAATAACATGATTTTCTGGCCCTTTTGATTTTCCCAAAATTAAGTTAAGTGTTTTCGATGTGGCCTTAGAGTTACCTTTATTTTCTGTAAGTTTATGTGTGAACAATTCTTTCTTGCTGGCACAAATGGCTGACTGACTTTTATTTCTAAGTTCTTTGTATTTCAGTTGATGCGTTACCTGTTTTGTCTTTCTAAATAGCTTTCAGGCTTTGTTACATGATCTAATTTGTTCACACTGCTTAGGTGGGGTTTTCTTGTACACTTTATTTCTGCACTGGGGGACTAGGGCATCTCTCAAGAGTGCCCTCTAAGCCACTACCTCTACTCCCAGCCTGAAACCTTTGAACCACTGGGAGACATGCTGCTGAGCACCCCCTCCTGACTCAGGATACCATCCAGCTGCCCGGATCACCCCCCCAGGGGAAGGCCCACCTTACCTACCTGGTTGCCTTTCTGTAATTAGAGGGATGGTCCTAGGTCCAGATCGTGGGGCTCAGGAGAGCCAGTGGTTGGCAGGTCTAGTGTCGGGATGTGGGTCTGGGCTCCTGGGGCCTCCATCACCTCCCTTAGTCCACCAGGGATTTTCTTCACAAGTTTCCCCCTCAGAACATAGTATGTAATGGCTCCTGTGCAGCTATCCCACTGCGCCACTTGCCGTTGGAGCTTGCCGTCGTCCCGGCCCCTCCTACATCCCATGCGCTTGTGCTGCCTCCGGTCTCCACCAGAGGCTGCTACAGTGCTGGGAACCCCCTATAACCCACCCTGGGAGAGGAGAACAGTCCTCCAGATGCTCAATCCTCTCCTTCCCCTGCCAACTCCCGACGGCCCAGGTCCGTTCCCGAACCCGGGTTGCTAGCGTTTCATGAGGTGTGGTGTTCAGCACCTCAACCCTCAGCACCACTGGGCTGGCTCTTGCAATTTAGGTGTTATCCAGACTTTATTATCACCCTTGATCCTAACTGTTTTAAGGGGAATCAGCTTGTCAGATATTGCTAGAAATTTAATACAAAAGGTATTATAGGCTTTGTCTATATCCTGGATACTATCCAGAAATGACCAGTCTATAGAAATTCACCCAAAATTCATACAAACAAACCTCACAGACAATTGATCAATACCCTCACCACTGATGCCCTATAAAGAAGCTTAACAAATGCCAAAAATGAGTCCCTCAGACCAAACCGCTCCAGTATAAAAACCATATATTGCCATTCCACTCTAGCAAAGGTTTTCTCTGCTCTGGATTTAAGTATATACAAAACCCTTGTTTCCTTCTCTTTCTCCCCAGCCCTCCCTCTGACCAGGCTGAAAGGGTGCAGCCTTTCTCCTGTGGTGCTTCCAGCATTTCAGCCACCACTACCACCCCCCCCGGACCTTCAGCCGTATTCTCTGGACCCCAGGTATGCCTCAGCTCCTCTGCCACTGCAGAAGCCACCTCGGAACACCAGAAGAGCTTTCCTTACTTTGAATTAAGGGTGCTTCTGTGGCTTAAACCTGATTGGCCATTTCTCAGCTTCATTTGTGTGCTGATTGTCCCTTTCTCTCTATGCCGGCCCATTCTCTGTATGCCCTGTACTCTGTGGCTTGCGCAGATTTACTTTTTTCTGTGAGCTTATTTTAACAGGAAAGGCTGCTCAATTCTATTTTTGCTAAGACTGCTGAAATTTTACTGCTTAAACTGATGGGCTGGAAAAAAAAAAGTGTCCAGTTTCCCATTTGCAAGTTATATCCACCTACCCCAAGAGTTCACTGTTTTTTTCTTCTTCACACACACACTGAGTATTCCTCTGACATTCTTTTGCATAGCTCTTGCTCAGGTTTGGTGTGCTTTGACTGGGAGTGGAGTGTGCTGTGACCTCTTGTTTTATAGGCGGTAACCCTAACCACCCACACGATCCCTATGGCCAGCTACTGTTATCCCACACTCATGCCCTAAGCATGCTACCACCATGCTCACTTGCCCATGCTGGGACTGCCTCTCCACTGGCCCGGTCATAGACAATGACTCAAGCCAACCCCTTCCTCCTTCAAGGTGCACTACAGTGCTCTCTCCCTCGTTGGGAGCCACCTCAACTGTGCCCATTACACACCTGCAGAACTCAATACCATCCCTACCCCCACATCCGTTGTTGACCTTCCACTCATCCTCATGACCTGTCCCCTTCGCTTCTACCACACCAAGTCGTGGACTCACTGAGGCCATGTCCAGGAGCACAAGGCACTATCCATGACTCGACGGCACCTCATGAAGCTCATCCTACTACTCCTATTATGTTCAGGAAATATTGAAGAAAACCCCAGCCCCCTCCCAGCCCCATCATCACCCCCATGGACTTCGCCTCTGCCCTGGTCTCAAACTAATGCTAATAAATGCAAGAAGCCTGATCAATAAAATCGACCAACTACAAGTTTGGGCTGCTCAAATCAAGCCAGACCTCATCGTCATAACCGAATCCTCTCTGCAGCACTCTATCTCAGACCAAGCTGTAGCTATTCCTGCCTAAAACCTACACCGCGCAGACAGGCCCCTCAAGGGGGATGGCATGATCATCTATTACAAAGATAAATTTAAAGTTTCTGATATCCAGACTGCTTCTGTGTCTAAAGAGTACAAATATGTATCACTAAAACTCCATCTCCCATCCTCCGAAGTCCTCCACATCATCGGCTGCTACAGACCCCCCTCTGAGAGTAATGCAGTTATTAGCACCTCCAAATCTCTGGTAATCCTCTGCAATAGTGAGACCATCATTCTTGGTGACCTAAACTTTGACTGGCTAACTCATAAATCAAATGACTTAAAAGGATTCTGTGATGAAGTTGGCTTTTCCCAGCTTATCACAGAACCTACCAGGGAAAATTCTAGAATTTTTGGCAACTGCTTTCTCCTTGACATCATCCTATCGAATCACCCCCACAAGATCCTGAACACAGCAGTGTTTCACAATGACCTGAGTGATCACGGTATTGTTGTGTGCACAAGGGCCCAGGAGGGAGGCCCCTCCTCCACTAAATTCACTATCAAACGCAGCTTCTGTAAATTCAATGCCTGTCACTATCTCAGTGACCTTAGGGCAAATAACTGAGAAAGCCTCTACCTCGCCAAAACTGTGGATGAGGCCACCGCTATCCTCAATGTACATCTCCTTCAACTAGCTGACAAGTATGCCCCCTTCATTAAAATTAGAGCCCGTAAACTCTCCCACCCCTGGTTCATGCCAGCTCTGAAAGTTGCACTTACAGCACGGGATAAACATTGGACCCAAACCAGGTGCTCCAAGTCCCAAGCTGATAGGCAGGCCTTCAGAACTGCCAGAAACTACTGTCAAACTAATCCGCTCAGCAAAATCTAACTACTATATCAACGCTCTTGAACAGGCCAAAGGAAGCTCAGCCAAGGCTTGGTGCACTATAAAATACATAGAAGGACGTAAAGCATCCCCCTCCGCCTCCCCCCAAGATCATAGTCAGCGGAAATGTTCATGAAGACCACAACCTTATTTTAGAGAGAATAAACTCTCACTTTGCCACTGCCGGGCTGGCATTCAACTCCTCCCCCTATGCAGGGCTATCTTGCCTCCCTCTGCACCCCCACTGCTCCTCCTGCACCCCCTTCATCGCATCCCCTATGACTGCTTCCCATAACATATAAGGATGTCGAAGACCACCTTCATACACTTGACACTAAGAAGGGTGGTGGTTCTAATGGGCTTGAACCCTTTTTTCTTAAACTTGGATATTACTATCTCACTGCCCCCATTCTCCACATCCTTAACACGTCTATCTCAATGGCCACTGTTCCCTCCTGCTGGAAGTCAGCCCACGTTCTGCCCCTCTTCAAATCCAGTGACCCTTCTGACTTAAACAACTATAGACCAATCTTGATACTCCCAAATCCTAGAAAAACTCATATACTGTCAGCTGAAAGACCACATTGAAGCCCACTCTCTCCCCTCAACCTTGCTCAATCGGGATTCAGACGTAACCATAGCACTATATCTGCCCTAGGTAAAGTCACAAATGACTGGTTATCCACCTGGGACACCAAGCAAGTAACAGGGGCAGTGTTCCTCAATTTGAGCAAAGCGTTCGACACTGTGGATCATAATCTATCTCTGCATAGCCTCTCCAGACTAGGTGCCTCTGCCTCTACAATCCGTTGGTTCTCCAGCTATCTCACAGGGTGCGTTCAGCAAGTAAAAGCAGATGGTGTCCTTTCAAACACCCTTCCCATCACTTGAGGCATCCCCCAAGGGTCCGTACTTGTCTCCATCCTCTTCTCCATCTACATCAACAACCTTAATTCCAATATCACAAACTCAAAACTGTACTTCTTCATGGACAATACTGTACATTACACCTCCAAGTCCTCGCTTCTTGATGTCTGTGAAGAGCTCCAAACCAATTTCCTTCAACTTAACTGTAATCTTACCTGTGCCAAGCTTTTGGTAAGTGCTAAGAAAGGTAAGGTAATGTACTTCAACCACAACAACCACCTCCCCCACCCCACCCTCGTTGGGACTGGAGTCCAACCTTGCAACTGTCAAAACTTCCCTAGAGGAACCACTTGAAGTTGTCAACAAGTTCAAAGTCTGGATCAACAACAAACTATCCTTCAGCCCCAACATTGATAATCTCTCCACTTTAAAGACAGATTAGGCTTCTTTTTTAGACATAGAACCCTCTTCCCACTCGAGGTCAAACTTAGACTCATCCAGGCAACGTTCCTCCCACTCTTAAACTATGGTGATATAATATTCAACTGCACTTCAGCTACCAACCTCCACAAGCTCGATGTCCTCTTCCACCATCCCCTTTCTTTTATTACTAATGCATGGGTTGACATCCCTAGCCACTAGAAGACTGCTCCACCTTGGTACATGGATGCTCCAAGCACTGCATAATAAACTCCCAGACTACATTTCCTCTTTCGTCCACATCTCGCACTGAGCTTATTCCCTTAGGAAGTCTTCCTTCCTACTCCTGGATATCCCCAGAATTAGAATCTCCCTTGTCAAGGGAGCTATATTGCATTCTCTCCCTGTGGCTTGGAACAGCATTGAAACAGTACTCAAGCTCACCAGCCTGGTCACTATTAGTTTCTTCAAGTCACTTGCCTCAAGATTCTTCATGGATCCTTGCAAATGCCCGAGGGCTTAGCTCTCTGAATGCCTCTTTTTCTCCCCCTTTCCCTCTAACCTTCCTCTCTGGCCCAGTCTCATGTGTTACCCTGTCACTGCCTAAGTTCCCTACCCTCTCCTGTAGCACTCTCCTCCCTATTAACTGACTGTTTCCCATCCTTACTCGCTTCTGTCCTGTCCCCTTCCTCTGCTGCATTCTTTGGCTTCTCTACATCCTACCGTAGATTGCTGCATTGTTGCATCGGGTAATTTGTCTCATTATTGCATAATCTTGTTGCCAGGACCTGTTTTTACTATGATAGTATGTTGTGATGTACTACACCCATTGTCTTATGCATCCTACTGCAGATTGTCGCATTGTTGCATTATGTAAATTACCTTATTACTGCTCTATCATATTGCCAGGACCTATTTTTACTGTGATTGTACATTGTGATGTATGAAACCCATTGTCTTATTCAAAGTATGTTCCTTTTATTTTGTAAATCTGTTGTTGTACGGTTACCCTCCCCAACAGCGACATTTTGCCAGCGAGGTACCCCACAGCGACTACAGCGCCATGCCACTGTGGGAAACCCACTGGCACCAGGTGTTGTCTGTCGGGGTCCTGCACCCCAATCATCTTTGACTGGAGTTGATAATCCTAAAGAGGGAGTGTAGGGCGAGCCCCCATGGGGGCTTTGGGGGTGAACCCCCCCGAAGAAAACACAGGCAGCCTGTGGGAGCCGGCAGCCAACTGCAGAATGCGGTTGACCTGCTGGTGTCACTGATGGGGTGTTCGACAAAAATTTTGTCGAGCACCTGTCGTGGATCCGTTGTTGTTCACCTGACTTGTACTAGGATCTCCTTGTGAATGAGCTTGCTCAGTGGAGTTTTCCTACAATAAACTTGAATTGAATTCTGTGTATCCAGGGAAAATGTGAATGCTTCTCTCTGATGTCAAGATCCCCAATGAACTACATTAAGCAAGCACCAGAGGTTGTCATATGATAACTGACCCTGCATGAAGCCTGCTTTGTTTGGGTGAACCAAAGATGGAAGGACCCTTATCTAGTTGCCTTGCTAAAATCTTGGCCAGGATCTTTGTGACACAGTTTGGCAGGGAGATGGGGCCATATGCAGCACATGTCTCGGGATCACACGGATTGTGGCTTGGTAATAGAAGGAGGAAAGCACACCTTCCACAAATGCCTCACTAAATACCTGAGGGGGCAGTTCACTATGGGTTTTCCCAGTGTTTTAAAAAAAATCAGCTGAGAGACCATTGGGCCTTGCTTTTTTGCCCCTTTTTAAACTAAAGACAGCCTCTTTCACCTCACCCATGGGTATCTGGGCAGCCTACATTAATACCTGCTCCTAGGCAGCCTATGGAAGAGCAATATTGACCAGAAAGGGAGATACTTCATGTGCATATGGGCCACCTTCCCCTAGTTGAACATTTTAGAAAAGGCCGTAAATACAGTTGTAATTTGTTCCTTTTGACTGTGCAGTTAGTCACCCAGAGTTGTCTTGGATAGTTGGGAGCACACTGGACACCTGGCAGCCTTTAACTAATCTGGCCAGCAGGCAGCTAGGCTTATTGCCTTATTCATAAACCTTTGCTTAGCAAGAAATAAAAAAGTCTGGGCCCCACTCGTAAGTAATATATTTATGACCTCTTAGGCTGCTTTGAGCTGCCAAAGGCACTCTAGGGATTGGTCTGTATAAGATTACTTTTTAAGGTCCTTAACAACTCTGCCAATTTTTTATTTTTTTTGCTTGGTTCTATAGGCAATTATGGCCCCCCTCATGCAAGCACACCCAGCCTCCCAAAGCACAGTCCTGGAAGATGCCGTAGGGGCATTAGTCTCCATATATATCCCACTGTTTGGCAAGGTATTTACGGAATCTCTCCTGAACAAGCACATATGCTGGGAACCTCAAACTTCGTTCTGGTAAGGCTGGAGGCCTCAGACGCAATGCAAAGGGACCGATGTATAGTCTGATATTATGATAGACATTCTTCTACAGAAGTTTGAATTCCTGCATTCCATGTTGAACAAACATTCCATTTATTGAATGTGCAGATAGACAAGTGCCTGACAGCTGGGCCGGGACTACTTTTTACTAGTTACTTCTAACAAAATAAAATACCTGTTTTTAATTTTTTTTAAAGTTAGCATTTTTTTTGTTTTGTTTTTCAGTTTTCTCTGTTTGGCCCAATTTTATAAGTGCAACAAACACTTCAGGGTGTGCATTATACTGCTGTGACTGCACTGCCAGAGGCTGAAGGCACTCCACCTGTGGCATCATGCCTCACTACATCCCTGGTCATTTATTTATTTATTTATTTGTTTATTTATTTATTTAAGTCTTTGTTTACCTGCTACGTGCACTGATCCAAGGACTGTTTTCAGGCACACCCCGGGCCACAAACAATGGCACAGAATCAAACAGTTGTAATAATTTACAATCCAATAAAAGTAGCAAATTACAAGCTGTACAGATACAAGTCCCAACAGAAACATACATAGCATAATAAGCAACGGTACAGAGAAGTAACTGAACAATGTACAGTTGCAAGCCTGATGAAAGCAGATAACTAACTGTACAACAATAGATTGACACATGGTAGTGGTAAAAATCAGTTACAAGCAGAAATACTAATTTGAAACAGGATAAACAGACTGCGCCACAGTAACCTAGGAGGATAAGGGGTTTAACAAACAACAATACCTAGGTGGAGATAAACAGGGAGGAAGCAGGGAAGTTAGGTGCCAGAGGTGGTAAACAGAGGCACACACCAAGGGTGCTAGAGAGGAAATGGAGAAAAGCAGAGGAACTAAGTGCCAGTGGTGACATGGAGGCTCACACCAAGGTTACTATACACTATGGTAAGGAGGAGGGACAGAAGAGCAGGAGTACAAGGGTAGGACAAATAGGGAAAAGATCTAGGGAGAGGAGGAGGTGAAGACATGGGAAAACAAGGTAACGAGTAGGGGTAGGGATGGGGAGAGAAAAGGTAGAGAGAGCTAGCACATAAATGTGAAGAGGGAATGAGAAAAAAGAGGGTCAGGAAGTACCTACACTCCAGAGGGGGAGGGTTTAAACCAGAGAGCAGGAGCAGGTGGATTCCAGGAGTAGCCAGGATCTGAGTTGGGATTTGAAAGAGTGATGCAAGGCAACCATGTGGATAGCTACCAGGAAGCTGTTCCATAGAGATGGTGCGGCTACCGACAGAGCTTGCCGTGGAGACTCTGGGGACCTCCAGTTGGGGTACTGATGTATCACACAGACACCTGGGGACAGTACATGCCTTGCGGAGGGAAGCATATGGGGACTTGATACCCCCATGCATTGTGCCATCGAGGATACTACCAAGTGCATAGACAGAGCAACGCTTGAGTGAGGGCCAACCAAGAGATTGATATAAGTCGCAATTGTGGGTGGAAAAGGGAGCCATTAATGCGAATGGCAAACACTATGATAAACCAAGTTGAGTCTGTGGCAAAGGGTAGAGGACAGAGAGGAAGAGCAAATCGGAGCGCGATAGTCAATGATAGGGAGCAGGTTCCCACAGGCAATGGATAGTCTGGCATTGGGGGTACGATAGTTTATTACATGATAAGCAGCGCCAAATTTTTGATTGATTCCGTGTACGACAGTGTTTATGTGCACGGTAAAGGAAAGAGATGGGTTAAGGGTTACACTCAGATATTTGAACTTCGAGACTAACTGCAGGGGAGGTCCAGATGGGGAGAGCACCAGGAGGGAGGAGTTAGATTTAGCACCATTAGCCAGGTAGTCCTTGGAATCAAGGAGCATAGCCTTGGTTTTCTTCTTGTTAACCAGGAGCATATTTGATAAGAAATAATTGTGGGCATGGCCATAATTTTGGATAAGGACAGAGGATATGTTCTGGATGGATATGTCACTGTGGTAGAGGACTGTCATCATCTACGTACAGTAGGACAGGGCAGTTAAGGCTGTGGGCAGGGAGGGAGTTAATGAAAAGAGATTAGTAAGGGTCCCAAGATAGAGCCCTGGGGGACACCTGTAGTGATGGGCAGTTCGGGAAGGTGGTGGTACCTACAGTCACCAATTGGGAGTAGCCAGTCAGGTAACTCAGGAACCATTGCTAAGTCTTGAGGGAGCAGCCAAGCTGGAGGAGCTTACTAAGGAGTAGGGGGTGGTTGACCAGGTCAAAGGCCTTCGTCAAAACCACAAACACTGCCCCAGTGGCTTTATCCTGATCCATGTTCCTGAAGACATGATCAGTAAAGAGGGCAAGGGTAGAGGTGGTGCTGTGGTTCTTTCTGAACCCATGTTGCTGATTACACAAGAGGTTATACTTGTCAATGTGGTGAGAGTTGACAGTAGACAACCTTTTTTAGAAGCTTGCTAAGGTGGGGAAGAATGGAGATCAGTTGGCAATTGTCAGAGGAGAGGGGGTCCCTTCTTTAAAAATAGGGACGACTTCAGCAACCTTCCAGGGGGCAGGCATGGTAACCAAGGCCAAAGCAAGGTTAATAATGAAAGTCAGAGGTTGGGAGATGGCAGTGGCTGCAGCTTGAGCAGGGAGGGGTAGAGGCCATCAGAGCCAGGGCTACCACAGGAGGGGAGGCTCCTAAGGTGGAGTTGGGGGGGGGGTGATGGGGGAGCGGATGGAAAGGGTGGGTCACTAGCGCCCACTCCAGGAGTAGGGAGTTTCTGAGAGGGGAGTTTACAAAGATGGGCAGAGAGGTCAGTGAATTTTATGTTAAACACTTGTGCAACCTTCGACGGATCAGTCAGTGGGATGGTGGGGAGTTTAACTGGACTATAGGACTATGGGAATGAGGAGTAAGGAGGGAGTTAAGGGTGTTCCAGAATTTTTGAGGGTTGGCAAGGTTTTCAGTGTGAAGTCTCTGATAGAAATCAATTTTTTGGGAGGAGCACAAGGTTAACTCGGAGATGAACCACTCACTGAGGGAGACAGGGTCTGATGAGAGAACAATGGCGGCTGTTAGGGGTTCTCTGGTGTAAAGAGCAACACCACCACCCTTCTTTCTCCCAGGGTGATCACAGCGCAGTAGGGAGTAGCCCAGTAGTTGGTAAGTGTCATCAGAGATGTATGGTTTAAGCCACATCTCAGTGAGACCCAAGGCATGAGGCTTATAGAGGGTTATCCAGGCTTCAAGGTCAGGGTATTTGGAAGGTAGATTTCATATGTTTAGGTGAGCTGTCTTAAGTCCAGGGGAGCTGGCCCACATGGTGTGAGAATAAGCAATAGGGACATTCAAAGGGCCTGGGTTGGTCTCCAGATCCCCTGCCATAAGCAGCAGGAAGAGAAATGGATGGTTGGGGGGGGGGGAGGAAGCAATGAGGGTGACAGAGAGAGAGAGAGAACAAAAAAGGCCAAGTTGCCATTTTTCCGAGATTGGAGAGCATAGCATAAAGTAGGGTGCCAGATTGAGTTAGCTCCCATCTAATTAGTTGAGGGGGGATCAACTGGAGATGAGGAAGGTGACAGAAGGTAGGACACTTCTGCTCCGTAGCAAGAACAGAAGCACAGAAGTCAAAGCACAGTAGGGTGGCAAGCAGAGAGGCTGTCAGTAGAGAGAGCAGGACAGGCTTCATATTAGGAGCTAAATCAACTGATCTCCAGCAGGAAACTAAAAGGCAGAGTTTGCCAAGTGGTTAGGGCGCATGCCTTTAGTGCAAGACAGATTGGGACTAGACCTGGTTCAAGGCCAATGTCCCCACACCAGTGATGAGGCTAAGCATTGATGCAAAAGGTGGAAGGACAGTGAGAACAAGGAGTGAGTGCTGAGGAACCAAACTACAACAGGGGGCTGGGCAGAATATTGTTTAGATGTGAGGCTGTGAAGATGTAGGGGAGGAGAGAGGACAACTTCACTGTTACTTCTGGGGGAAAATGGGTGGAACCAAGGTTTGGGGTGCAGAAGTGGGCACCCCACACCCCACAGTCAGGCCAGAGAGCAGTGTGTTCTAGGCTGGGAGCGTGGAGAGCTACTGAGACAGAAAGAGTAGCAATATAAAAGCTAAAGGCTTAAAAGGGTATAGAGGAAAACAGGAAGGCTGAATGGCCTAGTGGAAGGTGTCACAGTCTCCAGTGAGGAACATACACCACAGGGGGCTGGATCGAATCTCACAGTGGGAGAGAGGAAGAATTGTATATGGTGTAGAAGGAAATGGGGGTGGGGGGAGAATTTTGTAAGAAGCAGGTGGCAGCGAACAAGAGGAAGGATGGAGCAGGGTCAAAATATATTTCGGAAATCTGGAATGAGTATATATTTCTGAAACTGAGTAAAGTAGCAGTAGAAGAAGTAAAGGTTGAGAAGCGTATTGGGGAAAAACAAGAAGGCTGGGTGGCCTAGTGGAAGATGTTACAGAATACAGTGGAGGGAGAGAGACAGAGAGAATAAGGGTTATGACAAGTAAGGTATAATTGAACCTCTGAGATGGCTTAGTGGTTAGGGTCACACCTCTGGTGTGGAAGGTCAAGGATTCGAAACCCGGGTAGGAGTGCAGGACAGGTGGTGAGGGGTTTCACTAGAGGTGGGCAGGGGAGTAGAGAGGAGCCAAGAAGAGGAGCACTATCCAGCACAGATAGAGTTAATTGTACTAGAGGCCTAGGAGGAGAGAGTCTTAGTGGTCGTGTAGTATAAACTGCTAATGGGAAATTTGGGTGATTGTTTCAAGAATGACCGGTTATGTGACCTAGGCTACCTGTAAAGGCAAGCTAGGGTAGGAGTGCAACCAGTCATGTGATTGATCACATGATCTGGGCTACCTATAAAGGTAAAGCCGAGCCAGTGTGGGTGGGGCAGTCGCAACAGGCTAACACAGTTCCAAGGTGCTCTGTAGTACCTGGGTTGTGCAGGCCACTTTCCTCTCTGTGGAAGTGAGTTGTGAGGACTTGCTGCCTGTGTGGAGAGGTCATGAAGTTAGATCAGCATAATACATGAACTCCATCAGCCCACCATCATCAGCCTCCCATGTCCACATAGATCACAAACCTGCAAAAAGAAAGTCAGCAAGAGAATGATACTAGCCACAGTCTTAGTAAAATTAATTCTGCCTTTTTACTTCTCCCTGGTGCAAAGTTCAAATTGAGGACAAGAAATGCAGGTCAACGTCCTCTTGCCACCCCATACTCCCACATGAACTGAAGGCTTAAATAAGCACTTTGCACACACCAGGACACACAAAATATCAAACCTCTCTCATTAGGGTTTACTCAAATGCCAGGTGTCCTCTTCAGTGTAATAGGTGCAAAGTTTCAGTTTAGAGTCTGCTGTGCAGTGTAGTCATTCTTCTTACATGTCAGCTCAATAAGGTTTCCCACCCTCCAAACATTCATAGCTATAAAAATGGCTCCTGGAAGCAAAAGAGACACAACCTCCAACCTACTCATGCAAATAACCTAGGAGTCAGGGGAGTTGACTGGTATAGTACTGGTGGGACCATTAGTGTCCCAAAGATAGAAGTGTATTACCTTAACCTTATCAGTTCCATTAGATCCAAAAATCACTTATCATTCCATCATTAAGTGCCCTGGCAGTCAAAAGATACAGTCCCTGAACATAATTTCCGCAGGTTCAGTAGTGGTCCCTGTCCCCTGCTAAGCAACTGCTAAACTGCTATTTTTAAGTCCCCATGCTGCCCGTCACTAGCTCCATTATCAGAAGCCCCTCTGGAGCAGTGACCTGACTCATTAATATTCATGAGGCCCTCATACATATTCATATACCCCCAATTCAACAACGCTCAAAGGCACTGTTTTAAAATTATGGGGTTGCTCCTTCTGTGCTTCTCCCAGGTGTCCAACCCTTATTTGGCTGAGGGAGGGGGTCGAGAGCACCAGGAGATGATTTTCCAACCGCTACAGCAGTCCGAGACAAAGATGGGATACTGTGCATGCGTAGAAGTCCTCGGTACTCCTCAAGTTGCCAGACAAATGCCATCTCCTCAGTCTACCTCCTCTGGCCCTGTTTTAGACTGAAAATGCTGCAGGAAGCTGGACAGAGGCATGAAGAGGAAAATAGGACCTGGGACAGCAACGGGGGTAATGACAGGGGAAGGGGAGCCTCACGGCAAAAAGGTAAGCCCCCACAGGATTTCCCAAATACTTTAACTGAGACATGACCAATTTCTAGTGTGTTCATCCTACTTCCCTCCTCTACTCCATTACTCGGCATCAGCTCATATTTTTCCAAATTTATTTTGTATCCAGAAAAGAGAAAATCTTTCTATCACTTTCATGATCGCCAGCAGGGACTGTTTAGACTACGTGATGAACAAAAAAATATCATCCACATATAATGCTATCTTGTGGGGGGGTCCTGCTCCTCCATGTATCCCCACAATCTAATGACATCTATGGACGTATTCCGCTAGTGGCTCTATGACCAGAGCAAAAAGAAGGGGTTAGAGGGAGCAGCCCTGCTTGTTCCCCTATGGAGTGCAAATTCTTCTGAAAGGCCTTCATTGGCTAATATCCTGGGCATTGGTGCCCTATAAAAGAATATAACAAATGCCAAAAGTGAGTCCCCCAGACCAAACCACTCCAGTACTGAAAACATATACAATATTGCCATTCCACTCGATCAAAAGTTTTCTCTGTATCCAGGAAAATGTGAATGCTTCTCCCAGATGCCGAGATCCCCAGTGAACTACAATAGGCAAGCACCAGAGGTTGCTATATGATAACTAACCCTGCATGAAGTCTGTTTTGGTCTGGCTGAACCAAAGATGGAAGGACCCTTATCTAGTCGTCTTGCTAAAATCTTGGCCAGGATCTTTGTGACACAGTTTGGCAGGGAGATGGGATGAAGAAGGGCTGTCCGAAAACTGGCATCCTACAGCCACTGCACTGCATCACTCCCAGCATTTCCATTGTCCTATTCTCCCTGTGTTACTTGGAAATACTGTACTTAATTACGCTTGATAGAGTGTTTCTAGTTTTTCCCCTTTTTGTTGTTTGTTACACTCCTTTGTACACCTACCCTAGATAGAGTGTTGCTCCTATTCCCAGTTTTGGGCTACCCTTTAGCTTCCACTCAACCTTTATGTACCCTTACCCTAAATAAGGTGTTTCTAATTTTTCTCCTTGTGTTTGTTATGCCCCTTTTACACCTAACCTGGATAGTGTGTTGCTCCCATTCCCTGTTTTTACCCACACTTTACCTTCCACCCATTGTGGTAGCAAATGAAACATTGGGAATGAACAGGCACCTTCCTTTGAGTCTGGGACTCTTTTCCAAAGGTTCCATGTCAGAAAAATACAAAACAGTAACATGCAATACATGGCTTAACAATACAGGTAGAATCACAAAGTTGTTACAGATGATTACAGTTTATGTCAACACGGAGGATTAAGATAAAATCAAAAGCTAGAGGAACTCCAGTGGTACAGAGTCAAGTTGCAGTATACATTTGACCCCCACACTATTAGTGCTGTTAAAAGTTCTTGTGTAAGTGCTGAGAGATAGGTTGGGAGGAATTCCTGTAGTCAGTGGAGTGTGCAGCCAGAGGCTTTGTCAAGGGTAAGACATAGGAGAAATTCAGCTGGAGTAGGCTTTGTTAGAGCATGGGTGGAGCAGTGGGGTGGGGGTAGGGGGATTAGGAAGGAAAGGAAGAGAGAGCAGGTGTTTGAGGGAGGAGAGAGGGAGGTCAAGAACAATGAGGCATTTAGGGTGGGTTGGGGGGATCAGGTGGAGGTTGCAGGGGCCATTGTTAGGTAGTGCAATGACAGATCTTTTCTCTTTCAAGGTGGGACTGTAGCCCAAGTTTAAATTGGCTGACCTTGGTACATTCTATGAGGGTGATTGGTAGCTCATTGAACAAGTTGGGTCCCTGGTAGAAAAGAGATTTCTGGGCAAGATTAGTGCACTTAAAAGGCACCAGGAGCCCCCCTTTAGTCATTCTTCTGGTTTGCTGAGTAGGTTGTGCAGCTTTGAATAGTCTGCAGCTTAATCCAGGCATAAGTCCCAATACAGCTTCTTTTACTAGTAGACAGGTCTGGTACTGTACCCTGAGGTGGAGTGGGAGCCACCCTGTATCATTGTATCAGGTACAGGTATGAGTCAGGTGATCAGTCCCTATGGTCATTTGGCAGAGTTCTTACTCTTTTTAGGGCAGTGTCAGAACCAGACCCATAAATTGGCAGGCTGTAGTCTACTGAGGATAAGACCGAACTGCTTGTGGCTGGTTTCAGGGCCGCAGGAGACAGAGTTTTTGTGGAGGTAGAGAACACCCAGTTTTGTGTTTGCAGTTTTGACCACATGGTCTCTATGCGCATCCCCTTCTTCCTGCATCCTCCTGCTGATGCCTGCCAATGCCAAAAGATGTCAGTCTCTTACCTGTTCCACTCCTTTTGTGTTCCACTCATGTGATGGGACACACTGGCCAGGACATTTAAGCAGGCTTGACTGTGCCCCGATTAACTGTTGCATGGGCTTAGTCCTTCCTTCCTGCCTGACTTTGCTCTGCCTCCCATTTCCGCTGATGCAACTGGCGCCTGTATGAAATTTCAAACAAACAAAAAAAGGTCAGTTACTTTTTGTTTGTTTTAAATGCTCCCTTGCTGTTTGGTGTTCTGGTTAATCTACAAGACGTGAGGTCATAAAAAGACTATACTGGAAATTTGGGGTTGAAATGTTGAACCCCACTGAAAATGAAATATTTTCTCTCAGCTGGCATGTCCTGGGTACACTCATCATAAAATTGGGTGAAAACAGGACTCCTCAATGAAAATGAGAAATTGCATCTTTACTGTGCTATCCTGGGTACATACAGTCTAAATGTGTAAAAGCAGGCAGGACACTACTGAAAATGAGATATTCCATCTCTGCTGGATATCCTGGGTAAGCAAAAATGTGTAACAGTAGGACCCCATTGAAAATAAGATTGCATTTAATCTGGTCCATCTGGGGTAAATTCATAGTAAAAATGTGTAAAAGCAGGACCCCAGTATGGCAGAAACGCACTGAAATGTGCATCTATGCTACACTATCCTGGAAAAAATACTGGTCCCCACTGAAAAGAGAAATTGCCTCTCAGTTGGGCTATCCTGGGTAGACAACATAAATAAAAAACCTGCCTTGTTAGCACTAGCCAAAACTCTTTTATTTTATAATCATCTTCTAACAACAAACTCTTGCAAACCAGTGGTGTCCAGAGGTATAATGGATGGTTTTCTTTCAAACTGTATAGTTAAACCATCAAGGGGCAAAAAAGGATGCCAAGAAAGGAGGACCTAGAAAAGGTATTTGAGGTATTCACTTGCCCTGGTGCAGTGTCTGAGGTCTTCCCCTGCCTAGAGGTCTCAAAGGAGGTAATGGCAGTGTTGAGCCACTCAACCTCAGGCCATGTTCTTGCAGCACTTACCCTCAAACTGAATGACTTCACAGAGAAATCCTAATGCTGCAATTGGAGAGACAAATCACCCATATTATGGATGCAGAAAAGTACATCTCTAGCCTGGAGGATAATTTGGAGGGCCTCTCTGAAAAGCTGGCATGGCTGGAAAAAGAACTAGGAGACCTTAGGGACTATGCAGATGCTCAGGAAAACAACTACGCCACAATAGTTTGAGAATCAGTGGACTCTCCTTGGGTACTGAAAGGGCTGACCACCAGCTGTTTTCAAATTGGACTGTGCTAAGAGTTGCATTAAGATTAACAGGGCACATCATGCCCTTGTGCCCAAGTTGCTGGCAGATGCCCCCCTCCCCCCTCCTCATTGTTAATCTTCAGGATGCATCAGTACCATGATAAGCAAAAGATTGTAATAGCATATAGAGCAGTGACAGCCCTGAACCATGGAGAGAACCAACTGTTTATATCTCAGGCCCTGAACCATGGAGAGAACTGACTGTTTATATTTAAGGCACTGAACCATGGAAAGAACTGACTGTTAATATTTCAGGACTTCTCAAAATTGATGTAAAACATGAGAAAAGCATTTGGCCCCTTTATGAAGGAGCTTCAACAATGTCGCATTTGAATTTTGGTTTGACCATCAAGCTAAAAGGGAACCTCTACACAATGATGGAGGCACCACGAGCTTGTCACTCCTATATGGAGAAGAATCTGACCAAGTGAAGTGCACTGTTTCTATTCTGCATCGAGTACTGTACTCTGGGACTAGCTACCAGTTAGCAAAAATGGGACACCACCTATAATAATACATGTCAATTTGCTCTCTCCTCGCACCACCTTACGCATTAGTGTCAGTTATACTGAACAGCAGCCTAAACTGGCTCCCTGCTAAAGATCACCGGTACTATACCCTCGGTACTCATAAATAGCATCATTCGGTCATGTACTCCCGCCTCTTTAGCTAGCATGCTCACTCCCCAAAACCCACACTATGCTCTTCGATCAGGTGATTTGACTCTTTTGTCAGTCCCCAGATGCAGGACCAACATGGGCTCCCAAGCCTTCTCCCTCCTTGCCTCTCAGTACTTGAACAATCTACCTGTACCACTCCGGCACTTACCCGCACATTCCAGTTTCAAGCGCAATCTACATAACCACCTCCTAGCCACCAACCTATGTACCTGTTTCTTCCCTCCTTGAGGCTCCCCATTGTACCCACCAGCACCACCTCATGATGACTCTCCTAGTACTTCAATAGCTATTCATTAGTCCTCAACTCCCTCTACACCCTAACCCCCACTGGCTCGTCATATGTTGCCCTACGGTGGTGACGTACTACCTCAGGCCTTTGTACCATGTCTACTTCGGAAGTGTTTTTGGGTTAGATATTTACCTCTGTATTGTATTTTGTATCTGCCTGTTTTTGTTAATTTATGTTCTGCCATTGTTGTGTAAAATTGCTATCTCTATTTATGTACTGCCATTTCTGGTAAAATTGCCATCTCTACTTATACTTTAGATGTAATGATAGTACCTGACTGCAGGTGTCTGCATATGTTATTTACCTTTTGTAAATTGTCTGTATTTTATGTATCCTACCTTTGTAATGTTTGCCAGTATTTGCTTTGTACTCTCCCAGATTGTGCCTGAAAATAGGCATTTCTGATGTCTAGTGCACTTACCCGGTTATCAAAAACAAATAAATACAGACCTCCGGCACAGGCAGAGAAGCTGGATAGGGCACTTGGGGAAGCCATCATCAGAATGGCAAGAAAGGAGGAGATGCTGCTGGCTGGTGACTTCAATCTGCCAGACATGGAGTGGAGCCTTCTAACTGTAGCTTCAGCAAGGAACTCCCGACAAGTAGCTTTTCTTTTTTTTTTTTAACTCAGCTTTATTGAGAGAACATAGGATACAACCAATTATACCAGGACAGCCATCTGCATGTTTTTAAAGTACAATTTGAGAAAGTCTCTGCTGCTGATAATAAATTATTTTCCATTCTTTGTGTCTGTTGTTGACTTCTTTCCAGGAGAGCTGGACTGTCCCTGTGTGACATATTGGAGAACTGCCTGTATAATTACTGACCACTGAAAGAAAGTCAAAGATGAACAAACCATTTTAACAAACAATACTGAGTGCTTCAAACAGGCCATGGTCACTCCACCGGGTCTGGTGCTTGAAAGTCCCAAAAGCAACAATCAGTATAGGTAAGGACTTAGCACTCTGTGTCAGAAAAAGGCATCTTAGACTCTCGTAGTCATTTCAGTCGAGCTGTAAGATTTTATTGTGAATATAAACATGGTGAGGCTGGTGTAGCCCAGAGACTACCCTATGACAACTAACAACCAATGTTTCATGCTAATTACTGGTGCTTTCTCAAGGTCCGAGTACTTGCCCTTATCTTAATTTCTATTATCATATGTAGTTAATGTGAAAGTGCTATGCCCATGGGGAAGTACAACTGGCTTTTCTCGGGCATCTCATCAAAGAATCCACTAAGGACGAGGCAGTGCTGGACATGGTGCTTACAAACAGGGAAGAGTACTGCAGACATCACAGTGGGCTACCCTCTAGATAGCAATGATCATCGTACAGTGTGGTTTAACATAAAAACAGGAGCAGAGGCAAACCGCACGAGGACGAGGGGCCTGGACTTTGGGAGGGCGGATTTTAAAGAAATGACAGACTGCCTCAAGAAACTGACTTCATGGGGGGATTGTCAGAGAGGGCTAGAGGCATAGTGGGGAAAAATAACAGAGGGCATAATTAAGGTAACCAGCCTCTGCATGAAGGAACTTAACAAAAGCAGAAGGAAAAGGAGACCATTATGGTTCTTTAGGGAAGTGACAAGATGGTGAAGGAAACAAAAAACAATGGTATTCAGGAGGTATAAGGAAATCCAGAGAAAGGGGGGGCCAGAAGGTATGCCCGGTAAAACAAAGGGAAACAGGAAAGGCAGTGAGGGGAGCAAAGATGCAGACAGAGGAAAGGGTAGCTAAAGGGGAAAATACTTTCTTCAGAAAGTGAGAAGAGATCAGCAAGTGGAGGGATAATGAGGGTTAAAAGGGTGGAAGGGGGATACTGGGCAAAAGAAGACCATGAGAAAGCTGCCATCCTCAACAGGTACTTGTGCTGAGTCTTCACAGTGGAGGGAGGGGAACAGACCACTAGGGAGCAGCAGGAACATAGGTGGGGGAGGTAGACACAAGTCCATTTTCAGCGGAAAGAGTCCCAAAGGGACTTACAGCTCTGAGGATGGACAAAGCTATGGGGCCAGATGGGATACACCCAAGTGTATTAAAGAACTCAGGAGGTGTTATGTACCCCCACTTACAGCCTCAGTCAACAGTTCACTGGAAACAGGCATGGTTCCACCGGACTGGAGAGGAGCTGATATGGTCCCTTTACATAAGAGCGACAGGAGGCTAGCAACTACAGGCCATTCAGTCGTACTTCAGTGGTGGGGAAATTAATGGAAATCTGCTAAAGGAAAGACAAGCAGAGTATCTTGAATTTAATTGGCTGCAAGACTAGGGGGGATCATGCCTGTTGAATATTTCTTTGAGAGAGATCCTCTCTCAAGTAAATGCCACTGACCAGAGATGCAGGCACAATAAAGTTGGTAGCACACTGAGCACTGCATAGAAAAGAAAGCACTCAGGGCAGACACAGCATTGTTTGCAAAATGCTCACTGAGCTGAAACTTATAGAAATACAAAGTAATCAGCAAACAGCAGGCCATTATTCCTGGGAGCAGTATCAGCAAGAACACTGAAATAAATTCCCTAGAAAAACCTCTATGATACAGGTCGAAATGTTGGGGTAACTTTAAGAATCAATAAATATACAGAAACTGATTTCCAGAGTAGCTTCATTTATTATGGCTGCATAGCGAGATCAATGCTGATGTAGTGCAATTACATTGAGAAGGGGCTCTGGTAGCACATGACTGTGAGTTGGGGGCATTGGTAGCACGTCACTGTGAATGCACCACAGCTGTGTCCTTCTACTGGAGTGGAGTTAAAGCACATCTCACAGTGTACTCTCCATTCAGTCAGTGCTGTTAGTTCCTTCCTCCTCCCCACCCCCACCTCACTGTTTTCTTGTTTGTCCTAGGCACTGGTACTGGACACCATGTAGTAGCACCATTTCACAGATTACAAAGTATATTTCTTTTAAATGTTTTTTTTTCTTTAAAGTCTGGTGACAAAGTTTGGTGACAGTCCGAAATCCTTGGGCACTTTTCAAACTAACCAAATCCAGGTTGTCACATATAACAATTGCTTGTACCGAAAGCTCTCTGTATATGATCTCTGTGTGCTGCCTGTCCACTTCTGAAATAAATAAATATTTTGAAATGAATAAACCCAAGAGACAAAATGTGGTCAGTACTCTTTAACATCAGCCATCTGGGACAAATACTCCTGCAAAATTGAAAGAAAAGAGAAATCATGCAACACATGTAAATAGCGCTTCATAGTCCTCCATGTTCTGTTAGTGTGTGCAATGCATCATGTTTTTTCAGCTTGAAAATAGATATGATGAATTTCCACCCTCTCCAATCAAGTCTCTTGTAACTTGATGAGAAAGCTTTGTTTCATGTTAAAACAGACTGGGCTGCTGAGAGCAGGGATCATATGAAAAATCATTAGCTCTCTGTTCCTGAGAGTTGCTGTTTGGCTCCATCTAGTGGTGATAGATGGCACTGTCCAGCCCAAGAAATGTGTTAATTTCTCCTAAAATCATTTTTCCTCCTTTTGTTCTGCTTCTTCAGATAGATGCCTCTAGAAAGCATGGATTATCATCTGCAAGAGCTATGGTTTATTACTGTAACATGCACCACATAAAATTTCTGAAATACACTTGCAAGATAGGTGGGCGGGTTACCTGTCGAGGAACATTGTAGCATTTCAATTAGATTTAAAGCAGCAGTGCATGCTGACCAAACCTTAAATGAATCACACAGAAGGTTAGGGCTCTGCTGGAAATGATCAGCTGTGCCAATTATTGCACCATTGTTTTCACATTCTAGCCATCACATTGATCAATCTATTTCTTAACTGATCAATTGCCAGGTCTGTCACAAACGCACTCAGCAGGTCAGGCCCTCTGCTACCACAGTGCCAACCTCAGAACGCAAGAGTGTGAACAGGTAACAGACAGGGTAACCCTTCTGTCTGCTTGTGGGTCCGAATCACCTTTAGTCTCAAGTTCTGGGGGATTCAAACTGTGAACCTTGTGCTAGCGTACCCAAATCTACAGGCCCAGATAACATTCTCTTCGGGGGGATGCAATATATCTTTCGCCTAAGGGCACCTAACAACATATCCAAAATGAACCCTTTAAAACTCTATAAAATACCTTAGGTATATTCTTACCTTTTCCCAGTTTAGTAACACCATCAAGTTTTTGAATAGTTGTCAAACTTAACCATCTATACATAACATGCAAAAAAAGAACCTGTGGACACCCAGGCAGTCTTTTGAATAAAAGGTTTACTAAAAATGAATAAAAATATGTAAAATGTAAACACAGAACACTATATCAAAGAGCATACAACCACTTAAAAGAAAAACAAAGAAAACTACAGACAAATGCCTACCAACATAAAGTTAGACTTTTTCTATCTAATGTATTACCTCTATAAGTGCCTTAGTTAGATCTGTGTTTCTACAGTCCTCAAAATGATATGACAAAAAGATCAGACACCAGTATTAGTTTAAACGGTGTCTCTCCACACCCCTTCTGTAAGTCATCTAGCTCCTCCTTTTAGAATATAAAAAAAACACACACACACAGGATGTCCTATCAGGAGGAATTTTAAATAATGTGACTTCAGCAAAAGCTAATTTCCCAAATAATGACAGTCTTTAATCAAGCTTTTCCTTTGAACTGGAGGCTGGTTTCTTATTTTCCCAAGGAACATCAAAGGTTTTTACAACTCTGCCATACATCACCTATGTGCTAATATAGCCATGTCCTGTCCTGTAATAAACTATATATTTAGCTTCCCAACTTCAGAGGCAGGAGGTCATAAAAAGGCAATAAAATGCAATGTCTCAAGAAAGTTAATTACATTACAGAGATCTGGTCAGTTCCTGTAACTGAAACCTGGGGGGAGGGCACCCATGGCGCACAGCCTCACATACTGGAACAAAAATCCAGAGAACTTCTCCAGCAATGAGGAGGCTGAGCCCGTGGCTCTGGTCCGGAACCGTGTTGGCAGGGTAAGTGGTGTGGAGGAGCTTGTTGGGGGTGGGATGTAGTTTGGTACCTTGTTGTAGTATGTTGCAGTAGCCACTGGCTGCAACAAACTACGATGGTCCCCTAAGCTGGAGCTAGAACTCCGATCTAATGTATTCAGGGGTCTTGCAGAAAATGACACTCCAGTCCATTATCTCTTGGTTGCAGAAAGACACTTGCCTTTTTAAAAACATATTTAACTGCATAAGTCATGTTTTTAAACACTTTTTTTTTATTTATGTTTTGTTATCATGGACGTCTGTGACCATACCTTCTGCTTTCCTAGTCCAACTACGGGCTTCAATGCTGCCAGAAGCCTCCTGATGTAAAATGGCCATTTCTCCTCGCAAGGATGGGCTCCATATCCAGACAGTGGTGGATGGGAAAACAGGAACTTTGGGGGATGAGGTGGTTCCAGCTGACCACTGACATACATGCAGCCTTCGGGCAGGGGAGTGGCACCATGCAAGTACATGACATCTTTTGTCCTCCTTTGTTTTTACCACTTGTGATCCAGGGCTACCACTGCCATAGCAGATACACAAGGAAACCTTGCACACACACTACCCACAGATACACGTTACAAAGATACTGTGCAAAATGCAGAGATTTACAAAAGAGTCAGGATGCACCACAGTAATGCTGCAGTGTATCAAACAATGCTGCAGTATGCTATAGGGAACAGTGCAATTTAGTGGCAAGCAAGCCCGTTTTTACTGCAGTATTTTGTGACGTCATTTACTGCACGCTATCGCATTGCATTATGGCTGGCACCACTGTATCTACTACTCACAAAACAGGGGTTAATGCATATAACACAGTGCAATCCATCTCAGTCTGTGAAAAACACCTGAAGCCATTTTCTGCCTGACTGGCACTTAATCAAGGGGGCTGCTATATGGATTGCACCCAGTTTTATGAGTAGAAAATAAATCTGTTCCCATGTCTGTGTAAGGCACATCTGTGGGTAGAGTGAGTGCCAGGTTTTCTTCCTGCTACCATCACAGCACGTTACTGCTTATACATATTTAGCACATCACTCTACTTTCCACAGATTATTTTTGCACTGCACCAAGCGCTTTATTCTGACTTTCAAATATTGCTGCCACTATTTTCATTTGACTGTGAATTATTCTTACACTTCTGCTGATTTTTTTGAAACAACAGTTTGAAGATATATGTACATGTCTGCTTATAGCCACATTTAGCTTGATACACACAAGAAAGATGGGAGGTATGTCCCCCTAATTTCCTCAACACATCCTTTATTGGTCTATTATTTTATTGACTTGCACTTTATGACCTTCTGACCTCCCTGTATTTCAACCGTGTGTCCATCGCTCTTAGCTAATTATTTCTATGTGCATTGAAAATAAGGTGGTTACCCAAACATTCTACAAGTGCAGAGATGTGGTGCATAGCTCAGTACATCTGAGGGTACACTAAAAAGTGGGATGGGGGCTTATGGGAATGTGCGTTCAAATTACTTCAGTACTACTGCAGGAGCAGCCATTGTGGCTCTGACCAGAGTTTGTTTGTAAAGCCATGTACTAGCCCACAATTCATATGTTGCTTGCAGCAGCGGGTACTCTGCATCCCTGCCAGTTTGGCCTGGAGTACAGTAACCTCTGCCCTCAGCCCAGAAAGGTGAGTGCAAACGGGGCAGCACCTCAGGCTCTAGAATGTGTCCTGAAAGACTGTGGTTCCACCCTCTTTGCAATGCATTGTAATATCTAATATTGTAACATGGCTCTAAACAAGAGACTGAAATAACTAACACGGATTGGAAAAACAGCAACAGCTGACCGTTAAGCAACCATGGATTAATTCCACAGTAGAACCATGGTTGCTTGTGTAATACCAGTATGAACCACAACAAAATACATAGCACAATTCTCTTAATAATCCATGCTTACTCCAGCAATTCTTTGCTCAAATGCAGTTCCCATGGCAGCCCAACAGATGGCTGTAAAACAGTGCTGTGCTGCTAGCATCATTTCACAGCCATTGTAAAACAGCAGAATTCCCTGATTTTCTCACCCACCCACCCAGTGGATCACCATTCCCAAGTCACCCACCCACCCAGTGGATCACCATTCACAAGTGAAGCACAGAAGGAGAGCAATACATAACTTTAATGTCAACCTTTGTGTGTATGGAGTAGTGGGTATCACTACTTTGGTAAATAAACACTATGGTAAAGATGAGTCTGCCCTCTTTATAACAGAAAGCAAACGTAACAAAGACAGTGAGATAAAGCAAGATCAAAGAAAGACGCTGCTTCTTTGAGTAAAAAGAAAAATAAAGTGAGAAAAACAAAAGGAAATCAAAGAAAGAGACTCACAATACTAATTAAAACAAGTATTGGAAAGGTGAAAGCAGTAAACATCATGTTGTTATATCTCCTGCTGAGCTAGATAATTTATAGAAGGGGAAAAAAGTGAAGTTAATACTCAAAAATAGTACTTGGTCTATGAAAGGTTTTTCAGATTGGCTCAGTTCAGTACATTTGGGAATTGATCTAAAATGTCTGTAAACAGTGCTGTGCTGCTATCATTGTTTTACAGCCATCAGTTGGTCTGCCAAGGGAACTGCAGGAACAAAACATGAGGATGTACCCTAGCATGGTCCCATCATGCAGCACAACCATATCGTGTAATACACAGAGATGAAAATCGAAGACTCTAGCATGGAAAGTTAACAGCAAGTTTTTGAAAAGTTTTTAAATATGTTTTGATGCTAGAAATCTCAAAACTTGTAATGAAAGCTATTTTTGCAAAAGTTAAATAGCAGCCATGATATTTCCAGTAGGTGTGTTCCAATTGTTTTGTACTGTGTGTACATCTTGTTTAACAGCTCAGCATAAAGCATTCCAAAACTAAATCAGAATGTCTGTTTTCATTCATTCAGAAAATATTAGTCATACAATCATTGCCATGTTACTAGAGGATTAAGCCACTAGAAAGGATAGGTCTGCTGTGGAATTAATCCATGGTTGGGTCATTGGAGGCACTTGGCCTTCGGCCTCATGCCCCAACCCCCTCCCCCCCAACCATGGATTAATTCCACAGTAGACTCATCATTTCTCATGGCTTAACCTTACTTGTAATAATATTACTAAAAATAAATTCTGATATTGACTTACTGATAGAGATTATGAAAGCATTACTTCGACAGTAGCTGGCATTTGGGTCAGCAGAGGACCCCATGATCACCTACAGTAAAACCTGTATAAGAGCTCAGGGGATAGTTTGTTTTTCTCACAGTTTCAATTAGTGTGGTCATTCGTTCAGCCTAGAGCAACAATGGTAAGATATTAATAAAGTGAATTGATGCGTCATAACTGTTTGTTATGGTTTTCCTGTCTACACTGTTACCACCTAGTCGCATTGCCTTTGCTTCAACACCTTTGAACTGGCTATGAGGAGTACCAATAAAGAGCTTCTGAACCTTCAAAAGGGTTTGAAATAAAGGGAGATTACATTTTCTAGCAATGTGTTACTTAAAAGACTAATAGACTCTCATACTGCTTGGTTTCACTGATGTTTAATTATCAGCTGCCAGAATTCTTTTGGGGGGGGGCACTGTATAGTGGCATGCTGCAAGTACTTGAACACTTTCTTGTGAACATACAGTATACCTTTTATATGCTGCAAAATAGACTTTTTATAAAGAACGTTGATGATCTGGAATGGAAGATTTTGATATTGTGAAGTACACATTAAGCACGGGGCTTAATGTTAGCTGCTGCCCCTTTAAGAGCACTTAGAACTTGCATATCACCATTCATTGCACTGCTTGGCAGTGCCATGTAATTTCTGTCAGTCTGGGGCTAGACCTCATGAAGAGAACATGTTCTGCTGATATCTCTGAATAAACAACCTTATTCATTATTTTATGCATCTGTCTGAGTATATCGAATGGTCCAGCAAGGGGTCCACTGCAGCAACAACAGATGAGCCTGGCAGAACAGAAAGAATGTAAGGGTCCTTAGTGGCAGACCAACACCAAAACGCCACACATGGTGGAGAGTGAGGCCCTACTTCTTTCCAGACCCCATCTTGCTTGTCTGCATTGCTTGGTTCCCCAAGTCATTGGTCCCAGTATGCCTGAACTGCCTGAATGTTACTTGTACCACAGCCTTGGCTGCCAAGAAAACAACGAACTGTCTCCTGTTTGTATAGCAGCCTGCAGCCCCCGCTGTACTAAAACCATTCAATATTGCTATTCAGCTAAATCAATGAACTGTCAGCAAGTTATTTTTTTTTCTCCAAGCTTTACGCTCCACGGAACTGCGAACTGCACCCCCCCTCCTCTAGCTACCACCTCATGGAAGGGCCTGGTTCAAAGTACTCCCTTCTGCCAAGCCAGCTCCCTATGCACTCTCTCTCTTTCTCTCTGTCTCATACACACTGTGGGGATAGCAGTTCAAAGAAATGGACAGACAATTTTACAAACATTCCCCAATATACTCCCTGATGTTGCCTCTTGACTGCGGCCCAAACACAAACTGCCGCTCTGTCCTCCATACCCAACTTCAGTGCTGAACCTCCCACCCCACAACATGCAATGCCGCTTCAGAAGGGATTGTTCTAATAAATAAATAAATAAACATCATCACGCCTGCCAACCACAGTGCTACTGCAGCCAGCCCTGCCACCACTATGGAGTGCTCCTGCAAATGGCTGCACCATTCCTCTCTCCCCATCAGCCTCATGGAGAGATCCATTCCCAACCAGCCCTGCCTCCTTTCATTCCCCACGGGTGGGGACATGCTATTTTCCACCCACAAAGCCCCACGGACTACAGCTCAGCTCCGCTCTGCCCTCCTCACAATTGCAGCTCCCTGACTCACTGGCTTAGCTGCAGCATTCCTCTGGTGGCTCTGCAATTTCCTTGGCCCTCCTGCAATGACTCTGCACCTCCAAGACCAACTGCAGCTTTGTGTGCTGCTTCTCAGTTGCTCTGCCTTTCTCAAACCACGGCTTCCCTCTCACTACTGCAGCCATATGGAGCACTCCTCTACTCTACTCAGCTATGCTCCAAGTGACTACAAACTAATAAAGAAAAATAAATAAATATATTACAGAGCAATCCACTCAGGCTCGGCCACACTTCAGAAAAGGGAGCCATACAAAAAATTAAAAGGGGCACACAGAAAGGAATTAAATAAATACCGGGGGCATGAAAAACAAAAAAAGGGCAGCTCAATACACAAATGGAAGAGCCAAAGATAAAGAAAACAATCAAAAGGAGCATCTGAAGCCCAACCTAGGCAGCAGAGGAGCTAATCCAGCAGGGCACAGCACTAAACAATTCAATAATTGGAGAGCAGTAGCTCAAATATAAAGATGGAAAGCCTGGGAGCTACAAAAAAACATATACCCAGCAAAATAAATAACTACAGTAAATTTCCCCAGCATATTGTCTCTCACTAAAATAAAATCCCACCATTTTCAGTTGGGTAAGAAGCTCAGCAGCATGGCAATCATCATTTTATCCCTCGCAGCAACTACAGGCAGCCTCATGGCACAAAGCATCCATCTTTATTTTCACAAAACAACAAGACCGGAAGTGACCCTTAACCCCCTGCTGGCAGCCATCTTGGTAAAGTCAAAGAATACAGGAACTATATGTCATGGTTCGGTGGCCATCTTGTGAAGGACACTAAAATAACCTCTGAAATGAATGGGCACTGCAACAAATAACTGATTTTTGCAAAGAATCCTTTTTTTAAATAACAGACAACACAGAGTTGAGTTGGAATTGTTTATTAAGATTCATTTGATGAACTTTGCTTACAAATAATTGTATTTTTTGTCTACAACAATAATTTATGCTCAGCACTCCATCTACTCAATGACGTCCCATGTCCTGCATGACAGCAACTCCTTATCATCCCTACAACCTTCATTCGGTGAAACGAATCTTGATAGGAACCATCCTGCAGGACATCCAGTCTTCCATCTCAGCTCAGGGAGCACCAGCTTTGCCAGCCATTCAAGATGATCTTGCCTACATTAAGGCTTTTTCACCACAGTCCACAGCAGCCTACAGCCAGTACCCTTCTCAACCTTGTCTCACGAAGACGCTGTCGACTGGCTGGAGCAATTTTGAGCCTGGATTTCCCTCAATGGTTAGACTGATTCTTTGCATATTTCCAATGCTGTGTGCTTGCTTCTGAGAGGGACTGCCATTTCCTGGTTCAGTGCACTTACAGAACAAGTCAAAGGAAATACTGCTACTCTATATACAACTGTCAGAGACCATTTTGTCCAAGCACATCCACCCTGGTTATTGTAACAACTGCTGTGGGAATGCACCATGCAACCCTTTGAATCTCTAGAAGCATTTATAGTGGACATTGAGTTGTGCTGCAAATGTCTGCAAAAAACTTAGAAAGATCAAATCACAGCCTTGTCTGGGGACTGCTGCCTCAATTCTGAACGTATGTAATTCAGCAGAAGTCAGCAACCTGGATGGACACAATACAAGCTGTACAACTTGCACAGGAATCCATATCCATGTTCCAATCCACGAGTGTACAAGCACCTCAGTCCTCACAAATGGCTGCACTCGTAACATGTGCCCAGCAGCAACAAGCAATGATATACAGGCTCATAACAACTGTCAATAGCTTACACCTCAGCTCAACTGCTTCTTCTGCTACTTCTGTCAGTGCTCTGCAATCACTTCAACAGTGACCTGATCCTCCTCCACCTTCATGAGAATCTGTGACCTGCCAGTGGTGTGGATTCAGAGGACACACTGCCGCTGTCTGCCAAAAGCTGAGGTATTACAACAGAAATCAAGAGAACCAAAGACATCCACCACAGCACAATCAGCAAGATAATCACAGCTACTCCCAGGATCAGGGAAAGAGTGCTGCCCAACAGATATGGGGCTTTTGACTGCCCCAATGACTCTCGCAGTTCAAGCAAACCACATCCTCTAACTCCTAACTCTTGCAAACTCTCACTTCCAGGGGCAAAGGTACCTGTCATTAGATCACCTCTCCTAGCAAACTATGTGCCTGTAACCACCGGAGATTGGTCCACGCATGCCTTGGTTGACAATGGAGCAGAAATCTCAGTTATCAACAACAGTATTCTGAACAACCAAGCTATTCGTCATTTACCTAATGTCTCTCCAGCTAACCTAAAGTGCATTATCACAGCAAGTACTGCTACAGTACCTATCACAGACGTGGTCCATCTCGAGCTACACTTTGACTCATGGCAAGCTCCTGTCAAGTTTTACCTAGTGGCAATAAGATAGAGCCGCACAGAGGTATGGGTGCATACCTCTCAACTGTCCCTGATTTTCAGGGATGTCCCTGATTTTGCCTTAAAATTTTACGCTGTCCCTCCTAAAAAATGTGTTTCCATGAGCAAACAGTGTGAGTTGTAAGCACAAAATAATGTCAACATTACAGCTACAGAAGGGTTCTTCCTTAGAAAATGCATTTTACACTAAGCCACTTAGTCTACCAGCTTCCTGAGAGGATATTACCAATTTTGAAGATGTGTCCCTGATTCTGGTCCTTTGTCCCTGATTTTTTTAAGCCTTGTCCCTGATTTATGAGGCAAGAGGTTGAGAGGTATGTATGGGTGCTCTAAAGAACATAACTTTAGCAAACAACAGGAAAGGTCTTGGCACACCTAAATTGTACACAGAAAAACTCTCCACACAAAATGAGTAAAATATAACTTATCTTTATAAGTGGAGTGCAAACAACAGCGATGGCAGACATAAAGTACATACAATGCAGGCACAGAAAAACAGTTTTTTGCACTCCACTAGTAAAGATAAGTTATATTTTACTCGTTTTATGTGGAGAGTTTTTATGCGTCCAAGTTTTACCTAGTGCCTGATCTACAACCAGTGGTGATTCTTGGCCTGGACTTCCTCAAAGCTCATAAAACCATCCTAGACTTTGCATCAAGTAAAGTGTCACTAGACGCTAGAAGGCAACTCACAGCTACAGACTCATTTACTGTGCCTCCTCAGACAGGGATGGTTTTGATTGCCAAGATTTGGGGTGAACCACTTCCACAAGGTATTGTTGGCATCGTCAGGGGATCCTCCACCCTGCATTTGTCAGGTCTTCTCCCAGGAAACACCTTGTCTGTGGTGCATGGCAGCACAGTCTTACAAAAGTGCTGCAATTTCACAGATGAGCCAGTAGTCATCCCAAAGGGTGCCTGTATCAGAAAGTTTGTCTGCTTCTCTACAGGGGACCAGCTCCATCTTAAGCAAGAACCTCAGCCTGGTTCCATCAACTCTAGTCCTACCAGTACTATCACGACCATTCCAGCTTCACCAGAGTTACCCCTCAGTAAGAGACTGTCCTCTTCAAAACTGCCAGCATCTCCAACAGAGAGGCAACAACTTTTGAAATTCCTGGAGAATTACCCGGATGTCTTTGTGGGTCCAGATAACAAGCTCGGATGCTGTGATATCCTGCAACATACCATCAAAGTGCAGCTCAACCAGAAATCAATCTGTCAGCGAGCCTTCAAAGTGGGGCACAAACAGAAACAAGTCCTAGAGGACATGATCAAAGACATGCTTTAACATTTATTTATTTATTTAGATTTTGATAACCGGATAAGCTCACTGAGACCGGAGGTCCCTTTTTCAGGAGCAACCTGGATTAGTTACAGACATAGATTACATACATAGGCAGGAGTATACTGTAGATTAAACATTCATTGGATAAGACAATATAGTACATTACAGAGCATGATAGTTACATACACAAATATAATATAGCAATTACATCAGACATATGACAACTTTAGCACAAAGTGCTTAGAGGGAGACGTGGTACCAGCAATAAGCAGGATAATATAGTCACACCATGGGTTCATAAAGTGGGAGCTAGTGATTACAGCCACAGAGACTAAGCTCCAGCAGGAATACTTTCAAGCCAGACTTAAATCCCTGAATAGTGTGAAAGTTTGCCAGGTCCACAGGGAGAAGGTTCCATAAGTGTGGGGCAGCATACCAAAAGGAACGCTTGCCGAAATTTGTTCGGACATGAGGGATGTCAAGGGGATGGCCTGTAGAGGATCACAGGTCCTGGCCCTGGACTATGGGATTAAGCAGACCACATAGGTGAGGAGGAGGAGGGCCAAGAGTGGTAAATTTAAAGGTCAAACTCAAGGAGGAGTAGGCCAGTTTATTTCATATAGTAGACCAGTGGAGATCAGCAAGGACCTCACAGTGGTGCCTCCTAGGAGGGGAGTTAGTAGCAAAACGAGCAACCCTATGATAGAGCATGGTTAGTTTTCTTTGTTCACCCTCCCTTAGGAACTGCAGCAGGGGAGCCCCATAGAGAAGGGAGGGGAGTACAGTGCAGCTGGCTATGACATAATGAGCCTTGAGAGAAAGAGAGTCTCCCAGCCTATAGAGAAGTCCTAACTTCTGGTGGGTGGACTTTACAACAGAGTCAATGTGAGGTTGGTAGGTCATCTCCTGATCAAGCAGGATCCTGAGGTACTTGATGTTGTCCGTGACCTCTACTCTCTTCCCTTGGGCTGTGGGAAGCTGAAGCATGCCATGCCAGTCAGTTCCAAGACATCTAGACCCAAACATCACTGCCTTAATTTTTTTCTTCATTCAGCACAAGTGAGCTGGAGGAGAACCAGGCTTCCAGTGCAACTAGACTGGTCTGGAGGTTGGCATTGATTATACTAGGAAGCGGACCACTGCAGTAGACAACAGTGTCATCTGTATAGAGGAGGTTGTTCTGCCTGCAAACCCCTTCTATGCAATTGATAAAGAGGGTAAACAACAGGGGACCCAGGATGGAGCCCTGGGGTACCCCAGAGATTACAGGGTTAGCACTAGACTGGGTTCCCTGCCATAGGACTTTTTGGTTTTGGTTGAGCACATAGCTCTCGAACCATAAAACAGAGAGCCTGTCCAGTCCTAGTAGGTGAAGTTTGGGGAGGAGAAGTTCTTGGCTAACCAAGTCAAATGTCTTGGACAGGTCAATGAACAGAGCCCCCGTAGGGGCACCCCGATCCATTGCGTCAAGGATGTCCAATGTGAGCCAGATTAGTGCTGTATTGGTGCTGTGGCCTTTCCTAAAGCCATGTTGAATGTCTGCTAGGAGTAGGTGCCTTTCGAGGTAGTCCTGTATTTGTAGACTAATCTCTCCTGCACCTTCATGAGAGGGCAGAGAATAGAGATTGGCCTGTAGTTCCCCACATTGTCCCAGGGCCCTTTTTTGTGAATGGGGACAATGGTTGCAACCTTCCATTTACTTGGGACCATTCCTTCAAGGAGGGAACTGTTGATGAGCATGGTGACAGGGCGGGAGATAGCCAGGGTAGCGGCCTGAAGAAGTCTAGGTTCAAGCAGATCATGTCCCAGAGAGGAGTCCGGGTTGATACGTTGCAGAAGGGGAAGAACCTCGGGGGGGTTTGACCAGCTTCAAATGAAACTGGGGTCTAGAGTGTTCCCAGGCAGTACCTCTGCTGCTGGGGGCACCAGAGGGCATGGGGGGTTTGGTTGCACTGAGATTGGAGAAAGCGGTACTAAACTCCTCAGCAACTAAGGAGAGATCATCAGTTAGGGTATCACCGACCAGGAGTGCTCCCTCTTGGGCACTAGGGGCACCCTTTAACAGCAGATTTATTTGGCCCCAGAATCTCTTTGGATCCTGTAGGTGTCTAGACTGAAAATCTTGCAGGTATTTAGATTTAGCCAACTTGGAAGCTTTCTTGCATTGATTCCTCAGCTCTCTATACCTCTCCCAGTCGTTTTTTTGGCCAGACTATTTGAAATGTCCCCAGGCCCAGTCACAGAGCAGCATGCTACACTTGAGGCTAGGGTTAAGCCATTTATGGCATTTACCCTGTACCCTTAGTTTCTTATGAGGGGCATATACATTGGCCACAGATGTAAAAGTGTTGGTAAAAAAATCAAGCACCTTATCCAGGGTAGGGAGGGAGATTAGGGGATCCCAGTATACAGCACATAGGTCAGAGCAAAAAGGTTCCAAAGAGAATCTGCTGTAGTTTCTGGCTTCAATTACCTTGGCAGGCAGTTTGGGAAGCCTATTGGACCAAATACAGAAAACTGGTGAATGATCACTTAATGAGTCTATCATGACCCCAGCAGCCTGTATGTGGTCTGGGCTTGATACTAGGGCCCAATCGAGTAATAAGTGGTTGCCAGCCCTAGCATTATGCCTTGTGGGCAGGTTGATAACTTGGGTCACACTGGTATCGAGTATGGGGTTCTTACTGACGGAGGCCTCTAGTGAGAGCAAATTTAGGTTAAAATCCCCCAGGAGAATCATCTCCCCCAAGGAGTGTTCTACCAAGGCACGAGTTATGGATTTGAGGGAAGATGTAGCTGTTTGGGGTGGGAGGTAGACACACCCTGTGTATAAGGGTTTAGTATTGCCGTGGAGCACTTTTGCAAATATTATCTCATTCACAGAGTCGCAGAGGGGAGAGTGGTCAATCTGCAATACATTAAGACTACTCTGGGTGTAGATGAGAACCCCCCCACCTTTCTTCCCTACTCAGTCCTTCCTCAATGCATTATAGCTGCCCAGGTCAATTTCGTGAGTAAGGATGTGGGGTTTGAGCCAGGTCTCAGTCACTGTGAGTATATTGGGTTTGTAGAGCACAGTCCAGGCTTCAAGGACATGGATTTTGTACCTTAGGCTGCCTATGTTTATGTGCACTACTTTGAGTCCTCTGGCATTAGTCCAGTGAGGGCTAGTAGGGTCGCTGAGTATGGAGTTGGAGGGATGGGGGCCAGGGTTAGGTTCCACATCCCCCCCTAATGCAAGCTTTAGCCAGGCAAGGTATCTGATGATTCAGGTGGGAGTTTATTTATTTATTTATATATTTTATTTATTTATTTTAGTTTTTGTTGACCGGGTAAGTGCACTAGACAGACTCTGCCTATTTTCAGGCACAACGCCGGGGGAGGGGGATACAGATGAATGCCAACTGACCTTGAACCAGATTAAGCTGTTGGTGGTATTTTTAGTGAATGGGGGGAAATTTGGCTAGGGCACCGGGGAGTGGAGTGAAGCCTCCTTAAGTCACTCAAAGAGAGGTGGTAAAATAGATTGTAACAGTTTCCATGTCTGATTAAGCCATGCATGGATAGTAATAATGCATTGTTCCCCCCCACCTGGGTTTCTGGGGATGCAGGGGGGTGGTGACCAGGGTTAATATCCAGATCTGAGGGACTGAAACCCGAGGAGTAGAGCAGGTCAGTCCCCAGTATTAGCGCCATGTAGGTAACTGCGGACACGAGACCCAAACACCGCATGATAAAGCCGGGGTAGTAAATGGGTTTAAAAGCTTCCCCTTACAGTGGTAGAGGAGTACCCTATTCTAGAGGTAGTTAGAGGAGCTGGTCCTGTAACAGATTAGATCCAGCAACTTCAGGTTTAGTGATACATCAGGTACAATAGCAAAGGAGCAGGGGAATATCTGTAGCAGTAAGGATGGCAAGTGCAACTCAAAAACAATTCAATCCCTAAGCCAACAGTAAAAACAGGAGTTTCAGTATAGCTTATACCTCTGACTATCAAATAACAGCAATGTTTACGCAGTGAGTTATAGTATAACTTACACAGCTGACTAACAGGCACCAGCAATGTAAACACAATGGGTTCCAGTATCACTTATGCAGCTATCTATCAAACACCAGCAATGTACACACATTAAGTAATTACCCCAGACGGCAGGCAACTGTGGGATAGGTCCATGTGTGTTGGTGGAAGGGGTTTAGAAACATTTATGGGGAGGAGGGAACAGGGTGGGAGCTGGGAAAAATTTAGTCCCTTTTTAAATTTGCTCGTGATGCAGGCTTGGAGAGAGAGTCCGCCTGGCCAGTTGCCAGTGCCTCGACCCCAAGGAGAAAATCTTCTGTAACAGGTCCAGGAAGGGGGGAGGGATCCCGCCGTGGCAGTGGGATTCCCCTCAAACCACCAAGAAGAGGAAACAAAGTCCGAGGCAGATGCTGTGGCTGGTGGGGCTCGGAACGGCTTTAAATCCATGCCATCCAAGTGTCACTGGCAGCATTGCCAATGACATGCAGGTGCCTCTTTCAAATTTGGCACTTTCCACCAAGCACAGACAAAGGCTCCCATTTTAATTAAGTCCCAATTTAGTCCCTTATTTTAAATTCACTCTGGCGATGCAGGCTTCGGGAGTGGTCTGCCTGGCCAGTTGCCAGTGCCTCGACCCCGAGGAGAAAATCTTCGGTAATGGGTCCGGGAAGGGGTTGACCCATGGCGGCAGTGGGATTCCCCTCAAACCCCCGGGAAGAGGAAACAAAGATCTAGGCAGATGCTGTGGCTGGTGGGGCTTGGAATGGCTTTAAGTCCACACTGTCCGAGCATCACTGGCAGCAGGGCCAATGAAATGCAGGTGCATTGTTGCAGAATCTACAAGTCCCTGGGGTGTACCTTGCCTGCTGGAGGTAAAGAAAGACAAGGAGTATTACTTCATGGTAGACTACAGAAAGCTCAATGCCTACACGGTGCAGGATACTCATCTCTTATCTACAACCGAAGATACCTTAGAGAGTCTTGGCATGGCCAGCCTAGCTCACTTCACCACTCTAGACCTTCATAGTGGGTTCTACCAAGTTTCCATTGATCCAACTTCTTGTCCATACACAACCTGGTGCTTCCACTTGAAACTTTTTCAATTCAAATGACTGCCTATGGGACTTTGGAACAGTCCAGCCACATTCCAATGTGTTATGGAAGCCGTACTACATGGGTAGTCTTGGAAATCTTGCCTAGTCTACCTAGACGATGTTATTGTCTTCAGCAGAACTTTGCCAGAGCACCTCCAACATCTCAGAGAAGTATTTGAATGTCTCAGACAAGCCAATCTCAAGCTTCGCCCAGAAAAGTGTCATTTTGCACAGCATCAAATTCATTACCTGGGACATGTTGTTAGTTCTCAAGGCATCTTTCCAGACCCAGACAAGCTTTCAGCAGTCAAAGACTATCCAGAACCTAACAATCTCAAAGACCTTAGAGCTTTCCTAGGCTTGTCTGGATACTACAGAAAGTTTAATTTGTAACTATGCCAAGATCGCAGCTCCACTGTATGCCCTCACTAAAAAGGGATGTGAATATTCATGGACTTCCAAGTGCAAAGAGGCCTTTGAAACCCTGAAAGAAAAACTAATCTCTTCTCCAGTATTGGCCTACCCAAGGTTTGACCAACCCTTCAAACCTTACTCAGATGCTAGTTCCTTTGCAATAGGCGCTGTGCTGTGTCAAATACAAAGTGGAACAGAACGAGTTATTTCATATGCTCGTCACTCTCTTTCCTTGGCTAAGCAGAACTATGGCACTATGGTATTTCCCATTAAGAAATTTGACTGTTACCTTCACTACTCCTCCTTTACAGCTATCATTGATGATTCTACCCTCAGTTGGTTATTCGAAATGAAGAATCCAGTAGGCATGTTTGCCCGATTGATTGCCATACAGCAATGCTACAACTTCAAAATTCAGTACAGACTAGGTGGAGTTCACTCCAATCCGATGGTGTAAGCCAGAGATGGTATCCCTCCAGATCATCTTCAACAGATGAAGAATTCTGCTTACAAGCTTTTCCTTTATATGCCATGGATGTGCTTCCTGTGGACACCCCTACAGTAAAGCACCCTAATCAACAGGGATACAGTGGCTATTTAGTGTGTAGGCAGAGAAAGACCTACATGACTAGCCTGTACAATAGTATTTATTATAAAGCGGAAAACCCCTTTCCCTTTTATTTTCTGTAACCCTGTTGTCGCCATGGAAATGTTAGAACCTGTTCTGAATGCTGCAGTTTATCTATTGAATACATTATGCTGCTGTTAAACTGTAGTTGCACAGGTAGAAATTAGAAGGAACCCTGTTGTATTAGGTTCTTCTTCTGGCAACACAATATGCTTTAAACAAATGTACTTCTTGAAGGAGAAGGAATAAATTAAGTCTGTTCTTACCTGAAGCAGGGGAAAGAATGAAATATTGTGTGTATGGGAACAGCGGGCCCTTGTGGCCCCTTTTTATAGTAAGTTGTCTGTCACTCAAGCCTCAGTGGAAAGTTTTCCACCTTTAAAAAGGGGAAAATCCTTCTGGGAAAGTCCCTTCTATTATCTAAAGCTGCTCCTCATTGTTGAAGGGTAACTAAATCCTTTTAGCCAGTTATTTAATTAAATGAAGGGCCATGATGATGCTTGGTGACCTGACCCAGGTGGGCGGGTATAAATAGTACTGCCTGAGCAGACAGATGTTAGATAGGGTCAGTGTTTTCTGACTGAGTGTAAGTGAAGGACTAGAAGAGTCCTGTGCTGGCCAAATGAGAAAATTGTGAAAAGTATTTACAAGTCTTTTCTTTTGAATTGTTTTGTTTTATTTTTACTTCATATGGTGCAAAGCTGTTGTTGTTTATGATTACAAAATAAACATCCCGCTTAGAAAAAGTGGGTTGCACCAAAAATCTTGTGTTTGTGTCCATCTGTATTTCCCACACCTTTATACTTCTCAATACTTCCTCAGTGACGGTGTGCTTTTCCACATTTGGACCAAGGCAGGCAAGGTCCATCGCACAGATACAACTCATGTACAGCTAGCTGTACCAGCCTCTCTAGTCAATGAAGTTCTCTCCACTCATGCCTCTCCATTTTCTGGAGGTCATCTGGGATTACACAGAACTCTCGACTTCTGGCCTCACATGAACAAGAACATTGTCCTTTTTGTCAAATCCTGCCAGCCCCACTCCCAAAGAAAGCCTCCTGCCAACCCAACAAAGGCACACATCATTCCAATGCCTGTAGCCACTGAACCATTTAAACGAGTCAGCACAGACATTCTTGGGTCTTTTACAACATGCTTTGACTCTGGCAACAAATACATTCTTGTTTTTGTGGACTACCCAACAAAATACTAATCCCCCTAAAAGACATCAAAGCTGTCACTGTAGCAAATGCCTTCCTCAACACAGTTATTTGTCATCACGATACCCCCTTGTACCTGCATTCAGACAGAGGCACTAACTACCTTTCAACCATTGTTCGAGAAACATGCAAGCTTCTCGACATAAAAAAGACTCATACAACAAGTTATTACTCACAGTGCAATGGACAAAGTGAAAGAATGATGTCTACCATTCTCAACACACTCTCCAAGTACCTGGATGAAACTCATAACACTTGGGATCGTTTTGCTCCATTTGTGCAATTTGCTTACAACACAAGCCTTTGTGTTGACAGTACAGAGTACACACCATTTTTTTTAGTCTACAGGCACCAGCCAAGAACTCCACTGGACAGGGATCTTTCGCTGCTTGAGTTTCCAAAGTCAGCTTCATCAGTCCTCATTCCTATACTGGAACAGCTTGAACTTGCAGGACATGCTGCAATCACCACGTTGGGCCAGAGAAAATCCTCCAGCCAGGTTTTCAGCTGTGCTGGGCATGCCCAAAAAAACTGCTCTAACAATATAGCATTTTCAATTTTATCTACAGAGTTGGCTTCAATTCCTTCCCATCAACGTTTTAAACACTGACGTTGTTTCGTGGCTAGATCCACGTAGCTCATGTCAGAGCTTCTCCTGATCTGTTGGAATTTACTTCTGTATGCTTCTGCAGCTAAATCAAACTTTTTTAAAAGCACAGCTTTGAGTTTGCTGTAATCATTACTATCCTCATTGTCCATTTGACCCAATGCATCCCAAGCTTTCCCAGTAACGGAGATAGCTGGAAGCTCCAGGACCCTCTAGGAATTTTTGTCTGAATACAAACTTTTCCAAAAGAATTTAAAAGGGCATCCATATCCTCCCCCTCTTTAAATTCAGCTATCAATTTGGAATTTAATTTGTAACCCAATCCTGTAGCTCCAGTTAAACCCAAGCCACTTACCTGCTCTGGTGCTGGTGGTTGGAGTCATAACTTCTCCAGTTCATGTCACCTCTGGCGCTCATGCTTTTCATGGTCCGCCTCTTGCTGTTCATGTTCAGCTTCTCGCTGTTCTCGCTCCCTCTTCTCCTCTGCAGCTCGCTGCTCTCGCTTCTCTTCTCTCTGGAACTCCAGCTCCATTCTGCGCAACTCAATCTGCAGCTTGATTGCTTCTGGCTCCAGAATGCTGGTGACCTTCCCCTGCTGCTGTGGCCCTTCACTGGCACTGGCCCTGCTGTCATCCTCACCGGATCTGGACACTGCACTGGCTGCTGGCCCCTCCATGCCCAAGGTTTGGTCCTTTACAGTCACAGTCTATGACTCAATGCTCTGGGCATCTGCTGCCATCAGGGCATCCATGAGGTTCTTCTTAGTGGCTCTCACCTCGTGCAGGACTCCTCTGTCCTGGCACAACTGCCTCAAGTAGTCTGCAGTGTACCCACTGTAGTTGGAAGCCATCTTCTTCCCTAACTACGGCACTTCAGAAAAAAAGTAAAACAGGTAGGAACTTGACTGTAAGCACAATGATATAGTTCTGTTTCCTTTTTAAAAAAATCACTGCCTTATTTTGCAAGTGAGCTGTACAGTATTAAGCTGATACACTGAACAGTTAAAGCTTGTGTTACCAAATTTTATCACACCGCTCCTAACCAAATCTGTCACAAACACAATCAGCATGCCAGGCCCTCTGCTCCCACAATGCCAACCTCTGAGCACAATAATGTGAACAGGTAACAGACAGGGTAACCCTCCTGTCTGCTTTTGGGTCCAAATCACCTTTAGTCTTAAGTTCTGGGGGGGATTCAAACTGTGAACCTTATGCTAGCGTACCCCATGTACAGGCTCAGATATGTACCCTCTTCAGGGATTGTGGTGCAATCTTTCGACAGGTGCACCAAGCTAGGCTTCCACAATGAACCCTTAAAACTCTATAAAAGACCTTAGGTATATTCTTACCTTTTCCCAGTTTAGTAACCTCATCAAGCTGTTGAACCATTTTTGTCAGTCTTAACCCAGTATACGTCACATGCAAAAAAAGAACTGGCAGATGCCTAGGCAGTCTTTCAAATAAAGATTTTACTAAAAGATGATAAAAAATATGAAAAATGTAAACACAGAACAATATATCAAAGAGCTCACAATTACATAAAGAAAAACAAGGAAAGCTACAAAACATAAACTCCTACCACAATACAAATAGATGTTTTCTAATGTATTACCTCTTTAAGTGCTTATCAGAGCTGTGTCTCTCTCTACAGTCCCAAGATGGTATATATCTAAACAATTCAGACACAGTATAGTTTAAACTGTGTCTCTCCACACCCCTTTTGTGAGTCATCTAGCTCCTCCTTTTAGAATATAAAAAAATACAAACAGGATTTCCTATCAGGAGGTATATGGAATAAGGTGACATCAGCAAAAACTCATTTCCCAAATTATTAGTCTTTTGATCCACCCGTTCCCGTGAAGCTTCATAACGCTGCAATCGCTCACCTATGTGTGAGACAGCTGTCAGGAATCAGCTTAATGATGTCCTGTTTCTGAAGTCATAAAATGTATATTTCAGCTTCCCAGCTTCAGAGCAGCAACAGGTCATAAAACGGCCATAAAATGCAATTTCTCAAGGAAGTTAATTACAGTATAGAGATCTCCTGTCAGTGTAATATATGTAGCTTCACTGAAACCTGGGGGGGGCACCCATGGAGCACAGACTGTCTTATGTAACAATTACATACTATATTTTTATATTACAAATCGCATACAATAATCAAAACCAGCTGGCCAAGTGTCACACTGCATACCTGCATTAAAAAAATGTTTTCTTCTAGGAATGTCTTTTTGAATGGACAGTCCAACTGTTATTATTACTGTTTTAAAACTATTATTGAAATATTATCTTGCATTTGGGTATCCTCTAGCTGCTACCCTTCCCTCTCTTACCCTCTCCCTTCCCTGCACTGTAGCACTTGTCGCCCTGACCAAGCTTCAAGTTGCTATGGTGTTTCCCCTTCCCCTGGTGCTTCTCTGACTAGTCCCCAGTGTAATAGTCCAGATCCCCTCTGACGCTGCAGAGTACTGTTAAGTAAAATGCTGGATGTCATGCTTAAACATGTTTTTTTTCTTTTAAATTTTTTTTTTTTTTTTGCTTACTATTTCTTATGTCCTGGTCAGCTAATTTCTCTACACACTGCCTGTTTCTCTGGCCACTGGCCAGTCATCCCCAGCCTCCTTAGGGCCCTCACCTTCTTCCCCCCCACGGCGGGGTGGCAGGGAGACCCCTACTCTCCTGCCAGGTCTGGATCTAGTTCTGGTGATGCCCCTGAGGCCGGGGTGCCCATTGGATGGCCATCAAGCTGCCACGACCATGGACGCCTTTTTCCATTTTTCACCCACCGAGGGGGACAATGTGCAACGACCTCAGTGATGTGGTTGTACATGCTCCTGCATGCACCACATCAGGCATCTGCTGTGCTCCCACCCTGGAAGTTGTGGCTCCATGTCGCCGACCGCCAGCCTCCGCTAGGGGTCAGGTGTGCACCGGTCACTGGTTCCCCCCCCTCCATGGAGATGAAGAGCAGTCCAGTGGATGCTTGATCCATCTCCTCCCCTCTAACCCCCTCCGACCTGTGCTCACTCTCGAACACGGGTCGCCAGTGCGAAGGGAGGTGTGGCGACCGGTGCCTCAACCCTCAGTGCCACCGGGACATTTTCTTTAAAATTTCTTAGTGTAATGTTAATATTTTATTGCTTTTTCGAGTGGTGCTCACATTCACTGTCCCGGTGGTGATGTTAAGTACACATTAAGCATGGGGCTTAATGTTAGCCCCCACCTCTTTAAGAGCACTTAGAACTCATATGTTACCAATCATTGCACTGCTTGGCAGTGCCATGTAATTCCTCTCAATCAAAGAAACTTGTCAGTCTGGGGCTAGACCTCAAGAAGAGAACACGTCTTGCTGATGTCCCAGAATAAACAACCTCATTCATTATTTTATGCGTCCCATTTCATTATATTGAATGGTCCAGCAAGGGGTCCACTACGCAGCAACAGATGGGCCTGGCAGAACAGAAAAAGGGTAAGGGTCCTTAGTGGCAGACCAGCACCAATATGCCACAATATAAACTACATAGACTTTGTGTATCGAGCAGCCACAGTTATCTGCCATTTGCATTGGCAAGTATGGGTACAGTTGAGAGTTGCTGGACCATTGAGTTGTTCATGTGACCTACAGTGAAAACTAATAGTGGAAATGCATATCATCTGTTACACTCTGTGACTGCTCATACTTAATGAATTTGGTGAACTTTGCTCAAGAAAGATTATTCATGCACCTATAAATCATTTTATATTTGTGATGAATGTTTTATTTCTCTGAGAAAATGCAATGAGCTAGATACTTCTGCCTTTCTAAAGCTGTGGAAGAACTTGTTGCTGCTGCTGTTTTTGTACATTATTTATTACTATTGGATTTATGAGCTGTATTTGAGGCACGCTTTATTTTAAGTGTCATTTTTAATGTAACTGTGGGGTAGATAATCATTAATTACATGCAACAGGGGTAATTACACTGTAGTTACATATTTGTTGCATCTAACTATATGACAGTTACAGTGTAGTTACACTGTAACTACACTCTAGTTAAGAAAACTTTTTTGGAAAAGTCAAAGATTGCAGTTTCAGATCTCTTAACACCTGAGTAACTGTCGATAAGATAAACTTTCAAAATTATTAAGAGATGTTTAAACAATCCGCTCTTATGTGAAAGGTGTGCCATACCCATCTTTGCAAGTCAGTTTAGTTTCACAAACCATTATAACTATTTTGTCTTTCTCTGCCACTTCCTATTGTATCAGAGTCAAAGCCATTTAGTGCAGCATGCCCTCCCTCTTTCCCGGCCCTTGTGAGCAATCCCAGGTGTAAAGTGGCACCTGCTACCTCTTTTTAGATGCCAAATATTATCGGCAAGACAATTTCCAGTCTGAAAGTTATTGGATAATTATCAACAAGCAGGCTTTGTGTTTGTATCTCAGTGCTGATTGGTCTGCTGTTGCACCTATGAGTGGAGTGCTTTTTTGCTTATTATTTCATGCTATAGCTGCTGCCATGGATTGACTGGTCTCCCTCTGCCAATAAAGACAATACGTTTTGGGTCCCAGGATGTGTGTGTGCGTGTGCGTGTGTGTGTGTGTGTGTGTGTGTGAGACAGAGAGAGAGTAACAGAGAAAGAGAGAGAGACACATGGAAAATGAGGGGCCACATTGGCAGCAGTAGCATGTTCTGTGGACTGGGAGGAATGAAGAGAGGAGCCAGTAGATGGAGCTGCATTAATATGGAGACGAAGATCAGGTGTATGGTATGAGATACAGTGTGGGACGATCCTGCATGTGGGAGCTCTTACTGCTCACACAGTCACCCAGAGCGGCTCTACGGGGAACTCCCCAGCAGCAGGAGCCCCAGTCATGAAATGTTGCTTGATGTGGCTCTACCAATGTTCTTCTTAGCAGAAGGAACCACTGTTACATAGAAACATAGAATTTGATGGCAGATGAAGCCCTCTTGGCCCACCTAGTCTGCCTATTTTTCCCTACCTACCTACTGTAAATCACAGACCCTATTTCATCTCCGGCTTATCCCCTTCCTTGTCTTATCACTAAGGTTCCCTTATGTCTATCCCATGCTTTCCTGTACCCTGTTACAGTTTTTGCCCCCACCACCTCTGCTGAGAGGCTGTTCCAGGCATCCACCACCCTCTCCATGAAGAAGTACTTCCTCACATCTTCACTGAGTCTACCCCCTTCCAGCTTCACAGCATGACCCCCTTGTCCTTGAGCATCTTTTTTTCTGAAAGATGCTTCCCTCTTGAATGTTATTATACCTGTGAGGTATTTGAAAGTTTCTATCATATCCTCCCTCTCCCTCTGTTCCTCCAGTGTATACATATTAAGGCCCTTCAGTCTTTCCTCATAGGGCTTTTGGTGCAGTCCCTGTACCATTTTGGTTGCCCTCCTCTGGACCACCTCCACTCTTTCTATGTTCTTCTGGAGATGAGGTCTCCAGAACTGGACACAGTACTCCAGGTGAGGTCTCACCAGTAATCTACATAGGGATAACACCACCTTCCTCTTTCTGCTGGTGATCCCCCTCCCTATGCACCTCAGCATCCCACTAGTGCTTATGACTGCCTTGTCATACTGCCTAGCCACCTTTAGGTCATCATATATGATAACTCCCAGGTCTCTTTCCTGTTTGGTGGGTGCCAATACCTCTCCTCCCATTTGGTACTCCTCCCCTGGGTTTCTGTGCCACAAGTGCATCATTTTGCATTTTTTTGCACTGAAGCCCAGTTGCCATATCCTTGACCACTCCTCTAACCTTTTCAAATCCCCTCTCATTTTTTCCACGACCACCCCAGAGTGTCTACCCTGTTGCAGATTTTAGTGGCATCTGCAAACAGGCAGACCTTTCCCTGCAGCTCCTTTGCAATGTCACTAATAAAGACATTAAAGAGGACCAGTCCCAGTACAGATCCCTGAGGTACCTCACTGGTCACCCTCCCTTCCTTAGAGTGAACTCTGTTTACAACAACCATCTGCCTCATATCCCCTAGCCAGTTTCTTACCCAGTTTACCACCTTTGGTCCCACTCCTAGGCTACCCAGCTTGCTGACTAATCTCCTATGTGGGACGGTGTCAAAGGCCTTGTTGAAATCCAGGTAGGCTACATCCACTGCTCCTCCCTGATCCAATTCCCTAGTCACCCAGTCAGAGAAATCTATTAGATTCATTTGACAAGACCCCCCCCCCCATGAATCTATACTGCCTTGTGGCATGTACACCTCTGGATTCAAGATATTCTGCTGTCCTTTCCTTCAGTAGTGATTCCAGTAATTTCCCCACCACTGAAGTCAAGCTGACCGGCCTGTAGTTGCTGGCCTCCTCCCTATTACCACTTTTTAGAAGTGGGACTATGTCTGCCCTCCTCCAGTCCCCCGGAACCTATCCTGTCTCCAGTGAGAGGTTGACCAGAACTGTCAGAGGTGCAGCCAGCACATCCCTGAGTTACCTCAGTATCCTTGGATGGACCCCATCTGACCCCATTGCCTTACCCACTTTCAGATTTGTGAGTTCCTTCAGGACTCCCTCCTCTGTAAATGGACTAGTGTCCACCTCCCTTCTTTCAATGCTCCTATCACTTTTCTGTGGCCCCTCTCCTTCCCTTTTTTGTGTGAACACTGAACAAAAGTTTGTGTTCAGGATGTCTGCTTTTTCTTGGTCCCCCTCCACACAATCCACCCCTTCCCTTCTTAGTCTTACAATCCCTCCCCTGGTCTTTCTCTTTTCACTTACATACCTAAAAAATATTTTGTCCCCTTTTTTCCTTCCTGGGATATTTTCTCCTGTTTGTGCCTTTGCTCTCTGAACTGATTTCTCTGTCTCCCTCTGTTTCTCCAGATACAGCTACCTATCCTCCTCTTTCTGTGTCTTCTCATACCCCCTGAATGCTAACTTTTTTGCCCTAACCTTTCCAGTCACCTCCTTAGGGACCCATAGCGATCTCTTTTTTGTCTTGGCTTTGCTTATTAGCCTGATGCAGAGATGTGTTGCCTTCTCTATGCCCCCTTTTAGTTTCACCCAAAGTTCCTCCACTCTACCCAAGTCATCCCCCTCTGCCAGGGCATCCCCAAGACATTTCCCCATCTTTTTAAAATCATCCCTCTTGAAGTCCAGAACCCTCATCCTTATGTGGTTTGATTCTGCCCCAGTCCTTATATTGAACTACACAGTACAGTGATCACTGCTCCCCAGGTGGCCACCCACCGTGATTTCTGCAACACTGTCCCCATTACTTATTACAAGGTCCAGTATTACCCTCACGAGTGGGCTCCCTAACTAATTGCCTGAGGAACGTTCCCCACAGGGAGTCCAGGATGTCCCTGCTCCTAACTGTAGCTGCAGTTGGGATGCTCTGATCTACATGCAGCAGATGGCTGTAGTTGTAACACTGCTAACTGGCATGGCTTTACTGGGGGCTTGGGGATCTGAATGCTTGTCCTTTAAAAATAATACTAAGTGCTGTAAGTAAGAGTGTCTTAAATGAGTGCCTGGTAATAAGTTAGTTGGGGAAGATACTCAACTCCTGCAGTATATTTAAAAGAATGTATTATTATTATTTTTTTTATCATCTCTTTATGCCTCTTACACCTCCTGACTGGCCCCCTTCTTGATGGCAACCTCCAGGCATGGCACCCACCAACCTAAGACTTACCCCATCTTCTTTTACCTCAGTGGGTGAGTTAGTGCCTTGGATGGTGGTGCAGAACCTGTGAGAGCACTATCCGTCATCCTTCCAGACAGGGTTCTTTTCCCCATGTTTCTCTGCATCCCCAGGCCAGCATACGTGTCGTGATATGGGCATGTGCTGTAAAGGCACCACATGCACTCTGCATCGGTACTGGCCAATCAGGAGGCAGTCGCTGCAGCACCACCTAGCCTCTGCTAGGTGGTGGCCAACATCTACACTTACTCTCCTACCCTCAACACAGAGGAAGAGTCACCAGATAATGCTCAAGCCTCCTTCCCCATGGCCAGCCCCCAGAGCAGCCCTGGTCCATTACTGAACCTTGGTCTCTAGAGTGGCATAGGGTGCCTCAGCCTGCCACACCACTGGGTCAGATATTTATTTTTTGTATGTAGGCCACCACACAAACCTGGACTTCTATTTCATGGCCCTTGCCACAACTTCCTGGGCAAATGGTGGTTCCTTTCTTTTTTTCTTAACTATAGTCATCAAAATGGTGGAAAAATCTACTCCAGGTACAGGGATGGCTGGGACTGATCTCCTAAAACTGAAAAAGAAAAAGGACTCTGTATAAGAGGAAGCAAAGTAGTGCAGTTTGAAAAAGCTACAAACACATGAGAGCAATACTCATACTGAGGAAAACAGATAGCCAAAAAAATGGAACCACTTTGCACCTACTGAGACATGACATGGGGCACAAAACACTGGTCCTGGTTATATAAACACAGAGTTTGTTGGCAGGAAAGGATCACTTCATCCACCCACTCTGCCCATATGTTCCCTGCCTAATCTAACTGGTCTCCAGCGACACTCCCTCCTCCCTGCCTATTTACTAATATACCAATATATCTATCCCATGCATGCTTGAACATACACACACACACACACACTGTTTCTGCCTTCACCACTTCTGCTGGTAGTCTGTTCCTGAGGTCAGCCACCCTTTCGGTGAAGTAGTACTTCCTCACATCCCTTTTAAACTCCCCCCCCCCTTTCATCGCGAGCCCCCTGGTCTTGGTGCTTTTGCTCATATGAAATAGACTGCCCTCCTGCATCCTGTTCATCTCAGTGAGGTACTTGTACATCTCTATTATGTGACCTCTCACTCACTGAGCTGAAACTTACAGAAATATAAAGTAATGAGCAAATAGCAGACCATTATTCTTGGGAGCAGTATCAGTAAGAACACTGAAATAAATTCCCCTAGAAAAAGCCCTATGTAACAGACTGAACTATTGGGATACCTTTAAGACCAATAAATATACAGAAATTGACTTTCCAGAGTTGCTTCACTTATTTGTAAAGCCGTATACAAGCCCACACCTCATTTATTGTATGCACACAGAACTGATCTTCTGAGGGCAAGATGGGAAGCAGGACAGATCTGTCATTTACCACAGTCCCAGCAAATTAACTTTCTGCCTCACCCAGGGGCCACCAAGTCTGCCACCACTCCCCCCCACAGGATGCCTAGGCAGAGGCAGAGCAGATGGACCTTGATGGGCTCAGGATGGTGGGTGTGGCAGGAATTAAATACATTTTTCAGCCTGTTCCATTGCACAATTCCTCTGCCATACGATCAGGATGGAGGAAGCTGGGTGGAAGCCCCCGTAGCAGTGCGAAGGGAGGAAAGGGAGGTTCCAAGGAGGGAGGAAGTGGCCCCCAGCCAAGGAAGCAGCTGCTGGTGGGGGACTATCGTTATGTGGAGAGACTTGGGAGCAGGGCATGGAAGGGAGAGAGAGAGAGAGAGGTGAAGGGCCTCCATGGTGCTTTGTCTTGGAGGGATACAGAGTGGAGCCAGAGGATCGCCAGGGCAGCAGGAGATAGGGAGCTAGCTGTCATTGTTCACCTAGGAACAAATGATCTGGCAAGAAGTAGGATGAGGTAGTGCAGGGTACTTTCAAAGAGAAAGGAAGGGGCCTGAAGCAGGTAGCATGCATGCATAGCAGTGTCAGTGGCTCAGTAGGTAGCACACTCGCCTCTGAGGCCAGAAGATCAGAGGGCTGTGGGTTATTTCCCACATCTGACACTTGGGTTAATATCCCAGTACTGACACGGTAGTGCAGTATGAGAGGGGTGCTGCACTTCTGAGGTGCCGTCTTTCAGATGAGATGTTAAACAGAGGTCCCATCTGCCTAGATTGGTGGTAGTTCAGGTGGATGTTAGAGACCCCATGGCACTTATCGAAAAGAGTAGGGAAATTTCCCCGATGTCCTGGCCAAATTTCCCTCATTCACTAAAAATACCACCAACAGCTTAATCTGGTTCAAGGTCAGTTGACATTCATCTGTATCCCCTTCTCCTGGGTCGTGCCTGAAAACAGGCAGGATTTGTCTAGTGCACTTACCCGGTCAACAAAAACTAAATAAATAAATGTTGGCATTTACTAAGGTGCTGTCTGGGTATGGCCGAGGACAGGAAAGGGCACACTGCACCACAACTTTTAATATTTGGTTGAAGGAATGGTGCATGGAGGATGGCTTCAGCTACACTGGGGACTGGGGACCAGCATGGGAGGATATGGGCCTGTATAGGGGAGACTACCTGCATTCTTCCAGGAAGGGGACCACAGTCCATAGTGGGAGGTTTAAATGCTACTTGAATGAGCATTTCAACTAGCCAGGGGGAGGCTATAATACCAAAGGAGGCAAAGATCACCTCCCCCCAGATGATGAAGCCACAAGGAGGGAGGCCCTGAGGGAAGGAAGCTCCCCCAGGGCAGGGTGACAGGAAGATGGTTCCACTAAGCCACATCAACAACAAAGTTGTCAACATATGGCACGGCGCAATCTCTGATACCGACAGGTGAAATTTCACCCTTCGGTATCTGCCAGTGTTTTTTGTGGGTGGGCTGCTCCCTCCGCCTGCACCCCCCATTACTAATATAATCAACTCCAAGTCACAGTTGAGTGTGAAGGGGGCGAAATACCAGTGTGCTGCAGGACCTTTACAGCGCAACTTCAAAACTGTTCAAAAGTGTTGCTGTAAGGAGTTTCACTGTCCCAGTGTCAATGTGTAAACATGACATGCAGGAAGACAGGGGTGGATAGAAGGGGGAGGACACAGGGTATAAATCAGAATAGCATGAAGACAGAAGTAAAGGAGATAGGCAATGGAGAGGATAAAGAGGGGGCCGGGGGAGCTTCAGGAAACAGCACAGATGGGGGAAGTAGGGTGTGGAGAGCCATGTGCACCAGGGCAAGGAGTCCGGGGAAATAAAATTCCAGGCCTGGAGGCTATCATGGAGGAGACTAGCCTGCATTTGGTGGCAATAATGGAGTCATGGTGCAGTGACAGCCATAACTGGGATGTGGCCATACCAGGCTACTCTCTGTTCAAGAGAGACATGGAAGGGAGGAGGGGTTGAGGAGTTGTACTATATGTGAGGGAGGGAATTAAGGCTGTGGAAGAACAGGGGCACTCGGAGGAAAATGAAGGACTGGAGGTGCTGTGGTCATGCTGAAGAAAGATACTGAGGCTGCTGTCCGTACAGTGGTGGTATACAGACCTCCAGTACAGGGAAAGGAGTTGGATAAGACACTTGTGGAGGACATCATCACGATGGCAAATAAGGGGGAGATGCTGCTAGTTGGTGGCTTCAATAAGCCAAGTGTGGATTGCAGTCTTTCAGCTGCAGCTTTGGCAAGGAGCGGGGTCATCCTTGACTCCCTACAGGGGTCCTTTTTCAGGTACTAAGTCAACAAACCCACTAAGGACATGGCAGTGCTGGACATGGTGCTTACAAACAGGGACAGCATTGCAGACATCACAGTGGGCAGTCCCCTAGATAGCAGTGATCATCGTACAGTGTGGTTTAACATTAAGATCGGAGCAGAGGTGAACCACACAAGGGTGAGGGTCCTGAACTTTTGGAGGGCAGATTTTAAGAAAATGAGAGACTGCCTCAGAAGCTGCCTAGTAGGGGAAATGCTAGAAGGGGTAGAGGAACAGTGGGGAAAAATAAGGCCAGGCATAATTAAGGTAACTAGCCTTTGTGTGAAGAAAGTGAGTAAACACAAAAGGAAAAGAGACTGTTATGGTACTCTAAGGAAGAGGCCATGGTAGTGAAGGAAAAAAGGGTGGCATTCAGGAGGTACAAGAAAACACAGAAGGAAGAAGACAGGGATGTGCACCAGGTAAAACAGAGGGAAGCAGGTAGGGCAGTGAGGGGAGCAAAGATACAGAGAGAGGAAAGGATAGACAAAGGGGTGGCAAATGGGGAGTAGACTTTCTTCAAGTACATAAGTGAGAAAAGGAAAGCAAGAGTAGAGTAGTGAACTTAAGGAAGGCAGTAGGGAAAGACTGTGCAGAAGACCCGAAAAAGTAGACATCTTGAACAGGTACTTCTGCTCTGTCTTCACAGGGAGGGAGGGGGTATGCAGATCACCAGTAATCAGCAGGAAAAAAGGGTGGGGGTCAGATGGACTCAAGTCGATGTTCAGAGGAAAGAGTCCTGACAGAACTTGCAGCTCTGAAAGTGTCCAAGGCTAAGGACCAGACAGGACACACCAAAGGGTGCTGAAAGAACACAGGGAGGTGCTGGCTGCCTCACTGATGCCCTTATTGAACAGCTCACTGGAATCAGGCAAGGTTCCAGACTGGAGGAGAACAGACTTGGTCCCTCTACATAAGGGTAGCAGCAAGGAAGAGACTAGTAACTGTAGGCTATTGAGCCTCACCTCAGTGGTTAGGAAATTAAAACACTGTCAAAGGAAAGGTTGGTAGAGTATCTTGAATCCATTAGGCAGGATCAATCAATGTTAGCCACTGCTAGTTTAAAAGTTCAGGATCCAGGTTAGAGAGGTTTCTAAATTGGATAATTCTACAGGAGGCATTGAACAGCTTGGCCCGCCACACACGGTATAAAGGTGAGTGGTTACTGATGGTATCAGGGAGAAAAGCTGAGCATCTGGTCCAATCCACTCGGTGTAAGGATCCAATCAGGGTTAAGGTGTTACCATTTTTAGAACATCTGGTGGGTGCAGAGATGACCTGGGGCAAATTGAGTTTACTGAGAGCCTGAACCACAGATTTATTACAATCATTAAACCAGTTTATATTAAGTCACCAAACAGAATGAACTCATTATTCTTGACCAAAGAGTCAACATAGCCAATCAGAGCAGAGAAGAGGTTAGCACTACCAATGAGAGCCTGTGCAATCAGAGTGGAGGAAAATGTACCCGGGCAGAACAGAAAGGTTGTTTAGAATGGAAGGATTTAGCCATGTCTCAGATATCCCTTGAAAAGCTGGTTGTTAATGATTGACACATGCAGTAAACTCCTCTATTTTGGGAATCAGGCTTCTGATCAACTGCACACTTTATGATTATTCTCATTCTGGAAAATTATATAGATTAGATGTATTGTATAATTGTCTGGTGAGACTGATTTTACAGTGTTCCAGGGATACCCAGCATTGCCTGATGTATCATAGATTAGGATGGATTTCATTGTCAGATAGAAGACAGTTACATAAATATCTTTTGGCATTTAAAAGCATTACAGCAGTGATTCCAGAATATCTGGCCGGAAGGTTAGAATTTAGGGATGTTAATCCCTCTTTAAGGAATGTGGCCTATCGAGAGTTGGTAATACCTAGATCAAAAACTAAACGTTCTGACTTCTTTTTCAGCCAGCTAGCCCCTAAATTTTGGAATATGATGCCCTTGAAATTTCATTTGTATAATAGTAAAATCCCATCACGAAAAGTTGTTAAAACCTAGTTCTTGGATTCACTTTTTGCTCAAACAAAGGCTTGCTGTGGTTAACTGGTTATAGTGATATCAATATTGTATGTATTTGGTGTGTTATATATTGTATGTTTGTATTTATTGTAATTGTTGTAACTTTATTTTTGTATAACCAAGGGTCACCATTTTAAATGAGTCTTACTCAATGGTCTAAACCATTTAATAAAATGAAATGAAATGAAAAATATATAATATATATATTTTTTTTAACTTTGCTTATTCATTTTTTTTTTAACTTTCTTTATCCACCACTCTCGACCCTAGACTCTCTCAGATGGGGGCACACAGCCTACCTCCATCCCGCCACATCTGAGACTCAGTCCTGACGCTCGGTCGGGCCAAGTCCTCCATAGTCCAGGCATCCACACCTTACCTTGAGCCACCCTACATGAGGACATCCGTGGACCGGGGGAGCTCCGAGGTCAGCCGACATACACGACTGTTGGGTATGGGGGTAGCTCCCGGACCCCATTGTCGCCTACCAGGGCCGGGTCCACTTTCCATGTTCATTCCCCTGGGCTCGGACGTGCAATGACACCCTGCTCAACGCATGCACGCACCCATGTGCACTCAAAAGGTGTCCGCCGCAGCCCTGATCCCTGCATCCACTGGCCGGGCAATGCAATCTCCTGGTAGCCACCAGGGGCTGCTATTGCACCGGCATGGGCAAGCCCCCCTCCCCGAGGAAGGAGAGCAGTCTTTTGGATGCTCAATCCTTCCTCATCCCCCCCCCGGACTCTCGGCGCCCAGCTCATTCCTGAACACGGGTTGCCGGCGTGGTGCGAGGTGTGGCATCCAGCACCTCAACCCTCAGTGCCACCGGGCCAGCCAACTTTGCTTATTGATTTTACATGAAACCTTACACATCAACATTACAGTGGAAGACACATACATACAGAGATATAAGGCTGTAGAAAAACAAGGAAAAAGAGAGCCACTTCCTAGCATAGCAGCATTGGGAGATATGCCTATAAACGGGAAGAGCAAGTAATTAATTACAAAATGCTTAGGGACACATGGAATCCTAAGTGTCTAGCATGTTTAGAAACAGGTAAGGATACCCTTCAACCAATAAGGCTCTAGCAGCCAAATAGGCACCATAAATTTAAACAAAAACAGCAGTATCTCTGCTAGCTTGCACCCCGAGACAGACCTGTTCAATAGATCATAATTATGGTAAAACTGCTTCATTATCTTGTTATATGCATTTGATACCCAGACCCACGACTTGGAAAGAGTAGTACCCAACTGATACTCACAAGATGTTTATAAAACCTTTTACAACAAAGAAAATGCCATGTATATACAGAGTTTTCCCCTTTTATAAAACCTACAGGACCCCATCGTAGGCACTCAGATAGTAGCACAACATTAATTTTGTAAGAGATTATAGCAGGTATCCACTCTTTCCCAGTAATCGTACTCTATAAAATAATATCAAATTGACATAACAGCAAATTAGACCTTATGCACGGCAATCAATCTTGTAGCTTAATAAAACCTTTTACAAACAGTATCCATCAGATTGAATGAAACATTAAGTCAGTCTTTAAGCATGGCATTCAAACTTATAGCCTATAAGTTGTAGAACTCATTTAGTCTAACAGCCCATAGCAGTTTTATAGCTGAATATAGAAACAGGTTAACTGGCATTAAATGAGATCCAGGAGCAGGAACGATCTTAGGGTAGACCATGTGCGTTTACAAGCTGCAATGCAGCAAATAATGTCTAAGTGGAGTGCCAGTTTTTAGTCTGTACGTAAAGGTAAACTGAACAAATATTTATCTAAATAATATTTTTGTTGAACTCCAGTCTCCCCTAAAATCTGTACTCACGGCCTATAAATCCAAATTCAGTCCTCAAGTCCCGAACTGCCCATCTCCTCATCTTCACTCCGTCATACTTCGGCCATTCTTTTCTCCATGTATTTAGTTGCCTCTTTCGGATCAGAAAAAATATATGATTGGTCTCCTTGAATGATCAGTGGCTCAGTGGGAAGGAGTAATTTGGTGGTGTATCTTCAATTCCCTAAGATCTTTGCGAATTGGGTCAAACTGCTTCCCTCATAATCTGGTGCTATACGCCCAGTCCAGGAACAAGGAGGCCACCACGTCTTCGTATTTGGCTCCACATTGCTGCCAGGTGGCTCAAAGAAGCATTTCCTTAAATCCAACCCCTGCATATACCAACAAAGGCATTTTAGGGCCTTCTGCTTAAGTGGTCACTCACCGAGGGGTGATTCGGTATACTTTTTCAAAGTGTAGAGGGATAATTAATGAATCTAACTTTAGAGCACTGCCCAGTCAAGCCTCTACAAAACATTTGGGGTCATCTCCCTCCACGCCTTCAGGCAAACCCACTATTCAAACATTGTTAGCCTTAGTTAAGATTCTCCACAGCCTCAAGTCTCCATCACAGAACTTGGTTTTCTTGGATCAGCTTGACAGAGACTTCACAGGCTTTCCCAGAAGCAGATTCAGCCTCGTCTGCTTTTTCTTGGACAGTGCCCATTCATTGTTCTAGTTCAACAACTTTACCAGTTACACCATCTTATTTTTTGTCAATTTCTTGAACCAATTTGCAGAGTTGCATTAGGGTACGGTTCACAGTTGCCAGTGTGAGTTCCCCTTAAGCCTGCTGCTGTGAAGACGGCAGATTCACAGCCTGTTTGTGTGGCAGTGTCCTTGCTGGGTGCTCTGCTGTCATCCAGATGTCTGGCCTCTGTGTCACTGTGGTCATCAGACAGAGGTGCTTCCTCTCCTACTACCTCCAAGCCCTCCGATGTCCATCCATAAACTGTGGTTGAGTGTCTGGGTGGACATGTCCCCAGCGTATCCGGTACCTACAGAACCTACTTTGGAAACAGACGGTGCAGGACTGCTGTGCCAAACCTGGCATCACCTCTGGACTAAATGTTGACTGTAATTCTTTGTAAAGGTGTTTACTGTTTTCCAGGTAGCTGTTTTACAGATGTCCACCAGGGGAACATCCCTGGCAGCTGCTACGGTAGCAGCTGTGCCCCTTGTGGAATGGGCCCTCAACCCTGTTGGGAGCTTCTTTCTAGTCTTAGAGTGACAAAACTGGATACACTGTACTATCCAGCGAGAAATGGACCTTTTTGTTGTTGAGTTACCCTTTTCCACATCCTCATAGGTCAGGAACAGCTGTTTTCTGTCCTGCCTATGGAATTTAGTGGTTGTCAGGTAGTAGCTAAGAGCTCTTTAGACGATCAGACTATGGAGTTCCCTCTCACCAGAACTAGAGTGTTCAGTGAAAAATATAGGTAAGGTAATGGTGTGGTTCAAATGGAAATCAGAAACCACTTTAGGAAGAAACTTCCTATTTGTTCTCAGGACCACTTTGTCTCTGTGGAAAGAAATGTAGTCCTGTTCAATGCAGAGAGACTGGAGCTCAATGATTCTGGCAGAAGTCATTACCACAAGGAAAACAGTTTTTCATGTAACATATTTCAAATGAGCTGAAGATGTAGGCTCAAAAGGGGGGAAACATGAGCCTAGCAATACACACATTTAGGTCCCATGTAGGCACTGGTTCCGTGAGAGGGTGCAAATGGGCCAGGCCCTTAAAGAACCTTTTGAAGATAGGGTCTGAGGCCAGAGAAACATTCCGTCCAACTGAAATGTAAGCAGATGCTGTGGCCACGTGGACCTTTAAGGTACTGGACTGCAAGCCCAGTGAATGCAAATAGGTAAGATAGTCCAGCACAGCAGGGACACCAGCCTGTGCCGGTATCACTCCTCTGGATGAAAATACTCATTCTCATTTTGGCATTAACAACTGTTAAGACCCCTCTGACCGAAGTCTTCCCCATCTTGCTGTTAAATATTTTTAGGGCATTTAACGAAGATCCCATTTTATGTTGAATAGCCTCCAAATGTCTAGTCCAAGATAAGCTTTAGTGAAAACGTACCCCTAGGTAATCATAGCTCTCAACAGTGTCTATATGGTTACCACCTAGCCTAAAGCCTACTGCATTCTTGGTTTGAGAGCCAAAGACTACAATATTAGTCTTGCCAAGGTTGACTTTCAGTTTTCTTTGAGAGTAGAGGGATTCAAAATGGCCCAATTTTCTTTTGGGACCCAGAGCTGAGGTGGAAAGCAAGACTAAATTGTCTGCATATGCCAGACATTCTACCCTCTGCTCATTAATTTTTTGCAAATGTAAATCTGGGTTACCAAGCTAATCCAACACTGTATTTATATAAATATTGAAAAGAGTGGGGCCAGGATACACCCGTCTGACCCAATTTGTCTCAGATTTATCAGTTAGGTGACCATACTGATTATATTGGACCCTTGCCCACATATTTTCATAAAGTTTAATAATTACATCAAGAAGTGGAGTTGCCAACTTCAAGTCCCTTAATATGGCCCAAAGGATTTTTCTACTAATGCTATCGAAGGCAGAGGAGAAGTCCTCAAAACAGCAATAGTCTGGTTTTTCTAAATTTAGTGTACTTCCAAATCAGGTGCTGAAGCACGTTAACAGTGTTGTACAGTTGAGTAGTCCTTCCGAAAACCATTCTGAGCTTGATTTAATACTGAATTCTCCTCTGCCCACAACAGCAATCTACTAAAGATTATCCTGGAAAAGATCTTCTGGGAGACATCTATCAAGCTAATGGGCCTATATATACTTGGGTCATTTGGATTCTCTTTTTTAAAGACTGGGAAGATAACACTACCTGCCCAGCTTGCTGGGCAAGAATATCCCTGGACTAGGCCACTGAATAACAAAAGGAGAAAGGGAATCCACCAGTTGGAAAAGGCATTATGAAGATCACCAAGGACCCCATCCGGGCCCAGTGCTTTGTCTGCCTCAAGACCACTCAGCACCTCTGGATTTCATCCTCTGTGATCAAAAGAGGTCTTACGATTGGAGGGTGTTCCTAATGTAGAGGGTACAGCCACCGCCTCGTGTACACAATCTGTCGGCACAGAAAACAGAGTAGTCAGGTAGGGTCACAACCGAATCCGGGGTGTCACAGGACAGCCATGTCTCGGGAATGGCCAGTATGTCTGGGGAATGCTGGGCTAGCCACCCTTGGAGTAAGGTTAACTTTTTTTTGCAGGCTATGTATGTTAATTGCAGCAAACCGGAGCCCATGCATCTTGTTGCTAGCAGGGGAGAGTCGGCCCAGGATTAGGGTGAACGTTTCCTGATAGGAGGAGGGGGGGGGGGCGTGCTGGAAGGGCTGCCTTAGCAAGTTTGAATTTTGAGGGTGTGGGGCATCTGAAGGGAGGGTTTTGTGGTAGAACAGGGGTTCAGAATGGAAAGGGTGAAATGAGCAAGGAAGGAGGAGGAGGAAGGGTGGGGGAGAGAGAGTGGATGGGACTACGGGGGGGGGTGAGCCACTTCTGCTCAGTGAGGCTGGAGGTACCACAAGGTACATGGAGGGGGAGAAGAATGATAGGAGCAAATGGATATTGTGGGAAGAGAACATTTGGAGGGTAGAGGAGGGGAGGTAGGCCACAGATGAACAATAGTAGGCTTCAAAGGTGAGGCATAGTGATGGAAGGCCAGAGGGATGGGCTAAGATACTTAATGTAAGGGAGAGAGATGGTCTAGTCACTTAGTACAGTGGTAGAGCTGTTGACTCCAGAGTAGAAGATACTGGGATTTAATCTCAGGCAGGGAGGAAGCACGTAGGTACTACAAGGATGTGCTACCCCCTAGTGGTGATGACTGATAACCTGCTGATGGAAAAGTGGGGACTTAGAAAAAAGTGTACGGGGGAGGTCACATGACTAGTGACATCAATAAAAAGAGGGCTGGCCTTGGGCTGGAGGGGGTGGCTGGGGCATTGATGGATAAACACCCTTCTAGAGAGTGCTGAGAGCTGGAATACTTAGAAACAAGCAAGCTGCAGGGAGGGCTTTCTTTACCTCTTCAGGCAGACCCATACCGCCCTCTCCCTGGGAGCTGTTGGCTGGGTTGGTGGGATGGGGTGCTGGCTAGGAGACTAGAGTAGCAGAGGGATGAACAAGCAATTAATGGGTGTACTGAGAAATATAGGATCTTCTTGTCTCAGAATAGGACAATCAGGAGCTTAAAGGGCACAGAGGCAGTAAGTAAGTAGAGAGAGAAGGAAAAAAAAAAACAGAGGAAAGAGTAAGGATTCCAAACAATAGTGAAGGGGCCAGAAATAAGACATGATGGGAGTGGTGCAGTGCAGTGGCTATTGAACAGCAGTCTTCCGGGAGACATTCTGGAGGATGCAGTGTTGTCCCATTGCAGGCACCTCTCTGGGCTGAGGGGGGAGGTTGCTCATCTCCAGGCTGAGTTTGTGGGACCTCCTCTTCCATCCAGGGACCACCAGAGCCACTGCCATTGCCTCAGAGGTTGCCAAGAAAGAGGAGTGGTTGGACCACAGTGGGCTCAGGGAGGGTGAGGGTGGTGGTACAGAGGCGTATCCCTCAGTTGTAGCTCTCCACAATTCCTATGACATTCTGGCAAAGTGTGGTTCCTCTATGGAGGCACCCACAGTGGAGACAAGGAGGATGCTTGGAACCTCCACAAAGAAGACCCACAGGAGGGTGGCATGGAACCCCACAGGGAAGAAACAACTCCTGGTGGGGGACTCCATTATTAGGAAAGGTAGAACTGGGGAGGAAGGGAGAGAGGTAGGTGCCTGTCTGGTGCCATGGCTTGGAGGGACAGGGAGGCGAATCCTCAGGATTGCGAGACAGCTGCAGAGGAGGGAGCTGGATGTCATTGTCACGTAGGGACAAATGACCTGGCTAGAAAGGGATCAGAGCAGTGCAGGAAGAGTTTGTGGAATTGGGGAGGGGCCTTAGACAAGTAGCATGCACGGTAACCTTCTCGGAGGTGCTGCCTGTCTATGGCGTACGAGAGGCTAGGGTGCTCCACACCATGGGATTCAATCAGTGATTGAAAAACTGATGCAGAGCTCAGGGATTTGGCTTCACTGGGGACTGGGGGTCCACCTGGAGTGATGCAAGCCTATACTGGCATGACAGGCTGCATCTGTCCAGGAGGGGAACCAGGATCCTAGGTGAAAGGTTTAAATGCTTCGTTGGCAAGCATTTAAACTAGCCAAGGGGGGAGGCACTGGAAAGGAGCAAGGAAATCCTAGCCCCCCCCGGACATGGTAGTAAATGCAGTAAACACCAACATAGAGATGTCGATAGGGAGAAGGGCAGGGTAAATGAAAGTGACAAAGGCAAGAAGGACAGGGATGGGGCAAAAAGGAGTAAGGCCATCAGGAAATGGAGGATAACGAGTGCCAATGCCCGTAGCCTGGGCAAAAAGCTCCCTGAACTGGTGGCCTTGATGGAAGAGGGATGCCTGGATATCGTAGCAGTCACAGAAACATGGTACACAAAGAACCATGACTAGGATGTTAACATACCAGGGTACATAACCTACAGGAGAGACAGGGAGGGGAGAAGAGGGGGAGGAGTAGCTCTCTATATAAAGAAAGGGATAAAAGGAACTGAACAAAAGAGTAAACAGGGAGGAGGCAGTGTGGGTCACCTTGGAGACTGGAAGTGGCACCACAATCCACACAGGGGTTGTATACAGACCCCCAGGTCAGGGAGAGGGAATGGACAAGGATACGATAGAAGGTATTCTTAGGATGGCAGAGAAAGGGGAGATATTGTTGATGGGAGACCTGAATATGCCAGATGCTAACTGGAGCACACTTGCTGCAGCCACATCCAAGAGCAGGGCCATTCTCGATGCCCTACAGGTGGCATGCCTCAGACAGCTAGTTTTGGAACCCACTCGTGAGGGAGCAATCTTAGACCTCGTACTCCCAAATGGGGACAGTGAGAGGATCTCAGATCTAGAAATGGGTTGCCATCTGGGAACAAGTGACCATCAAACAGTGTGGTTCACGTTAAACTCAGCTACAAAGTCAAGCCATACAAAAGTGAGGGTACTGGACTTCAGGAGGGCTGACTTTGGCAAGATGGGAGCGTGCCTCAGAAAAGCACTAGCAAACAGGCTAGAAGGAGGGGTGCAGCAACAATGGGAATCATCAAAGCTGCCATCACAGAGGCAACAAGCCTTTGTGTGAAGCAAATAAACAAATCAAAATGAAAGAAAAAGCCACTATGGTTCTCAAAAGAGGTGGCGGGGAAAGTCAGGGAGAAAAAGATAGCATTCAGGAAGTATAAGGAAACACAGAAGGAGCAGGACAGAGAGCTGTACCAGTTAAGGCAGAAGGAAGCAGGGAAGGAAGTCAAAATAGGAAAGGCCCAAACTGAGGAAAGGATAGCCAACTCGGATAAGAAGGGGGATAAAACCTTTTATAGGTACATCAGGGAGCGTAGAAAGGCAAAGGGAGGGATAGTGAGGCTGAACAGAATGAACGGTGGGTGGGCATGGGGGATAGTGAAAAAGCAGGGATACTGAACGAATATTTCTGCTCAGTATTCACAAAAGAGGAGTGGGAGGTGCCTAATCCAATTAACAGAAGCACTCTGGATAGGGGAGTCGATCCCAGTCCTTTCACAGAAGAAAGGGTTCTGAAAGAACTCCTAAAACTGAAGGTGGACAAAGCAATGAGGCCTGATGGAATTCACCCCAGAATTCTAAAAGAATTAAGGGAGAACTAGTGAAACCACTGACTACCCTTTTTAACAAATCATGGGAGGATGGTGTGGTACCCGAAGACTGGAGGAAGGCGGATGTGATTCCCCTTCACAAAAGTGGGACCAAGACAGAGGCAGGAAACTACAGACCTGTCAGTTTGACCTCTGTGGTAGGGAAAGTGATGGAATCACTTCTGAAGGAAAAAATTATTGAGTACCTAGAGGCCAGTGGGGCATAGGACCCAAGGCAGCATGGGTTCACAGCGGGAAGGTCATGTCAGACAAATCTAATTGATTTCTTTGACTGGGTGACCAAAGTAGTAGACCAGGGAGGGGCTGTGGACATGGCCTACCTAGACTTTAGCAAGGCATTTGACACAGTCCCACACAAAAGATTAATAGTCAAATTAACCAGCCTGGGAGTGGGTCCCAGGGTGGTAGCCTGGGTAAAACATTGGCTGGACAACAGGACACAGAAGGTAATTGTAAATGGAGTCCACTCTGAAGAAAGAGGGGTTACTAGTGGGGTACTGCAGGGTTCAGTACTGGGTCCAGTCCTTTTTAATGTCTTTATAAGTGACATTGCAGAGGGACTGGAAGGAAAAGTATGCCTCTTTGCAGATGACACAAAGATCTGCAACAGGGTTGATACACAAGGGGGCGTGGAAAGGATGAGAAGGGACTTGGCAAGGTTGGAGGAATGGTCGGAAGTATGGCAGCTAGGATTCAATGCAAAAGTGCAAAATAATGCACCTGGGAAACAAAAACCCAAGGGAAGATTACACAATGGGGGAGGTAGTAACAAAAACAAAAAAGGAAAGGGACCTGGGGGTAATCATATTAGATGACCTTAAGGTTAGCAAGCAATGTGAGAAGGCAGTAGGGTGAGCTGGGGGTATACGGGAATGCATAGGGAGAGGCATCACCAGCAGAAAACAGGAAGTTGTTATCCCTCTGTACAGACAGTTGGCAAGACCCCATCTGGAGTACTGCATCCAGTTCTGGAGACCCCATCTCCACAAGGACATAGACAGGATAGAGGCAGTCCAGAGGAGGACAACTAGAATGGTGCAGGGTCTGCAAGAGAAGTCATATGAGGAGAACTAAAGAGCTTAATATGTATACCCTTAAGGAAAGGAGGGAGAGGGGGACTGATAGAAACCTCCAAGTACCTCAGTGGAATCAACAAAGTCCAAGAGGGTATCATCTTTCAGAAAAAGAGACATGCAAGAACAAGGGGATACAATTTAAAGATAGAGGGGGGCGGTTCAGGGGCAATGTGAGGAAGTATTTTTTCACACAGATGGTAGTGGATGCATGGAACAGCCTTCCTGAGGAGGCTGTGGGGTCTAAAACTGTGAGAGAATTCAAGAATACATGGGACAGACATAAGGCAATTTTTGTGGGGGGTAGGAAGAAATAGGCTGTTGGTTAACTAGGATCTGCGGCTTATCCTGTAGGTAGGGAAAAGGACAGACTAGATGGGCCAAGCAGTCCTTATCTGCTGTAAAAGTCTATGCTTCTATGAACAAAAGAATCAATTAGGGCTTCATTCCAGGACAGGAAGCTGGTCTCTGGCTAGACCACACTTAGCATGGTTGAGGTGCTGGATGCCACACCGGCGACCTGGGTTCGGGAACGGATTGGGGTCGTCAGGGTTTGGCAGGGGCAGGAGAGGATTGAACGTCCGTAGACCGCTCTCCTCTCCTGGGTGGGGGAAGGCATTGTCGGCCGCTGTAGGAGCGACCTCTAGCGGTGGCTGGAGATCCTAAGCAATGGAGACAAACGTAAGGGTATGGGAGTTGCAGCGGATGTCCTGTAGGCGGGTGCCGGAGGGCGCCTGTCTTGTGCTGGATGTCACTGCACATCTGAACTCCCGGGGAAACCAAGAAAAAGGGAAAATAGCTGGCACCCGGGTAGGAGAAGGCCTACTCACTACTCCCAGCCACGCTCAATGCCGGACTCACCCAGAGTACTTCTCCGCCTTTCCAGCCTTCAGATGGCAGCCTGGACCCTACAGATAGAGTGCCAGAGGAGTTGGCGGCCCTTACCCAGGGGGGTCAGAGCCGGGAAACCTGTTACCTGGAGAGAATGGAAGAGAATTCGGAGACAGAACATCGGGCAGCCTCAGGCAGAGCGGGCATTGGGGTGAGTGAGTTGAGCTGGAGAGAGATCTAAGGCACCAGTGAGGGGAGAAAGAATAGAAAAAAAAAGAAAGTACAAATCATCCCGTCCTAACAAGTAATCAGAGGAGAGAGAGAGGCAGGTAATCAGTCCACTGTAGAATCAGAGTTTTGAGAAAAACACCCTCAGAAAATGGAAATTACGTACTTACTGTAATTCTTGATCTTCTTGGATGGAGTCTCCACCACTCATTCACACTAATGGGAGTATGCTGGAGGCGCTAGGACCCCGTGGAGGCCAAACATTTTAAGGAGGGCTGGCGCCAGGATAGGACCACGCATGCGTGGCACCACGGGGCTGGCTCATGCCCATATAGGCTATCTTGGCATTGACCTTCCAACCGCCTCAATACCTTTTTGACCAAGGAGGTGCAGCATACACCAACAAAAGAAAAACTGACCCTAATCTCCAGGCATGTGAAGGCACAGATGACCCATGTAAGAAAGGTCAACTGAACAATGTCTTCACAGCCCGAACAATAAGGCAGTGAAGACCAAAGAAACAGAATGAGTGAGCCCGGGGCATGGTCGGGGGTGTGTGAATGAGTGGTGGAGACTCTGTCCAAGAAGATCAAGAATTACAGTAAGTACATAATTTCCATATCTTCCTGGACTCCGGTCTCCACCACTCATTCACACTAATGGGAGAGTACAGAGCGTAAAATCAACACACCCCAAGTAGGGCCGTCAAAGACAGAGCTCACTCTGAATGGAAGTTGAAAAGGACTGTCCTGCCAAAAAAAAGAGCTGTCTGGAATGGACATCCAGAACATAGTGCTTTACAAAGGCATGCACTGAGCTCTAACTCACTGCCTTGCAGAAGACTGCAATGGTTACATTACGACTCTCCACCAGGAAGCCACAACTGCTCCGATAGAGTGGTGTGAACCAGGCCTTTCAAGACATGCTACTAACCAAGACGAAAACATCTCACGGAAAGAGGCTGACCCAGCCGAGGCATGCTGAAGATACAATAGTTGTTTGGATGTGTATCTCTTCATTCTTTCGCGAAGAACCGTCCTAACATCCAGAGATTGAAGGGAGCGCGCCCCTTCCTTCTGGAGTTAACAAAGCAAAACTTAACTAATGGTAACTGTGCCAGTGACAAGATGTCTACTGGTTCAAGATAGACTGAAAAGCGCAGAGGTGTACCTTCACTGCCAAGTATGGCCGACCTGCAATCGACAGGTCCAAAAGGCACTCCAACACCTTACTTGGTGGGCAACCAAAGGGTCCAGATGGGACTTGCACACCAGATGGAGAAGGGTTTCCACTCAGCCATGTAAGCCTTCCTGGTGGAAAGTCTATGCACAACTCTGCGATGGTCTGAGAAAAAACAGAGCTTACCCACTTCCATTTCCTCCGGGCCCGGCATGGAGATAACAGGAGCGAAGGTTAAGATGGACTAAAGTCCCTGTGTCACAGAGTCCGCTTGTAGAGGTAGTAACCTCGGGAGAACTTCTGACAGACTGCAAATCAATCTGCCGCGGTCAGTCTGGGACGATGAGAATCATCCTGCCCCCCTAAGCATACAACTTGATCAGCACTCTCTGAATAAAGGAGGAAAACATACAGGGAGCGTCTTGAATATTGCAGTGAACACATCCTGACAGAAAACACCAGGGTCAGGATTTCTGAAGCAAGATAGAGGCAGTTTTATGTTGAGAGAGGATGCAAAAGGACCAAGTCCGAACAGCCCCATTGGTCAAAAACGGCTGCACGAAATCTGAACTGACGCATCATACTCGAGGTACCACTCTCACAACCTCACAGCCCTACTGCAGAAAGGGTTGGGGGTCACCCCACCCTGTTTGCTGATGTAATACATCACAGCTTTGTCGTCCTTCCGAAGTAGGAATATTTTGTGGCGGGTGCATACTCCAGGACTTTGCTTATGAGATAACTCTCATCTCTTACGAAATTTATGACAAGATGAGGATCCTTCTGGCTCCACACCTGAGTGTGGAGGCTAAGGCAGTGAGTCCCCCATGGATTTTGTCCGAGGCTCTGTCATCGTGTACAGAGGATACAGGTGTGTGGTCGGAGACCACTGCTTGCTGCGGAGGATGACCTGAGTCCCCATATCCGTTCAACCAAAAATGAGGCCAAATGGAGTCGTTTTCCATATTGTAATGAGCCATCTAAAGATGTCATTTCTCCTGTCCTCTGGAACTAAGTATGCCTTGCAGATATCCAAGAGGGCTCCTAAGAAGGGGAGCCATTGGGAAGATGAACTGGCACCTTCCCAGAACCTGGAGAGAACTGTGAAGCTGCGGCGACTGCTCCCTGTGTCTCTTAACTGGAAGGGTTGGCTAGGAACCAAATGTCCAGAAAGTGAAGACTTGGACGCCGAGATTTAGGGAACTGTTCCCTGAACAGGAACTTGTTTAACCTTCCAAGGTCAACAAATGGGCACATACTGTTTGTTAACTTAGAACCAGAAGCAAAGGAAATAGGAGCCTGTGCTTTGTTCCTGCTGTGGAATGATTTTTACTGCCCAGTACCCGCAGAGGCCCCGTACCTCAGAAGCAGAGTGTGTGCGACTGAGAGGCTGACAGACTGGCTGCTGTCTGGGTTGAAGGTCTGGGGAAAGCTGTGAAATTGGGGGAGTATCCCTCTCGGACAATCCTGATGACCTATAGATCCACTGTAATGGACTTCCACTGGTTGTAAATCCAAATTAGACGCCCCTCCTACTGCAAGAAGCGCCCCTTCCCCAGAGAGCTGGGGTGGGGTCTGGGCTGGATCCACAGAGGTGAATATAGGGCACTTTCGGATCCTGTGCCCTCTACTGCGTTTCCTTTAGTGGCTGAAGGGTTGGTTCCTGAAAAGGGTATCTAGGCCATTGCCTTGACAGGACTGTTTGTCACGAGGATGTTGTGTGGTTTAAATGGCAGCCCTATTGTTCTGAGTGGCTTTTAGCTGAACAGATAAGCACAGTCAAGGAAATGTTAACCACCTGCTGCCAGCTGCAGCTGCCCTAGAGGCAGAGATGTAGGTGTCCATAAAAGCTTTAGCTGATTATTGGGCTATATGCCCCTAGCAATGGAGAATTTGATTTTGGGAGGCTCTTGACCATTGCATTAAGTGTGTTCCACAGGGTGTACTCGTACTAAGGAATGTAGGAACTTAAGACATTGGAGTCTGCTTTGGTCCACAGATGAATACTGAAATGTTATGGTGGACCCCATATCGCTGAGGAAAGGAACTGGAAAGAAGATCTTCTATCACACTGGTACAGAGGGTTTGCATTCCAACCCATAAAATGAGTTTGACAAAGCAGAAGAGGGCGAGACTCATCCAGACCCACTTCTACCCCAAAATAGCCTCAAAGAGCAGATCAGGACCAGGGAGACGCCACCACCTGGATAGGGGAGGAGTTCAGCACCATCTGCGGTGCCAACACTTCACATGGCGCCACACCTGGTGCTGTAGCCAATGCCAGTGCAGAGCGCCACCAATGGCGCCACCACCCAGCACCACCGATGGCAGTGCATGGCGCTGCAAGCCGATGCTGCACCACACGGGGCTGCCTAAGGTGGCAGGACCCAGAGCACACAGCGCCAGAATCGCTACTGGAACTAGACCTGAAGAAAGGGGAAGAAGGAAATGGTACCCGTGCCGGCCCCTGCAGAGAAAAAAGGGGACGAGGGTAGGCACGAGGGGTCGGCGTCGATGGCGTTAGCACCAGAGAGGGCACCACGCACATTCTGGCCTGGCAGACCAAGCTGCGGCCTAACAGCCCCAAGGTCCGAAGGCCCCAGACTCAGGACCGCAGCTAGGACAACTGGGCAGACGCCGTATCCCCTGCTCTAAAAGAGTGGCCCAGAGGTGAAACTGCCCAACAGAACCCCATCAAGGACAGAGATGGGAACTGGTGTCAAAGATCACGGCTGTTAAGAGCAGAGCCACAGGGAAACCCACCAGAGTCAGTTCAGGCTCTTTTTTAGTGGAGGGGTACATTTAAAAGCCGTGGATTTTCTGGCAGTGGTCTCCTTCCCCGTAAAGACTTGGCTAAATGTGGCTGAAAGTTTTATAATTTAATGCTGTTATTTAATTTTTGTTTTTTCTTTTGCTGTTAGATTTTCCCCCACTGCGTGAGAGGTAGTGGGGGTGATCTATTCTGGACACGTAAAACCAGAGTGGTGAGAGGATTCTAATTCATTAGATCTTGTATTTTCATATTTTATTTTCTGTCTTAGGTTTGGTGTTTGTCGAATTTGTGAAGATGTGTTGGGAAGGCACAAGGGCGATCGAGTATTAGTGCCCCTCCAGGCTCAGGGATCTCCATCCTTTTTCTTGTCCTCCACTGTCACCAGAGGTGTATAGACAGTGTAGGACTTTGGGGATTGTTAAAAGGAGGAGGACGAGGGCTGGGCCTGGAGATGGAATGGAAAGGAGTGGGCGGATAGGAATAGTGGGGACAAGGAGACGCCCTGGGGCGAAATGGGTCCAGGAAAGGGGTCCTCCTTATCTGGTTCCCATACCCAAGGGCTCTGCATGTAGCAGGCAGGCAACCCGGTCTTCCTCAGGTTCTCATCCTACTCAGGTAGAGTTGTGCAATGCCAGGTCTATTAAGAACAAGACCGCTACAATAGCGGATCTTGTTGGATCATCTGACCTGGCTTGCATCACAGACACCTGGCTATATGAGAATGCTGGCCTAGTTTTGGCATCAGTGGTTCCGGCCAGGTACTTGGTGATACACCGCCCGAGGACAGATCGTAAGGGCGGGGGTGTTGCCATCTGTTTTAGATCGGAACTGGGCCTAATGGAGGTACCAGTGGGAACTACCAACTCCTTTGAATGTATCATGGGTGAGGGTGTGGGGTGCAGTATACTTCTCGTCTACTGTCCATCAGGAGACAGGAATGTTTTCCTGTGAGAAGTCACGGATTTTATTGTCAACCTGACATTGGGATCCCCAGATGGTTGGTTCTGGGGGATTTCAATGCCTGGGTCGACGATGAACTCTCACAGTTTGGTCAGGACTTCCTCCAGCTAATGACCTTGCTGGGCTTCAAACAGGTCATTTCCTCCCTGACCCATATTGGTGGTCATTCATTGGACTTGGTGTTTCTCCTGGAGATGGAGATATCCGATTTAGTGGTGGAACCAGTCGGGTGGTCTGACCATGATACCATTGGGTTCAGTTTCGAGGCCACCTCTAGTAGGCTAGCACCTACGGATATGTTCCGGTACCGCCCTTTGAGGGGTGTCTCCCCAGATGGCCTGATCGTGGTACTGGACCTATCGGGCATACAGAGTGAATGCATGGATCCAGGGGACCTGGTACTTGCTTATAATAAGCCGGTGGTAGGGACCCTGGATTCCATTGCTCCTGTTCGTGTTCGTCCCCTCACTCTTCGCCCCAGACTCTGAGGGAGTTGAGGAGAGTGGGACGAAGGCTAGAAAGGCAATGGCGGAAGTTGGGCCTGAAGTGTGACAGACTTAGTTTGATGGACCATTATGTGGTCTATCAATCAGCAATCACCCGTAAGAAGGAAGTATTCTTGTCCAGGGAGATTGCTGCTGCACAGACTTGACCAGTTCAGCTTTTCTGGATGGTGGACAGATTGTGCAATCCAATCTGTCTTCAGCCTGGAAGTCCTTTTTCTCAAGAAAGGTGTGAGGATTTTGCTCGATTCTTTTCAGATAAGGTTGCTAGAATCAGGTCCGGTATCCGCTTGACCCTCCCTAATGGGAGCTGTGGTGGTCGGCAGGAGATGTCGGACACCCAGTTTATGTGGTGTGACTTCAGCCTCCCCACAATCAGTGACATTGTGACGATCATCCAGTCATTGCGTCCGACTAACTGTAATTTGGACCTGGGCCCCACACATCTCCTAGTGGGCTGTGTGGATAAAATCGGTTCGGTTCTTGCTGAGATAATCTGGATGTCTTTGGAGAGGGGGATCTTCCCTGATCCTCTGAAGGAGGCCGTGGTTCAGCCCCTTCTTAAAAAGTCCGCCTTGAACCCGGACCGTCTGGCTGACTACAGGCCTGTCTCTAACCTGCTCTTTGTGGGTAAGGTTATTGAGAAGGTGGTTGCGTTGCAGCTGGATGATCATTTGACCAGCCACAATGTCTACGATTCTCTACAGTCCAGATTTAGAAAGAGACATAGTACTGAGACAGCCCTTGTCTGGGTATTAAATGACCTCCTAATAACGAGAGATCGAAGGACCCATTCCATCTTGGTCCTTCTTGATCTCTCTGTGGCATTTTGACACCGTAGACCATGGTGTGCTATTGGAGCAACTGTAGTTCATCTGTGGACTGTCTGGTACAGTCCTCAGATGGTTTCGATCTTTCCTTGAGGGTAAGACTCAGAGGGTGGTGTCTGGGATTTTTCCCTCGGCATCACTCCCCCTATCCTGTGGGATGCCGCAGGGTTCCATTTTGGCACTCATGTTGTTTGCGGTGTACATGCTGCCATTGGGAGTGATTATTAGGCGGTACGGCTTGAGTTTTCACTGCTATGCAGATGACACTCAGCTGTACATGTCCTTCGTGCCTGGCCAGGATGCTGCTGTTTCAGTTTTTAACAACTGTCTTGCTGAAATCCAGGACTGGATGAATGTAAAGCTGGCTGCGGTTAAACCTAGAAAAAAACTGAGGTGTTGTTTGTGGACCCAGGTCACCAGGAGGCAGGTTTGTTGGCGGGATCACCTTCAGGTCTATGGCTTGGGGATGATCAGCTAACTACCTCAGACTGGGTGCGGAACCTGGTCATTATGTTTGATGACTGTTTGACACTTAAATCTCAGGTGTCGGCAGTTGTCAAAACCTCTTTCTACCATTTGAGGAATATTGCCTGGGTGAAACACCTGGTTACTTCCGACAATCTTCCAACTTTGGTCCATGCCTTCGTTACCTCCCGCCTTGACTCCTGCAACGCCCTTTACCTTGGGTTACCGGGGGTTGATATCCACCGCCTGCAACTTGCACAGAATGTGGCAGCCAGACTACTGACTGGTTCATCTAGGACCAGTCATATAACACCTGTGCTCTGCAGACTACACTGGCTGCCAGTACGGTGGCAGATCTCCTTCAGGGTTGGTTTGCTGACCTATAAGGCCCTACACGACCAGGGACCTGGTTACCTGCAAGATCTCCTTCATCCCTACTGTCCCTCCCATTCTCTCTGATCCACTTATGAGGGATTGCGAGGGATTCCCAGGGTTCGTTTAAAGACATCTGGGGCCAGGTCTTTTAGTTTTACGGCCCCAACCCTGTGGAATTCTCTACCTCGTCAGGTGCAAGACTGCATGACTGTCCAAAGTTTTAAAGTAGCTTTGAAGACATTTCTTTTTAGTCTGGCGTATACTGATTTTTAATGCCGCTGTCATGAGTTTTAACCTGTTTATGGTTTTGTTTTATTGATTTATTTTAATGAATTATGTACAAGCGTCTTGGTTTTGGAAAAGTGCTTTTTTATAAATAAAGTTTGATTTGATTTGACCTCTTCAGGCAGATCCAAACCATCCTTTTAAATTACTGCAAGTCACAGACCAAGTTAAGCTTTGTTTTCAGTTTTGAGGAACAAGTAAACAAGCTATTTTGCCAACAAAAAAATTTTAAAATTTGGCTTCATAGAGAGGTGAAGTAATGGCTGCTGTTTACATTGTTCCTCCAGCTGTTAGGGTGGCCCCTTCAGTTGAGGCATTCAGAGTCCGCCTCAAGACCTATTTATTCAATCAGGCATTCCCAGACACTGTCTTTTACTGACAGTCCAAATTTAGATTTTCTGTCTTGTAGGCAGCCGTTTTTATGTTTGCTTGCACGCATGTGCAAGAAACATAGCGCCATCATACGAGTTTTCCAGAGGTGTGTCAGCCTCTTCCAATTCAATGTAATTGCAGGCGCGGTGCAGCATAATCACTGCTGCAGCTGTCTATGACAGCAGGAAAATGCAGTGGCATACAGTTGAAAGGGAGAGCTCCGCTTGAGTGAGCGGAGCTCTCCCCCAACATGCGTGCACACTGTGTGCTCATGCCTTCCCCTCCACACTATACGGCTGACGGGGTGCCCAATCCCCGCTGGCTCCATGCCCCCAAAGCATCAGGTGCCACGCTGGGAGCCCACCCCAGCGTGGCAAATGATGAATGGCCGACGGGGTGCCCAATCCCCAGTTGGCTCCACTGTCTCTCCCCCATGCCGTCGCCGACGGGGTGCCCATCCTGTCGGCTTCACTCGTCCCCCCAGAGTACAGGGTGCCATGCTGGGAGCCCACCCAGTGTGGCAACAGATGCCATGGCCGACGGGGTGCCCAATCCCCGTCAGCTCACGTCCCCCAGCCGTCCTTCTGCCACGCTGGAGCCCACCCCAAGCGTGGCAAACATCCCGTCGTCCATAAAAAAAAAAAAAAAACCTGAAAAGCAAAACGGTCCTCGCAGTGTCTGCACCCACCTCACTCTCCCACACCCCCCTCACCCCATACTTACCTCCGGAGTCCGGCGCGACGATCTTCGGTGGACCGGGAACACGTCTGCACTCTTCAAAGCCGACCGCGAACTGAGGAAATGCCGGTAAGCTGTATAATGGGATAGATAGGGTTTTTTCAACTTTGTTGCATATCTCAGGCATTTTTTGGGATTTTTGCAGCAAATTTTCAACATGGGTTTTTGGGACCCCTCCTCATGAATTCTTGCACTGTCATGGCGTTACTCAGGCCCGAAGGGTGATTTCAAGCCACTGCGAAATCACCTTCCGGAATGATTAACGAAACAACACTGCCAGTGTTCGCCAAGGTGGGCTCTCAAAAACCTATTTTGAAAATTTGGTGGCATCTAAAAAATGTTTTACTGACGTGCGTTGTGAGTTCCTGCGCCTTCGAAGTTCGTGAATTTCAATATTTTCACTCCAGATTTTCAACATTGCCATTTTACCACACCTTCTTATGAGCAGTACAGCTGTCATTTTTCACATCTCACCCAAAATGTGTTTCCGCCCATGTAGCGCACAATGGCGCAGTCGGTGTGCGAAATCAATGTACGGGACACATTAAGAAAATCACAGTGACACTGTTCATGAGCAGAGGTCTTAAAATGGCTATGTTGAAAATTTGGTGAAAAAATTCCTAAAAATGACTGTTTTACGAGCGTTGCGCAGTTCCTACGCATGCTCGTAAGTTTGCAAAATTTCAATATTTTCACTCCAGATTTTCAACATTGCCATTTTACCACACCTCCTTATGAGCAGTACAGCTGTCATGTTTCACATCTCACCCAAAACATGTTTCCGCCCATGTAGTGCACAATGGCGCAGTTGGTGTGCGAAATCAATGTACGGGACACATTAAGAAAATCACAGTGATACTGTTCATAAGCAGAGGTCTTAAAATGGCTATTTTGAAAATTTGGTGAAAAAATTCCCCAAAATGACTGTTTTAGGAGCGCACGTTGCGAAGTTCTTACTCACGCTACCAAGTTTGTGAATTTGTAATATTTGCACACCAGATTTTCAACAGTGCCATTTTACCGCACTTCCTTATGAGCAGTGCAGCTACCATTTTTCAGATCTCGCCCAAAATGTGTTTCCGCACATGTAGCGCACAATGGTACAGTCGGTTTGCAAAAACAATGTTTGGGACAGATTAAGAAAATCACAGTGACACTGATCATGAGCAGAGGTCTTAAAATGGCTTTGTTGAAAATTTGGTGACAAAACTCCATAAAATGACTGTTACGAGTGAGCATTGCGCAGTTTCCACGCACCCTCGTAGGTTCATGAATTTGTAATATTTTCAGTCCAGATTTTCACCAGTGGCATTTTTCCACACCTCCTTATGAACAGAACAGCTGTCATTTTCCACAACATGGCCGAAATGTGTTTTCACACTTTCAGTGCAGAGATGCATGGTCGCTGTGGGAAATCATTGTTCGGGACAGATAAAATCACACTGACACTGTTCATGATCGGAGGTCCCAAAATGCCTGTGTTAACAATCTGCTGTAAAAAATCCCCAAACTAGTTACATTACGGGTGTGCGTTGCACAGTTTCTACATGCGCTCGTGACTTCACCATTTTTTTAAGATTTTCACAGCAGATTTTCAACATTGCCATTTTTTACACCTCCCCATGAACAGTACCGCTGTCATTTTTCACATCCTGTTCAGAATGTGTTTTTGCACCTGTGGTGCCAAATGCCATAGTCGCTGTGCAAAAGCAGTTTTCGGCTAACAAACTGATATTGCCACTGTTCATGAGGTGGGGGTCACAAAAAAACCATGTTGAAAATTTGGAGTGAAAATACCAGCGAATACCTGAGACCGTTGGGTTTCCGATATAGCATACCCTGTAGAGTATGACAGGCATCAGGGGTGTGACTTGGGATTCTTGCCTGTCATGCTCATACCATTCCAACCCCACCCACACCCTTCAGCCAGTGAGAGGCATCAAGGTGTGTCTCGGACTCTTCGGGCCCAGACTTCACCCCATTCTCCTATACCGCACCCATCTCACCGTAGTTCCTGATGGAATGGGGTGCGCAAAAGGGCCAAAGACCCCAAGGCACACGTGACACTTGTCAGTGTCTGCAGGGTAGGGTGTGGTGAAATGGCGTGGTCGTTATGCCTGATGACCCAAAGGCACACCCCAATGCCTGCCACTCTCTGCAGGGTGGTGGTGGGGTTCGCTTCAGTTCAATACTTCGCTGCCATTCCTATTATGCAGCTCTGTAACTTCTACACTACCAATGCCAGTGCCAGCAAGCAAACATTCGGCATTGACAAATGCTTGTTATATCTGTTACAGTCTGCTGTCCTATTATGTTCTACTTAAGTTATTTAAACCCATGCATGTTTTGCACCCGTTTTATTATCTGTTAGTTTTATGTTCTGTATTTATATTCGGTATTTTTAACTGTACAGTGCCCAGAGCCTCTGGGATTGGGCACTTAAAAAATTAAATTTGCCTTGCCTTACATTTATGCTAAAACTACATTTATATAATTAATATACATGCAGTTTTGTAGCGTTTGAAAAATCTTAACAAAAGCCCTCTCCTTTCAAATTTCCCACCCTGTCTGCTCAATAAGATGGCTGCCTAACGTGCTGTGTAATGAAGTTACTGGAGCTTGAGATCCTGAATAGTCCTGTTTACACTGCTAAAAGCCTCGTTTTTTCTCTTCCCTTTTGTTGCCTTAAGGAAAATGATTAAAATCATGACTCGACATGTGTTGTTATTTTTATAAATACACAATAGGCTATGGTTTTATTCGTTTTCTTAAAACAAACATAAATTGTTCAGCAAATGCTTTCGGATAAAGTACCTGGTAGTCTAGTTGATACCTCCTCAGAGTGGCATGGTGCTGGGCAGTTTCGGTCTAAAGGCAAATTTAAAGACCTGCTTGGTAATCCGTAAAAAATAAAAATGCTTGTATTTGTTTACAAATGCACGCACTCCCCCTTTCCCCCACTGCAGCCCACTCATCGTGCAAACATGCCCGCCTGCCTGCCATTTAAGCACACTCTTGAGCGCCTGTGCCGGTTCTGCAAAGACACACTGCGAGTCCTAGGGGAAAAAAGCAAAATGACTACTGGCACCCGACTTGCTTCAACATCCTTGAGTGAGCGGCTTTACTGACATGTTTCATTCCTTCACAACTGGAACTACCAAATTACGGCCATAAGCGGATGGGAGATGCCAGGTAAGATCCTTGCTGCTGCCAAAGCTCCAGAGCCATTCCTAAAATGGACTCAGCCATGGGCAAGGCGACTCCTGGGGAATTGGCTGTCTAGGATGTTGGTGTCTGGGTATTTAATCTGCTTCTAACCGGCTCCAAAGATTCAGACGTCAGTTCTAGTAGTGCTCCAAAGTAAGTCGATCTGAAAAATCGACCATCTGAAGAGTCTCGGATGAACTGCTGAGTTCTAATCCTGGCCATCAAATACTCATCCTCGGGGTCTGAGGAATCCTCGAATACCACCCTAGTCTGTTTCTCGGGGGTGTGGACCACTTTCGAGCCCTGGGTGACTTTGATGGACAACTGGCCGGGCAGGCCAGTAACTTGGTAAGACTTCTTCATGGGGATCATCCATGATTGTGGAGGAAGGGGCTCCACCACCAGTGGAGAAGTGAAGGAGGGGGTTCCACTGCCAGTGGAGAAGTGGACATAGCCGACTGCTGGATCACCAACGCGGGGGTTGCCACCAGAGTGGACCAAAGAACTGCTGGTCCCACAAGCGGAGTCCTTCCCCTCCCAGCGAGAGACCATGGCTGCCAAAGCAGGCCCTCATTCCTACGAGGGAGACAGCACCGATTCTCCCCCCCCCCCCAAAGTACAAGTCAAACAAGGTTGGGACTGTCTATGGCATGTCTACTGGAGGATTCGTATAGATCACACGCTTCAGCAGTGAGATCATAATAGGCCTCAAAGGCATGGCCGCTAAATAGACACTACCTGTGGTGGCTTTGCCAGGGGTGCTGACAGAGCCATGTCCTCCTGCTAGATACTCCTTGTTGACCTTCTCTGATAACCATCTGAGCAGTTTGAGAAAAATTTCTACAGGCCAATCAACTAAAGTTGTGGCTAAGGATCCAACACAGTTACCATGGGAAGCTCAACTTTCCCCTTAGTAGATGGAAGCTCGACCATGGTTGACTGGTCAGTAGAACTGAGGGAGCAGGAAGAATGTGACCTTTTCTAATCCAACCACTTAAGATGCTATGACACTTTTTGTAGAGTGGGCCGTTCCTGCAGGTCTGAACAGCCATATACAGTGCAGCCCAACAAGATACAATGCAGTGTCACCAATACCTCCAACAGGGAAGACTTGCTGGACTATATTACTCTGTCCTTTACCACTTATGTACAGTAGAAATGAAGGTGGAGCAGTGGATGGGTCACATATACTGTGAGAAAGTACAGTATCGTAAGAACTTACCGTAACAGTAGATCTTCGAAAAAGGTTCTTGCAGTAGGTAATCACCTTGAGGACTGTGCCCTGGTGTCAGGACCACATGGAAATTTTAGCTAGCAGTGTCTTATGGGGGACCGCCCACTGCGGCGTCACATGACAGATGTCAGCGTGACACTATATAGTGGGTGGTCCCCATACCCACCTTCCAGTTATCCTGCCAGAGACCACCAAGGAGGCGCAACAGGAGAATGGAAAAGAGGCTCCTGGAGCCCGAAAGAGCCAATGGAAAAAGAGCAGGAAACAAACTTGGGGATAGGAGGGAGGGGAAAAGGTTACCTACTGCAAGAGCCTCTCTCGAAGATCTGTTACTATAAGTTCTTACGTAACTGTACTATCTTACTTCGAGAGGGCTCTTGCAATAGGTAATCACCTTAAGGATCGAGTCCCAAGCAGTGTGGATCAGAAGAAACAAACAAGGGAGGCAGTAAACTGCAGAAAAAGCAGTAAGCTCAGGACAGGAGACCCTGAAGCACAGCTAGGCCAAAACCTGCCCTTCGCCTAGAAGCAATGTCCAGACCATGATGCTTTGTGAAAGTATGGACCAAACCCCAAGTAGCTGCCACGCAAATATCAGTGCCTGACACATTCCTGAAACAAGCGGTAGAAGCAACCATACCTCTAGTGGAGTGCTCCTTAATCTCCCCGGGAGGGTTGTCCCATATTTCTGATAACAGAAAGCAACACAGTTTGCCAACATTTAGACAGACATTGTTTGGAAACTGCTGCACCTACTCTTTTTAGTGTGAAAGAAACAAAAAGTTGGTCCAATTTCCGGACAGACTTGGACCTACTAATGTAATAACGTAAAATTCTGCGGACACCCAAGGAATGCAAAAGTGCCTCCCTTGATTAGAATGCTCGAGGTTGTAGGCCGGTAGATCAACTGACTGGTTCAAAATGAATGCAGAAAAACTACCACAGATAAAAACTATGGGATTGTACGCAGAGCCACCTGGTCTCTGTAAAAATCAAATAAGGCTCCTTACACATCAGGGCCTGAAGCTTGAAAATCCATCGAGCAGAAGTGACAGCAACTAAAAAGCCGCTTTCCAAGATAAATAGCGCATCTCCACTAGAATCAACCAGTTCTAAAAAGGAGGCAGGGTTGATTTCTCCAAAATAAAATTAAGATTCCAAGGTGGGATGGGACTGCACACGGGGTTTTCAGATGAAATATCCCTTCCAGGAAAACCTTGGAAACCTCCCAGTGAGCCACAGTTTTCCCTTCCACCAGGGTGCGACAGGTAGAAAAGACCAACAGGTGGACCTGTAAGGAAGAGTAGCTCGGGCCCAAGTCCAACAGGCGCAGAGGATACTCAATAATCTGTGGCAGCAGACAAGAGAAAAGGGTCCCAACCTTTCGAGGTGGCCCATATGGAGAAGCGCTCCCACTTCATTGCATACATAGTCCTGGTAGAAGACTTTCTAGTCTCTACGAGAATCTGCACCACTCGGGAGGAAAACCCCGAACCAAGAAGCAGCTACATCCTGATGGTGCCACGCGTGAAGGTGGAGGGACCTCGGACCTGGATGGACCAGCGTGCCCCTCTCCTGCATCAGGAGATCGGGGCAGAGGAACTGGAGGATCCACTGCCAGCTGCTGAAGAAGCGGAAAGCAGTCGAGAGGCCAAAATGGGGCTATCAGAATCATATATGCCCCATCTGCCTGAACCTTGAGCAGCACCCTCTGTTATACTGGAAAGAGAGAGAGAGAGAAGGTGTACACGAACCTCCCTGCTCAGCAAAGAAACAGCATGTCTCGTCAGAAAAACACCAGGCCTGGGAGCGAGTGAGGAAAACTTGGGAAGTTTTGCATTGTATGGGGAGGCAAGCAGATCTAGGTCCAGACGACCCCACAGTTTGAAAAAGTATTTGACTATGCCCTGCTTAAGCTCCCACTCATAAGCACTGACTCTGGTGTGGCTGAGGCTGTCCGCTAGGACATTTTGCATGCCTGGAACCTGAACTGCAGTGAGGCGAACTAGATGCAGAACTGCCCAAATCCACCCACACATCACCTCCCTACAAAGAGGAGAACGAGCAAGTGCCTCCTTGCTTGTTGAGATACCACACAACACACATAATGTCCGGCTGGACTAACAGGGTGCCCTGGCCAAGCAGGTGCTGAAAAGCCTGAAAAGCGTAAAGAACCACTCTCGTCTCCAAAACATTTATATGAAAATGAGACTCCGCTTGAGACCAGAGACTGCATCCTGTGGCGCCCTAGATGAGCACCCCAACTCATCCCTGATGCATCCATGGTCAGGGTACGGGAGGGAGGGAGGAGAAAATTGGAAAGGAATCCATCTTGTGGGGCTGGTTTGATCCTGCCACTAGAGGAAATCCCACTGCATCGAACTGGAGACTATGACTATGTGGTCCAGGTTGTCCCGCCTCTGGTCCCACTGCACCCTGAGCATCCACTGAGAAATACGAATGTGAAACCTGGCTAGAGATACAGTGGGGATGACCACCGGCATCAGGTCCAACAGACGGAGAACCGACCGGGCTGGGACCCATCTGCTGGAGGCTACCATACGAGTCTGTCTCTGCAATGTTTCCGCCCTGTCCAGAGGGAGAAAAGCCATACCCTGGGAAGTATCCATCACCGCCCCAATAAATTGAAGGCGTTGGGAAGGAACAAGCTAGGACTTTGGGGGATTTACAGTAATCCCAACTTGTGCAAAGAGATCCAGAGTAACAGAGGGGGAAAGTTCCAACTGCTCCTTCAACGAGGTTGCCAGGAGCCAGTCATCGAGATAGGGGAAAACGCAGTGACCCTGTCTTCTCAGAGCCGCCACCACTACTGCCAGGCACTTGGTAAACACTCGAGGTGCTGAGGACAGGCCGAAGGGGAGAGCCCTGAAATGACAGTGCTCCCCCTGAAAGGCAAAATGGAGAGTGGCAATGGGCTTGAAAAAACTGGAATATGCAGGTAGGCATCCTGTATATCCAGAGCGCAGAGCCACTGTCCCCTGTGCAGGAGGGGCAGCAGGCCTGGGAGAGTCAGCGTCTGGAATCGCTTGTACTCCACGTACAGATTCAGGTTGCTGAGATCCGAAATGGGACACAGATCTCTCTTTTTCTTGAGGACCTGGGTATCTGCAAGAGAGCCTGAATCTCCTCTTTTAGTAGAGGAGTGTGCACCTTTGGGTAGTGAGACATGACTGGAGGCCTGTCTGAAGGCTTTTCCCGAAACTCCAGAGTATGTCCTGTTTGATTAACTGAGTCAGAAGACCAGTCGTCAGGCCAGGAAGGCTCCCCGACGTCACAACATGCTCCACCATCCACCTGACCCGACGATGGCACCTTCTGAGGGCCCGGCACTGGGAGACATGGAACTGGCGTTGGAGAACACCTAGGAGGCAGATCTTCCTGGCCTTGGGGTACCTCCTGAGGGAGGTGGTGGGAATCCAACTCAGAAATAAGCTGGGCCTTCATCTCGGACCACCAGGACTACAGGATGGCCCAGAAATCTGAGAAGACAGAAGGGGCGGGTAAGCCAGTGGGTACCCCATAGGGAACCCAGGCATCGGGTAACCCATCAGATAGGGCAACACCAGGTAGCCTGTAACTCCGCATGGGGGGAGCCAGATGGCAGGTAGCCCAGATAAGAGGGAGGGGTCAGTGTTGGGTACCCCAACAGGGGGAGGTTAGCCTGACGGAAGCCCCAACAGCCGAGTTAAGGGCCTGGAAGGGGACCGAGAGATGTTCCTGCGCCTGCTCCCTAATGACCCTGAAGAGCTGGGTTGAATGGCGGCCCAGAAGGCAGCCAACGTAGGGGTGGTGGAAACCCCACCAGAAGGGCCCGATGGAGGAGGACCCTGAGGTCCACAAGGAAAACCCCAACAAAAGATCCGGAGGCAGTGCAGGATCCAAGCCGTCTAATGGATGCCCCCCACTGCCAGCCCTCCTGGACTCAGGGGACCAAATGTGGCACCCTGAGGCCAGGAAGCCCCCAGGGTCATAGAGCAATCTCAGTACCCCCGGCACAGACAGCCCATACCAAAGCCCCCCAAACGAAGCAACTAGTGGACTATGAAAATAGAGGACTGCCAAGACCACCCTGGGGGTCGAGGCCCCCTGGCTATGCAAGGGAGCTGCTCCAACCCTGGGCGGATAGTACCAGCCCACCAAGCCAGGGCAAGCATCCAAGAAGAAGGCCTGGCCCTTCAGCCCAAATTTGGGGTAAGGAGTCGGCTAAGGCAAGGGGACTCTCACCAAGCCTGAACAAATAGATTGCTGGGCGTCAGTCTGCAAATCCCCTGGACCGAACAGCTTGCCGGTCAAGTTCCACCAAAGCTGGAACATAGGTGGCCAACCTTCCAGCGATGGGGAAGGTGGAGGGGCAGAATCTGCAGCTGGGGAGGCCGACGCCGAAGATCCCGATGAAAGGTGGCCTGACATTGGAGACCCCAGGGCCAGGCCCCTGGGACCAAGGCAGCCAAAAGGGAGAGAACCCCTTGTGACCTGCCAACTTACGAAAAGAACCCCATGATGGGGGCTCCACCAGCGGAAGGTGGATTTGAGGTGGCCCTGCATCGGAAGACCAGACGATGGGTCCAACGTCAGAGCCTGAAAACCCGACCTGGGCCTCTGCAGAGGCTAAAGGCCTCAAGAGGCCTCGACAAGAAGTCAGGACTCCGGGGGAAGGGGCCATCTGCCCCAAAGAGCCCCCTGACATCTGGGGTAAAGTAAAAACTTAGACGGGGGTAGTCCGACCTATGTCGGGCTTATTGTCCATGCCAGCGCCCAACGTTGCGTCCGGCATTGGACGGACACCAGGCAACTTACCCTCCGGGCTTGATTGCTCACTAAAGGGGCCGGCGAGTGATCCGCAGGAGAGGTCAGGCGGATGATGATGAGCCAGCCAGTGACGCAGCTGCCTGTGCCGGGTGCTCATCAAAAGGACCTGCAAGTGACTTAATGGCAGAAGCAGAGTGGATGCCAGAAGAGCTAGTAAGCGATTCTCCCACTATGGCTGGGCGTTTGTCAGAGAAGCTGGCGAACGACTTACCAACTAGGGCTATGCGCTCGCTGGAGGGGCCGGCGAGCAACTTATCAGCCAATACTGGGCAGTTATCGGAGGATGAAAAAGCAAAATGCCAAAGCACAAAAATGCGGCTGCAGGACTAAATGAAGGAGCCAAAATATCGCAGCAGACAACAGGATCAAAGGAAACTTTCGACTACACGCCAAGAAAGCAAAAAACGCTTCAAGATAGCGTGCGATAAAATATATAATTTATTAAATACAAGGTAGCACCCTCTCACACACTTTTGTGAGGGGTGCTACCTTTATTTAATAAAGTACATCTTTTATCGCACACTATTCTGAAGCGTTTTTTGCTTTCTTGGAGTGCAGCCAAGGGTTTCCTTTGTTCCAGTCATTGGAGGGACCAACAAACAATTTATCAGCAAAGGAAGAGCGCTCGCCAGAGGAACCGGCGAGCGACTTATTAGCTAAGGCTGGGCGGTCACCAGGAAAACCAGTGAGTGAATTATCAGCCAGCACTGGGCAGTCGCCGGAGGGGCTGGCCAGCAGCTTTCCAGCCTCGCACAGATATTGGGCCCGCAAGCAGAGCAGGACCCTAGAGTGGCGAGAGTCCCCAGTAGCCCAAAGATATTTGCTTGAACCAAGCCTGACTCAAGCGGTGGGCCCGAAGGCTGATTCCCCCCCCCAAAAGGCAGACAAACAGGGCCCGAGAGGCGATCCCCCAACCGAAAATAACCCTCTGCGCCCACAGCCCCTGGGAGGAGCCATGGGCACCAAGGAGACCGGTCCCGGTCCCAAAAAACTTCCACGTCCCATAGATCCTTCTGCTTGAGGACTCCCTCAACTCTTCCCGACCAAGACGGCGAGGTCCACCTTGACTGCTGCTCTCTATCCATCTAGCCATTTGGGATGCCAGCAACCAGCTCAACCAGGCCTGGGAAGAAAAGCAGGCCGTGATGTCCACGGGAGGGTGAGGATCCAAGACAGAAGGAGCGCAAAAAGGCACCGCAAAAGAGGTGCAATTGGAGAAAAAAAACTCCTGATTGGGGAACGAAGGAGACAACAACTAAGCACTGGAAAAAGAAAGAATTTGTTATTCTGAGTTAAATGATACTCATCCGAAAAAAGGCAGTCGACTAAAGCGACTATCTCCGTAGTCTGACATACACAGGTCAACAGCGAGAAAGAACTGGAAGGCAGGCATGGGGACCACCCACTATATAGAGTCACAATGATGTTGGTCATGTGACACTGGGTGGGCAGTCCCCCATCCTGACACCAGGGGGCACAATTCTCAAGGCAATTACCTACTGCAAGAGCCCTCTTGAAGTAAGATCTTTGTTCTTCCTGTCTTCTCCTTGCTTGGGGGTGGTACAGACAAAGTGTCAAAATCTGGACACAAGAGATACACTTGACTAAACAGGAATACATTTAGTGATGGCTTCTACTTCCCTTAAAACATTCACTACATCTTCAGCAGTTTTTCTGCAGCTACAGCACAAATAGGTATTCAAATCAGCACAATAAATACAGGTTACTCACCTGTAACAGGAGTTCTAGGAATGGTATATGTTGTTCATCCACACTCATTGGCAGTATCCTTGCCGCTTTAAATCTTGCCGGAAGGTCTTCAAGCTTGCTCCTCCCACCCACCCGGGTGGTATAACTCTCGGCTCCGCCCCATGACGCCAGATCTGGCCCGCTGGAAGCTCAGGTTGTGCGTCGAGCCGGAGAATGGAGTAGTGGATGAACAATACATACCATTCCTAGAACTCCTGTTACAGGTGAGTAACCTGTATTTCTAGGGACATGGATATGTTGTTCATCCACACTCATTGGCAGACTCCTAGCAGTTCTCCGGGAGGAGGGAGGCAAGACGACACCCCATATACTTACTTGGGAAAGAGAGACTGGAGAACTCGAGGCCCCAAAACCAGCATCCCAGTGACTCAAGGCTCTATGTGGTAGTGGGTAATGAAGGTGTTTGCTGACTTCAGGTAGCAGCCCCGCAGATTTCCTGGATAGACGCCCTGAAGCAGCCACCTGCAGCAGTATGGCGGTAGAATGAGCTCTTATCCTCTGGGAGGCTCCATGCCCGCCAACTTATAGCAGAGATCTATGCAGGAGGTTACCCACCTGCTTATCGTCCGCTTGGCTGCAGGTCTGCCAGATGCGGCTTCAGCGTAGGTGACAAACAGCTGGCGAACCTCTCCCCTAATTTCAGCCGTGCGCTCCTTATAATAAGCGAGCGCCCTTCTAGGGTCCAGTATGGAGCCTATATTCGGCCTCCGAGGTGTGATTGGGGTAGAACACCGGCAGAGTCAACACCTGGTTAAGGTGAAACTCCGACACCACCTTCGGAAGGAATTTCGGGTGGGGGCGCAGGACAACCTTGTCCCTGTGGAAGACCAGGTAAGGAGACTCGATGGAAAGCGCCTGGAGCTCTCCCATCCTTCTGGCTGGACGTGATAGCCACCAAGAAGGCGGTCTTCCACGACAGGTGAGAGAGAGCACACCTGTGCATAGGTTCGAATGGCTTGCCCATGAGCTTTGCCAGTACCAGCAGTAGATCACGGAGGTGGGGTTCCCGCACTGGAGGGAAATGTGATCAAGGCCTTTGAAAAGCGCCAGACCACCTTCTCCTGCCATCGACTGCTTCCGCCCGCGCCCGTAAGCAGAGATGGCTGCCAGGTGCACCCTTAGGGTCGCGACCTAAGCCTTGACTAGAAAGGGACCATAAATAGTCCAAGATGCTTGCCAAGGAACAGGAGGAAGGGTCCAAGCCCTTGCCTGACACCAAATGGAAAACCTTTTCCATTTGAAGGCATAGCATTTTCTGGTCGACTCTCACGGACGCCTCAACTACATTGAGGACCTCGTCGGAAAGACCCAAAGCCTGGAACTCTAGCCGCCAGGAACCAGGCCGCCAGGTGCAGGGATTGAAGGTCCGGATGGAACACCTTCCCCTGATTGACTGAGAGCAGGTCCGGGCGAGCTGGAAGCTGCCGCGGAGTCCTGGAGCTGAGACTGAGGAGATCTGGGTACCAGAACTGGCGAGGCCAGTCTGGGGCTATCAGAATCACCTGCGCCTTGTCCCTCCTCGCCTTGAGAAGCACCTTGTGGATCAAGGGAAATGGGGGAAAAGCGTAAAAGAGGCCCGGGGTCCATTGCCTCGAGAAGGCATCCCCCTGCAGCGAGCCCTGCTGAGGGGGGCGGGCATGAAACAGACTCAGCTTCGCGTTCTCCATGGAGGCAAACAGGTCCACCTGAGGTGTGCCCCAAAGGGAGAACAGATGCTGTACTACCTCCGGCAGGAGAGACCACTCTGGGATGCAGCCCCTATCCGCTCAGGCATCGGCCAGGGTGTTGGAGGCTCCTGCCACGTGAATGGCTAGGAGATCCGCCTCCAGGCTGCGCGACGAGTGACCAAATGCGGAGAGCTTCCTTGCATAGAAGCATGAGCGGCCCCGCCTGGCGGTTTAGATAGTACATGGTCGTGGTATTGTCCGCCTGGACTCGGACCACTTGACCCCGGAGGAACGGGCAAAGGCGGTGAGAGCTAGGCGGACCGCCGGAGCTCCAGCAGGTTGATGTGGCATCGGACTCCCGGGGACCAGAGGCCATGAGCCCGTGTTCCCCAGATGGGCACCCCAACCCATCAGAGAGGCATCGGTCGACAGAGAGACCGCCGGCTCGGGGCGGACGAACGGATGCCCTCCTGCAAATGATCTGGAATGGTCCACCACTGGAGAGCGTTCCACATCCCTGTGTCACCGACAAAGCTGGTCCAAGGGATCGCAGCGTAGACCACTGGCTGGCCAGTCCCCACTGAAGGACGATGTTCCAGCGGGCCCAACGGACCACGCCTGGTACAGGCCGCCATGAGACCCAGGAGGCGCAGGGAAGTCCCGGCAGGGCGGAATTGCCCAACCAGAAATGATCGGGCAAAGGAGGAAAGAACTCGCCCTGTCCGCCGGGAGCCGCTCTTGGCTCAAGAGAGTCGAGCTGCGCCCGATGAATAAAATCACCTGCTTCGGCTCGAGTTCCGACTTGGCCTCGTTGATAAGGAGGCCCAGTTGAGAGCAGACCTGGAGGGCCAGATCTCTGGACCACTCCGCCTCCTTCCTGGAGGGAGCTGCTATCAGCCAGTCGTCCAGGTAAGGGTACACCCGGACCCCTCGGCGCCGCAGGAATGCTGTCACCACTGCCATGCATTTGGTGAAGACCCTGGGAGCTGGAGACAAGCCGAAGGGCATGGCTTGGAACTCGAAGAGAGATCCTTCCGCTCGGAAGCGAAGGAATCTCTGGTGAGACGGACGGATAGGGACGTGAAAAACGCTGGCCCTGCAAGTCCAGAGAGCAGAACCACACCGCTGCTCCAAGGATGGTATTATCTGAGCCAGAGGACCATCCTGAAGGTTCGAGACCTTAGGAACTTGTTTAGGTCGTGTAGGTGAGAATGGGCGCCAGCCCCCGTCCTGCTTCGGAACCAGGAAGTACCTGGACACAAACCCTGGGTCTGAAAGAGGGTCCACCACCTCTTACCACCTCCTTCTGGAGGAGGAGAGCGATGTCGGCTCACGAGCGCCAGTGAGGCTGAGATTCAAGCCCCGAGGGGCGACGGCCCAAGGGTGGTGCCTGCTCGAATTCCAGAGGCAGGGCTCTTCCCACCACCTTAAGACCCACCTGTCCGTGGTAACAGCGGACCAGGCGGAACGGAAGTGCTGGAGCTGCCCCACGGGGGACCCAGGGGTAAGGTGACGGGATGGGGCGACACCTCAGCCCGTCACTGGGCAGGCTTGGAGGAGGGACCGCCGAGGGACCTCCTGGGCCCTTTCCTCCTGCCTCCTGTTAGAGGAAGCCGGTGCTTGGGTTTGGGATGCCAAGGCCGAGCCTGCTGGCCCTGACGTTGCTGGGTCATGCTACCAAAGCGCCAGAAGGACGAAAAGGGCTTAGGCTGTGGTTTGGCGGCCTTGTCCTTCTGAGCGGAAGAGACCGAGTCCAAGGTGGCATTGGACTTCTCGATCCTCTGCAGGTGACCTTCCACCCCAGGGCTGAAGAGGTCAGTCCCCAAAGGGAACATCCGCCAACTTGTGCTGGTATCCGGCAAAGGTGGATATCCTCAGCCAAGCCCGCCGACGTCAGCCACTCGCGGCCGCCACCGATCTGGCACATGAGTCCCCTACATCCAAAGCAGTCTGGAGCTGCTGTTTGGCCACTGCCCTGCCTGGTCCCGCACCTGCTTAACCGTAGTCTGCAGATCGGGCGGAAGATGAGGATGACCTCATCCAGGGAGCCCAACAGGGCATGAGAAAAATGTGCCATGAGGGCCGAACTGGCCTGACGAGAGGCCGAGAGAGGACAGCGTAGACTTTTCGCCGACATAGTCCAATTTCTTGGACTCCTTGTCAGGAGGTTTGTCCACATCCCTGGCGCTACGGGCGCTACCGAAAACGCTGTCGGTAACCAACCCTCAGCAGAGGGTGTTCCAAAACCGGACAAGGAACCGTAGGACCGACATCCTGGCCATCCTGGCCGAAGGCGAGGGCAGGAAGCAGGGCTGCCAAAGTTCCAGTGCTGGACCCACTATGGCCTCGCCACCGGAAAGGCCTCCGTCGGAGAATCCCCTCGGTCCAGAATCTCCGTGAGGGGATACCTGGCCCGTTTGGAAACGGGTTCGAGCTCCATCCCGGTAGACTCCGAGATGAGCCGAAGCAGTCCTAGGAAGGACGACGGGCTATCGTCCATTGGCTGACCTCCTGAAGACTCCAAGTCCAGTCGCTTGGAGAAGAAGGAGGAATCATCTTCGGACTCGGAAGAGTCCTCGAAGAGCTGCCTCTGGCCTGAACCACCCTTCACCAGCCGAGGTCGGTCGGGAGTGAGGGTAACTGACAGCCGATGGGGTAAACCCTTAGCCGACCGAGAATCCTTGGTCGGAGCCCCAATTGGTGGCTGTGGAGGCGGAGGTTCCACCGCAATCGGTGGAGCAGCTGGTTTTGGCCGAACAACCGGCCTGGGTATAGGCTCCTCGGGCAAGTCGAGGGGTTGTGTCGGCCGTTCCGGTGACAGCCACTTAATGGCCGGGGAAGGCGCCGGAGTCGGCTTATTCCCGGCCAGGAGGAGCTGTTGCAACATAAGGTCTCGATCAGCCGACGACTTACGCCAAGCCTCCCTCATCCGAGGAGGAGGACGAGGACGAGCCGGCGGCCGCCGCCATCGCGTAGCCGAGACCGAGACCGCCTATGACGGTGGGAACGGCTGGACCGCGAAGAGGTCCGAGACCGAGACCGAGAGTCCCGGAATTTCCGGGGTCGGTGCAGGGAGGTGTCGGCCGGAACCGACACTCCCTTCGGCTCGGAAGGTCCATCCGAGGGCTCCGGAACCGGAGGCACAGGCGAGCCCACGGGATCCTCAACTCCTCCCGGGGGAACCGGGGAGAGGGGAATCTCGGCTGCTAAAGGCGACAGCCCGTCCAATGGGTCGAGAAAAATCTCGACTTCATCAGTGGGAGTCTCGGTCAACTGACCTGACGGGGACACCGTGAGGCCAGTGGCCGAAGCCGAGCGGTCGACCGCAGCCGACGGTCGACGGCCCGGGGAGAGGGACCTTTCCCGCTCCCAAGAGCGTCGACGGAGGGACTTACCCTTGTCCTTCTTTTTGGACCGAGAAAGAGGTCCAGCAGACGCAGGCCCTTCTCCTTTAGTGGAGAGGGACAGACAAAGCTCCTTAAAGGAAGCCGTGTAGGAAGAACCCAGAGAGAGCGGGATAAATGCCGCGGCCGAGGAAGATACGCCCGCGCCGCCTTCTTCGAGGATGCACCATCCGCCGAGGCTGATCCGCCGAGCCCGCCGCGACACCGCCAACCGGCCTTGGACTTCACACGGAGGGAAACGCTCGGACGCTCCAGTTGCACCGGGCAGCACGGTCTTCGAGGACGAGGGCGAGAAAGATGAGCACAGGTCGCAAGCCCGCGGGTCGTGCTCAAGGCCTAAGCAGTAGACACACGTGGGAGTGTGGATCCGTCCGAGACATCTTCTGCCCCACATGGGCATCTCCGAAACTGGAGTCGATTTATCCATCGCAGTCAGCGAGGGATCAAGACTGAAGTCTTTTGCAAAATATTATTTTTAAATCCGCAAACGGAGAAATAGGAACCAGTCACAAACGCAGAGCGTTAAGGAGGGAACCTGAGCTTCCAAGCGGTAAGGAAGATCTGGCGTCATGGGGCGGAGCCGAGAGTTATACCACCCGGGTGGGTGGGAGGAGCAAGCTTGAAGACCTTCCGGCAAGATTTAAAGCGGCAAGGATACTGCCAATGAGTGTGGATGAACAACATATCCATGTCCCTAGAACCATGTTTACAACACCATCATGTTAAGCTGAAACAGACCATGTCATTTGGTATAGGTTAATGTTTATTTTTTTTTCTGTACAGTTATGACTACTGCTTACAAAACACATGTTTACTGGTACTTATGCTGTTCACTTGAGCAGTTAAGAATAGTCAATGCAACCACAATTTCAACTTTAATTAAAAGTACTGACTTTACGATAAACAATGCTTAAATATTCCATTCTGGCAACTGTAAACCATAGCTGTGACTACATATGATAACCTAAAGCCTCCCCTAAACCTTTCTTTGTGGTCTTTCTGGGACTAGACCAGTGTTTCTCAAATGTGTCCACCGAAGTCTCTAGAGACCCAATTAAAACAGTCATAAATTTATGTGTAAACAGATTTGTTGCAGAGTTACGGGCAAAACCTAGAGAGTGAGGCCACTGAAATTCATGTTTGAGAATCACTGGACCACAGTAACATTACACATGATAATGCATCCCTTCAGGTGAGCCAAACAGAAACAGCTACTGTAAAAATAATAACATACACATACTGTACCTGTGGTCAAGTGAACAGCTCTTCTTCAGACTAGCAAACCACATATTGGCAAGACTTTTTAAAGCAGCAGTGGTAACTTAAGATGCAACTGTAAATATTGAATACATACAGGAGATACAGAATCTGTAATGTGATAACCACATTTATTACCAGCGCTACTACATTTGGCTAGATAAATGAAGGATATGTAATGGGTTACATAAGGATAACCATATTTACTTTCATATGTGAGGATAAATATGGTTGACACACAACAGCCTATACAAGTCGTTTACATAAAATAATTTTAAAGGGTAAAACTTTTAAATTAGCTCTTTATATTCCTATTTAACATTTTCTCAGTTCAACTGCGTCACTAAGAGTGCAGTACAAGGCATCTGTGATGTCACCAACATTGTTAATGCTGCTCTGCCACTGGTTACATTCTTGTATGATGGTGATGTGGCAACTGTGAAAACAGCTGTGACACTTCTACTATGCATATAACCACTATTCTCACAGTAAACCTGTCCTCAACCAAAACAACACAATCTATTTTTCAAATTGCAGTATCGCTGGTGTGGTATAAATGATATGATCTGGATAAATGATAGGTTTCAAGAGAATACCTTTTATGTCTGGCTTTACCCCTCTTGACTTGTGGGTCTTATCCGTGCATGTAAGAATATACATGTTTTTTCCACTACAACTCATTAAATATGTGTGTGTGTGTGTGTCTGTGAGCAGCTTGGTTTGCTTCATTTCAAAACTTTTAATTCGTGAAACCAAAGGCTATGCACTTGGTCTCTTGTGTGTACAGTCTATTCTTATAAGAGAAAGTGCTTGATGAAAGTAAGAGAGCATGAAAAGAATGCACCATATCAAAATCCTAGCATCAGTTCACAATCTTACTAACAGTGTATAATGGCCAAAGATAGTATTTTACATAAATGACTTGTGTTTTAGAATGGATTTGGAAACATGGCATGTTACTTTCTGTGAGAATAATGCCCAAGTTGTATTTGCTGCCATATGCCATAAGAAACACTAAATAAAAAAAATTCATCTTTTACAGCATTAGATTTCATGTATCACCATAACATAAATATCTTCATTTCTGCAATTCCCTTAAACTTTAATTAGCATTTAAACAAGTGTACAGACAGTACACGAAACAATCCAATCAACTATTTTGACATATTATTCTTCATGTCATGATTCATAACCGAGGAAGTACAGTTATGTAGCAACTCACCGTAACAGCAGATCTGCAATGAGATCTCTTGCAGCAGGCCACAGCTACGGAACTATAGCTGTCAGGTAATAGGACCACACGGAAACTCTTCTAGCTAGCAGTCTACCAAGGGGCTACCCACCCTGACATCAGGCGCTGACATCAACGCATGCTATAACAGTGAGCGGCCTCCTCAGTTCTCCTGCTAGAGACCATAAGAAGAGTCCTGCAGAGGAACTGAGGAGGGACCAAAGGTTCTCACCAAAAAAGAGATAGAAAGGAGTTGCAGACACAGGAGAGCCTCACAGGCACAGGGGAAAGAGAAGGATGCCATGGCCTGCTGCAAGAGATCCCCTTACAGATCTACTATTGTGGTTCTTACGTACTGTAACTGTACTATCTGACTTTGGGGGTATCTCTTGCAGTAGGCCACAACTATGGAACGAGTCCCAAGCAGTTTTGACATCAAGAAATGCAGTCTGGGCAGTACAAAACCAAGTGCCTATGAAAGTAGGCCCTGTGGAACAGCTAGGCTGAAATTGGCCCTACGCCTAGAAGCAATGTCCAGACTGTAGTGTTTGGTAAAGGTGTGGACAGTACTCCAAGTTTCAGCATCACAAATCTCTGCCGCTGACACATTCCTGAAAAAGCAGCAGAAGGGACCATACCTCGGGTGGAATGGCCACGAACTATGCCAGGAAGGTCCTTACCATATTTCCTGTAGCAACAAAAAAACACTGTTTTGAAATAGCGACGCCCTCTTTTCCCAAGGGAGGAAGAAAGAAAAAGCTGTTTTGACTTACAATCCTTCGTACGATGAGTAAGGGAACATTGTTTAACCAGGAGTAGCACACTAAGCCGAAGCGTGTTTCCAGATGCGACCTGGGAGCACAAGGAAGTTAAGTGACTTGCTCAGGATCACACAGTATGCACCTAGGCGGCTGTGGGATTCAAACCCAGGTCTCCAGATCTGCAGCTCAGAGCCTTAACCTACTGCACTATACTGCCTGCATATACAGTAGTAATGCAGAATTCTATGCACATCTGAAGTGTGGAGCAATTCCTCTCCTAAATTGGCTTGCTCTGGGTAATAAACAGGAAGGTGGATGGATTGGTTTAAAGTAAACTCAGACATCACCTTAGGAAGAGACTTTGGATTTGTATGCAAAGAAACCCTGTCACTGTGGAAAACCAAAAAAGGCTACTCACACATGAGCACCTGTAGCTCTGAAATTCTTCAAGCAGAAGTAATGGCAACTAAAAATAACGCTTTCCACAACAGAAAGCATAACTCGCAAGCCATGGCTGGCTCAAAAGAAGATAAAGTAAGTTTTTCCAACACAAAATTCAAGTCCCAGGGCGTGACTGGACTGTGGATAGGAGGCATCAGGTGAAGAATGCCTCTCAGAAATGTATGGGACACCTCCAGTTGTGCTACCGCACGTCCATCAATAGGCACATGGAAGGCACAGATGGCAGATATGTGCACCATAAGAGAGCAGTACTTCAGACCAGAGTGTGAAAGGGACAGCAAGTATTCCAGAATCTGATTCACTGGACAATTAAATAATGGGAAGCAGTCCACAACGCAAAGTGTTTCCACTTTATGGAAAATGTGGCCCTGGTGGAAGGCTTCCTAGCAGCCACTAGCATAACAACCACCATAGGTGACACCTTGAACTGAGCCATGGCTATGTCCTCAGGAGCCAGACATGAAGATGCAGGGATTTGAGGTCCGGGTGGACCAGGCTGACCCTGTTCTGGGAGAGCAAGCAGGTGCACAGAGGAAGAGGCACTAGGGGGGTCCACTGTCAGCTGCTGCAGTAAGGGGAACCAGACCTGATAAGGCCAGAATGGATCTGTGAGTATCACTGTGGCCCCTTCCATCTGCAGCTTGATCAGAACCCTCTGAAGCAGGGGAAAGGGAGGAAATGCGTTCAGAAACCTCCCTTTCTAAGAGAGGTACAACGCATCTTGCCAGAAAAGTCCATGCCATGCATTGAGCAAGCAAAAAATTTGACAGTTCTTCGTTGAGTGAGGATGCAAAAAGATCAAACTCTGGACAACCCCACTTCTCGAACAGTTCTTCTACAACTAAAGTCAGCAGCTCCCACTCATGTGTCCATGACTGTGATCAGCTTAGACTGTCTGCCAGGATGTTTTAGGCGCCAGGAGCATTGGACGGCTGACAGTTCTAGACCATGCTCAAGAGCCCAGTACCAGACTCTCATGGCCTCCCGACAGAGAGGGTATGAGTGGGAACCCCTTCCCCTCCGTTTGCTGATGCAGTGGACTACACTGATGTTGTCTTTTTGTATTAGCAGAAGGCTCGGAGGCAGCTGAGTCTGGAAGGCCTGCAGGGCATACAGAACCACTTTCATCTCCGAAACACTGATGTGGAGTGAGGACTCCAGAGCAGACCATGTCCCATGGGTTCACTGGGGCTCCACATGGGCCCCAACCCCATTCCCAAAGCGTGTGTGGTGAGAAATTGCCGAGAGGAGGGAATGAGGAAGGGTACCCCCCCCCCCCAACAGTTAGTTGGGTTCCATCCACCAAAGGAGAACCTTTTTCACTGGTGAGGAGACCAGAACCTGCTGTTCTAAGTCACCTGTACACTGGTCCCACTGGACCCAGAGGGTCCATTGGGGTACCCTCATGTGCAGTATGGCAAGAGGCACTGTGGCTATAGCCACAGCCATCAGGCCCAGAAGCCAAAGGAAGGTTCTGGCCGAGACATAGCAGCTGTTGTATAACAGGCTGGCCTGAGCTATCAGGCGCTCTGCTCTACCTCATGGCAGAAAGGCCATGCCCTTGGCCGTGTTCAACACCACTCCAATATACTGAAGAAGTTGGCATGGAATCAGAACCAACTTGGGCAGGTTCACAGTTATTTCCAGATCCTGGAATACGCAGGTGGTATGTTCCAGCGTCTGTAGCAGGCGGTCCCTAGACTGGGCCGTGAGGAGGCAGTTGTCCAGGTAGGGGAAGACTTAAATGCCATCCTGCCTGAGGGCAGATGCCACTAATGCCAGCATTTGATAAATATGTGGGGGCCGAGGACAAATCAAAAGGGCAAGGCCCAGAATTAGAAGTGTTCCCACTAGAACTGAAACCTCAGGTACTGTCTGTGGGAGGCATGAACCTTGGTATGCAGGTAGGCATCTTTCACATCAAGTGAGCAAATCCAATCCCCCTGGTACAGAAGGGACAATGGACCCTGAAGCATCACCAACTGGAACTTTTTGTCCTGAATGAAGACTGAGCTCTTGGAGGTCTGGGATGGGCCTTAGATCCCCTATGCATTTGGGAACTAGGAAGAAACGAGAACAGAACCCCCTGCCCTGCTGGCTCACTGGTATGGGTTACACTGCCTTCTTTTGCAGCAGAGATCGGATTTCCTCCCAGAGAGTATGTGGTTTGGAGGACAAAAGAACAGAACTGGAGGTTTTTCTGGATGCCACTCTAAAAGTTACAGCATGTGGTCATGCTCTATGAGCTGTAACACCCAACCATCATTGGTTTGGTTATCTCTTTCCACCTGTCCAGGTGTAATGAGAAGCAACCCCGACAACCGCCTCCTGATCTGTTGGGGGGGGGGAGAGGCAAGGAGTCAGGTGGAGATGGAGGAGGCCGCAGCTGTGGCTGCACTGCTGTCTCTGGGACCCTTGCTGGCTGCGGCAGCGGAGGTATGCAAAGAGGCAGATAACCAACGTGGGGGTCTGGCCGCGAGGGGACCAGTGGGGGCCTGCTAAAGACACTGGTTCAAGGACTGGTGTCAGGGGTTCCCTAGGAGACAGGCCCTGTGGAGGAGCCAGGTGGGCCTGCATGAAGTCCCACAGGGAGAAGAGTAACTAAAGAAAATCTATTGTGACTGGCGTTAGGTAGCCAGGTAGTGCCAGCTGAGAAGAGACCAGCATAGGCATTGGTGGTAGAGCTGGCAACAAAGGTTGGATAGGCCTTGACCCCGAGGAGTCCCCCTAAGGGACAATGAAGAGGGCTGAGAGGCAACCTGGGGTGACGCTGGGGAGGGCGGCAGATCCAGGGCCGGGAGGGCAGCGTCACAGCAGCGGACGGTGGTTGGGTGGTCACAGAAGACCCAGAGGCTGCTAAACCTGCACCGGTCAAAGATAGACTGGCAAAGCCTCCCAACTTGGAGCCCATCAAGAACAAGAGCTAACAGCATGGGCTGGGGGGCCAGGAGGAGGCCTGGCCCTAAAAGAACCTGTGCCTGCCAAAGTAAGGTTGGCCGGAGGAACTACCAATGGTAGCCCTTTAGAAGATAGGGTGTGTGAGGCAGACATCACCGCCCCCGAACCGGGGGATGGCCCTGCTGCAGTTGCCCAGCAATGTGGGACCAGAAGCGGGAGGGAGGGGGAGGGGACCGGGGTTTGGCACGGTCCTTGTCCCTGTGTTTATGTTTGCCCGAGGATTTATCCTAGGATTTTGATGACTGAGAGCCTGAGGATAAGGCCAAGGAGATGGAGGAACCCCTGGCCTGCAACTCCTTCTCCATAGTGCTGACCTTTTGTTGAAGCAGGAAGTTTTCCAAGGTCCACTGGTGATGGTGGCGGGTTGCCTGGTTGAAGCCACGGCAGATGGAGCAGGTGTCGACGTCATGGTCGGGGCCTAGGCAGAGAACACACGCAGAGTGGCCGTCTTTCTCAGGGAGTTGCTTTCCACAAGTGCACTTAGTCATATGGTCGGAAGATGAAGAAGGCTGAGAAGACATAAACAAAAGGAAAAATCACTTAACAGTGATAAAAAACTGAGGTGAGAAAACAAAAACTGAAGTAGAAAGAATGGCGGTTGACTGAAGCTGTAGTGATCCAAAGGGTCCGATGTGCGTTGGTCGACAGCGGGAAAAGAACTGAAGAGGACACGGGGGCTGCCCACTATTATAGCATGCGATGACGGCGCCTGATGTTGGGTGGAGGGGCAGCCCTCTGGTAGACTACTAGTTAGAAAAGTTTCCGTGTGGCCCTAATGCCTGATGGCTATAGTTCCACAGGTGTGTCCTGCTGCAAGAGATACTCCCCAAGTCAGATCTGCAGGATACAGCCTTAAGACAAGGTCGCCACTATAATTCATTTGCTGTTAGTCTTCCAAGTAAGAGGAACTGGTGAGTACAGACTGCAAAGAGTTACATTTCAGACAATGAAACAGAGCTGATCATGCTAGACTTGAGAGAACAGCAAATTTAACGGAATCCACAACACAATGATTATGCATAAGGCTGTGCTTTCGTCATATCAAATTTTGGAGGACTTTTTATACAAAGCACATCAGCAAAGATTTAAATGGCTTAAAAATTACATTTCTAAGCTGGTTCAGCGGTGGGGATCAAGTGTATTGCAGTTGTGAGGCACAGAATGATTGGTCTTTCACGGCAGACACAAAAAAACTATGGTGTGATTAAAAATGTGTAAAATTATGGTGTTATCATGGAAAATGTATAAACTCAAGGTGCTATTCAGGAAAATGCATTATATCCTTGTGTCGTCATACAAATTCGTAAATCATGGAGTTTTAATAAAACTGGAAAAACCATGGTATCCATGACTTCAGTGACAAAGGTTCAGCCCTATCATGCATTTCAGAACATCTTTAAATCAATAATATTGTACATTTCACAGATCACTGTAACACAATCGTTTTTCACATGCACAAAGCATACAATAAAAATCCTGCAACTGAAAACTTGTTGCACGTTTCAAAAGAATCAAACATTCAGAACAAAATTTCATTGCATTTTTTCCGATTTTTACTCAAGCTTAGAACAATCACTTTGAAAAAAGGCATTACACTACTAAGAATGCAGCATTTTTCTTTTTAAATCTCCTTGTAGCATTAAGCAGCAGCTGTATAGTGCAGAAACAACTACGTAATGGACCTCCACAACCTCACCATCAGGACACATAATTCTTCAAATACTACCACTCCGCCCCCAATTCCTGCAGTGGAAAACTCAAGATAGTACACAGTACTCTTTGTTTGCAACTGCACAAAATCAGGAAGTTTGGTTACAAATTCATTCCCAGCAAGTTAAGTTTATACAGCAACACAAACATTTTCAGTTGGCGCAAACATTTAAACACAACCGTTTTTTGAAGCTGCTATTAAAAGTGACAAAAGTCACAGGTGACACAATACAACTTATAAAATGGTACTGAAAAACAAACCTGATAGGCTGAGATTTCTCACATGACCATCCATTAAGTTCTCATCCATGAAGTGTCATGTTTTGTATCTCTTTTTTTATCGTCAAAAAACCTGCTTTCTAAAACAGCGAGCTATTTTATAAATGCAATAACCCACTCCAGGTAGTGTAATGATCAACTGAGGCACTTCCCAAGGGTGCAAAGGCACTGATTACTAACACCTCATTACCCCCCTGGGGCGTGCAATGATTTAGTATTACCGCACACCCTTTTGTGAGTTACTATTTACATACTCACTGCAAGAGTAAAATTTTGGTGATCCCTTTTCAAGGCCCTCTACATGTAGCCAAAATGGAGGATTACACCAACGATGTCAGAGGTGGGTTGGTGCCCAACCCTAACATTCTCAAATGGCTGTGCAGAGAACTACAATGCAGTCAGAATGGAAGTAAAAAAGGGGGAAGAGGAAGAGTGGTGCCAAGTTACACAATGCTACACCAATTCATAAATACCCCAAAGGTCCAACAGGGAATACGGATTATCCCCACCCCCCCCAATATAGACAATCTCTCCCAAAATACCTTTTGAAACAACAATAAAGTCCTTTAAGATACTGAACCTTAATAGGCAGAATGTACTCTTTTCACGGTTTTCTGCTAAATGTGTGTGGGGTTGGGGAAAAGTAAATTTTGCTCTTATGAATGGGATATCACCAACCATTCCTCAAAAAGCCTTGGGACAGTTAGAAAGGGGGACGGTGCTTGAAGGAGGGAATTCCTATGAAAAAGAGGTCCCAGTACTTCTTCCCATGCCAGTTTTATCAATACACGACTGGCATATGATCATTTTGATAAGACAATCAGTGCCAGGTCCAAAAGAACATAAATCTGAGTATGTATTGCCTTGCTCATAACCAAGCCTAAGGACGGCAGCTGTAAGCAACTAAGCTTCCCAAAAGTCATCTCACTGAGAAAGAAGAGGCCTATATCTTTTCCTAAATTAAAAGCATGACTCAAGTTTTTAAACAAGAATGACCCCATACCTTCATAAAAGGTACTTTAAATACAAGGCCATTCTTATAAACCCAATATAATCAGCACACATTTTTCAATATAATGTCTATGAAACAAGTAAATGGCATCACTGATCCTTTCAATAGATTTTAACTTAGTTCTACTTTCAATGTTCAAAAAATATTGTGAAAAAATATCTGTATATAAAACATTCTATTCAGAAAATGTACAGCGTACATGATACATTAGAATCATCAGTTACAGCTCATTAATTTGATCTGTTCAAAAAAAGTTATGGATGAACTTGAAAGACCAACAGTTCCTCTGAGTGAATGTTATTTAAAGAACGGAGATCTGGTAACTTCAATAGAAGTTTTGTGAAAACAGAGGCTTCATTTGGATGGTTCTTCATTACTAGGGTTCTAAGTGCACGAATAAGTGTTTCTTGCAGAGCTTCTACTGAGTTCACATTTTCTATCCCTGAGCGATCTGAAAGAAAAAAGAAGAAAATGAATATGTTTCACTATATAGAGTATAATGGCTAGGGTTATGAAGTTTACCACATTGTAAACCCCTCGAGCGATTGCCATTTCGACCTTGTAAATCTCGAGAGCGAAGCTCAAGAGGTTTACTGTCGGCACGGCAACCACAAGAGGGGTTCTCAACATGGTAAACTTCATAACCCCAGCCATTGTCTTTTATAGTGTATGGGGTCACGACGGTAAGTACTTTCAGCAGGACAGAACGGGAAAGGCTCTTACTTGTTGTTTGTGGGCTTCTGTTGAACAGTTTAAACCGATCGCGGTGGCACGACCAACATTTGGGTGCTAGAATTGAGCGCACCTGACTGAATTCGACCCTGTAATCTCACCGATGTGACGAAGGCAAGCAAGGTTTATAGCGCTGATGTCAGATCGGTGAGATGACAAGATTGTTAGACAGCAGTATGCCATAAATAATAAGGACTCCCCATACATTATAACAAAATACTGAAAGCTGCAACACTCAGCATCTCACTAAAAGTAAACTGATTAATTAAATTCGCAAGTCTTGCTTTATTCTCAGTAAAAAAAGTTTAACATTTTTACTGGATCAGGGCATCTAGAAATAGGACTCCTTCTCAATAAAAAATGCATATTTGTTTTTACAATAATATTTTACAAACCTGACTCCTGAATACTGACAAATGACAGCATTATACCAATAAATATTTGTTGGCACTGGAACTGTTGGGAGCAGGGGGATGTTACAGAGGTGAGGTGCTTGGCCCAACCAAAATCTAGGATCTTCTCAAGTATAAGCCATCCAGGTTTAAAAAAGAAATTTTACTAGCACAATATAAAATTTACCAAGATTTGGTTAGTTCCGGTGCCAGTGCCATCCAAGATGAAGCCGGTACCCTGTATACCTATTACAGTGATGAAGCACAGTTCTGTAAGAACTTACCATGACAGTAGATCTTCGAGAGGAGCTCTTGCAGCACACCAACACTGGAAGAACTTAGCCGTATGGCGCCAGGACCACACGGAAACTTTCTAGCTAGCAGTCTACCACGGGGACCTCCCACCAACGATGTCACCCTCTCATGTCGGCCTATCCCATAAATGCGGGCGGTCCCGAGAGCCAAAAAGGAAAGGGGAAGCAGAAAACCCATGCAAATGGAAGAGGAAACAGCAGAGAGAAAGCAGGGGGGAAGGAGGGAGGGAAAATCATTGTCTGCTGCAACAGCTTGTCTCTAAGAGCTACTGTTACGTTAAGTTCTTATGTAACTGTACTATCTTACATCAAGGAAGCTCTTGCAGCAGGCCAACACCGATATGACTGAGTCCCAAGCAGTTCTGACAGTATAACGGAAGGAGGTTAGACAGCAACCAATGGCCTAAGAAAGAAGGCCCTGCAGAATGGAGAGGCCGAAGTTGGCCCTGCGCCTAGAAGCAGACTGTAATGCTTGGTGAAGGTGTGGACAGAATGCCAGGTGGCAGCTGCACAAATGTCCGCAGCAGACAAATTCCTGAAACAAACAGTGGAGGCAGCCATAACCCTGGTGGAATGGCCCTTAACCACTCCCAGAAGGTCTTTGTACTTACGGTAGCAATAAACAATGCAATTTGGCTAACCACTTAGACAAGCATGTTTGGAAACCGGAGTGCCCTCTTTCTTGGGGGTGAATTAAACAAACCACTGATCAGACTTCCTTGAAGTCTTGGTCCAGTGTTTGTAGTATTGCAAGATTCTATGTACACCCAAAGTATGGAGCAAAGCCTCCCCCTGATTAGAACACTCAGGATAGTAAACTGGTACATGGATAGACTGGTTCAAAGTAAACTCCGACACCACCTTGGGAAGAAACTTAGGATTAGTATGCAAAGACACCCTGTCTTTGTGAAAAAACAAATAAGGCTCTTTACACATAAGAGCCTGAAGCTCGGAAATCCTTCCAGCAGAAGTAACAGCAAGTAAAAGAACCGGTTACTCACCTGTAACAGTAGTTCTAGGAGTGGTATATGTTGTTCATCCAAACTGGTTGACATGTCCCTTTCCCTTTAAATCTTGCCGGATGGTCGAAAAGCTGACTCCTCCTACCCAACCAGGTGGTATTCTTCTTTTTTTTGAATTACTGTGTTGTTGGACTCCCAACTGTTGTAACATTGTATACACTGTTGCCTGTACTTATATATGTGAATGCCCAGGCTCATCTTGTAAATGAGTTCTTCTCAATGATGCTCACCTGGTTAAATAAAGATTGACTGATTGATTGATAAGCCTCAGTTCCACCCCTTGACATCAGATCTTGCTCACTGGAAGCAGAGGGTTGTGCGTCGAAACCGGGAAGGTCGGGTGGGTTACTGTGGATGAACAACATATATCACTCCTAGAACTACTGCTACAGGTGAGTAACCTGTTCTTCTAGGAATGTGGATATGTTGTTCTATCCACACTGGTTGTCAGACTCCTAGTAGTTCTCTGGGAGGAAGGAGGCAAGGCACACATTCCTTACTTAGGGAACACAAATTGGAGAACTGAGGTCCCAAAACCAGCATCCCAGTGTGATTCAAGGTCGATGTGGTAATGGGAAATGAAGGTGTTTGATGATTTCCAGGTAGCAGCCCTGCAGATATCCTGGATAGGGACGTTCCTAGAAGCAGCCACTGATGCAGCTGTATGGTGGGTTGAACGTGCTCTTATCCCTATGGGAGGCTCCTTGCCCACCAACCTACAACAGAGATCAATGCATGATGTTATCCATCTGCCAATCGTCCACTTTGCTGCAGGTCTGCCAGGTGTGGCTTCAGCATAGGTGACGAACAGCTGGCGAACCTCTCCCCAAACTCCAGCCGTATGCTCCTTGTAATAAGAGAGTGTTCATCTCAGGTCCAAAGTATGGAGCCTGTACTTGGCCTCCGAGGTGTAACTGGGGTAATACACTGGCAGAGTCCTCATCTGATTCAGGTGAAACTGTGACACCACCTTTGGAAGGAACTTCGGGTTGGAGTGCAGGACAACCTTATCCCTGTGGAAGACCAGATAGGGAGACTCGACAGAGAGTGCCTGGAGCTCCCCAATCCTTCTGGTTGATGGGATAGCCACCAGGAAGGCGATCTTCCATGGCAGATGTGACATCTCACACCTGTGCACTGGTTCAAATGGCTTGCCCATGAGCTTTGCCAATACCAGCAGTAGATCCCACAGTGGTGGTGGTGCACCAGAGGGGAAATATGGTTGAGGCCTTTAAAGAAATGCCAAACCACCTTCTCCTGAGTCACCATCTGCTGACTGGCCCATGCCCGGTAAGCAGAGATAGCTGCCAGTTGCACCTTAAGGGTCGTAGACCGAAGACCCCCTTTGAAGAGACACCAAAGGTAGCTGAGGATGCTAGCCACTGGATAGGATGAAGGGTCCAAGCCCTTGCCCTGACACCAAATGGAGAATCTCTTCCATTTGAAGGTATAGCACTTCCTGGTCAATTCCTTCCTTGATGCCTCAACTACATTGAGGACATCATCGTAGAGACCCAAAGCCTGAAACTCTAGCTGCTCAGGAATCATGCTGTCAGGTGCAGGGATTGAAGGTCCAGATGGAATACCTTCCCCTGACTGATCAAGAGCAGGTCCGGGCATACTGGAAGACACCTCGGGAGCCTGGTGCTGAAACTGAGGAGTTCTGGATACCAGAACTGGCCAGGCCAGTCTGGGTTGATCAGGATCACCTGTGCCTTGTCCCTCATAACGTTGAGGAGCACCTTGTGGACCAAGGGAAGTGGAGTGAAGGCATAGAAGAGGCCTGGGGTCCACAGCCTCGAGAAGGCATCCCCCTGCAGGAAGCCCTGCTGAGGGGGGCAGGCATGAAATAGCCTCAGCTTTGTGTTCTCCTTGGAGGCGAACAGGTCCATCTGAGGGGTGCCCCACTGGGAGAACAGACTGTGAACTACCTCTGGATGGAGAGACCACTTGTGGGACGCCTCGTCCACACAGCTGAGGGTGTCCACCAGCTGATTCGAGGCTCCTGCCACATGGATGGTTAGGAGATCTGCCTCCAGTCGGCTTATGAGGGTCCACATGCAGAGCACTTCTGAGTGCATGCTGCCCTGCTTGTTGAGGTAGCACATGGTTGTGGTGTTGTCTGACTGGACCTGAGCCACTTGACCCCGAAGGAATGGAACAAATGCAGCCAGCGCCAGCCAAACTGCTCAGAGCTCCAGCAGGTTGATATGGCATTGGGATTCCTCAGGGGTCCAGAGCCCGTGGACTCTGATTCCCCATGTGGGCACCCCAGCAAATGAGACAGGCATCGTTCATCAGGACATCCGTTGGCACGGGGCGGACAAACGGGATCCCTCCCTGCAGATGTTCCAGGATGATCCACCACTGGAGGGCGTCTGACATCTTCTGGGTCACAGTGACCAGCTGGTCAAAATGACCATGTCGCCGAGACCACTGGCTGGCTAGTTCCCATTGAAGGGGGCGCATATGCCACCGGGTCCACTGGACCACAGAGGTGCAGGCCGCCATGTAACCCAGAAGTCCCAGGCAGGATGTAATTGCCCAACCAGAAATGATCAAGCAAAGGAGGAGAGAACCTCTGCCCTGTCCACCGGAAGCCTGGCTCTGGCTCAGCAAGAGTCGAGCTCTGTCCTGATGAAGCAAATCACCTGCGAGGGCACGAGGTCCAACTTGGCCTCGCTGATTAGGTGGCCAAGGCTGAGGCAGGTTTGGAGGGCCAGAACCCTGGACTTCTCCATCTCGTCTGGAGGAACCTGCTATGAGCCAATCGTTGAGACAGGGGTACATCCTGACCCCTTGGCCCGGAAGATGGGCCACCACCACTGCAATGCATTTGGTGAAGACCATGGGGGCTGATGACAGACCGAATGGCATGGCTAGGAACTCACAGAGGGTTCCCTCCACCCTGAAGCGGAGGAACCTTCGGTTGGTCGGATGGATCGCGACATGAAAGAATGCGTCCTGCAGATCCAGGGAGAAGAATCACATGTTCTGCTCATGACATGGTATGATCTGAGGCAGCGTTACCATCAGAAAAGTATGAGATCTAAGAAACTGATTCGGGTTGTGCAAATCTAGAATGGGGCACCAGCCCCCCATCCATTTCGGGACCAGGAAGTACCTGGATGCAAACTCTGGGTTGACAGGGGGATTCGCGACTCTGACCATTACCTCCTTGTGGAGGAGTTAGGCAATGTCGTCTCTGACAGCTGACCATGTATGGGCGGATACCTTCTCCTCCTGTGGGGCATGGGCTCAGCTTGGAGAGTACTGCTCGAATTCCAGAGGAAGTCCCTGGCCGACCACTTCCAAGACCCACCTGTCCATTGTGACAGCGGACCAGGTGGAAAGGAAGTGGTGGAGCCGGCCCCCCATGGGAGGACCCAGAGTAGTCGTGACAGGCATGGGGTTGGCTACCCCTATCCTGTCACTGTGCAGGCTTGGAGGAGGCTCCAGCAGGGGGACTGCCGGGGCCCTTCCCTCTAGGCTTATGGGCTGCCAAAGCCCCAGACTTTTTGCTGAGGGCGCCAAGACTGAGTCTGCTACTGCTGCTGCCCAGATTGGTACTGGGGCTGTTTGGCCACAGGGGCAGAAGGCCAAAAAGGCTTCCTTTTCTGCTTCTTCGAACCCTTGCGTTCCTTCTGGGCAGAGGTAACGGAGTCCAAGGTGGCACTGGACTTCTCGATATGCTGGAGGTGATCTTCGACTCCTGGACCGAACAAGTCAGTATACAGAAAAGGAACGTCTGCCAGTTTGTACTAGGTGTCTGCCATAAAAGTCAAGACTCTCAGCCAGGCCCTGTGGCGCATGGCGACTGCAGCCGCCACTGAACAGGCACACGAATCCCCAATGTCCAGAGCCATCTGGAGTTGCTGCTTAGCAACAGCCCAACCCTGGTCATGGACCTGCTTGACCGTGGTCTGAAGGCCAGCAGGAAGATGAGGAAGCACTTCATCCAGAGAGCCCAGGAGAGCATGGGATAAGTGTGCCATAATGATGGCTAAACCTGCCTGTCTGAGACCAAGTGAGGAGGCAGCATAGACCTTTCTGGCCGAATAGTCCAATTTCATGGACTCTTTGTCCAGAGGTCTATCTATGTCTCCCAAGTTGCCCGAGCGCCAAAACACAGACTTGGTCACCAACTCCTCAACTGAGGGATGTTGCGTGAACCTGGAAGGGGAGCCTATGGGAACTGTGTACTTGCAGGCCATGCAGAGCTGAAGGCGCAGGGCAGGAGGATGGATGCTGCCAAAGCCCCATGGCCGGGCCAACTATGGCTTCAGCCACTGGGAAGGCCTCAGATGGAGAATCCCGTTTTCTGAGGATATCAGTCAGGGGATATTTGGCCCATTTATCGACAGGCTCCAAAGTCATCCCCGTTGATTCGGAGATGAGACGGAGGATGCCCAGGAAGGACATGGGACCTTCCTCCATCTAAAGACTCATGGAATCATCATTGCATGGACGGAAATTCAGGTCTGAATCCTCAGACCCTGAGTCTGGATACAGCGGCCGACCACCAGAGTCACTCTCAACCTGCCGCAGATGATCAAGAGTAAGGGTGACTGACAGCCTGTGCGGGAGGCCCTGAAAAGGCAGAGACTCCTTGGCAGGCTGCTTAGGTGGTGGTTCCACCAAAATAAGTGGAGAGGCCAGCTTCAGCCGAGCCGGGAGGGTCTTCACCGGCTCCATGGGTGGAGGGATGGTGTCGACCGGCTCCAGAGCAGTCAGCGTCGGCCTGGAGGGTGACAGCCAAGTGATGGCTGGAGTGGAAGCCGGGCTCGACTCTGGACAAGACAGCATGAGCTGTTGTCACATGAGGACCTCGTTGTGACGACACTGCTATAGACGAAGCCTCTCCTCAGAGGACGAATGGCGGCGGCGCCACTTCTTGAGCGCCGCTGAGACTTCCTTGACTATTGGTCAAGGGTGTCCGAGACCTCGACCTAGACCGGCAAAGATGGGGGCTCTCAGAAGGGGCCAGGGAGAACTCCGGCTCCTCGAGGTCAGGGACAGAGACCACGGGTGGTGCACCAATGAACTGGGTCTCCTCGGTGGCTGGTAGGACTGGAGTCCTGAATAAAGAATTGTCGGCCTCATCAATCGACAACGTGTCGACGGGGTCGATTATGATTTCGACCTGGTTGTCATCCCGCATCTGAGCCGGCCAAGTCAAGATGGGAGACTCCTGGGACCGAGATCTCTCTCAGTCCCAAGAGCATCGGCAATGCGAAGAATCTTCTCTTGATCCTTTGTCCTTCTTGCGGGACTGGGAGGTGTGCGAACCGGACGGGCCCTCTCCCTTTGTCGGGAGAGGCTGGCACATCTTTTTGAAGGATCCAGAGAACAAAGTGCCCAGTTTGAGCGGAACAAAGACCAAGACTGAAGAGGACTGCTTAGTAGCATGAGTCGCCTCCTCCTCGAAAGCCTTCATCTGCTCCAGTTGGTCAGCAGATCCCACGGCTGTGGAGACCACATGACGGGCATCTTTGGATTTGACCGGTGGGGGCCGTTTTTCCGGTCGTCTGAGATGCAAACGTGCAAGGCGAGTATACAGAACTGGAGGCTGAAAAGCATGACAAAAAAAATCGCAGGCCTGGGTATCATGCACATGGCCCAGGCAATAGACGTACGTCGCGTGCAGGTCAGTATGGGACATCTTCTGCCTGCAGAGACACCGGCTGAACCCAGGCGAGGACTTGTCCTCCATCACAGTCGCTATCGTGAAAATACATGGAGAAACTTAACGAGTTTGATTTTCGGTAAGCTACCCAAAGGATTAAGTGCCACGGCCTACTCAACGCAGGAGCAGTAAGGAGGGAACCTGAATCATCCAAGCAGAAAGGAAGATCTGGCGTCAAGGGGCGGAGTCTACTCAATGCAGGAGCGGTAAGTTGGGAAGCTGAATCTTCCAAGCAGAAAGCAAAATCTGGTGCCAAGGGGCAGAGCTGAGGCTTACACCACCTGGGTGGGTGGGAGGAACCAGCTTTTAGACCATCTGGCAAGATTTAAAGGGAAAGAGACATGCCAACCAGTGTGGATAGAACAACATATCCACGCTCCTAGAAAGAGCACTTTCCGCGACAGAAAGCACAGCTCCCAACTCGCGGCTGGTTCAAAGGGAGGTAATGTGAGTTTCTCCAACACAAACTTGAGGTCTCATGGAGGGACCAGGTCCTGAATGGGAGGCTTCAGATGCAAAATGCCATGCAGGAAAGTGTGAGACACCTCCAGCTGAGTCACGGCCCTGCTCTCGACAGGCGCATGGTACACAAAGATGACGGAGGAGTACCCCAAGCCAGAGTCTGAAAGAGAGAGAAGGTACTCCAATACCTGATTCACTGGACAGGTGAAGGTGTCCAGCTGGTGTAAAGCAGCCAAAAGGGTGAACCACTTTCATTTCATGGCATAAACGGCCTTAGTGGAGGGCTTTCTGACAGCCATCAGGACATCCGCGACCCTAGAGGAAACTCCACAGCGGGCTAAGTCCACAGGAACCATGCATGTTGATGCAGAGATTTTAGATCTGGATGGACTGCAGTGCCCTGGTCCTGGGAAAGCAAGTCGGTGCACAGGGGCAAAGGCACTTGAGGTTCCATTGCCAGCTGCTGCAGCAAGAGGAACCAGATCTGATGTGGCCAGAAGGGGGCTATGAGAATCAACTCTGCCCCTTCTAACTGGAGTTTGAGCAGCACCCTCTGTAGGAGTGGGAAGGGAGGAAATGCGTACATAAACTTCCCCTTCTAGGAGAGGGACAATGTGTCTTGCCAGAAAACTCCAGGCCCGGGATCGAGCGAGCAAAAAAGAGGCAGTTTTGCACTGAGTGGGGACGCAAAAAGATCCAACTCTGGTCAACCCCATCTGTCGAAGAGATCCTCGACCACTGGAGTCAGGAAGCTCCCACTCATGAGCCCTTGATCAGAAGCGGTTTAGACTGTCTGCCAGGACATTTTGGATGCCTGGAACATGGACGACTGAGTGCTCCAGACCATGCTCGATGGCCCAATACCAGACTCTCATCACCTCCCGACACAGGATGTAGTCCCCCCCCCCCCGCTTGTGATGTAATACACCAAGCATATGTTGTCCATCTGCACCTACAGCAGACCGGGAACTAGATGAGTCTGGAAGGCCTGCAGAGTGTACAGAACTGCTTGCATCTCCAGAACATTGATGTGGAGACTCTGTTCCACTTCTGTCCAAGTACCTTGAGTCTGTTGAGCATCCAAATGGGCTGCCCAGCCCAGACCCAAGCTGTCCGTTGTGAGAGGCCGAGACTGAATGAAACCCTCCCCCCCCCCCGAAGCAGGTTTACTGGCTCTAGCCACCATGACAGGACTACTGTGACGGATCGGAGACCATGACCATCTGGTCCAGATCATCTGTGCGTTGGTCCCACTGGACTCTCAATGTCCACTGAGGTATCCACATGTGAAGGCGGGTGAGGGGAACCATGGCAATTGCTGCTGCCATGTGGCCCAGGAGTCGCAGAAAGACCCTGGTGGGGACCTGGCGATTGGAGGAGAACAGGCAAGCCTGGGCCATCAGGCGCTCCGCCCTGTCCATGGGCAAGAAGGCCGTGCCCTGGATGGTATCCAGAACCACCCCTATATACTAGAGATGCTGTCAAGGAGACAGGCAAGACTTTAGCTGTTTGATGGTGATACCCAACTCCCGTAAAAGGCAGAAGATATATTTTTTTTTTTTTACTTATTATTTTCTACTCCTCAGCTCCACAGTTGCCCCATCCTTCAGGGCTCCCAATGTGTCTTGCATCAGGAGGACTAGAGAGCTACTGGGTCATACGGGTGCCCCACTTTCCAATCAATCTAGAGTCCCAGACAACCCCCCGGGGTGGGGTGGAAGAGTTCCCCATTCCCTTCCATACTTCAGCAGGAGCATGCACCTTGAGCCCCCTTCCCCAGATTCCCCCTGATCACCGACACGGGGACCCATCTACAGGTGCAACTGCGGGGTGTTTCTCCTCGTTTTCCTGGTCCCCGCCCCCTACGTACATTACTGCATATGGAGGACCAATGAGTCGGAGGTGCACAGAAACGCACCTTTGCTCCGGTCCTCGGCCAATGCACACCCTTCCCTCTTATTCTGCCTCCTCTACTGCACCAGCACCACCTGAGAGTGCTCAGGTGGTGGCGGTATTGCAATGAGGAGAGCTGCCCACCCCTCCTGGAGAAGGAGAGTGGTCCAATCGGCACTCAATCCTTATCCCCCCCCCCGGCCAGCCCTCTGATGACCCTGGCTCGCTACCGAACCCGAGTCACCAGCGTCGCAAGCGGTAGCGCTACTGCTGTGCCGACGGGCCGACAAAGGCAGAAGATATAATCCAGGGTCTGGACAAGACAGTCCCTGGAGGGTGCCGCTAACAGCCAATCATCCAGATAGGGAAACAGGTAGAAGCCTTGCCTCCTCAAGACGGCCGCTACCATCGCCAAGCACTTGGTACAGACCCTAGGGGCAAGAATAGGCCAAAAGAGAGGGCCCTGAATTGAAAACAGGCTCCCTGGAAATGGGAGTGGAGGAAGTCCCGATGGGAAGGAAAAGTTTTAATATGCAGATATGCATCTTGCATGTCCAGAGAACTCTGGAGGGTGACCATCCTGAAGCATTTGTACTCTATGTATAAGCTAAGATGACATAACCAGGATGGGCCAGAAATCCCAGGTCTTCTGGGGGACCAGGAAGAAGTGGGAGTAGAATCCTCTACTCCAGTGAGCCAGAGGGATGGTCTCTGTGACTCTTTTTTTGCAGAAGAGCCTGTATTTCCTCCCAGACAAGGGGTAAATGAGCTGGGGGGTAGGAGGAGTTGCTCCAAGTATTTTCTGGGGGGCCACTCTAGAAGCTGTAGTGTGAGGCCATGTTCTATGATCTGTAGTACCCAGTTGTCAGCGGTAATGCCCTTCCACCCACTGAGGGTGAAGGGAGAACCGATCCCAGACTGCCTCCCCCAGAACCCTTTTTGGAGAGGGTTGGCCAAGGAGTCAGGAGGTAGAAACAGGCACCAGGAGGGTGGCCATGGGTGCTTGAGGGGCTCTGGAGGTGGCTGCAGCCGACGCTGCTTTGCGTTTGCCCCGACCTTAGGAGGGAGTCGAGCCTGTCTACAGGAGGAGCAATGAAAGGGGGCCCTATGACCTGACGTTGGCTAGGTATGGTACATGGAGTGGACCGACTTCAAGGCCCATCTGGAGGTTTGGAGCTCTGAGATATCTTGAACATCTCCCCCAAACAGCTTGGGACCTCGGAAGGGAGCATCCATAATGCTGGATTGGACATCTGGAGCAAAGCCTGAGACTTGCTAAGTCAGGCATGGCACCTCATGCTAATGCCCATGGCAGCCGACCAGCCTGAAGCATCCAGACATCATAAGCTGCCCAGAGGACGTGGGTGCTGACGCAGGATCCAGTCTTCAGGGCCTGAAGGGTTTGCTGTTTCGAAGGGTCATCTGGCATGGCCATGACCGCCTCTCTAGCCTGGTCCCACAGCAAGTTTTGATATTGTAACATGTGGGCCACGTAGTTAAGAGCCCGAAGACAAAGTCCATAAATGTGCATACTCAAGGAGACAACGTGAATCCAAAATGTTGAATTAAATCAGATTTATTACAAAAATAGCAAGTAAAAATAACAAGTAAATGAAAGCAAGCCAGCAATGCCACACTCAGGACTGGTCTTGTGACCCGAAGTGCCGGGGAAGAGAGTGTGGCATTGCTGGCTTGCTCTCACTTACTTGCTATTTTTGTGTAATAAATCTGATTTAATTCAACATTTTGGATTCAAGTGGTCTCTGTCAGTGTGCACATTTGTGAACTTTGTCTTCGAGTGGAGTGGCCCCCCCAATTCTGCTCACCAACCTGCCTTGCATTTGTGGTTCTGTCTGTGGATTTTGTTGTAGTTAAGGGTCCGGATGGCTAGGGTGGCTGATGCAAAGGCACGCTTGCCCACCTAGTCCAGCTATTGCGATTCTCTGTCACGAGGGAGGGCATGAAGGTGCTTCAGCCTCTTGGTGCGGGGTCGTGGGACACGTTAATAACTACAGAGATGGCATTGGGGTGCTCACCGAAGAAGAATTTGCCAGCAAGAGCATAGCAAAGCCAGTAAGCCTTCTTAGAGACTGCTGGAACAGTATGGGGAGGGGAGCCATGTGGCCTTAGTAACGTCACTGTATGACTCAATGAATGGGAGGGGATCACCAAAGGGGAAGTATCGCGCTGACTAAGGCAGAACACCATGTAGTGATGCTCTGGGTCCTCCTCCTCAGTCTCCCACTCCATGGTGGCTTGGATACGCCTCATGATATACATGCAAGTGGGGTCATCAGGAGGCAATTTGGGGACATTACTGGGCTCCCCTTCATCCCCTGAGGAGTCTCCTATAGAGGAGGAAGACTCAGAACTAGCACCGTCATTGGTGGTGAAGTAATCATCCTCACTGTCGCCAGGCTGGCACTCGATCAAGCAAACTGGAGTACCTGTGCCGGTAGGGCTCCTAGGATTAGGAAGAGCACTCAGTCCCGGGTGGGTTGGGGCCGGAGGAACAGGGTTCCCAGGAGGCCCTGGGGGTGCATCTGGAACAACCTGCTGGGAGAAGAGACCTGCGATTGCATGAGGTCCACAGTGCTGAGATTCGGCCGTGGTAGTCCATAGACACCGGTCCCCCAGGTACCGGATAGTTATAGACAGGACCCCATGTTTTCTGCAGTTGCAGCAACTGCCACAGAAACAAGCCTCTGCTGCATTTTGTGGTGCAGTAAAAATGGCTGTCACCACTGAAAACCCCAACTAAATGGCTTAAATGACTGTGAGCAAGCTTAAGATGGCATTATAAAATGGGAAGGCAAAATCCTTTATTTTGATTGGTTGCTAGCTATGCATTAGAAGTGTCTAACGCATGGCTAGCAACAAGTCCAGGTAACCACAACTGCATTTTTTAAAATTACGTATGAAGAAACCAAATGGAATGTTCATTTTTTAATTGCTGCTACCCCCCCGCCATGAAGCTGCCCAACACTAAGCTGCATCATTCCGTCTCCCAAACACTGTACTTAAATTAAAACCCAAACTACCCATTTTTAACAATTTATTTGGTATGCTGTGTCTTTACTCTGCAGAGATCTGTGCCCCGTCCTCTGCCTCCCATTTGCCACTCGCTTTTGAACCCCGCCCGCCACCTCAACCTGCCAGTATCAGTCCTCCAAAAACGCTGTCTTGAACCTTTTTTTATACTGTGGCATTCTGTGGGGTATGGTTTGCCATACCCACCCACTGGTCCACCTCTCACTTGCTCCCTCAATTAGCTCCTCACTTCCCTAGTGTGACTAAAAGACAGTTACCCAGTTACCTTATTTCTTTATGCAGACTTTGCATGGGATAATTCTGCTTTTCTGCCAGACTGCTGCTATTCTTTAAGATGTTGCCCCGTCTGTAACTGCCGTTTACAGTAAACCTGGAGATTACTGTTGTTCTCGAGCCATGTGCTGTCAGCAAAACAAGACATCTCCTCTCCCGCTCGGCCTGCTAATTATGGTAACAATAGCTCATCAGTAACAGAAGTAATGAGAGCCTATTTCTCCAGTCAAAGGACACTCAGCAAAACTTTAAGTATGTTTATCTGTAGCAGCCAAAAGAAAGGGGGCCGGGGAGGGTATGAAAAAATTACCATAGTAATATTGTTTCTTCCAGGGGATCCCTCAGTATGCTTGGCTAGTGCAGTTATGCCAGCTGTGTTCAGCTCCCCCAGAGGTGGAGTTATGCCATCGATGCCAGGGAATTAGCCAATCATGTTGTAGTGAGAGTGCTGTCTGTAGGTGCTGCTGTACTCCAGTCAAATTCATTTTGAAGCCTGAGGGACAAAAGGCCCCAAACCCTAAACCTATCCTAGTACTACAGAAGAAAAAAAGGAAACACAAGGTAAGAAATAAGGAAAAAGATAACTCGCCTGTAGGCGAACTATATACATCATGCTTCACAGTGAAACGTTACATATTTTATTGCTCTACAGAAAGAAATTTGGCCTAAGGCAAGGACTGTAGAACTATTCTCAGCCAGGATATGTGACAGGAGGCTGGGTGGGAGGTCAAGCATTCTGAGGGATCCCCTGGAAGAAACACTATTACTATGGTAAGTATTTTTATTCTTCTCACCCCAGGAATCCTTCAGTATGCTTGATTAGTGCAGACTACAGAGCATTGTAGCTGGGTGGAGGGAACTGATCCTACTTTGGAAGAAGGTTCTGCAGGAAGGCAGTACCAAATCTGGCATCTGATCTGGACTGTACATCCAAGCAGTAATGCTTTGTGTAGTCTTCCCAGGTAGCTGCTTTACAGATGTCGAGCAAGGGTATGTCTCTTGCTGCTGCCGCTGAGGCTGCAATGCCCCTGGTGGAGTGAGCCCAGAGGCACTGAGGTGGCTGTCTGCCAGCCTTACTGTAACAGAACTAAATGCAGGAGACTATCCAATGAGAGATAGTTCTCTTACAGGCTGGCCTGCCTCTACCCACCTCACCACAGGTGAGGAACAGCTGGGTGTGAAAGGACATGAGCTGCTTGGTGTGCTCCAGGTAGCAGGTCAATACCCTTTTGACATCCAGGCTATTAAATCTGCTATCACTAGGAGTGGATTTGTCTGTGAAAAAGACAAGGAGTGTTATAGACTGGTTAAGGTGAAATTCAGACACTACCTTGGGAAGGAATTTCCCCATTAGCCCTGAGAACTACTTTATCCCTGTGGGAAATAACGTAGTTAGATTCAATGCAAAGAGCTTGCAGCTCTGAAATCCTTCTGGCTGAAGTGACTGCCACTAGAAAAATGGTTTTCCAGGTGATATATTTTAAGTCTGCAGTAGCCATGGGCTCAAATGGAGACTCCATCAACTTAGCTATACAGAGGGTTCAAATCCCAGGGGGGAGAACATATTCCCTAAGTGGGGGCTCCAACATGATGAATCTTGTCCCTGTACAAATTCAGCAGTAATTTGGGGTGTTATAAAAAAAAAATCAGGCTGCTATTTTCCATGAATATTCCTGCCAGGTATAAGAGCTAGTAGTCTTATGTTGTAGTTGCCACAGTCTCATCCATTCAGAAGAGGTAAGGGACAGTCCCAGCTCATTTTCCCATTTTTCCTGTATCAAAACTATGGATTGGATCATGGACTGTTGTAAAGCCTTATAAAAGCGAGAAACTAGATGCTGTTGTGCTTCCACTGTCGTGAGTTGGGGGAGGAGATTAATCAAGGGATATGTTTGCTGTTCAAAAACATTGGACCCTAAGACTGAAGTCAGATACTGCCTCATTTGTAGGCACCTAAAAAAGTCCTGATGAGGTAGTAGAAATTCTTTTTGGAGCTGCGGAAACGTTTTAAATATGCCATCCTGGTATAACTGAAATGTATAAGCTAGCCCTCTCTGCCTCCAAGAATGAAAAATGTGATTTAAAAGGTCTGGGGAAAATTTAGGATCTGCCTTGCTGATCTTGGTTGGCCCAAGACAAATGAATGTACTAGGGTCTGGAGGTTTTCCACCCTGTCCAGCGGGAGCAGGGCTTTGCCTTGCTGTGTGTCCAGCTCTGCTCCAATAAACTCGAGGAGTTGAACTGGCTCGAATTGGGACTTCTCTATATTGATCAGGAAACCCAGGGACTCCAGGTGCGCAATGTGAGACTGAGAGAGTCTCTGACTTTTTGGGGAGATTTGTCCACTATCAGTCAGTCGTCCAGGTAGGGGAAGACAGAGGAGTCCTGTCTTCTGAGATAGGCTGCCACCACTGCCAGGCACTTTGTGAAAACTCTGGGAGCTGAAGAAAGGCCAAAGGGCAGAGCTGCAAACTGCCAGAGGGCAGTCTGAATCTGAGATACTTTCTGTGAGAGGGCCTGACTGTAGCGTGAAAACAATTGCATCTTAGGTCTAGGGAGGTGCTTGTTTTGGCACCTGAGATCTAGAATGGGTCGCAGGTCCCCATTTTCCTTTTGGGTTAGAAAATACCTGGAGTAGAGACCTTTTCCCCATTGGGACAGAGGAACTCTCTCCAACGCATTTGCTGCCAGGAGAGACTTTACCTCTAGCTCTAGCAGAATTTTTGCTGTGGGAGTTACCGGTTTTACACTCCAGTGGCCCTACTGAGTGGGAAATTTTTTTCACTGTAGGCAAGTCCTCAACCCACCACTTCCACCACCCACTTGTCTGTGATGATGTGGTGCCAGTGGCAGAGGTAGTGGGTTAGCCTTCCTCCTACTGGCAGAGGGGAAGCGACCTGGGCCTTCCAGTGAAGAGTTTTGTTCTGGCTGAGTTTTTCTTGAGGTTATGGAATCAGCACATTTCTGAGCCCTTCTACCTCTTTCCCTAAAGAATCCTCTCATCTGAGAGTAATCCAAGGGCAAGAGCACTGGCACAGGGCAGAAGGCCCTGGGATAGTAACCCCCCTACCTCTGCCCTCTCTTTGCGGTCTGCAGAAGGCAGAGGGTGTCTCTTTAGCTGCATTGCTCTGATAGGTGGTTTTGTATTCTTCCATCTTTTTCATGTGTGTCTCTGATTTGTCCCCAAAAGAGAATTATTCTCACAGGGAAGTCCGTAGCTTTAATTTGGGTGTCCTGGGAGAGGCTGTAGCCCTCAACCAAGCAAACCATCTGAGGGAGATGGCTTGAGCCATTGCTCTAGATGCCGTATCACTGGCATCTACAGCCATATGGAACTGATATTTTGTGGCTTCTAAGGCAGTCTTAACAGTTTCTGCCAGCTCCTGGGCTGCTTTATCTCGGGCTTGCTGGCTGACAGCCAGGACAGAGCTCCAGAGAGCCTTCAGGTACTGAGCTGTGTACGCCATGTAAGTACAGAGGCGAAGCAGTAGTGAGGCTCTGGAGTAAGATTTCATACCCATAGTATGCAGTCTTTTGGATTCTTTTTTCTGGATGCTGGGAAGAAAGAGGAAATCTCTGATTTCTCACAAGCTGCAGCTTGCACTACTCCTATGGTCTGGATGTATGTAAAGATACTCAGCATTAGATTTATCTAGCTGTTACTTTTTTCTCTATTTTCTTATCCACCCCTGGTATGGAGCTGGGATTCTGGAGAAGTTTGAAAGTAGCCCTGCGAAGGGACTTATAAACTGGAAGGAGCAGCTTTTTAGGAGGAGGGAGACCCCTCATATCTGAAAAGTCTGCCTCATCATCCTCCTCAGTGGACTCTTGAACAGAAAGGTCTAGAGAGTCCACCATGTGTTGGACAAAGGTAAAATGAGAGGAAAAATCCTCCTGGCCATGGGAAAGAGAGCCAAATTCTTGGTCAGGAGTATCATCAGCACCCTCTTCTTCATCATCATCACTCCCATCAAAGAAAATGCCCTGGCCGAGACCAGACTCAGAGGGGACAAGTGAAGCAGGACCAGCTGGGGCACCCAGAAGAGAGCCCACAGCCTGAGAAGTTTGGTATAATTGCCAAGCCTTTGCCATTTCCTCTGCAGAGGGTATATCTTGTTATAACACTGGCGTCTCCCTTTGCTTTTCAGCGGGAGGGGCAGTGATATGTTTTTCTCTGTTTCTTTTTAGCAGGCCCTGAATCAGGGACCTGCTGTGATTATCTTTTTTGTTTGGCTTGGTCATTATTATTTTTAACAGACTTATTATCTATAAGGTCCTTGGAGGACCTGCCTTTAGACTTTTGATGAAAGAAGGATCCCTCTTCTGAATTTTTAATAGAGAGTGAGGCAGACTGAGCAGCCATAATTTCCAGCCTTATGCCTGATTTCTTATTGTTTTTTAGCAATGCAAAAAATAAAGCTCACAGACAGAAAAAACAGAGATTGGCCCAAAATACTTAAATGAGGATTGTAGCAGTCCGCCTTGTCCACAAATCAAAGGCTTTAGCAATTTGGAAAGAACAAAGGGACCAGTCTTATTTTTGGGTCTATATGACCTGCCAATTTGTCAGAAGACCAAGGAAAGTTTATTCCCAAAAAGAAAATACAAAAGGCTCCCAGCGCTGTGTAGCCGTGGAAAAAATGGCTCCCAGTTGAGGTAAAATAAAGAAATGTGGTTTAAAAATCACAGAACCGCTTTAAAAATAGTTATCCATGGAAAAAAGAATGTTAAAACATCTGTAGAATTTTTACCTCAGACGAGATATTTTTTTAGTCAGAAAAAAGCGTGGGAATGTGGAAAAAGAAGGAGGCTTTCCGCGGTACATGGGAACTAAGGAACTGCGGAAACTACACAAAAAGCACTAAAAATTTACTAAAACACTCTAAAGGCAGCACAAAATAAAATGAATGACAGATAAAATGAAAATTAACTAATTCAAGCAAAGGTTTGAAGAGAGAGCTCTGAGACAGACTTGACCAGTCAGCAGAGAAATTAATCTGACTGGAGTACAGCAGCACCTACAGGCAGCACCTACAGGCAGCACTCTCTTACTACAACCTGACTGGCTAATTCCTGGGCATCATAAGAAAAAACTCCTACTCCTCGGCAGCAGAATCCAGCTAGCATAACTGCCACTAGTCAAGCATATTGAGGGATTCCTGGGGTGAGAAAAACAAGTTACTCACATGTAACAGTAGTTCTAGGAGTAGTATATGATGTACATCCACACTGATCCACCTGATCTCCCCTGGCAAGTGGCACACCGGTCTTGCTTCCAGCGGGCAAGATCTGATGTCACGGGGCAGTGCAGGGGGAGTTACCACCCGGGTGGGTGACAGGAGCCAGCCTTAAGACATTCCAACAGGATTTAAAGGGGAAAGGAACACTGCCAGAAGTGTGGATGTACACCATATACCACTCCTAGAACTACTGTTACAGGTGAGTAACCTGTTTTTCTAGGGACGTGCATATGGTGTACTATCCACACTTCTGGCAGACTCCAAGCAGTTTTCCAGGAGGGAGCAAGGCACACACCCCCTATTTAGGAAACAGAGAATGGACCGAGGCCCCAAAACTAGCATCCCGGCATAACTCAAAGTCGATGTGGTAGTGGGAAATTAAGGTGTGTGCTGGCTTCCAGCTCTGCAGATTTCCTGGATAGGGACATCCCTGGAAGCTGCACTGAGGCAGCGGTATGATGGGTGGAATGAGCACACAGCCCAACAGGAGGCTCTACACCCACCAACCTATAGCAGAGGTTGATGCAGGATACAATCCACCTGCCAGTTATCCACTTATCTGCTGGACTGCCAGGTGCTGCTTCAGCGTAGGTGACAAATAGCTGGCGACCCTCTACCCAAACTCCAGCCGTGTGCTCCTTACTGTTGGCTAGCACTCACCACAGGTCCAAGGTATGGAGCCTGTGCTCGGCCTCCGGAGGTGTGGTTGGTGAAGTACACTGGGATATTAATCACCTGGTTAAGGTGGAAATCCAACACAACCTTCGGGAGGAACTTCAGGTTGGGGCGAAGGACAACCTTGTCCCTGTGGAAGACCAGGTAAGGAGACTCCACTGAGAGCACCTGGAGCTCACTGATCCTTCTGGCTGATGTGATAGCCACCAGGAAGGTGGTCTTCCATGACAGGTGAGACATCTCACACCTATGCACTGGTTCGAATGGCTTGCCCATGAGCTTCGCCAACACCAGCAACAATTCCCAAGGTGGTGGTGGCTCATGCACTGGAGGGGAAAATATGGTCAAGGTCTTTAAAAAAGCACCACCTTCTCCTGTGCCACTGACTGCGTACCAGCCTGTGCCCGGTAAGCAGAGATGGCAGCCAGGTGCACCTTGAGAGTTGTTGACCGAAGGCCCAACTGAGAGGGGGACCAAAGATAGTCGAGAATGCTAGCTACTGGACAAGATAAAGGGTCAAGCCCCTTGCCCTGGCATCAAATGGAGAACCTCTTCCATTTGAAGGCGTAGCATTTTCAGGTTGGCTCCTTCCAAGAAGCCTCGACCACTGCAAGGACCACTGCGAGAACATCTGCGGAGAGACCCAAAACCTGGAACTCTAGCCGCTCAGAAACCAGGCTGTCAGGTGCAGGGACTGAAGGTCCAGATGGAGTACCTTCCCCTGACTGCAACAGAGCAGGTCTGGGTGGAGAGGGAGACGCCTCGGGAGCCTGCTGCTGAGGCTGAGGAGATCTGGGTACCAGAACTGGTGGGACCAGTCCAGAGCCACCAGAATTATCCGTGCCTTGTCCTTCCTCGCCTTGAGCAATACACCTTGTGGATGAAGGGAAATGGGGGGAAGGCACAGAGAAGGCCTGGGGTCCAGGGCCCCGTGAAGGCATTCCCCTGCATCATTCCCTGCTGAGGAGGGCAGGCACAAAACAGCCTCAGCTTTATGTTCTCCCTGGAGGCAATCAGATCCACCAGAGAGGTGCCCCACTGGAAGAACAGGCTGTGTACTACCTCAGGGTGCACAGAACACTCATGAAATGCCTCACCCACCCGACTGAGAGCATCTGCCAGCTAACTGGAGACACCAGCCATGTGGATGGCCAAGAGATCAGCCTCCAGGCTGCACACAAGGGTTCAAATGTGGAGAGCTTCCCTGTACAGAGGAAGGGAGTGCATCCCACCCCGTTTGTTGAAGTAGTACATGGTCATGGTGTTGTCCGTCTGGACCTGAACACCCTGACCCCAGATGTGTGAAGCAGAAGCAGTCAGCACCAGCCGGACTGTCTAGAGCACCAGCAGGTTGATGTGGCACTGGGACTCCTCAGGGTCCAGAGCCCATGGACTCTGTGTTCCCCTAGGTAGGCACCCCAGTTCATGAGGGAGGCATCGATCGTCAGGATGACCATCAGCTCTGGGTGGACAAACAGGATACCTTCCTGCAGATGGTCTGGGACTAACCAGGAGGATGGCCCACTTCAGCTGAGTCACAGTGACAAGCTGGTCAAAGTGGCCCTTGCATCGAGACCACTGTCGGGCCAGCTCCCAGTGCACAAAGCACATTCTCCAGCGGGCCCAGTGGACCACAATGGTACAAGCCACCATGTATTCCAGAAGGTGCAGGAAGTCTCGAGCAGGGCACAACTGCCCAACATAAAATGATCAGGCAAAGGAGAAGAGAGCCTCCCCCGTCTGCTAGAAGTCGAGCCCTGTGTCTGCAACAGTCGGGCTCCACCCCAATGAAATGAATCACCTGTGAGGGCACGAGTTCTGACTTGGCCTCACTGAACTGAGAGATGCAGGTCTGGAGAGCCAGATCCCTGGACCTCTCCACCTCCTCCCTGGAGGGACTTGCGATTAACCGGTTGTCCAGGTAGGGTTATACCAGGACACCTTGACACCTCAGGTAAACTGCTACCACTGCAATGCATTTGGTGAAGGCCCTGGGTGGAATGGCATGGCATGGCCTGGAACTCACAGAGGATCCCCTCCGCATGGAATTGGAGGAACTGGTGGTGGGATGGACAGACTGGGACATGAAAGAACATGTCCTGAAGATCTAGACAGCAAAACCACATGTTCTGCTCAAGAGATGGTATGATCTGAGACAGAGTGACCATCCTGAATGTGCGCAGCCTGAGAAACTTTTTCAGGTCGTGCAGATCTAAGATGGGCCGCCAGCCATCATCCGTTTTGGCATCAGGAAGAACCTGGAAAAAAAACCCTGGTTAACTGGAGGGTCTGAGACAGGAGCCATGACCACCTTGCAGAAAAGCTGGGTGATGTCATCCCAAAGAGCCGAAAGGATGTCGACGGACATTATATCCTCCCATGGGGCACGGACTCGACAAGGCAGGTAAGCCTTGAATTCCAGAAGCAGACCCTAACCAACCTGCTCGAAAACCCACCTGTCCGTGGTGACAGCGGACCAGGCGGAAAGGAAGTGGCACAGCCGGCCCCCACAGGAGGACCCAGGGGAGACAGGGCAGGCATGGGGGAGGCACCCTCCATCCCGTCACTTGGCAAGCTTGGAGGTGGAGGGAGGATTGGCCAAAGAGCCGCTGGGACCTTGACCTCCTGGCTTCTAAATGACTGTGGTCACTTGACTTCGGCTAGGGACCCCAAGCCTGAGCCTGTTGTTCATCCTGAGGCTGGGCCGGTTTGGCCGCAGGGGCAGAGAGGGTCTGAAAGGGCTTCTTCTTCTGCAATTTAGAGCCCTTGGGATCCCTCTGGGCGAATGTCACTGAGTCCAGGGTGGCACTGGACATTTCAATGTGAGTGAGGTGCCCCTCAACCCCAGGCCTGAACAAGTTGGTGCCCAAGAAGGGGCCATCCGCCAGCTTGTGCTGGGTATCTGCCATGAAGGTAGAGATCCTCAGCCAAGCCCTGCGATGCACAGCAACCACAGCTGCCACAGACCAAGCGCAAGAGTCGCCGATATCCATGGCAGTCTGGAGCTGCTGTTCAACCATCGCTCAGCCTTGATCCCAGACCTGCTTGTCCACGGTCTGTAAGTCCACTGGGAGATGAGGAAGCACCCCATCAAGCATGCCCAGAAGGGCATGGGCGAAGCGGGCCATTAAAAGGGCTGAACTCGCTTGCCGATGGCCAAGAGAGGAGGTATCAAAGACTGTTATGGCCATATGGTCCAATTTCTTGGATTCCTTATCGGGAGGCTTATCAACATCTCCCACATTGCCCATGTGCCGAAACACCAAGTCGGCCAATAGACCCTCAGCCGAGGTATGCTCTCTGAATCCCGAAAGAGAAGCAGTAGGGACTGCGTACTTATGGGCCACCCAGGCTGGTGGCATGGGGCAAGAGGCCAGGTGTTGCCAAAGCTCCAGTGCAGAGCCAAGAATGGCCTCAGTGACCGGGAAAACTTCCCCAGGGGGGTCGCCTCAGTCGAGAATCTCGGTGAGTGGGTACTTGGCCCGCTTCTGAACAGGCTCCACAGGAAGACCCGTGGACTCCGAGACTAGGGCAAGAAGGCCCATGAAGGAAGTAGGGCCTTGCTCCACTTGATAAATCCTCTGCCGACTCCATGTGCACCAGATAGAAGTGCAAGGAGGAGCCCTCAGACTCAGCCGGGAGTAACAGTGACCGACAGCTGAGGAGGAAGTCCCGATGCCAGGTGGGCCTCCTTAGAAGGAGGGCTGGACTTCAGCTGTTTCGGTGGCAGGTCTACCAAAATCAGCAGAGAGGCTGAGGGAGACTGAACCGGTTCGTCGGGTTGGCTCCTGCCGAGGCGGGGAAGGCTGCAGCCTCTGTGGCGAAAGCCATATAATGGTCAGGGTTGAAGCCGGAATGGGCTTCACCCTAGTAAGCATGAGCTGATGCCACATAAGCTCTTCATGGCGATAACACAACTTGCATCACAGCCTCTCCTGGCCAGAGGAGGAAGAAGAGCGGTGGCACCACTTGCCCAAATGCTGAGAGTGCGAATGTCGGTGCTAACGTGGGCTGCTCGACTTGGGACTATGGGATCAGGACCATGACCTTGACCATCAGGGTTCTGACGGCAGGTCTCAGAGAGGTCCGGAGAGAACCAAGCATCCTCCTGGTCGGGAGATCCTGCATGAGAGGTGGTGGATCAGCAGACTGGTCCACCATCCTTAGGAGGTGATAGGCATGACTGGAGTTCTAGATAAGGAGGCATTGGCCACGTCTTGCAACTATGGGTTGATCAGCTCAAGGAAACCCTTGGCCAGAAGATCGGCCTGCATCTTGACCCCTGGCCCGATGGGGAGACCTTGGAGCCGGCGGCCTGGGCCAAAGTATTGACCGCAGTTGAAACCTTTGAGGAAGCATGGGAATCCGAGGTACTAGAGTGCTCGCGATCCCAGGATCGACGACGAGACTTTTTTTGGCCTCCTTCTTCGATTTAGATTTAGTGCCCAAGGAGGGACCTTGCCCATGAGTGGGAAGGGCCTGGCATAAATTCCTGAATGCCCCCAAAAAGGAGGCACTCAAGGAGAATGGCAAAAAGGCCATAGCCGAAGAAGATTGTGCTGCAGCCTGGGCCACAGCTTCTTCAAATGCCGTGAGCTGTTTGGCAGACCCCACAGCTGCAGAGACCACTCAACGGGCATCCTTGAACTTAACGGGAGCATCCCGATCATCCGGTCATCCCAAAAGAAGGCAAGCATGCTAGTCTTCTAAGTCTAACAGATGCAAGGTGCGGCACAGGCCGCATGCCTAGGGATCGTGCTCATGGCCCAAGCAGTAGACACACATGGTGTGTGGATCTGTCTGAGACAATGTCTGCCCGCAGGCACATTTCTTGAATCCCAGTGCTGGCTTTGCTTCGTCCATAATGGATGATGAGAAGGAGTCGCTTGAAGAAAAGATTTTTCTGAAACTATAAGTTTTGATAAGCAAGGGGCCTACTCAGCGTGACAGCGATAAGGAGGGAACCTTCTTCTTCCAGCGGAAAGGAAGATCTGACTTTACAGGGCGATGCTGGGGGATTTACCATCCAGGTGGGTGGAACCAGCTTGAAGACATTCCGGCAAGATTTAACGGGGAAAGAAAAACTGCTGGAAGTGTGGGTAGTACACCATATCCATGTCCCTAGAAACAAAGACCACACTACAATAAATAAATAAATAAATAAATAAATAAAGGTGGTCACAGTAGAACAAATGTCTTAAGGCAAATAAAAAACACAGCAGCTTCATAGAGGCGGAGGGACTACTTTATCAGAAAAATTAAGAGTTACTTGAATTTATATACATTTAAACGTTTTGTTTTTTAATTTCTACTGTCAGATAAAAAAATGCCCATCTTGTAAGCGCAATAAATCACTGCGGGTTGTGCGTTGGACAGTTCTAATGCACTGTGAGGGGCTGGATGCACTCAGCCTGCGGCCTCCTGCCTCACTATCCCCCGCTCTGCGTTAGAACTGTCTAACGCACACCTCGTCGTGTCTTATTGCTTACTTAGTGTGAGTTGTTGGCAGCTGCACTGTACATCCATTCCCCCTGGGTTGCAGTAAGTGGTGCCACCCTTTCCAAACCACTGGCACTCAACTCAGCCCTGAAGTTTATGACCACTATGGCCTTCTACAAACACTGAGGGAAGCTCAGGAAGTCTATTTCATGAGAAAGAATGGTGGTTCTATTTGCCAGATGCAGAACCGTGGAATAAAAAAAGTATTAGTAATTATTGCAGACAAAAAATGGGAGGCTTTCTGGAACTTTGTCTAATGTAAAATGGTCCATCTACTCTCTAGCCTCACAGTAAATCCTTACAGAGTGGCAGGGAAGAAGAAGATATGGAAGCCAAGTGGCACTGACACAAACAACACCACCGGTGTTGAACTGTGTAAGCAGGAGGAAGCAACTAGAGCAGTGTTACAGCACAAACCATCACCACTGGACTTCAAGCAAGTGGGCTGGAGGGAGTCACTGGAGCAGCACTGTTTTGCAACCAGGCAATACTGGTCTTCAAGCAACTGGGCAGGCAAGGGGAGAAATTCTCAGGAGCATAGTTATGATAAACCAGCACTGGGAAGGAGGGAGGGAGCCATGGGACAATAAAACAGACTGCAGTGAAGAAATAAATAACACTTCAATTCCCCATGCCCTACATTCAGTACAAATCATGATGCCAGAATTGCTTTGCATAGCCTTGGCTGTGCATCTGCAAACTGCCCCAGGCAGCCTTTTCCCTGAGCATTCTTTCTGGGTAACCAGATTTTATTTTGGGTCTCTTTTGAGTTGTCAGAGATTGTAAAGCCCACCACAGAAGTGCCGCATAATTGCTCATATCCTGACTGCAGCAATCAGGAGGCCCTGCTGCAGAATGTAGGTCCACTTTACCGCAATGAATGTAGGGCCCTGGTTATAGACCAGCTGGTGTCCCACAGGCACGGGATAAGGGTAAGTCGGCATCAGACCACCAGTTATAGGGGTCGGATACCCAGGCTGCGGTCCAACAGTGGTTGGAGGCGATACAGGCACCATTCCCCCTGGCAGTGGCAGTGGGAGGACTGGAGCACGCCCCCCAGGCATAGGCAGAAGAAGGCCAGTGAAGGCCCTGCAGACACCTGAGGTGGCAGAGCCAGTGAAGGACCCGCGGGCTGCAGGAGAACAGGGACAGGCCCAGCAGGAGATGCCAGGGTGATGTTGGGGGGGGGGATCCACAGGCCCCAGTGTAGGAGAGGTTGGTGCTGGAAAGGAGGGCAACACTGGCAAAAGCTGAGCGGAAACTGGGCTCTGGGAGTCACCAGTGCCCTGCAGCATCTGCACCTGCAAAAGAGGGGCAGGACCGATGGAGGACCCAGGGGTCGAGACTGGCAGCGGGGACATGGGTGTTCTGCGGCAGTTAGAGAACTGGCGCCAGCAGCACCTGCGCCGGCTGGAGGAGCGCTGGCTGAGTCGTCTGCTGAGGAGCCCGTGAGAAACAAGGGCTGAAAAAGCATGGGCTATGGGGCAAGATATGCAAGACCCTGCCCCGAGGAAGCGCTGCCCATGACAGAAATCTGGGTGGGCGGTGGGGTCACTGGCAACCCTGAAGCGGTAAGGGCGTGCAGGGCAGAGGAGTTTGCCACCCCCCCCCCCGAGGGAGGAAGACCCTAACACAGCCTGTTTAGGAGCCTTGTGCAGAGACCATAAATGGGAAGCAGACCGGGGTTGGTCCCGGTCCTTATCCCAATGCTTGTGCTTCCCCGAAGACTTGTCCTTAGATTTGGACGAAGACGAACTCGAGGACTTAGCCGGTAAGGCAGAACAGCTCAGGGCCTGCAGCTCCCACTCTATCTGGGTGATGTTCTACTGAAGGAGCTGACTTTCCAGGGTCTTCTAGTGGCGTCTCCTAGTGGCCAGGTTAAATTTCTGGCAGACTTTGCAGGCTTGCATGTCATGTGTAGGCAAGCAGAGTGGTTGGAAGAAGAAGATGGTTGAGAAGACATAAACGTGAGAAAGGAACACCGAAAAAATTTGATCTTTAACTAAAAAAAAAAACATGAGAAAATAAGAAAGTGGGCAAAATGCTGGAAAACTGCAGTCAACTGTAGCTGTGGCGGAGCCTGTGGTCTGACGTACACTGGCCGATGGCGTGAAAGAACTGAGGAGGGTGTGGGGGCCGTACGCCTTATACAGGATAGGCTGATGTCAGCCGTTGACATCGGGGTGGGCGACCCCCTCTGGTAGACTGCTAGCTAAAAAGGTATCTGTGGTCCTGGCGCCTGACAACAGTTCTACCGGTGATAGCTTGCTGCAAGAGATACCCTCAAAATAAGATTGAAAATTACATACTCGCCGGAATTCTTGATCTTCCCGAATATCTTCACCATTCATGAGTGGTGGGTCTATGATGGAGGTAGGGAATCCTCGCGGGAGCATTAGCTTTCAGAATGTTTGGAGTGGGGGAAACTGACGAGGCAGATGTTTAAAGTGGTGCTCATGGACTGGCCAGTAACAGACACCGGCTCCTCCTTCTCATCAGTTCTGCCTAGCCAGAGAGGAAGGAAGAAAAGATAGAGAATAGGGTAGGGTGGGGGCCAGGGGGCCCAAGCAACAGAAAAAGGAAATGGAAAATAAAAGCCAATGAGAGCAGAGGAAGAAGAGGTAGGGTATAGGGTGAGAGACTTAAGTTGGCCTGGGGAGACCAGAGCAACTGGGCAGGCCAAGAAAGAGGAGCAGAAAGGAGAGAGAGAGAGAGAGAGAGCCTGAAAGAAAGAAATACATCCCATAGTCCGTCTGGGGAGGTTCGATCTCCTCAGACAAGGAGCTGCAACACATGTGGATTCCAGGAAGAGCACCAGTGTAAGCAAATTACAGAGCAGGTCATGTCCTCATTTCCAGTCAGGTGGCTCCTATAAAATGGGCTGTTCCTTTCTACCTATCTTCCCCCCCCCATGAGGATTTGTGTGTGTGTGTGTATATATATATATATATATACTCTGAGGTGTCTTGCTGCAGCACTCCTAATATACACAAGCCTTGATTTAATGGCAACCACACAAGGCATGAACCAAATCGTCAACCACCCAAAGGCGTGGCATATCAACTACTGACCACACGCCTCAGAGTGGTTTATCTATCTTATAAAATGTCAAAATTGTTTTGGAGGGGGTTAAAAGTCGAGGTGTGCGGTTGCGCTCTGATATACACACGGTCATGTGATGTGTCTTATACAATCAGAAGTTTGGATTTGGAGGATATCATCTCTCTCTCTCTCTCTCTCTATATATATATATATATATGGTATTTGCCCTTCGTTAATGCATCAGTTAGGGTTAACACCACAGTGACAAAAGCAAGGGAATGAGGCATTAGAGTTTCCAACCCTAATGCCCCACCCCCAGGGTTTTTCAAGTAAATAACACATTTGGGCACACTTGGGTTGGCTCCCAGTATGCCCACTACACAGTATGAATTGTGCGCACAAAGCAGGTCTTCCTTGACTCTGCAGCTGGCAGCACAAGTTCCAGCTGCAGCTGCTGACATATAAATTTTCCCATAGGAAACAATGGGAAAATTTAAAATATCATAACTTTTGAACAGATTAATATTTTTTCACCAAACCTTCAAAAGGTGCATCTGTGACCCAAAGGCTTTCTGTGCTCAAAATTTCAGACCACAACATTTAGGCACTTCTGAGATACAGGTGAGCAAACAAATGTTAAAAAAAAAAAAAAAAAGATTTTTCAGTTCTTTCGACACTTTATATCTCAGAAACCACTTGACGAATTCCCATGAAATTTAGCAGGTCAAGAGACCTAACCCTAGAGATTATGTTTGCCACATTTCATGCAAATCCATTGAAGGGCTCCAAAGTTATTAAGGCTCAAAGTCTGGGCTTTAACACAGAAGTACTGTTTCACCCTAACTATACTGGCGCAACTGCGCCAGTATAATACATATATGTAATAATATATATATATATATATAAAATGGGTAGGAAAAAAAGTAGCTCATCTTCAATTAAAACATCATCAGGAGACTGTGCGTATATCAGAGCGCGACCGCACACCTGCACTTTTACCCCCTAAAAAACAATTTTGCCATTTTATAAGACAGATAACCCACTCTAGGATGTGTGGTCACGCTCTGAAATATCATGCGCCTTGGGTGGTTGGCCTTTCGACCGAACACCAAGGCATGCGTATATCGAAGCGACTACAAGTAAGGTTATCTAATATATATATATATATGTAGTAAGCCATGACAGGGTGTACATTAAAGGATTGTAATCGCAACCGGCCCGGTGGCGCTGAGGTTGAGAGCACTGCCGCCACACCTCGCGCCACGCGGCGATCCCGTTCGAGGCAGGGCATGGGTTGCCGTGGGTCGGAGGGGAGGATTGGTCGACATGGCACTGCTCTCCATCTCCGGGAGTGGGGACGGGCCGCTTGCCTGACCAGCGGAGGCTGGGGTCGACAAGCACGTAGCTGCAAGCTTGGGGGCGGTCATGGCAGACGCAGTTGGGGCATGCCACGGGTGCATGCGTGCACCCAATCGCTGGTATCACTGAGCATATGACCACGCCCGGGGAGGAAAAAGCAAAAAGCGGCAGCCCGCAGCACGGGTTGTTCCCACGCAGCACCATTCCTGGAAGGGCGCCTCCCTGGCATGGATCCGTTGGGGTGGGTTGAGTCGCTCCCCACCACCCTGCCGTGAAGGGTAAGTCGCGGGGTGCACAAGGGAGGGGGTCTGATGTCCGGGGATGGCGCTGGGGGGAAATAACGGAGGGCGGGGTCGAGTCGAGCTCTGGAAGAGAGAAAATAATACCCCAAAAAAAAAAAGGATTGTAATGCATGCCCCAGGGGTATGCTAAGGGATGAGGCCAAAGGCCAAGTGTAATTTTGCCTCTGGGAAGTGCATTAAAATCCTTTAATGGACACCCTGGAGTGGCTTATCATACTTATAAAATGGGCCACCATCATAAAAGAATTAGTTTGATTTACTCTGACAGGGATTAAAACTTATTTACTATTTTCAAAAGAGTATACAATACATTACCTCTAAAATGTCTAAAAACTAAAAAAAAGTAGTCCCTATTGATGCATAACATATTTCAGCAACAGGTTAACTAGTAGAGTACTTTGCAGTAAAGTATTTATTTGTAGAGATGGATGAAAATAAATATTTTCTCTGTAACATGTAAATTATCATATAAATTCACTGTAACATCTGTAAATTTGTAAAAATAAGCAGTGTTTAAAACTTGATTTTAATTACACCGTAGTTATATAGTTTGATTGAAGGCAACCTTCTTTTAAACCTGCCAGGTTGCCTTTTTTCCGTGGCAAAGTGGGGGAAGGGAGGAGATTTCACCTGGAAACACCTACATATGATTCAAATGTACGTGACTTTGTAAACATCAGGAACGTATTTGAGCAGGGTGGGTCTGTCTCTGCCTATGTAACTGTGTTTTCCTATCTTTTCTCTTTGTTTATAAAGTATTACTGTATAGTATATGGTTAGGGCTTATTCTAGATGGAAAACAGTGGCTTCCCAAATGTTGTTGTAGGACAGTTCAAAGGTCAAAAAAGTTGTTGTACTATTGTTCTGACGTCAGATCGATAGTACAACAACTTTTCAGCCTTGAGCTACTACATGATTGGTTGAAAACAGAGCTGATCAAAAAATGCGCTCTAAAATGGCGGAGGTGTCTAACGATCAGTCGGTAGTGCCATTCAGTCAGACAGTTGGGACACGGACTGCCATATTCGGCTCCGTGTTCCCAAACTATCAGTTTGCAGGTTTTTTTTCATTTCTTTTGCCGAGAGCAGGACCGCAGGAAGCAGTGAAGCACCGGTATCTTCGGTGTTGGAACTGGATGGCAACTGCAGCACGGACCGGAAGGGAGCGACTGAGCAAGCAAGCGGGACAATATTCACAAGGTATGAACCTTATCAAAAGTCAAACTTCCTACAGTTTGGGGAACCATATACTATATAAAATAGTATATGGTTGCTTAAACACAGCAAGGCGTTGCCATCTCGGGGAAGTGATTCCGTCACACGGACCTCTCGAGCTTCGCTCTCGAGGTCTGTGTGACATCATCACATCCCCTCAATGGCAACATAGCCTTGTTGTGCATGAGCAACCATACGCTATTCTATATATTGCCTACTTTCTTCATCCTGCTTTGTTTCTGTTTTTTCCTACATTCAAGACACAGAATGTTTATCATGGAATGTTTACCGTGGAATACAGGGATTCAAAACTGTGCTCAGTTCCACTGACAGAATGTTCCTCTACTAACATACTGTACACACACACCAGAAACCTGTTTTAGAGCTAGAGACTCAATTATATTATCTCACTGTCTGGGCAAGCAGAAGAGATTTCCCCTGATGAGCAAGTAAAGACAGAAGGGGGATTTGTTGTAATGAAAACTATAAACAATACTTAATGTTTCTAATTTTTTTATGTGTGTAAGGAGACTGTGATGATAAGGGAAACAGCATTTAATTGTTTTATTTTTTATTTAAGGCAGTTTTATTTTAAGGCCCAGTTGAAGGTTTTTACAGTGATTTAATGTACAGTCAGCTGATGTCTCTTGGCCAGTGAGAGTTCTAGATTTTTTCTTGCCATTTTATAAATATATATACATACATATATAATTTTTTTTTTTATATAAGGGAGTCCAACACAGGACGGCAGAAGTGCCTCAAGGAGAAGTAAAAAAGTAGAGGACCAAGAAAAAAAACTGGTCTGCCTATGGGTGATGTGCAGCAGCTATTATGGTACGAAAGGTGCTCAACCAGAGATAATGGGAATACAGGATGTGGAGAAGTTAATACTGCCCTACAGAGGAGGTTTAGCCAGTAGAAACAGGGCATAGGAGGTCTGTTTGTGCTGGGAACCCTACAAGCCTGTAAAAGGGACATGTCAGTGCCATGTAGGGGATAAGAAAATGAAAGGTCCTATAGACAGGAGGGCAAGAAACACACTGTCTCTCCCTGTAGGAAGGGATGAAAATGGATATGCAGCTATCCTCTTTTTTTTTTTTTTTTTTACAGGACAAAGAAGTACTGTAGTTTACCCTGGAAGGGGAAAAACAAAATGTGAAGCCTTGTTACTGTAGAGGTAAAACTATAAATGCTACCAGGTGGACCAGGCAAATATTGGTAACAGCAGTGCAGCAAATTAACAGCGTGACTGTTCAAAGAGAGTCAAACTCGAGGCCAATATTCATGAAGTATGAGAAAGAAAACATTTTGACTGGACGAAAGAGGAGCTGGAGGTGACAGAAACAGTCCTTCTAAAGAAAACAGAAGGCTAGAAGCCAGGGCTTCCAATTTTGTTGTCCTTCGAAGGGTCATGAGAATAGAGGAAGATACCTCAGGGTTTGCCCAGGTAAAGGTCTTTTTGGGGGTTAAGAATAAGGGGGAGGAGGCACTGCCCAGAGCCTGGTATTGAGGGGAAGGTGGGCGGGTAACAGTCATGAATGTAGAAGATATTCGGGAAGATCAAGAATTACAGTGAGTATGTAATTTTTATATCTTCCCAGAATCAATCTTCACCCTTCATGATGGTGGGTCAGAGTGCCAAGCTGCCACCCTTGGTGGCATTGACAAACACTGAGGGATGAAATCCCTCATCCCCCTGTGGGGGGAAAAACACAAGGAGGCAGGGGCCCCTGGCAAGGCCCGAGACAGATCAGGAGCAAGCAGGGACTCCTGTGACCTGAGAGAGAGTAGATGCCCCACTAACTCATGCCTGACCCTGCAGTAGAAAAAGTGGGCTCCCTGGTATGATGAGGCAATCACCCTACGCTGGGCCAGGGGTGATAACCTAGAGATGCAAAGCCACGCCATCCGCCTGATGCAGACTGTGGTTCCCACTAGCCTGGATGCTACCTCACTGGTGTTGTAAGACACCCTTGATTGGTGTCTCGCTAGCTCCAGGCCATGCACAGAAAGGCTGATGGCTTGCCTGGTAGCCTCACAATCAGGCAGAGATGCTAGAAGCTGACCTAGCATCAACCACAGGTGCCTGGTGTAGGCAGCCTGGTGTATCTGGTGTGCCAAAACACACAGACAGAGGTGCACTGCAGAGAATACTCTTTCTACCTCAGTGGTCAAACTCAGTCGAGTCGGACTACAGTACGGTGGTGCCTGGGGCGACGATGCCCAGAAGGGGTATCAAGGAGCTCTACATCTGAGGAGGGGTGCAGCATAACACCAGGAGACCCCAGGGGTGTGTAGTACCTGCATTGGCAGTCTCTTGGGCTGGAGCAGAGGCAGAGGGACAATACCAGACCCTGTGCGACGCTTCCGTGAAAGGCTGAGGGCATGGAGGGATGACAATATTGTCAGCACTGTGTACCCCTAGGAATGCATGCATTGCACAAGCAGGATTGCAACTTGTAAAGTGGGAGATGTGCAGCTCCTCCACCATATTCATAAGGAATCGCTGATAGCTAATGAGATCATCATCGGAAGAAAGGTGGATGGAGAGGTCCTCTTCCTCAGGGAAGGAAGTTGAAGAGGCAAAGGAGCTGGATTCAGGGTTCGGGGGAGCGGAGGTTTCAGGTCTGAATATGACCTCATCCAAAGCTCTCAGGTACCTAGGAACGCAGCTGCCAAAGCCCTAAACTGTTCCTATGGGCCCCAGAGGACAAAAGAGACCTGGAAGAGGAGGAGGAGAAGGAGGTGGCAGCAGAGGAATAGGAGGAGAAGGGTCTTGGCAGACCAGAGGAGTTCCTCTGCAGGGGCTGTGGGAGCGAGCAGGGGACCCGTCCCGAGGGAGGGAGCTGTGCAGCCCACCCAATGATGAACGCTCAACTGGAGAGGGACGAGCAAGGTGGTGCCCATGAGGGGAAATCCCTATTTGAGGAGATCAGAGCCGGACAGGCCCTTGTGGGCAGTCCCTCTTCCCATCAATGGCACACCCTACCGGTTCTGCTGGGGCGAAAAGGGTTGGGTCACCACTCCGAACTCTCCCAGAGCTCCCAGCTGCTCTTGGAAGGGCCCTCGGCACCAAACTCGACCTCCATTAACCCACTTCACCAGATAGGGATCTGCCCCTCGGGAGAGCCCTGGGACTAGGAGTTGGTCCTGTAGAGGAGGGGGCAGATCCCACAATGCGAGTGGCAACAGAATCTACCCCACAACAGGCTCCAGCACCAAGGCCTGAATCAGCATCGAGGACGGTGCAGAAATCGGGCTCAGTTCCGGAAACAGCACCAGGGCATGACCATCTCGCTAGCATCAGAAACGCCCCTGGCAGCAACCAGCCGAACTCTAAGTCCCTGAAGCCCTAGATCTGGGCCTGGGGAGTCTATGGACTCCGGAGGAGATCAGGAAGATCTCCAAGAGAGCCATGCCAGAGACCCTCTCTCTCCTGGCAATGTGAAAGGTGTTGGAAGGGGACCCAGTAGCGCCAGTAGCCTTGCCCACCGATACCAGGGATGGAGTCAGGAGCCGAAGCAGTGCCAGGCAGTGGCACTAAGAAAACCACTGGTTCAGGCCAAGTGTATAATTGCGACCTCGACACCAGGGGTGCCCGCATCCCTGAGGGAACAACGTTCTGTGACGGGTGCTCAGCCGACCCTTTAAAAGGAGCAGACTGCCCACCCAATCCCTCACGCAGGCCTCCGGTCCCAGCAAGACTAGGCGCAAAAGGAGGCCTGCTCTCCCTTGGTATGTGTGGTCCCTGGGAGAGGCCCAGGAGAAGGGCCCAGAGACCTGATTTTGGCGTCCCAAGTGCGATGTCGTCCTCTGAAGGTGAGAAGGCCCAGACCCATCTTCAACGCCTGGATCCCAAGGACACAGAAGTCCATGGAAAAACAGGCGTCGCACGAATTCATGTTGTGGCTTGGACCCAGGCAGGTTAAACAGCAGCCGTGTCGGTCCGATACAAACATGGGCTTGCCACAGGGGAACCGATGCACTGGGGCTATCCCCACCTTAGATTTTCTAAATTTTGAAGGCCCCAAACCAGACATGACCATGGTAATAAAATAAAATAACAAAGTAAAGTACTCAACGCTGCACAGAAAATAAGAAAGGGGATGGAGATGGAGCCAAAGATCTGGAGCTGAACTGGGTACAGTGTTGAGTAAATAACAGTGGCAGCAGAACTGACGCAGGAAACTCTCTCTCTTCTGCAGACACTCCCTCAGGATGCTGCCTTGACAGCGGGAAAAGCAGAACTGAGGAGAAGGGGGAGCCAGCGTTGGTTACTGGCCAGTCCACGAGTGCCACGTAACAAGTCTGTCTCGAGGGTGGCATCTCTGTCATCGGCTCCTCCACTCCAAAAATTCTTAAAGTTAATGCTCCTGTGAGGGTCCCCTGCCTCCAGCAAAGACCAACTAGTCACAAATGGTGAAGACTGATTCTGGGAAGTTCAACATCATTGGATTCGGGGGCACTCAGAGGCGATAATATCCCTTAATTATTAGTGACTATTTTAGGGAGAAAATAAACGACAACAGCTAGTTGTATTTGTTTCCACAGGAGGTCGGACACGAACAGTCGACAACAGGAAAAGAACTCCGACGAGATGGAATGCCCATGTCTATGTAGACACTGATCTGTGACGTCCTCATGGGCAGCCCCCACCCCCAGCTAGCAAAAGTTTCTGTGTGGTCCTAGTGCTGATGTGGGTATAGTTCCAAAGGTGTGGCCTAAGGAAAGAGATATCCTCGAAGAAGATCCAGTGTTGTTTTCTGGTTGTTTTTTTTTTTGTCTTAATTACTGATGCATTCTGAACTCATTTTCCATGCCTGGCTACATCTATGCATCTTGTGCAGTACTGCAATTTATCTTTTGCCATTAGGCTGCACAGTGTATTGGTACAATATTTAATAACCTCAATGTACCTTTTGATTTTCAATAAAATATTTTCAAACAAAAAACCTCTCGGTGCTTACTTTTTCCAAGGGAAGATAAATTACCCCCCAACACAGACACACTGCTGCACAGGTTGCAACTTAACCGTGTTCATCAAAAAAAAAATAATACAGTATTAAAATAGTATTTATTTATTTAGTTTTTATTTACCAGGTAGGAACACTCGTCAATCAAATGCCTATTTTCAGGTGCGACCCCAGTGAGTACAACCATTAATGCAAACACTGAAGAATATAACAGGAACATACATAGTGAGAAAATATCAAATAAGAAGGTATACTTTGATAAGAAGGTACACAGTATGAGGATACAATATAACAGGACTTACAATGGCAAGACTGTATCTTTCATCAAGTGCATCTAATACAACTGCAGCAAATATGAACAGGTTACTCACCTGTAACAGTAGTTCTAGGAGTAGTTCTAGGAGTGGTATATGTTGTTTATCCACACTTCTTGGCATGTCCCTTTCCCCTTTAAATCTTGCCAGAAGTCTTCAAGCTGGCTCCTCTCACCCACCCGGTTGGTATAAACCTCAGCTCTGCCCCACGACGCCAGATCTCAGCCCACGTGAAGCCAGGTTGTGTGTCTAAAGCCAGGGAGGTCGGGTGGGTGTGTGTTGATGAACAACATATACCACTCCTAGAACTACTGTTACAGGTGAGTAAGTTCTTCTAGGAGCGTGGATATGTTGTTCATCCACACTTCTTGGCAGACTCCAAGCAGTTCTCCGGGAGGAGGGAGGCAAGGCACACACCCCCTACTGGGGAAATAAAGATTGGAGAACCGAGGCCCCAAAACCAGCATCCCGGCGTGACTCAAGGTCGATGTGGTAGTGGGTAATGAAGGCTGGCAGGTGCACCCTATGGGTCGATGACCGCAGACCCCCTTTGGAGAGAGACCAAAGGTAGTCGAGAATGTTAGCCACAGAGCAGGATAAAGGGTCCAGACTCTTACCCTGACACCAAATGGAAAATCTCTTCCATTTGAAGCCATAACATTTCCTGTCGATTCCTTACGAGATGCCTCAACCATGGTGTAGACATCCTCGGAAAGACCCAGAGCCTGGAACTCTAGCCGCTCAGGTACCAGGCTGTGAGGTGCAGAGATTGAAGGTCCGGATGGAATACCTTCCCCTGGTTCAATTATATCAGGTCCGGGCGTGTACAAAGCCGCTCCGGGGGCCTGCAGCTGAGGCTGAGGAGATCTGGGTACCAGAACTGGCAAGGCCAAACTGGGGCTACCAGGATCACCTTCGCCTCGTCTCTCCTCACCTTGAATAGCACCTTGCAGATCAAGGGAAATGGACGGAAGGCGTAGAGGAGGCCTGGGGTCCACGGCCTGCGGGTCGTGTTCTAGGCCGAGGCAGTAGACGCAGTTGGAGTGCGGGTCCGCCCTGACATCTTTCTGCCCATAAGGGCAATCAGCCAAATCCTGGAGTCGACGGTCTCATTGCAGCCGCAGGGTGAAAGATGACCAAGTCTCGAAAATTTTAAAATGAGTTTCGGGCGAACCGAAGAATTAGGATCCAGTGTATCATGCAGAGCGTTAAGGAGGGAACCTGAGCTTCTAAGCGATAAGGAAGATCTGACGTCATGGGGCGGAGCCGAGAGTTTTACCACCCGGGTGGGTGGGAGGAGCCAGCTTGAAGACTCTCCGGCAAGATTTAAAGCGGCAAGGAACCTGCCAGACAGTGTGGATGAACAATATATCCATGTCCCTAGAACATGTTTTTCTCTAAATGTGTCTTAAATGCATTTGTGTGTTGCTGGAATATACAGATGCAATGTAGTGCAAACCCAGAATAAAAGCTTAATAGTGTGTACTGATTGAGCTTGTAGCTAGTCTCCACCCTGCACTACATCACATCTCTGTAAACAATCCACCAGCACCATTTACCAATGTAAAAGTGCAGTTCTGGTACTCAAACTTTTCCGCGCGCCCCCGCTTCTATCCAACCCCAGCTACATCTCTTCCCTGCAAAGCCAATAAGATGTGGCGTTTAACTGCAACAGAAAATGGTGGCTCATGGGAAAGATGCAAGTCAAACTGTACACAGAAGTTATTAAAGATCCTTTTCCATTGCTTTCTGACCTAAAATGATGATGGTTTCTAACTGGTGAACATGACTGGCAGAAGTAATCATTTAGGAGAGAAATTTAAGCAGAAGGCAGACGAAGTGGGTACTAAAAAAATGTAGCAGCAAACTTATACCCAAGTCAAAGCATGACAAACCTAACCAAGGCCTAAGATCTTGCGGTGGAGAACAATATGCCAGCTCGTCAGCTACAACACAAAGATGGTAAGAAGTCTGGTTGTCTTCATATCCTCTAATTACATAATCTGCAAAAATTCCAGACTGTAGTAAACTCTCACACAAATAGCAATATGGCACAGTATGTATCTTTGAACTTTGCCCATTCATTTTACTTATGATGAAAGTAAGTGTTCGAACTATGGTTGTTGGTTGTGAGGTGTATAGTTTTGAGGGGTGCAGCTTCCAGCTAAAACTCTCCTGCTCCATCCCTCTGTGTGTTGTCCCACCCTCGATCCTCCATTCCCTATCCTGTTTTTTTTTTCTTTATTACTGTTCTCCCCCCACCTGATCCCCCCATAAATGTAACAGTGACACTGGGAGTGCTCAATCCCCCAGTGTCATCACCTGCAATATAGAAAACCATCCCTCAACGTTTTTTTTTTTTTTAATCCTGTAAAACAGGAAGCTAACATTGTCTGTTGCGCTGTTAGTCTCCCTACCCAACCCTCCCACTCAGCACCCATTAACCCACACCCTCCCCTCCAAGCCCCTACTTACCCAGCAGGGGTCCAACGTCATGATCTTCTCCACACCACGGAGACATCTTCACTCAAACGCTGGACCGCGAAAGTACAGTTACGTAAGAACTTACCGTAACAGTAGATCTTCGAGAGAGGCTCTTGCAATAGGCAATTACAAATAGGATTGACGTCGGCAGGCGGCAAGACCCCACGGAAAAATTTCTAGCTAGCAGTCCCTGGTGGGGACCGCCCCCACATCAGGTGACTGGCATCAGACGACGTCGGTATAAAGGGGCGGTCCCAGACGCCCGCCTTCCAGTTCTTTCCCGCCACAGGCCCGGACGAGAGAGAAGCAGATATTTCCCTCAGTGGAAAAGGAGCTGAAAAAGCCTAGGGGATGGAGGGGAAGAATATCCTACTGCAAGAGCCTCTCTCGAAGATCTACTGTTACGGTAAGTTCTTACGTAACTGTACTATCTTACTCGGAGAGAGGCTCTTGCAGGTACTTCACAAATAGGACAGAATCCCAAGCAGTTCTGGAACAAATGAAAAGGCACTGGGAGGAGTAACTACTCCAAGAAGTAGTAAGAAAGCTTGCAAACCTCAAGAAAGGAGGCCCTGCAAGACTGCTAACCCGAAGCCTGCTCTACGGCGAGAGGGAATGTCCAAACTGTAATGTTTAGTAAATGTATGCACAGAGGTCCAAGTGGCGGCAGCACAGATGTCTGCCGCAGACACATTCTTGAAACAAGCCGAAGAGGCTGCTACTCCTCGAGTAGAGTGGCATCTGACTTGAGCCAGTAGGGTCTTGTTGTACTTGTCATAACAGAAAGTGATGCAATGAGCCAACCACTTTGATAGGTATTGCTTGGAGACAGCATTGCCTTCCCTTTTGTGAGCAAAAGAGACAAACAACTGATCAGTCTTTCTGAGATCCTTCGTCCTATCGGTGTAGTATCTCAGAATCCTGTGGACATCCATGGTATGGAGCAAGTATTCTCCTTGGTTGGAATAATGCGTGAAAAAAGCAGGTAGTTCAATAGACTGATTTAAGGTAGACTCCGCAACCACTTTTGGTAGAAACTTAGGATTCGTGCGAAGAGCTACTCTTTCTTTGTGAAAGATCAGATAAGGGATTTTGCACATAAGGGCCTGGAGCTTGGAAATTCTGCGAGCAGAAGTAATGGCCACCAAGAAGAGAGTCTTCCATGATAAGAACTTCAAGTCTGCGGAGGACATAGGCTCAAAGGGAGGAAGGGTAAGTTTCTCGAGAACAAAGTTCAAGTCCCAGGGGGGAGCTGGAGTCCGAACAGGGGGTCTAAGAAGAAGGACCCCTCTGAGAAACGTCTTGGATACCTCCAGTTGGGCAAAAACTTTATCAGCGAAAGGGTCATGGTAGGCTGAAATAGCCGCCATGTGGACTTTCAAAGAGGACTGACTGAGACCCAGGTCGAAAAGATGACGCAGATAATCAAGCAGAACGGCCACAGGACAGGAGAAAGGCTCCACGTTCCTGGAGGCAGCCCAGATGGAAAATCTTTTCCATTTCACGGCGTAGGTGGACCTAGTGGAGGGTTTTCTAGCCTCCACCAGAATTTCAGCCACCTTAGGAGAGACGCCAAAGTGAGACTGGGCTAGGTCTGCAGGAGCCATGCATGAAGTTGAAGAGACTTGAGTCCTGGATGGACCAGGGTCCCCTGATCCTGGGTCAGCAATCCTCGAGATAAAGGCAGAGGAAGAGGAGGAACCTCTGAGTACTGTTGTAGAAGAGAGAACCAAATTTGCCTGGGCCAGAAAGGAGCGATCAGAATCATTCTCGCTCCTTCCAATACCAGTTTCTGCAGCACACGAGGGACCAGAGGAATTGGGGGGAAAAGCATAGATGAATCTGTCCTTCCAGTTTAGAGACAGAGCGTCGCTCCAGAAAGCGCCTTGCTCTGGAGCGAGCAAGCAAAAAATTGGAAGCTTTGCATTTTGGGAGGAGGCGAACCGGTCTATCAGGGGAGTCCCCCAAGTCTGGAAGACGCTTTTTAGAACTTTTTGGTCCAGTTCCCACTCGTGTGGCAGAGCCGAAGAACGACTTAGATTGTCCGCCAGGACACTGTCGACTCCCCGGAACATGGATCGCGGAGGTGAAGGTTGAGAAGAGTTGTCCAGTCCCAAACCTCATCGCTTTCCCTCACAGCGGTAGGACCAAGTCCCTCCTGCTTGTTGATGTACCACACCACGCACATGTTGTCTGTTTGGACAGCTAGGTGACTGGGAAGGATGTATTGGTGAAGGGCCTGGAGAGCATACAGCACTGTTCAAAGCTCGAGCACATTGATATGGAGAGCTAGCTCCAATTTTGACCATAAGCCCTGGGATCGGTGAGGACCCAGATGGGCTCCCCAACCTTCGCCCGAAGCGTCCGTGGTCAGAGTCTGAGCGGGGGGGGGAGGATGAAAAAAGGGGACCCCTCGGAATAGGTTCTCTTGAACCATCCACCATTGCAAGTCTCTTGTCATCCGCGAGGAGATCAGTACCAGATGATCTAAGTCGTCTACAAGTTGATCCCACTGACAGCGGAGAGTCCACTGAGAGATCCTCATGTGGAGGCACGCACGCGGAACCGTCGGGATGGCAGCCGCCATAAGCCCCAGAAGACGGAGCACCGACCTTGCCGGAACCCACCTGCGTTCCGATAGAAGGGAAATCTGGGACTGGAGGGAGGCCCCCCTGTCTGGAGGCAGAAAGGCCCTGCACATTGTCGTAGTGAGGATTGCCCCGATGAACTGGAGTCTCTGGGAAGGGTCCAGATGAGACTTGGAATGGTTGATGGTGATACCCAGACCAGTGAAAACCTGCTGGGTGAGGGAGAGGAAATGCAGGAGTTCCTGCCTGGATGGGGCCGCCAGGAGCCAGTCGTCCAGGTAGAGGAAAACCTGAACTCCCAAGGTAAGGAGGTGGGCCGCTACCACTGCCAGGCATTTGGTAAAGACTCGGGGAGCCGAGGAAAGACCAAAAGGGAGCGCCCGGAATTGGTAGTGGTCCCCTTGGAACGCAAACCTGATGTACTTTCGGTGCGAAGGGCGAATGGGGATGTGCAGGTACGCATCCTGCATATCCAGTGCACAAAGCCATTGGCCCGGCTGAAGCAGGGGCAAGAGGGTTTGAAGGAGAGCATCCTGAACCTCCTGTATTCCACATATAGGTTTAGGAGCTGAGATCGAGAATGGGTCTGAAATCTCCGTCTTCTTTGGTACAAGGAAGAAATAGGAATAATGTAATCGCCGTGAAGGTGAGGTGGGACGGGCTCTATGGCCTCGCATGAAGCAGAGCAGAAACTTCTTCCTTGACCAAAGGAAGATGGTCCCTTGAGTAAGAGGAGTTCAGTGGGGGGTGACGTGGAGGTTTCTGCAGAAACTCTATGGAGTGCCCCTCTGCTATGATCTGAAGCACCCATGAATCAGATGTTATCCTCTCCCGACCCGGAAGGTGGAGGGAGAATCTCCCTCCTACCGGTTCCTCCGGGGTGTCCAGAGGCGGTGGGAGAGGGAAGGAGTCAGGTGGTGTGAGGCAGCGCCGCAGCTGGGGCACCCGCTGCTTTTTTGGGCAGCAGGAGCCTGGCAGCTGTGGGGGCCCGACGTTTTGTGGCCCGCCTTCCCTGAGGTTTCGCTTGAGTCCGACTGCGTATGCGAAAAGGACCGCGCTGCAGGGGATGGGGACGGTACATTGAATCAGCAGATTTAAGGGCCGTCCCCTTCTCCTGCAAGTCAGTGATGATGTCCTTGACATCACCACTGAAAAGCACAGAACCCCTGAAAGGTGCTTCTTGGATTGCTGACTGCACCTCCGGGACCAGACCTGACACATGGAGCCATGCGTGACGCCGAAGACTTACGGCGAACGCAGAGCTCTGTCCTGCGGTATCCACTGCGTCGTAGGTCATCCTCAGAATGTGACGACTGGTCGAAGGAGCAGAACGGACCAGGTCGGCTAACTCCTGCTTGACCTGGGAGTCAGGCAAGGAGCCAATCTTGGATTCCGCCTGGGTAAGGACAGCCTTCTGGTAATCCCCCATATGCGCTACATAATTTACGGCGGGCCCTGATCCTCAGTGTGGAAGAAGCATAGATCTTCCTTCCATACTGATCCAGAAGGCGGGATTCCTTATCCGGGGGAGACGAGCTCAAATGTTTGGGGTGTGCTGACCAGCCGTGAGTGGCGCTAATCACAACCGAGTCTGCACGGGGGTGAGAGTCTAAAAAGTCTACACCCTCCGGAGCCTGGTATAGCCTGTTGGACTTCCGAGGAAGTGGGGCTAAAGCCAACGGTTGTTTCCAAATGGTGGAAACAAGGTGGGCATGAGGCTCGATCCAGGGTGGCACTAGAGTAGGGGCCGTAAGGGGCAAGTCCAGATGTTTGGCGAGTTTAACCCGCTGAGGATCTGGTTCTAAGGAACGCCACTGGTGGACTTCCTGGATCTTCCTGAGCAACTCCGTGAAGGAAGGATCCCCCGGAGGAGACTTCGGAGGAGTCCTCGGCCGGGGCTTGGACGGACAGCGAGGCTTGTCGTCTTTCTCGGAACAACCATCGGAGGAATCCGAGAGTCCGAGAGAGAAGAAGAGGAATTTGAAGCAGAGTAAGACTCCTAGCTGCGTGGGGAGAGCAGGGTTCCTTAGGGGGATCCTGGATGCATGTCCTGCCCCTCTCTGGATCCCGAGGCAAAAGCCGGGAATCCGAGGCGGAGAGGAGTGTGCCGTCTGGCGTCTGAGGGAGCGGGGTGGCACCGTCGCTGTAAGGCAGCTCTGGACTTCCTTGGTGAGCTGAGCCTTGGCCTCAGCCCACCAGAGAGCCACAGTCTCCTGGAGATCCACCGGCCTAGGGGCAGTGGAGGAGGAGGAGGGGATAGTTATGCGGATGAAATCCGTAAAGAGAGTATCCGAAACCCGGCTGCGAGGACACGGAGCTGGGTATTCTGTGGCGTCAGTCGGCGCCAGGTACTGCGGTGCAGGATACTTGGGACCGGTAAACCCGGCGTTGGATAAGGCGAAGCGAGCAGGTACCAGAGGAGCTGCCGGGCAGATGGCCCAGTAGGGACTCCACGGGCGGATCGACGTGATAGGCCCGATGGTGGAGGCCGAAGGAGGAATATCCCCGCCGGCACGGAACCGGCGTCGGCAGGGACCAATGTTGGAGCCGGCATCAGATCCGGTTCCTGTAGGAAGGGATCAGGCGGCGGACCGGCATCGAGCCTCGCCCGGGACAAGGAGAAAGTCCCAGGGTCAGGCAGGGGATTCGGGCTCCCGGATGGCAGCGGCGGCTGCGGGAACCTGGGACGACAGACAGAGCAGGGTCTGCCGTAGGCTCGAGGCCAGCGCGTCTGAGGAGCAGTGCGACTTATGGACCCGGAGGTCCAGCGGACGCCAGGCAGGCGGCGTCCGACTTCCAGGGTCCCTCGTCGGAGGCGGGCCAAGGGCGGGAAGAGGTCCGGTCGAGGGGACACTGCCATCGCTGCCCCAAAGGGTCGGGCGTCTTAAGCGGCCTTCTCCGGCGGATATTGGAGAAACCGACGTCCGGCTTATGGGGCGCCCGCGCAGTGAGGCCGCCAAGCCTCTTGGCGGTACTGAGGCTGAAGCCTCCTTTGCCGGAGGCACCAGCGGGGCTCGAACGTGAACAGACCGGCGGGCGCGCCTCCTCCAAAGTCTTGGGGCTGCTGCCGGGCGATCTCCGGAGGGGACGGTACTTGGCTGCGCCAGAGTCGCAGGAGGAGGAGGCCTTCTCTGGTGCCTTTCTTTGTCCCGCTTCTTGTGTCCTTCAGGGAGGTCGGCGTCTGCAGCTTCTTCAACTCCTTCTCCATCGTGGACATCTTCTTTTTGAGGAGATGGGCTTCTAGACTGCTGGCGTCGTCTGCGGGTGGCCGCATTGAAATGTAGGCAGTCGCGGACCTTCGACAGCGTGGTCGGGGCCTAAACAGAAAAGGCAGAGGGAGTGACCGTCTTTGTGAGGCAATTGGGCCCCGCACGAGTCGCACTTATTTTTTGAAGGGGACGACATATACCGACGTTCACCTGATGAATAAAATACAAAATACTCATACTTTTAGGAAAAACCGACGAAGCAACAGGACTGAGCGTTATGAACTTCATTGCGAGGTGCTGCACGAGCTGACAGCAGGAAAGAACTGGAAGGCGGGCGTCTGGGACCACCCCTTTATACCGACGTCGCCTGACGCCCGGTCACCTGACGGGGCGGTCCCTGCCAGGGACTGCTAGCTAGAAATTTTTCCACGGGGTCCTGCCGCCTGCCGATGTCAGTCCTATTTGTAATTACCTACTGCAAGAGCCCTCCCGAAGTAAGATCTGAGGAAATCAGGTATGTGGCTCAATGCTTTTCAATAGGGTTTTGAACTTAGCAGCATAACTTGGACATTTTTATTTTTTATTTATGCTTTATGGCCCCGTGTCACTGGACTGAATCCCCTGGCCAACGCTGCCGCAGCCTTCCCCCATGGAGTCTCGGTTTACCCTCTGGGCAGAGCGAAAGGGGTGGCCAGCTACGCCCCCTGACGCACCAGTCATCGGGTGGCTGCACAGCGGTGGCTCGAGGACCGGTGCCAGGGCCGATTTTCATGTAGAGTTCTAGGATGAGGAGGTGTGCTCTGCAATGATGCCACCACATATGCACGTCAAGCATCCGCACACCTCCCAGCCTCAGCCACCAGTCCCGGTAAGCGGGCCACCAGGGGCACTGTACTGGGAGGCTTAAGGGGGCAGAATCCCCCCTCACTCCCTGGAGATAGAGAGTGAGTGATTGCCACTCGATCCACCTCCCCCAGCTCACCCTCCAGTCACCTGAGCCCATTTCTGGACCCAGGTCACTGGCACCGAAAGTGGTAGCGCTACCGCTGCGCTCGCAGGCTGGCAACTTGGGCATTTTTCAATATTTCTGCCCCACATTTTCATCATACCTTTTCTGGGACACCACCTCATGAACAATGCAAGTGACATTAGGTAAATCTGTCCCGAAAGGTGATTTTGCGATCACAGCTCGAAATCACCTTTTGGACATGACTTGAAAATTTTCTCCACCATTGTTCCTGAGGCGGGGTCATAAGAAAGCTATGTTGAAAATCTGGCATAAAAATATTAAAAAACAACAAAGTTATGAGGCTACATTGAAGTTTGCGAACAAAGGCTTGTAACTTTGGTAATTTTCAATATTTTGACCCCAAATTTTCGACAAAGCCATTTCTTCACAGCACCTCATGTGTATGACAGCAGTCGTTTTTCAAATTGTGGCCAAAATGTGCTTTCGCATCCCCAAAAGTGATTTCGTAGTTGCTGCACAAAATCACCTTTCGGGCAGGAGTTGAAAATTTTCTCCACCGTCGCTCATGAGGTGGAGGTCATAAGAAGGCTATGTTGAAAATTTGGTGTAAAATATTAAAAAACAACAAAGTTATGAGGCATTGTTGAAGTACACGAATGCAGGCTCATAACGTTAATACACCCCTGACACATAAACCATGCAAGGAAACGTGGCAATGACAGATGCTTGTTTAAATTTTGTTAGCAAATTAAGGTCAAGCATAAAATAATCATATCAATAAAATACATTCTCCTTAAAAGAACCACTCCTTAGTAAAGTTTTGCCCTGCTTGCAAACAGTGATCACTGTAATAAAACTAATCACTTCAGTCTAACTGTACCTGCGTTTGAGTTTCTCTTTACTGCATGTGTTAATTTAAAAATCAGTAATATATACATTTCCCATCTGAATGTCATTTCCCAGTTTTTTGTATACTCACCCGCAGATACGAGGACAACTGCTGTAAACAAACTCATCTCCTCATCACTGAGTTGAAGAGCATTTAGTTTCTCACTAAATTCAAACATGGAGTTCAATAGATCCCCTGCTCCCATCATCCGCAGCACATTCACACTATACTGCTTGCCACTGAGAAAAGTGACAGTACGCTCCTTTGCGTCAAACAGTGATGCAAATCTCACCATTAAGACCTGCCGAAATTAAAAACAGTTTTATTTCACATGTATACAACAGAAAGGAACACAACAGAAGGTGGGGTACTGTGAAGCAGTCACACACTAGAGGCACAGAAAGCCACAGCACAGTGCAAAGCACAAAGTATTTATCTTTCTCATCGGGGTATGATTATCACAAAAAAAAAAAAAAAAATGGAACTTCCATACAGGATCTATATAACACTCTTTTATAATACTTCAGTGTGCAAGATTGCCAACGATTAAGAAGTGAGCTCAAGGATTCCTTCAGTCCACGTGACTGCAGTATGCAAATGAAGTTAGTTTAAATGGGCACTGTCATCTTTTTAGTGTAATATTTGGTCATATGAGCACAGTTTGCATCAGAACTAGTAAGAAAACTGTTCTGACTGCCCAAATATGTCACATAATGTGATTCTATATCTTTGTTTATCTGACAACTAGTAACCGGGACAGACACACTGAGTCACCTTATTCACTTACTCAGTCTGGTATTGGGCCATTGAGCACGGCCTGGAACTCTCAGCTGTCCATGGTCCAGGTGACGAAAATGCCCTGGCAGTCAGCCTAAGTCACCTGTGGCCAACAGCTCACGAGAGGGAACTTCTGACCTCAGTGGTAGAAGACCTCTTCGACAGATGGGAACATATAAACATAGAAGTTGACGGCAGATAAGGACCGTAAGGCCCATCCAGTCTGTCCATTTCTTTTTCTACCTTATGAATGTGCCACTGGCCTTCACTCTGTCAATGGCCTATCTATTCATACTCATCTGTATTGTTCCCTTATGCCTATCCCATGCCTGTTTGAAGCCCTGCACTGTATTCATATCCACCACTTCCTGAGCTAGGCCGTTCCATGCATCCACCACCCTTTCTGTGAAAAAGAACTTCCTCACATTACCCCTAATCGGCCTCCCTCTAATCTCATGCTGTGTCCTCTCGTCCTGCTATTTTTCTTACATTGAAACATGTTAAGACTCTTTCACCTTGTTAATGCCCTTAAGGTGTTCGAATGTTTCAATCATATCACCTCTCTCCCTCCTTTGCTCTAGGGCATACATATTGAGCTCAGTTAATCTGTCCTCATGTTTTCTGATGCAGTCCCTGCACCATTTTGGTTGCCCTTCTCTGAACTGCCTCAGTTTGGTTAATGTCCTTGTGAAGGTGTGGCCTCCAGTGCTGCACGCAGTACTCCAGATGGGGCCTAACCAGTGTCTTGTAAAGAGGGATTATTACCTCCCTCTTCCGACTTGTGACACCCCTACTAATACACCCCAACATCCCTCTAGCCTTACCTACTGCTTTAGTGGTCTGCTTGGATGATTTCAGGTCACTGGTGATGATGACACCCAAATCTCTTTCTTCCTTTGTGACTGCCAGCAACTCCCCCTCCCAGCCTATATGTGGCTTCAGGGTTTCTCTTCCCTATGTGCATGATCTTGCACTTCCTTGCATTAAACTCCAGTTGCCATTCTTCTGACCATTTTGCTAGTTCATCCGGCTCTCTTCTCATTCTGCCCACCCCATCTGGATCATCTACTCTGTTGCAGATCTTGGTGTCATCTGCAAACAGACCTTACTCTCCAGTGCATCTGCAATGTCACTGATGAAAATACTGAAGAGGACTAGCCCCAGGACTGATCCCTGAGGTACCGCACTTGTGACCTGCATCTCTTCTGACTGTATACTGTTTACCACCACTCTCTGTTTTCTGCCCATCAACCAGTTTACCACCCAGCTGACCAACGTCTGACCCACCCTGAGCCTACCCAGCTTATTATATCAATCTTCTACGTGGAACAGTATCGAAAGCTTTGCTGAAGTCAAGGTAGGCAACATCAACTGCTCCCCCTTGGTCCATCACTCTGGTTACCCAGTCAAAGAAATCTATGAGATTAGTTTGACAGGACCTTCCTTTTGTAAACCCATGCTGTCTTGGATCCTGTGCTCCTATGGGTTCCAGGTGTTGCACTATCCTTTCCTTAAGGAGTGCCTCCATAATCTTGCCCACTACTGAGGTAAGACTGACTGGTCTGTAGTTCCCTACCACCACTGCTGTGGAGCAGGATCACATGAGCCCTTCTCCAGTCTTCTGGGACCTCTCCTATGCTCAGAGACTCACTAAACAGTTCTGATAATGGCTCTGCTAGTTCCACCCTTAACTCCTTTAGTACCCTGGGATGTATGCCATCAGGTCCCATTGCCTTGTCCACCCTGAGCTTATCGAGCTCTTGTAGGACTCTCTCTTTTGTGAAGGGACCAGTGCACACCTCCCCCTGTGTCCACTGTGCTGAGCTGTGGGCCCTGCCCTACCTTCTCTTCAGTAAATACTGAGCAGAAGTATCTATTTAGGATAGATGCTTTTACATGGTCCTCCTCCTCACATGCCCCCTTATCCCCTTTGATCTTAGCAATACCCCCTCTGGACTTTCTCCTTTCACCAATGTATCTACAGAAAGTCTTGTCACCTTCTTTTACTGTTCATGCTAGTGTTTCCTCGGTTTGGGCCTTTGCCTGCCTTACTGCCTTCCCTGCTTCCTTTAGGGAAGTTTGGTATGCCTCCCTATCTTCATCCTGCTGCGTTCCCTTATATTTCCTGAAGGCCAGCCTTTTAGCTCTGACCTTTTCTGCTACTGTGTTTGAGAACCAAAGTGGTTTCCTTCTTCTTGTTTTGCACTTCCTTTTCTCACTAACACAATGGGATGTTGCTTCAAGTATTACATCTTTAATGCTTGCCCACTTTGCCTGTACCCCCTCACCTGCATTTCTTTTTGCCAGGGCTAGCTTAACTCTGTTGGCCATCTTATCAAAGTCAGCTCCTCTGAAGTGCCATATTTCTGCCTTGGAATGGGATGATTTTCTTCTAGTGGCCAAATTGAACCATGCCATGTGATGGTCACTGGCACCTAGGTGACCTTCTACCTGGAGATCTGTGATCCTTTCCCTGTTAGTCAGTACTAGATCTAGGATAGCCCTGTCTCTTGTGGGTTGGACAGGGAGGTTTCTGTATGCCTTCTCTCCCTTCCCACTCCTTCGGGTTCTGATCAAACTTCAGATGGAGGAGCTATGATGATCCTCATTGCCCCCTTCTGGCCTCGTCAGATCTGGTTCCCCTTACTACAGAAACTGGCAGTGGAACCTTCTCTGTCCCTGCCCCTCTGCACAGACCTGCTCTCCTAGAACCAGGGTACCCTGGTCAATCCAGACTTCAAGTCCCTTCATCTCCATGCATGGCTCCCGAGGACATAGTCATAGCCAGATTCGGGGTCTCTCCCAGAGTGGCTGATATTTTGGTGGTGGCCCAGAAGCCCTCCACCAGGGCCACCTACTCCATGAAATGGAAACACTTCATTCTTGGGTGGTTTCACACCAGTAAGATCCCTTCACCTGTCCAGTGAATCAGGTTTTGGAGTACCTTCTGTTCCTCTCAGACTCAGGTTTATGGTATTCCTCTATTAAGGTACATCTCTCTGCATATCATGCACCTGTGGATGGGCACTCAGTGGCCCAACTCGATGTGTCCCACACACTCTTGAGGGGCATTTTGCACTTTAAGCCCCCAATGAGGGACCCTGTCCCACCTTGGGACCTTAATTTTGTGTTGGAGAAGTTTATGCTGCCTCCCTTTGAACTGGCCACGTCTTGCGAGCTACACTTTCTGTCATGGAACTAGTTATTTTTAGTTGCCATTACTTCTGCTCGAAGGATTTCAGAGCTTTACACCCTCATGTGTAAGGAGCCTTATTTTGTATTTTTTCATGAAAAAGTTTGCTTTGTCTGCTGTTATTGTTCCTGTATGTCGTCCTCTCCGACGTCCTCCACAGAACAGCACCCCTCCAGGTGTGTCTGTGGCAAATAAATCCCGTCCAAGGATGGGCACTTTGCCTGCTTGCTGTGTCTAGGCCCCGACCATGACACACAGGCCTGCCAGCACTGCCAAAAGTTCAACAGCAGGACCGGGATCCGCCGTCAGAAGCCTCTCCAGGCTTTCCTCACAGAGCAATGTTTGGCCACCATGCAGAGAGAGAGTCCTCTTTGGGGAGGGGTTCTTCCCACCATAGATGTTTTGGGAAGCATAAGGAGAAGTGGAAGGACAGCGAAAAGGAGAGATCTCCCTCCAGATCCAGATCTTCAGGCTCCCACTCTGCCTCCAGGGGCAGTTCCGATTCTGCCTCCCAGGTGTCCCATTCTCCTTCCAGGTTAACGGTTGTTAAACCCCCCCCACCCTGGTTCGGGCGTCGGGAGTCAAGGACTGTGGCTCCGGTCCTCTGGCCCCACCCTGCAGCCGCTTTAGGTCCAACTGCCTGGTCAGGCCTCAGGCCGGCACTCTGACCGCAGTAAGAGACTGATGTCAGCTCATTCTCGGTCGGCCTCTGTCTCTGGTGCCAACTCCCAGGACAGACATAAGGCCTCAGGGCACTCCTCCGGGAGATCTGCCTCTCAGCCACCCAGGCCAGCCAAGCCATCATCGGACAAGCGTCTGGCAACACTGCATTCGTTGGGTGGTGATTCCCACTGACAAGTGACCAATGTCACTGCTTTGGCAGCCCAGCCGTCAGCACCACCTACCCAGTCCCTGACGTCACCAGTCTCCCCCCAAGCAGGTGATGGGTCAGGACACAGTCCTTCCAGAGGACCAATGAATGATGGCCTTGGACCAGGTGTCAGGCACCGATGTCGGGCCTATTACTATAGTCCCAATGCCTCCTCCTAATCGCCCGGCGTCCCAGATCATGGCTTTAGGCCGGACCACGGCTCTGGGCCAGTGCTGGGTCTGACAACCAATTCACAGCCTAAGCTCCATCTGTCTCAGGTCAAGGACCTTTTTGGTTACTGGTGGGAGTTTTGGTGGCGGCTTCCTGGCCACCACCAAAACATCAGCCACTCTGAGGGAGAGCCTGAATCTGGCTATGACTATGTCCTCGGGAGCCATGCATGGAGATGAAGGGACTCGATGTCTGGATGGACCAAGGTGCCCTGTTCCTGGGAGACCAGGTCTATGCATAGGGGCAGGGACAGAGAAGGTTCCACTGCCAGTTGCTGTAGTAAGGGGAACCAGATCTGATGAGGCCAGAAGGGGGCAATGAGGATCATCATAGCTCCTCCATCTGAAGTTTGATCAGAACTCACTGAAGGAATTGGAAGGGAGGGAGGGAAGGCTTACAGAAACCTCCCTGTCCAGGAGAGGGGCAATGCGTCTCACCAGAAAACTCCAGGCCCTGAATCTAGCAAGCAGAAAAGCAGCAGTTTTGCGTTAAGTGTGGATGCAAAAAGGTACAACTCAGGCCGACCCCATCTGTCAAAGAGGTATTCTACCACTGAGGTCAGAAGTTGCCACTCGTGAGCTCTTGGCCGCAAGTGATTTAGGCTGACCAACAGGACGTTTTGGTAGCCTGGACCATGGATGGTTGAGAGTTCCAGGCCATGCTTAATGGCCCAATACCAGACTGAATCCTCCCCACTTGTTTATGTAATAAACTACACACATACCCGTCTGTCTGAACCAACAGCAAACCTGGGGAGAGCAGAATCTGGAAGGCTTGTAGGACATACAAGACTTTCCGCAACTCCAGGACATTGATATGGAAATCCCTCTCAGTCTCGGACCAAGTCCTTTGGGTTTGGTGAGTCCCCATGTAGACTCCCCAACCGAGGCCAGAAGCATACGTCATAAGGATCTGCTAAGGGAGAGGTATAGGAAAGGGAACTCCCCAAAACAGGTTGCTGAGTTTCTGCCATTACAACAGCATCTTCTTGACTGGACCCGACACCAGCACTGGTTGATCCAGGGTGTCCATGCGTTGGTCCCACTGGACCCACAGTGTCCACCTTAGGGATTCTCACGTGTAGCCTGGCTAAGGGAACCGTAGCAATGGCTGCGGCCATGAGGTCCAAAACCTCAGAACGCCCTCGCTGGAACATGGTGGTTGGAGAAATAAAGGTGGGCCTGAGCTATCAGGCACTCTGCTCTGTTGGAAGGTAAAAAGGCCTTGCCCCTATGTAAGAAGGCACTGACAAGGGGTGAAGAATGATTTGGGTAGACTAATGCTAATGCCCAAAGCCTGGAACAGACAGCAGGTACATGCAAGGGTCTGTAGCAGCTGGTCCCTGGACGGGGCTACCAACAGTCAGTCATCCAGGTAGAGAAAGAGGTAAAAACACTGTCGCCTCAAGGCTGCAGCCACCACCGCCAAAAAATTGGTAAAAAAACCCAGGGGGCTGAGGACAGGCCAAAGGTCAGAACCTGGAACTGGTAATGTTCTCCCAGAAAATGGAAGCGGAGGAAGTGCTGTTGGGATGTAAAAACCGGGTAGGTGAGCTAGCCATAGAATGACTATTTTCCGTCACGACCCGGGAGGATTACAACAAGAAACAACCTTGCCAGTACAGCATACAAAAGTTAGAGAATACAATTGGAACACATTACAAATAGGCTGTGGTGTATACATAATGGAGACAAAATACAAGTGGGAGCAAGGTTAAGTATGCAAGAACACAAAACCAGCTATCTAACACACAGTGAGAGCAAGGCAACAAATATACAGTAATCTAGTGACACAGTAAGTGCCTGGAGGAGAGTCCCTTCACTATGCGCTATGCGAGGGGTTGTGCAGGAATAGCCTCACTTCTGGGTGTTGGATGTACTCAACCTCTGTCCTTGTGCCCAACCATCCCAGGCGGGAGGTTATCCCAGCATAACCCACACCCTGTTGTGCATTATTGCTTAATTCCCTGTTCTATGCATTTTGCTTTAAGTTTGCTCCTGTGCCATTGTGTTGGCCCAGGTTGTGCCTATAAACGGTCCCTGGGATCAGTGTACTTACCCGGTTATCAAAGTCATAAATAAAAAAAAAATCCACCCCAGTATCTTACAAATTAAATTACAGCCTAGCAGATCAGTATTTCATGAATACTATATTTCATGGTAAAAAAACTTCGTCATATACTGTATACAAATAGTTAAATAATCTAAGTTCTATGCATCAACACATGTTATGTATCTTCCATAGCATGCCACCTAAACTTCAGAAGGGGTTAGGTGGAAGAGCTATGGCTCTATGGAGGAGAATCTCTCAAAAGATCTACTGTTACTGGAAAGTAACAAAACTATCTTCATCCAAGACATCCCGAGCCACAGAGCTATACCTCTGGAACAATTGTTAAGAAGTACAAAAAGTGAAGTGGGAGGAAAGCCACACAGCAGGAACTTGAAGGACGGCAAGGCTGAAACCAGTCAATCTAAGGAGCACCAGATCCAGAATTTAGTGCTTAATAAAAGTGTGGTTGCAACTCCATGTGGTGGAAGAACATGTCAGCTGCTGAAACTTTTATGACAAAAGCCAAAAAAGTGGCCATGCCATGGGTGGCATGCCCACAAACAGTACCAGGGAGCTTCTTATTGTACTCCTGACCACAAAAAAAAAATACAAAATGGAAGAAAATAAAAGAATTTGAGGACGTTCTGCTGTCATACGATCCATACAGAAGCGTTAAGCTCAATGGACACCGACAGAATGCAGGAAGACGCCTTCAGCAATCTGACGGAGAGGAAAACCACAGGAAGGTGAAATTCATAATGAACTTGGAAACCACATTAGAAACTAATCAAATTTGGGTATGTAATAAAATCTTTCCTGATGAAACACAAGGTGTGGAAGATCTACAACCAAAGCTTGCAGGTCATAGACCCGCCAAACTGAGGTAATCGCCACATGGAACAGCGTTTACCACAAAGGAAATGCATATCACATGTGGCAGCTAGTTCAAAAGAAGCACTTGTAAGGGACTCCAGACACAGGTGACGTCCCACACTGCAACCTGCTTATAGACCAGCGGATGCAGATACAGAAGCCCTTTCAGGAACTTGTGAGACACCTCCAATTAGGCCACCCTCTTGCACTTCATAGGGGTATAACAGGCAGACATGGCTGAATTATACACCTTCACAGAGGAGTACTGGAGGCCAGAGCCCAACAGTGACCGGACATAGTCCAAGATCTAATACACTGGACACAAAGAGAGTGCCCAGGAGCTAGAGGCATGTAAGATACTGAACTGTTTCCATTTCATGGAATAAGTGTACAGAGTGAACAGTTTCAAGCCTCCAGTAGAAAACCTCATAAACCGCTCAAGAGACCCCACAGCGGAACAGTTATTGAGAGTATTCAGAAAACAACTAAGTTAATTCCAAGTGTTAAAAAACTCCCAATATAATGAGAGGTTAAAAAAACTAGGCCTTTATGATCTACAACTAAGGAGGGATAGAGGTGACCTGATGTTACTTTACAAAATACTAAGAGATCTATTTTAATGAAGGAATATAACAATAGCTAACAGACCCATAAATCTGAGGTGTCACAATAAACAAATACACATACCGAGGGTAATTACAAATAAGCGTAACTATTATTATACAGTCAAGACAGCAAGACTCTGGAATGACCTACCCCAGTGTGTAGTAGATTTAGAAAATGAGCATAACTTTAAACACAGTCTGGATAAGTTATTTACTGGGTAATTTAACATATCCCCCCACTAGTGTGGGGAAGGTGGTCTTGATGGGCTATTTGGCCTACTTCCGCCTTAAAAAGACCGAGTAATACCAAGTAATACAGAGTAACAGTTCTATATCTTTAGGAGCCAGCCATGTAGGTGCAGGGACTGATGGTCCAGGTACAACAAACATCTCTGTTCCTGTGATGGGAACCCTTGCTGCATAGGTAACGAGACAGGGGGTTCCATTTATATTTGCCATAGCAGAGGAAACCAATTTGTCTGGGCCAGAACGGGGCTAGTAGTATAATTGAGACCCCTTCCGTCCAAAGCTTGAACAATACCCGCTTAATAAGGGGGACTTAAGGAAAACTGTACTGAAACCTCTACTTCCAGAAGAGGAGCAATGCATCTCACGAAATAACTCCAGGCCCATGAGCCGAAGTCGAGGAGAAGCCTGCAGAGGGTCATTGTGTTAACCACATGTTGAGCCATATTTACAAGCATCGACTCAGGAGGCATGGCCACCAGTGGAGGCTCATTCCAAGCAGAACTGGTCAGGGACACAGACTGGCCCACTCCCCCTTTGGGTGAGGACCAGGGAAAACCAGAGTATAGGATATCAACTCCTCATCAGTCTCCTCTGACAACTGGTTGACAGGCTTGAGAAAGATCTTGACAGCCTGCTTAACTGGTGTCAAGGTCAACAAGTGTGACGGGGCCACCAAGGAGCTGTCGACCAAACCCTCAACCAAAGCGAACTCAACCACAGTTTGGCATTCAATGTGAGTCGAGCTGCTGGGTGAATTGAGGGACTAGAAGAACCACGATCTCTCCAGATCCCAGGATCAGTGCCAGCAGCGCTTGTGCCTTTTGCCATGGTGAGCAGGACTCTCTACAAAGGCCTGGAGACCCCAGCACATATCCTGGAACCCGTCCAAGAGTCCGGAGTTGGCCCCAGCCAAAAGCAGCACCACGGCCGATGAAGTACTCACTGCAGCAGCCACCACCTCTTCTTCCAAACCCGCCAGTTAAACTGCCAATCCAGCTACAGCGGAGGACTTTTTCTTGCTCAAAGGTCAAAGTTTAGGGTCCCTGATGGCCAGTCAGCCTAAAAGAAGCTTGGCCACGTGATCTTTCAGTATACCTGGAAGCATCGCCTGTCAAAGGCCACAACTAGCCACATAATGCTGCTATCCAAGGCAGTAGAAGCAGGGTACATGGGGGTCAGTGACTAACATTTTCTGTCAATAAGTGATGCAAAACTAGAAGCCACGGGATGGCTCTGCTTCCGTGTCCACCATCCGTTGACTGAGGCAGAGCTGGAGCAAAGAAGCGCAGTTTTGATCAAGGAATAAAATTCTCAAAAGTTTTTTTTTTTTTTTTAGAATATTATCAAAGCACTATGGTAAGCCTCCAATACTGCAGAGCTGTGAAGGAGAAGGCCTGTCCCTTCCAGCAGAACAGGGGACAGAGAGAGAGGATATACTGCCTAGGTGGTGGGAGGTGCTTAGCTTATACATGTCCAATGAATGGGCAAATCTAGTGGACCTGCCAGAGTGTGGATAGTGAACTGTATCCATGCCACTAAAACACACAGTTTTGTGTTGCGCAGGTACACAAAAAGGTCTAGCTTGGAATCACCCCATCGGGTGAAGAGGTCTGCAATGTCACAGCTCAGGAGTTCTCATTCACGAGATTAAGTAACTAATCTGCTGAGATACTCCACCAGGATGTTTAGAGTCAGGCAGAAATATAGCCACAATGTTTATGTCTTGGGCCAAGGCTTCTCTGCCAAGTGGGCAGGAACTGTTACTTCTCAACTAAGGTAGCGCAAGATATAAATGTCTGTCAGAAATGATAGCAGATGGCCCTGAATGTGAAGGGCAAAGGTTCGGAGGTCAACAATAATATCAATCTTCAGAATGCTGATGTGGAGAGAGTGTTCAATGCAGGAAGAGACACAATACATCCTCAGTGCACTCCAGCCCATACCTGGGGCACAGAGGTGAGGACTACCTGAGAGGTAGGTCAGAAGACACAGGGACTCTGAAAGTTGATGTGAGTGGTCATGCCACCCTTAAAGGCCCTGCACAACAGACTTGTGATCAAAATGGGGTGGCCCGGTGCTTGAAATGGGCGGGCCCATTAAGCATGGAGCATTCAGTAGGAGATGTTCATGTAGAGGTGGACCATTGAGATGGTCACTGTGACAGCCACTTAGTCATGATCTGGGAGCTGGATGCAACCAGCATTGCCTGGGCAATAGCAGAGTTGGTGCAGGGATCCAGAAAGGATGCACATGCCTTGGTTGACAATGAGCAGAAGGCAACGGTTCTGAAATACAGGTTACTCACCTATAACAGGAGTTCTAGAAGTGGTATATGTTGTTCATCCACACTTTGTGGCAGGTTCCTTGCCGCTTTAAATCTTGCTGGAAGGTCTTCAAGCTGGCTCCTCCCACCCACGTGGGTGGTAAAACCCTCGGCCCCGCCCCATGACGCCAGATCTAGCCCGCTGGAAACCAGGTTGCGCGTCGAAGCCGGGGAGGTTGGGTGGGTCGTGTGGATGAACAATATATACCACTCCTAGAACTCCCGTTACAGGTGAGTAACCTGTATTTCTAGGGACGTGGATATGTTGTTCAATCCACATTTTGTAGCAGATTCCTAGCAGTTCTCCGGGAGGAGGGAGGCAAGGCGTGCACCCCCTACTTAGGGAATAAGGACTGGAGAACCGAGGTCCCAAAACTAGCATCCCGGCGTGACTCTAGGTCAATGTGGTAATGGGAAATGAAGGTGTGTGCTGACTTCCAGGTAGCAGCCCTGCAGATTTCCTGGATAGGGACATCCCTAGAAGCAGCCACCGAAGCAGCGGTATGGCGGGTAGAATGAGCTCTTATCCCTTTGAAGGATCCATGCCTGCCGAGTTATAGCAGAGATCTATGCAGGAGGTGACCCACCTGCCTCTCGCACGCTTGGCTGCAGGTCTGCCAGGTGCGGCTTCAGCATAGGTGACAAACAGCTGGTGAACCTCTCCCCAAACTTTAGCCATTCGCTCCTTATAATAAGAGAGAGAGCTCTTCTAGGGTCCAAAGTATGGAGCCTATATTCAGCCTGCGAGGTGTGAATGGGGTAGAACACCAGCAGAGTCAACACCTAGTTAAGGTGAAACTCCGACACCACCTTCGGAAGGAATTTCGGGTGGGGGCGAAGGACAACCTTGTCCCTGTGGAAGACCAGATAAGGAAACTCAATGGAAAGCGCCTGGAGCTCTCCCATCCTTCTGGCTGACGTGATAGCCACCATGAAGGCAGTCTTCCACGACAGGTGAGAGATGTCACCTGTGCATCGGTTCGAATGGCTTGCCCATGAGCTTAGCCAATATCAGCAGTAGATCCCATGGAGGTGGAGGTTGTCACACCGAAGGGGATATGTGATCAAGGCCTTTGAAAAAGCACCCAACCACCTTCTCCTGCGCCACCGACTGCTTGCCGGCCCGTGCCCAGTAAGCAGAGATGGCTGCCAGGTGCACCTTAGGGGTCGTCGACCGAAGCCCCAGCTGAGAAAGGGACCACAGGTAGTCCAGAATGCTAGCCAAGGAACAGGAAGAAGGGTCCAACCCCTTGTCCTGACACCAAATGGAGAATCTCTTCCATCTGAAGGCATAGCATTTCCTGGTCGACTCCTTACGAGACGCCTCAACGACGTTGAGGACCTCGTCGGAAAGACCCAAGGCCTGGAACTCTAGCCGCTCAGGAACCAGGCCGTCAGATGCAGGGATTGAAGGTCCTGATGGAGAACCTTCCCCTTGTTGACTGAGAGCAGGTCCGGGCGGGCTGGAAGCCGCCTCGGGAGCCTGGAGCTGAGGCTGAGGAGATCTGGGTACCAGAACTGGCGGGGCCAGTCTGGGGCTACCAGAATCACCTGCACCTTGTCCCTCTTCACCTTGAGAAGCACATTGTGGATCAAGGGAAATGGAGGGAAGACGTAGAAGAGGCCCAGGGTCCATGGCCTCGAGAAGGCATCCCCCTGCAGTGAGCCCTGCTGAGGGGGGTGGGCGTGAAACAGCCTCAGCTTCGCATTCTCCCTGGAGGCGAACAGGTCCACCTGAGGTTAGCCCCAATGAGAGAATAGATCTTATACTACCTCCGGCAGGAGAGACCACTCGTGAGATGCAGTGCCTATCTGGCTGAAGGCACTGGCCAAACTGTTGGAGGCTCCTGCCACATGGATGGCTAAGAGATCCACCTCCAGGCTGATCACGAGAGACCAGATGTGAGAGCCTCCTTGCACAGAGGCAAGGAGTGCGTCCCACCCTGACGGTTGAGGTAGTACATGGTCGTGGTGTTGTCCGTCTGGACCTGAACCACCTGACCCCGTACAAACGGAGTGAAGGCGGTGAGGGCTAGCTGAACCGCTTGAAGCTCCAGCAGGTTGATGTGACATCGAGACTCCAGAGGGAACCAGAGGCCGTGGGCTCTGAGCTCCCCAAGATGGGCAAGAGGCATCAGTCGTTAGAGTTACCGTCGGCTCAGGGCGGACGAATGGGATACCCTCCTGCAGATGAGCTGGGATGAGTCACCACTGCAGGCCGTCCCACGTCTCCTGGGTCACTGCCACCAGCTGGTCCAGAGGACCGGAGAGCTGTGACCACTGGCTGGCCAGATCCCACTGCAGAGACACGCCATATGCCAGCAGACCCCAGCGTGCAGCTGGTGCAGGCACCATGAAGACCTGGGAGGATGCAGGAAGGCCGGGAAAGGCGCAGTGCCCAACCAGAAATGATTGGGCAAAGGAGAAAGGACCTCGGCCCTGTTCACGGGAGCCGGGCACTGGCTCGAAGAGAGTCGAGCTCTGCCTGATGAACTGCATCACCTGCGATGGGACCAGTTCCGATTTGACCTCGTTGATGAGGAGGCGAATCTGAGAGCAGACCTGGAGGGCCAGATCCCTGGACCGCTCCACCTCCAACCTGGAGGGGGCTGCAATCAGCCAGTCATCCAGGTAAGGGTACACCTGAACCACTCGGCACCGCAGGAATGCTGTCACCACTGCCATGCATTTGGTGAAGACCCTGGGAGCTGGAGAGAGGCCGAAGAGCATGGCCCGGAACTCGTAAAGGGATCCCTCTGCTCTGAAGCGGAGAAATCGCTAATGAGACGGACAGATTGGGACATGAAAGAACACGTCCTGAAGGTCCAGAGAACAGAGCCACACGCCTGGTTCCAAGAATGGAATGATCTGAGCCAGAGTGACCATCCTGAAGGTGCGAAGCCTTAAGAACTTGTTCAGGTCGTTCAGGTCGAGAATGGAGCGCCAGGCCCCCGTCCGTGTTGGGACCAGGAAGTACCTGGACATAAACCCTGGGTCTGGAGGAGGGTCCGCCACCTCGCTGATCACCTCCTTCTGGAGCAGCAAGGCAACGTCGGCTCAACGAGCCAATAGAGAGGCTGCGGAACCCGTAGCACCCCTCCCCGGGGCGACGGCTCGATAGGGAGGGAACTGCTCGAATTACAGAGGCAGACCCCTGCTGACCACTTCTAACACCCAGCGGTCCGTGGTGATAGCGGACCAGGTGGAAAAGAAGTGGCGGAGCCGTCCCCCCACGGGGGGGGGGGGAGAACCTAGGGAGAAGTGACGAGGCTGGGGGCGACACCCCTTAACACGTCACTGGGCAGGCTTGGAGGAAGGGCCCGCTGAGGGACCTCCTGGACCCTTACCTCCAGGCTTCCTACTGGAAGAAGCGGCAGACTTGGCCTTAGGGCGCCAAGTGTGAGCCTGCTGGCCCTGATGCTGGTGTTGCTGGGCTGGACGTGCCGCAGGAGCGGAAGCGCGAAAGGGCTTACACTGCTGCGGGCAGCCTTTGTCCTTCTGGGCAGACGTGACCGAGTCCAAGGTGGCACTGGATTTCTCGATCCTCTGGAGATGGCCTTCCACTCCGGGCCCGAACAAGTCGGTGCCCAGGAAGGGAACGTCTGCCAGCTTGTGCTGGATGTCCGCCGTGAAGGCGGAGATCCGCAGCCAAACTCTGTGGCGCATGACCACTGCGGCCGCTACTGAACGGGCACAAGAGTCACCAATGTCCAATGAAGTTTGGAGCTGTTGTTTAGCCAACGCCCTTCCCTGATCCCGCACCTGCTTGACTGTCGTCTGAAGGTCAACTGGGAGATGAGGAATCACCTCATCCAGGGAGTTCATAAGGGCATGTGAGAAATGTGCCATCAGAATGGCTGAGCTAGCATCGCCGAGGCCTGGGAAGGAAGCTTGGCGTGAACCTTCCACCCAAGAAATCCAACTTTTGGATTCCTTTTGGGCGGTTTGCCCACGTCCGAGCCGTTCGGAATGCTGGAAAACGTCTCGGTCACTAACTCCTCGTAGAGGTGCTCCGAAACCGGAGAAAGAACTGGTGGGGACAGCGTGACTCAACCATCCTGGCCGAAGGCATGGGACAAGATGCTGGCCATTGCCACAACTCCAGGGCTGGCCAACAATGGCTTCGCCACGGAAAGGCCTCCGTAGGGGAATCCCCTGGGTCCAGTATCTCTGTAAGAGATACTTGGCCCATTTTGAGCGGGTTCGAGCTGCATCCCAGTAGACTCTGAGATGAGTCGAAGCATACCCAAAAAATGAGGATGGGCTCTCGTCCACCGACTGGCCCCCTGCAGACTCCAGGTCAATCGGCCTGGAGAACAGGAAGGAGTCATCGTCAGACTCTGAGGAGTCTGCGAACAGCTGCCAAGTGCCTGAGCCACCCTCTACCTGCCAAGGTCGATCGGGAGTGAGGGTGACCGACAACCTATTGGGCAAGCCCTGACCCGACCGAGAATCCTTGGTCGTGGCCCCAGTCTTCAGTTGTGGAGGTGGAGGTTCCACCACAATAGGTGGAGCAGCCGGTTTCAGCTGAACAACCGGCACCGGGGGCGGCTCCTCGATTACCGCAGGGGGTGGTTTCAGCTGCTCGGTGACAGCCACTTAATGGCTGGAGAAGGTGATGGAGTCGACTTGTTACCGGTCAGTAAAAGTTGCTGCCACACCAAGTTCTCGTGGCGCCGATGCAGCTTGTGCGGAGACTATCCTCAGAAGAGGACAGGAGCAGCGCCACTTCCGTGGTGCTCACCGCGAAGTCGGTTGGGACAGCTGGACCTAGAGAGGACTGAGACCAAGACCTGGGGATTCGGGGGGTCAGACAGTGAGTGGGGAACCGCCCCTCCTCGGTGCAGGGACCTGAACCGGGGACTTCGGCACAGGAGGCAGAGGCAAGTCCTCAGTAACCACCAGGGGAATCGGTGAAGAAGGGTTGTCGGCTTCTCCAGTCGACAAACCGTCTGATGGGTCGAGAAAAATCTCGACCACGTCAACGGATGTCTCGGCTGGCTGACCTGACGGGGACACCATGAAGCCAGCGGCCACAGCCACAACCGAAGTCGAGAGTCGACGGTCCGGTGAAGGGGATCTCTCCCGTTCCCACGAACGTCGATGGTGGGACTTACCATCAGAGTCCTTCTTTCTGGAGCGACTGGAATGTCCCGATGGCCATTCTCCCTTAGTGGAGAGGGACTGACAAAGCTCCTTAAAAGAAGCAGTGTAGGAGGAGCCCAAGGAGAGCGGGATAAATGCCATGGCCGAGGAGGAAGAAGAAGCGGCCTGGGCCGCCTCCTCCTCGAGGGCGATCATCTAATCCAACTGCTCCGAGGAGCCCGCCACCGCGGACACCGCCCAATGGGCCTCCATAGACTTGACTGGTGGGTATCGTTTTGGCGCAAGAAGAAGTCTGGCAGCGTGGTCCTCAAGACCAACCGAGAAAAGACCTGCAAAATTACATGGGCCTGCAGATGGTGGCCAAGCCACTACAGTGCGACGTGGAGTGTGGATCGGTCCGGGGATATCTTCTGGCCTACAAGTGCGACAGACGGAAGCTGGAGTCGATTTGCCCATCGCGAGCCAATGGGAAGACGAAGACCTTAGTCTTGTAAATGTTAAAATTAGTTTCTGGAAACCAAGAGTGTGGATCCAGGCCTAAAACACAGAGTGCTAAGGAGGGAACCTGAGCTTCCAAGCGGTAAGGAAGATCTGGCATCATGGGGTACAACCGATGGTTTTTCCACCCGGGTGGGTGGGAGGAGCCAGCTTAAAGACCTTCCGGCAAGATTTAAAGCGGCAAGGAACCTGCCACAAAGTGTGGATTGAACAACATATCCACGTCCCTAGAACAAATTCTTCTGCTTCATGTTCACAATGGAGGACAATGGGCCCCTACTGGAAAGTAAGTTATGCCAGCAGCAAAGGGGATTCAGGAAGTGGGGCAGCTACGGGCTACAAGTAAGAAAAGGGCTTCTTGCCCTGAAAATAGATAAAGAACAGGAACCAGATGGAATACACCCAAGAGTGCCGAGAGAACTGGTTGATCCCACGTAAGGGCTATTTAATAACTGGCTGTTGTCAAGGGCAGTTCTCAGGGATCGGAGGATAGCGGAGGTTGTCCCACTCCACAAGGGATGGAACAGGAGGAAACAGGTAATTACAGACCAGTCAGTCATATGTCCTTTGCAGATAAACTGATGGAGACACTAGTCAAGATGACCTAGCGACTTACCTGGAAAGCAGTGGGCTCAAGGATACTAAACAGCCCGCATCCATAGCAAGAAGGTCTTATTAGACCAACCTGACAGTATTCTTTGACAGGGTTATGAGGGCGGAAGGTATGGGGCAGGCAGCAGATTTACTCTGACTACAGCAAAGCAACGACTCAGTGCCGCAAAGGAGGCTGCTGAAGATGTTAGCAGACTTGAGAGTAGAGAAGGAGGTGATAAGGTGGGTGAGAAACTGGCTGGGGGGGGGGGACAGCAGAAGGTGGTGGTGAACAGGGTCAAATCGGTTGACAGAAAGGGCACGAGTCTGGAACCTATCCTTTTCAATATGTTTGTCAGTGACATAGAGGGAGGTATTCATGGCAGGACGTGTTTCTTTGCAGATGACATAAAGCTTGCAGCACAGTGGAAATCAAGGAGGGAGTTGCAAAGGGACCTGAATAGGTTAGAGAGATGGTATTAAGTATGGCAGTGAAGATTCAACACCAACGATAATGCACATAGGGAAGAGGAACCCTTGGGATGGAATACTGGATTGTGGTGGTGGTGGGGACAGGCTGACCACTACTACCAAAGAAAGAGACCATGGAAACATCATAAGCGACTCCTTCAAACAAAGCAGTCAGTGTAATGTAATAAGGTCTACAGTACGGCAACCTCAATATTACGTTGCTATGGGAGTCATTTTGATAATAGTGATATTTCCCTTGTACTGGTCACTGGTAAGACCCCGTATGGAATTCTGTGCCCAGTTCAGAAGTCCGCATCTCAGGAAAGACAAGGATGAAATGGAGTCTGTGTAGCGAAGGGTCATCATAATGATTCAGGGCCAAAGGGCAGACCCTATGAGGAACAGCTGGAGGCCCTGAACATGGTCTCACTGGAGGCCAGTAGGGAAAGGGTCGACTTTATGGAGACGTTCAAGTTGTTAAGAGGAATAAACAAGATTAACTGGGAGGCCTTATTACACAGGAATAATGACTCTGTAATGAGTACGTATGAATTGAAGCTGGCGGGAGGAAGGTTCCGGAGTGACGGGAAGATGTTTTACTTCACAAGGACAGAGGCTGAGCCATGGAACAGTTTCTGTCACAGGTGGTAGGGGCAAGAAGGATTGATGGGTTCAAGCATGGCTGTGACAGACTATGGGGTCCCCCCCCATTCTCTTTCACGCCAGTCACCACCGACTGGGGCTTCTTTGGTCGACCTACCTTGTCCTCCCATCTGTGCCTGTATTCTTGACTCGCCCGCAAAACACCGATGGAGTCATTGCCCCCAGAATACACCCCCAGGGTGGGGCCACCTTCTGCTACTCGGCGCTTTCTTCTGGCTCCATGAAGCTGGGCGACTCGGGACCAGGTAGCGTAGGCAGGATCCGCAGTGGAGGTGGGGACAGGCGACATCTACCCCCTAGCCAATGGGTGGTTTCCCTGTTCTGGAGCCCCCCCCCCAGGAGCCTGGACGTGCAATGCTATCCAATGCTGCTGGGCGTGCTCATGCACCCAGCCCACGAACGGCTGTCAAGGCTCCTCCCCTTGCATCTTGTGTGATCCCCGGACTGCAGCGCTCCCAGCCTCCACTAGGAGCCCTTCACACTAGGGAATCATCCACCAACCCTCCCCAGGAGAGGAGAGCTGTCCTCCGGAGGCTCAATTCTCTCCGACCCAAGCTTGCTCCTGAACCCGGGTTGCCGGCGCGGCGCGAGATGTGGCACCCAGCGCCTCAATCCTCAGCGCCACTGGGCCAGCCTGAGTCAGGGGTCTAATAGGATATACTGAGGGGAGATAGTACAGTGGTGGATTTAGTGTGGGGGGATGAAAACTTCATCAGGACAGCAGGTCACGTGGTGAGGTAGGGATAACTATTTGGGCAGACTGCACTGACTGTTGGGTCTTTTTCTGCTGGTAGTGCATATGTTTCTATGAAAGAAAATCTGGAAAAAGGAAAAAATAATCCACTTGCTAAGGAAAGTTATCCCAGCAGAGCAAGAACCAGTCTACCAGCAAGGAAAGATTCTGATGAACCAGGTGAGTCTGGGGATGGTCGTGTCCTAAGGCTTGTCACAAACTGTTATAATGTGCCCCAGTTAACAGGGAAGGTCAGCAGATACCAACTGCCTGCCTACAGGAGCCGAGGCACAACAACCAGTAAGTTTATTCAACGAACTGAAAAAAATAAGACCATTGAGCACAGATGACATATAATATCCCCTTGGGCTAAAACACAGAAACACGCTGTAACAGGTATAGTAAAAATGAACCAATACATTTAGTACAATATGAAAACCATCACTGTTAAGCTAAGGGATCCACAAAGAGAAACAGGCCAATTCCTCAACGTTTAAACGCATTTCAATCTGGATGCTATTTAGACAGGTTCTGAACCAGGACATCCCTGACTTACCTCAAAGGTTCCAGCTTTTAACAGGTTGATCTGATCATGCTGTGAGAGATCTCTGAACCCTGGAATACGTTTGGCAAATTCTGCTACTTCCTTTACTGCAGGAGTAAAACTCCTTGAAAACTCTGTCCATATTTCATGTCCAGTCTTGTTGGGATCCACATATGGAGACGGACTCATTGGACAAACCTAGCCAAAAAAAAAAAAAAAACTTCAGACATCCAATAGAGCATGCCGATACTTACGTTTCCCTAAAGATGCGCCCCCCCCCCCCACTACTACATATTAAAGTTTCTACAGATCAGTACAGAATACATTTCTGAACATGCAACAACTTGATACAGGAAACTGTTTAGCAGGGAATAAAATTGTATGTCTAACTTATTTCAGGAATTCCTCTTCTCTCATGTTTTAGCATTAGTGAAACAAAACTGGAGTACAATATTGGGCTGGCAAGTATTACCACTTCAGCTATCAAGCAGCAGCTAGGGATATGCAGTGACAATTTCTAACTGTTCACTTTCTGGATATCTGCTGGGCAAAAATAAAAAGTTCATCTGTCTAGGATTGCAGTCTTCTATTGTATACTGGGTAGAAATTATTCATGCTACTGTACCATATGCATCCTCTTTCCGGCACCACAAGGGTGGCCATTCAAGCTCCCATTCTGACGAAAAACTGTGGCAAGCACTCTCCTACCCAGTTTAGGAGAGTACCCATTGGAAATGTTTGAGCTGTGTCTGTTTGTAAAGCTGTTGGTGTACCCGTTCTGGCAGTACACTACATTACTGTCTTTGTGCAGTCCATTCCCACTCTGCTGATCTCCACAGTCAAGGAAATGGACCCCATTCAGCCCACCAGTGCAGTGCCCATTGGTCCAGTGGTGATCTTCCAAGGAACTGTGAATCCTGCCCCCATCTTGTGGTGCCAGATTCTCAGCTGTTATTTGAGGTTGCTCTTGGTTATACATAAAAGTCTCTTTGTTGGCTTGGGTAACTGTGCCAATTACTTCTTCCTTGATGTCAACAGCGGGAACAAAGGACATCTCGACCAGCTTTGGCTCCTGCTGGCTACTGGCTGGATGCTCAGGCTGCAGTTCTGACAGTTCTTGAGGGGTTGGAGGCTCCTGATGTTTAGGCTGCAATTTAATGTGCAGGTGACTGCTCAGCTGGGTGTTCAGCATGTTCTTCATGGCACTTTGCATTTCCATCAACATTCTCTCTTTTTCACGCTTAGGAATGCGGCCAAACCTGACAGCTGTTAAAAGACAATAAAGAAGCTACATATTTTTTACACTTCATTACTGAGACTAGGCCACAGTCAACTACAGTAAATTTAATCATTTATGCTGTGGATCGACCAAGTGGCAAAGCAAAAATACAAAGGCTTGGGGAACCATGTAAGTAATAGCTGTGCTGAGCATCCCACCGAACCTCCATATATGGGTAGAGAAGGTGGGAACCTCTGTTGCAGCACTGCCCCCGATGGTCCCAGGAAGGAAGAATGGGTAGGGAAAAAACAGGAGGCAATACCAGGAGGAGGAGAAGAAGCTGCTACACCATGTCTATGGGGACTGCTCTTGTCACCACTGTGGACATTTTGATCTCTCTGCACCACTGCTGGATAGTCTTGACTAGGACCACACATACTAATCTGAGCCTCTCTGTGAGTATGGGGGGTGCCTCAGGCCAAAACCATCCAGTTGTGGTGAGGAGGAGGCATAAAGTCCTCTATGGTGACAAGTGAGCAGACATGGAAAATAAACCAGTGTTATCTTCTCAAGTATCAATAACACAGCATGTGCTAGCACCATCCTAATACATTCCCAGTATGAATCTAGTCTGTACAGTCGAAAAGTAACCACAACTAAACAGACTTTTAAAAATCAGCTGTGGTGGCCATCTTTCTTGACTTGCATCATTAATTACAAAATTACTAATAAATGGTGTTTATTAACACACTGATGGTGAATCTAAGGATGTCAGAAATACATTCTTACTAATAAAACTATGATGAAATGTTTTACTAAATAATACTGCTGCTTTAAAGCAATTTAAAGTAAATAAGGCTAGGTGCACTGTACGCCTGTCCTCTAAAGAAATACAGGTCAAGCACCTATACATTACACAGTGATGGGTGTCAACAGAACAATTAATAAGCAATCACGTTAACTTGTTAAACATGATACCTGGTCTGAACTTAAGAACTCTTAGGTACGTGACTGAAACATGTCTGCAAAGTCAACTAGTGGCAATATTGTGGCTTGAGTTAACCTAGTCGGCTAGTCGGGGATAAAATGTTCTTATTGTCCTAGCTTACGAACTAAATGTTCAGTGCGAGTGGCACTAAGTAAGCTGGTTAGAGCCATAAGAAAAGATTACTCACCACAGTAATGTTGTTTCTTCTTAGGGATCCCTCACTGTGTTAACACAAAGCATCATTTTCCTGGCAGAGCGTGATGCCCTGGAGATAGAACCTTGTAAAATTTATGGAACTTAGAACCAAGGTTCAGACTCTGCACTGTGGTCACACTCCGCTCTAGCGCCTAACATTAGATTTATTTCCATAGCTAGAGGGAGCCGTGACTACTAAAACTAGCTAAATGACTACCAAAATGTTTTTAATTTTTTTAGCAGAATTTTGAAAAACAACAGTTTTAAGACAGACATAATGTGGAAAATATTGAAAACAGTGAAACATATTTAAGTGACCACATTTTGCAATTGACAAAGAACAGCAACAGTAATGCTCAAGTAGCCTTAATGAAAGGAACTGATTCTTGTGTGAACCTGTTTTCAGGTTCTGGAAGGGGAGTCTGAACGGGGAGGCTGGGTAAAGGAGTGTAAACACTGTGGGGTAAACCTGAGAAGAAACAATATTACTACAGTGAGTAATTTATTTCTATTAACACCAGGAAACCCTCACTGATGCTTTATACAAAGCAGACTCTACAACAGTACCTTGGGAGGCTGGGTCCAGAACCTACTTAGGAAAAAGGTTCTGCAAGACAGAAGTTTCAAAGCTGGCATCCATTTTGGACTGTAGGTCCAAACAATAGTGCTTTGTGAAGGTGTGCTGTGTTTTCCAAGTAGCTGCTTTGCAAATGTCCAACAGTGGAATGCCACTTGTGTATACCACAGAGGCAGAGTTACCCCTTGTGGAATGTGCCCTTAGGCCTCTGGGGGATATTTTCCCAGTTTTTCTCATAACAGAACTGAATGCAATAGACTATCCAGCAAGAAACAGCCCTCTTGATTGCTGGTTTACCTTTGCCCACCTCATCACAGGTAACAATAAGCTGAGTGCCCTGAGACCCGACGTCCTTTGTCTGGTCCAGGCGGATGCCCAGTACTCATTTCAGGTCTGGACTGTGCAATTTCCACACACCTGGACTGGAGTACTCTACAGGAATGGCAACTGACTGATTCAGGTGAATTCTGACACAACCTTATGTAGGAACTTCCTATTGGTTCTAAGGATTACACTGTCCATGTGGAAGATTATGTAGTTTGGTTCTGTGCAGAGGACTTGCCCCTCCTTGCAGATGTTACGGCAATCAGAATGGTTTTCCTTGTCACATATTTTAAGTCAGAAGTACTTATAGTCTTAAAGGGGAACAAGGAGAAATGTTCAGGTCGCATGGGGGGCTGGGTCCCTCACAGGCGGGTACAGGTGACTGAGGCCTTAGGAACAAGTTAAAAGACCAGTGACTTGCCCTTGCCTGATGATGTGTAGGCTGACAATGCTGCCAGATGTACCTTTAGTGTTGATGGCCTCAGGCATAAGGACTGCAAGTACACCAGGTAGTCCAGGACTGTAGGCAACCCTGCCTGCACTGGGATTATCTTTCTGGGGTGCACCAGTATGAGAATCTCTTGCACCTAGAATAGTATGCTTTCCTGGTTGCTGGTTTCCTGGAAACTTTGAGCATCACCAGGACCTTTCCCGATATAGCCAACCAAGAATACTCTAGATCTTCAAGAACCATGCCCTCAGGCATAATGTCCTGGGGTCTGGATAAGTTATCCTGCCCTGAGATAGAGTGAGCTGGTTGCAACTCAGTGGCATGCTGACTGGAGTCCTGTTGGACAGGGCTACGAGCACAGAGTACCAAGTATGCCTGGTCAAGTCTGGGGTTATTGGGATCACTGTTGCTGGCTCTCTTCTGAGCTTTAGGAGCACCCTCTGTATAATTGGGAATGGTGGGGAAGGCATACCAAAACCTCCCCATCCACTTCAAGGATAGGACGTCCTCTGGGACTGTGCCCTTGGCTGGTGGCCTGCAACAAAACTTTGGGAGTGGATTGTTCTCTCAGGATACAAACAGATTCTGGAGTGCCCCATCTTCTGAAAACAGTGTCCAGAACCTGCTGCTTCAGGATCCATTTTCTGCTTAGGGAGCCTGCCAGGACATTGTCACTGCCTGGCAAGTGTACTGCAAATATTTCTACACCTAGATAGTAACTCACATCCCAGATCCTCACTGCTCATTTATGCATTATGCCGTATATTGTTGTGGTGTTGTCTGTTCTGATCTGGACAGACTGACCTTGTAGCTGGCAGGAGAAGGCTTGTATTGCTAGAAATATTACTAAGTTACAGGAAACTGATGTGTTCCTGGGTCTCCAGGTGCCACTTACTGTGAGGTTTTCAGGTGGATGCCCCACTGAAGGCTTGCACTGACAAAGATACTGCAGAGTTCCAGGAGACTGATGTGTTCCTGGGTCTCCAGATGCCACTTACTGTGAGGTCTTCCAGGTGAGCACTCTACTCTAGAAGTGAAACATCTGCTGTGAGGATACTTGTTAGGATTGCTTGAGTAAGGGAATGCCCTCCCTGAGGTTGCTTTCTTCCTTACACCACTTTACTAACCTTACTAATGTTTTAATTACTGGCACCAGTTTGGAGGAGCAGTCCCACCTTTCAGCCCAGTGGTCTTTTAAGTGGTACTGGATGTCCCTCTTCCGAAATCTGGCCCAGGGGACCACAGCTCTGGATGCAGCTATGTGGCCCAGTAGCTGTAGAAAATCCCCTGCATGCCTTGGCTGGTCCACTGTGAAGAAGTCTACTGTGACAATCAGAGTTGCTATCCTTCCCTGAGGGAGGCTTTCCACTGCAGGATGTCCTGTTCTGTGCCTATGAATTCTAGCACCTGAACAAGTTATGCCTGTGACTTCTGCAGATTTATCCAGAACCCCAGTTCTGCCAGGATGCTGTTTATCTTCTGAACAGAGCAGCTTGTCCCTTGTTCTGTTTTCCCTGAGACAGCCAGTTGTCCAGGCAGGCAAAAACAACCACACCTTGCCTTCTCAGGTGTGCTGCCACCACAGCTAAGATATTGTGAAGACCTTTGGTGCGGAAGTGATGTCGAAGGGAAGGGCTACAAAATGATACTGGCAGTTTTCCTAGCCTGACCCCAAGATATTTTCTGTGGGACGGTCTGACTGGAATGTGAAAACAGACGTCTTTCAGATCCAGTGACCCTCAGCCCATGCCCTAACTGTAAGGATGGTATCACTGCACCCAGGGTGACCATCTTGAACCTTTGGTTTTTTGATGTGTTTGTTCATATATCTGACATCCAAAATGGATTGCCACTCATTTCTCTTGTGGATCAGAGAGTTCACTGAAAACAGGCCCTTGCCCCACTGTGAGTCAGGGACCTTTTCCACTGCTTTGGCCTGTAGCAGCCTGTTTACTCCTGGTTCCAGCAGAATTCTTTCTGTGGGAGAGTGAGCTTGATATCAGGTGTTTCTGCAGTTTGGATAATCTTCTGGACAGCAGAGACAACCTCTGGCTGACTACCTCCAGAAACCACTTGCCTGTTGTAATAATTCCCATTCTTGGAAGTAGTAAGCCACCCTTTCCCCAATTGGCAATAGTTGGGGAGACCTTGGCAGAACTGTCAGGGGTTATGTTCTGGCTGAAGCTTGGGGGCTGGTGCTGGCACAGCACACCTGGAGCCCCTCCTGCCTTTGCCACTGTAGTAACCTCTTTGGAGGGCACAGACTCTTGGAAAAGTAACCCCGCCTCCCCTACCACAAGGCCTGTAGGAAGTGAAGGCCTTTTCCTTATCAGTGTTATTTTGTAAGTGGTTTTGTACTCAGAGAATTGCCTCAGTGACATTGCATGAGCCAAGACCCTTGAAGCAGTGTCACTAGTGTCCACAGCCATGTGGAAATAGTATCTGGTTGGAACCCAGAGATGACTCTGCTATGGCAGTAAGGTCCTGTGCCAGTTCACCATCAATCTTATCAGCTAGTGCAACCACTGTATTCCACTGTGCTCTCTGGTACTAGGCTACATGAGCCGAGTAAGCTGCCTGCCTGGTCAGCAGAGACGCTGAAGTGTAACTTTTTGGACCATAGTATCCAATTTTTGGAGTCCTTCTCAGGGGGCTGTACAGAGAAGGAGACCTTAGCCCTCTCAAAGGCAGCTGCATGGACTACACTACACCTTAATTATTAGAGTGGGCATACAGGTATTCTACTTCTCGGTCTGTCACCCTGATATTTTTCCTCCCAATCTTTTTATCTATGGTTCTAACCCCAGTAATACTCAGGTATTCCTAACTTCTTGCACTGTCCCTTTAAGATAGAGCTGCCCGGAGAGATGGAACATATGCAAATGATGGAATCTTTTGCACATGCCACTTTTTCAAATGCTGCCTTCCACTAACTGCTTTAGTTCTAAACTCCTCAGATTTCTCTCTCTGCCTGTCAAGACTAGACGCTCAGAGAGCCTCTCCTCATCATTTTATTCTGTATAAGAAAACTTATAAAATATATATACAAGTATTCTTTACATTTCATTTGCTGTCTTTTACTTTTTTTCAATTTTAAGTTAAACCGTAGTTTTAGTGTTTAAATTCTACGTTTTCTCCGTTTTTCCTGGTTCGGTATAACCGGGGATAAACTGAGATTTATTTTATATTTATCGGAGTTTTCTGACTAAAAAAACTCCATTAGTTACGTTTCATTTTATTAATTTAACTTCTTTTTAGAACCACTAATCCTGAACCAACAGCCTCGGTTCACTTTTACCTCGGTTCCCGGTTTCCGATCGGTTCTTCATCGGTTCCGGAACTGACCGTAACCACTAAATAAACTTTAAACTTAAAACATTTTTTAGGGGTTGCAACTTTTATCGGTTTTACACTGAGAATGTCAGAAAAACTGAGAAGAACTGGTTTTAAACCATGTACTGAGTGTGGTGACATTTTGCTAAGACATGAACATTAAAAGCAGAGTGAAATCTGCACACATGTCCTGAGAAAACTATTGAACAAGTAAAGAGTTTCAACATCCCCGCTATCCAGATATCCAAATTGACATCAGCGAACTCATCACATGCGATACCAGTTATGTGGTGTATGCACTCTGGTGTAACTGTGACCTGCTATATGTAGGTAAGACCGTATCTCTCAACCACCTGCCTCATGAATCAGGGACAAGACTTAAAAAAATCAGGGAAAAGACCCCAAATCAGGGACACATCTTAAAAAATTGGCACTGTTCACACAGAAAGCTGATCGAATAAGGATATTTGTGTTAAGATGCAGTTTCTAAATAAGAATGAGTCTGTAACTTTAATGTTTGACATTATTTTGTGATTTTAATCCCCACTGTTCTGTCACAAAAGCACACATTTTACAAGGGACAAAGGAAAAGTCTGAGGCAAAATCAGGGACATCCCTGAAAATCAGGGACAGTTGAGAGGTATGGGTAAGACTGTGAAGCCCTTAAAGCAGAGGATTCAAGAGCAAATCCGCTCTATTATTAATAACAGACTGGATACTCCTGTAGGGCTACACTTTAGTCAGGTACATTTTTCCAAACCAGACTGTAAGGAATTTATGGGAATTGAATGGGTACCACCTTTTGAATTTGGGGGAGATAGACCCAATCTGTTGTTGGAAAAAGAAAGCAAGTGGATTTATACGCTGAAAAGTGTGAAACCAAGTGGCTTGAATGAAAGATGGGACCTCAAACCCTTTCTTAAAAGACAGATTTTATGGATGTCTTCTATTACTGTTAGAAATTCTTTTTGAGTTGTAGTTATCAGAATTATTTTGGAACTGACTTTTTGGTTTTTTCTTCTTTTGCAGGTTATAGACTCAGGGACACTCTGTACTTTGGATCCAGGCTGGCTGGTTGGAAATAAAAATATGGTAGCTACCTCTTTTGTAGAGGAATACTGTCCTTGCCAAAGCCTGAATCCCAGGTCTCTCTTTAATATGGCAAAACCTTTTGTTTAAAGAAGGGGAACCATAGGGACACTTGCACTGAACTATATAATTAAGTCTGTGCTATACAAACACCATACTTTTTTTTACTGTATATTATATTTTAGTTCAGTGTCTCGTTTGGTTCTTCTTTTCGTTACACAAAAAATACAAGAAATTAATTCTATACCTTTGAAGGAGTTCTATAAACAGCTTAAGGGTTATCTAAAAAGCCTTACTATATTCACAGGCATACAAATGTATATTGTATTAGGACTAGTTAACCATCTAATAAGTAACTCTCTGTTATAAACTGTATGTTAGTTTGCTCAGGTTTATGATGTTATCTCATTTGGGAAAAGGGGAATTTTTGGGACATTCGATTTTCACGAATGACTGGGTTCACGCTATAGCAGCATCCCACCTCAAATTTTGACAATAATTTATCTACTGTCTCCTGTATGAGCCTCTTTTCTATCAGCATTGCATATGTTTATAATTAGTTTGGATTGTTTTGATGAAATTTTGCAACTCTATTTTATAACTAAGATAACATTATATTAAGAAAATTCTGCTCGGGCTCTCCCCACCTGAGGTGTCTGCCTCCATTCAGCATACCCATTCCGCTGTCGCAACCCGAACCGCCAACAAGACCACTCTACTGGTCCTCAGAACTAGGACCCCCCTTGCTCAGAGGTCCTTCCGCTACAAAGCCCCAACCTGGTTTAACTCCCTCCCAGCAACCATATCCAACTCCCCCAAAATTGCCACATTCAAAACAACCTTTCGTAACCAACTAGTTAATACACGCAGCTGCTCCTGTCACTAAATGGCACTGCACTACTACCACATAGCACCAGACAATGCCCACTGGGCTGCCTCCCCCCCACACCACACCCCCACGCCACCCCTAGTTCCCTGCCCTCTGCTATTACCTGCATCCGATGAACCTTGTAATAACTGAATTGTTAAAATTGTTCTCTGTAGGAAACCATTTGTGTAACGTTTTGCCTACTACTGTCATGAACTCTGTAAACTTGTAACTCTGTCTGTCCTCTCTGTGACGAGGTACCTTTGTAAACGAGCCTATGGCTCAAAGGTTGTAAATCCGAAATTGTACAAATAAATAAATAAATAAGATCTGGCATCAGTAGTAGGAAGACGTCATACTGATGTCACTATGTAAATTCTGATACGTAAATGGATGCTGTTGGCTTTAAAACTGTTTATCCTATACTCTAGCCACACCCCTGAGGAAGTCTCGCGAGGAGTCGAAGCGCTGGGTGGCTAGCTGACGTGCACTGTTGGTGACTGTGCTCCATGAGCTGTATACACAAATAAATTTATTTTCACTTCTGAATATACCTTATGCTCTGAGCCTCTTTGAGTACGAGTGCATTCAGTTCTGTTTCTTCGTTCTGAGTCCACAGGCTGGCTGCTTGTTTGAATGCACCGAATTACAGTGGTTGATTCGTGTATTTTTTGTTGAAAATAACACCCACCCTGTCAGGCATTATTCCTTGAACAACAACTACTGTAACTGCTATCCTTAAGACGAGTATACAAGCAGTTTCTAAAAGGCTTGCTAAATCGGCAGAGTCCCCGGTTCCTTCCAAGAAATCAAAGAAAACTAAGCACACAGAACTCCCTGCTGGACAGCATCTAGGGACTTCTGTGCCTGCTATAATGTCTACTAACTCCTAAAGAAATTGCATAGGCATAAGGTCATTCAGGCTTACAAGGGATGTCTGCCTCTCAGCAGCAGACCCCTGCAAAGCAGTCTGTCTCCTCTTCTCGTCTTCCTATTATTTAAGAGAAAGAATATGGTGATTATGATGAAATGGAGGAAGGGGAACCTACTGAACTGAGGTGTTCCCTGCACAGGAGTTTGGCTCTCCCCACAGAGCATCTGAGGTTTATTCCTCACACTTCACATTTGCGAGAAGAATGGTGGATGCTTTAGACATCACCACCAGTGAAGTGATTGAGGACAAGGAAGAAGCTGAATACTTGGAAATGATGGGGCTGACACCTACAAAAAAAAAAAAAAAAAAAAAAAAAAGCTTCTCCTTCCTGTAAATAAATTCTTCAGGAAAGATACTTTAAATATTTTATAAACTCTAAGCTCTGTTCCCCCTCTTGGTAAGAGGCTGGATAATAAATATCAGCCGGACTGGGAAGGAGCTGAATTTTTATTCTCCCACCCTGTCCACCAGGGAGTGGTACAAGTGGCAGGCTGTGACAAGGCAAAGGTACCTCTGGCATCCTATCCTCCTGACAAGGATTACAGGAAAATTGAAGCATGCCCCCCCCCCCCAAAAAAAAAGGATATTTATCAGCTACCTTGGCCATCGGGCAGGCAAACTTTCAAGCCTATGCTGCTCAATACCAAAAGTCACTATGGCAGTCAAGGCCCAGACTCCCCTGCCAGATGATCTAGCTGAAACAGCTAAATCTGGTTTGGAAGCAGCCAAATACCAGTTTCAAATGGCTGCTGACTCAAATGATACTGCTGCCAGGTAGATGGCAAATACAGTGGTTCAGAGGAGGTTTGCCTGACTGCGAATCACAAACCTCACTCAAGATACCCAAACCAAGGTTATGGATTTCCCAATTGAGGGTAATTCCCTCTTTGGAGAAAAGACAGAGGCTTACATAAACAAGCATTTGTCAATGCCGAATGTTGCTTGCTTGTAAGTGCTGTTTAGGCATTTGGAAGTGACAGTTCCATGCCTTCCTTCCAAGACATCCACTGTGTCTTTCCATTCAGTATTCAGAGAAGAGTGGGAGGGGCAAGGGCCACAGCAGTTGCCAAGGGGGTGAAGAGGTGGACAATAGTCCATTCAAAGGCAAGAGAGTCCTGCAGGAGCTCACTAAATTGAAGGTGGACAAAGTGATGGAACCAGATGGCATACGCCCAAGGATATTAACAGAACTGCGAAGGGAGATAGCAGTACCTCTGGCAGCCACGTTCACTGAGTCATTCAACATGAGTGAACTGGAGGAGGGCACATGTGGTCCCTCTACAAAAGTCCAGCAGCAGGGAGGAGGCAGGGAACAATAGGCCATTCAGCCTCACCTCAGTAGTGGAGAAGATCATGGAGACATTGCTTAAAGAAAGGATAGTGCAGCGGTTGGATTTCCGCATGCGACGCCGGCGACCCGGGTTAGGGAACGGACCAGGGTCACTGGAGGGCCGGACGGGGGAGAGGATGGGCGTCTAGGGACTGCTGTCCTTCTCTGGGGGAGGTGAGGAAGTGCCGGAGCATTGATGACCCTAGCGGAGGCCGAGTCACACAACTTCCGGCACTGGCATGTAAGGCGGGCGGGCGCAGGTGTCATTACGACCCCGCCTCCCGGAAAAGGAAAAAGACAGCTGCCAGCCGCGCCGCTAATAGGCTTCGCCACGGCTTGATTTGCTCCCCAAGGCCAGCCCTCCGACCTAGTCCAACCACTGCGGCATGTGAGAGGAGTGCGCAGCCCCCACCGTCAGGGGCAAGCCATGGTATTGAAGGCCAGAGGCCGATTTGGGAAGTAGAGCCCGTGGCCCGGGACGAAAAAAAAAAATATATATATATATATATATATAAATCAGGCGACAGACAGCTCAAGGAAAAAAAAAAAAAAAAAGAAAGGATAGTGGGGCATCTAGATGCCATCGGAACCCAGGACCATAGACAACATGGATTCACAGTGGGGATATCATGTCAGATAAATCTGGTTGATTTCTTTGACTGGGTGACTAAGGAAGTGAATCAGGGTGGGGCAGTGGACAACGCTTACCTTGATTTCAGCAAAGTCTTTGACACCTTCCCATATAGGAGGTTGATAAACTAGCTGGGTAGGCTGGGCATGGGGGAAAGGGTGGGAAACTGGGTTAGAAACTGGCTAACAGACAGGAGGCAGAGAGTGGTGGTAAATGGTGTGCAGTCTAGGGAAAGGGGGCGACCAGTGGGGTGCTGCAGTGATCGGTCCTGGGGCCAGTTCTGCTCAATGTCTTCATTAGTAATACTGCAGAACGTCTGAAGGGAATTTTTTCACCAAATTTTCAACATAGCCATTTTAAGATCTCTGCTCATGAACAGTGTCACTGTGGTTTTCTTAATCTGTCCCAAACATTGATTGCACACACCAAATGCTCCATTGTGCACTACATGCACGGAAACACATTTTGGGCGATATGTGAAAAATGACAGCTGTACTGCTCATAAGGACGTGTGGTAAAATGACAATGTTGAAATTTTGGAGTGCAAATATTAAAAATTTCATTGCTTTATTTTTCTCTGATTCAAATTGTTGTTGCTGGTATAACTTCTTCTGCATTATTACAAGGTGTGCCTACAGGTGTGTGCTAACAGATTACTGCTGTAATCTTCTGATTCAAATTGTCTTTTGCAAGGTATATCTTCTGTTACTGCTTTATTTTTCTCTGTAGCAAAGTGTTTCTTACAGGGTATATCTTCTCTGAAATTACTGTATTACAAGTGGAGCTTACATTTTTGTGACTTTTATTTATCATTGGGCTAAGCAAAATTACTGTTTGACACTGTGTTTTATTTTATTCTTGTTTTTTTGTTTTTGTTGAAAAGGTTTGTTGTCTCAGAGGTGTTTCAGTCTCCTTCTCACATTGAAGGAGCTAATTGCTTTCCTCCCACAGCTCTTCCAAAGGATTAGGTGTGTATGTGGGAGGTGGAGCTGGCAAACTGTCAGTAATTTCCAACAGAAAGAAGGGTTAAAAAGTCAGGTTAGTTGATATCTTGGAGGTAGAAGACTTGGTTTGCTGGCCAAGGCACTTAGCTTCACCTGAGCTCTTTCCTTCTAAGACTGCTTGAAAGGCAGAGTAGAGAAACTTACCAGAGCAAGGGAAAAGGATTAAGACTTATTTTGGCTAAGCAGATTTACTGTGTGGTGTTGTTTTTATTTTTTACTCGCAGGGATTGCTACTGTTTGTTGCTAACATTTCATTGCTTTATTTTTCTCTGTAGCAAAGTGTTTCTTACAGCGTATATCTTCTCTAAAATTATTACAGGTGGTGCTTTACTGGTTTTACAGTTTTATCTAACATTAGGATAAACTTTCAGGGTTACTGCATTTGTTGTTGACTGATTGTTTCTGCTCTTACCTCCTTGTTATTTCGTCCGTGGTTCTTCTTTTTCGGCAGGGGAAGGGCCCAGCCAACCACCCCACACTACACTCCTTTTATAGGGTATCACAGTTGTGACATTTCCTGTGGCAGAGCAGGAAGGGGTGGATCAGTGGGGCCTCCACAAGGTGAGCTCATTTACAGGGGCACTAGTAATTTAACTTGTTGTAACAAGTTAAACAAAACCCAATCAAACCATTACTTGCATTTTATTTCCTTTTTTTTCCTTCTAATTACTCTGACTAGGTTATAAACCCAGCAACTTATCTGGAATGGATATCATTAACTGCAGGTACTGTGGAACAATTTTCAGAAGGACAGTCTTACAGGATTTAGGACACTGTCCTAAATGCTGGGCCACTGGAGATCTTAGGGCTCAGCTCCGGGCAGCATGGGCAGAGATTGCACGCCTCAAATTTCATATTCAAGAGGAAATACATTATAAGAACCACCCGCCATTTCCTCAGCATCCAACAGAAAACCCTCAACCACAGAGGTAGTTGGACCAGGAGGTTGGCAGGTGGTTAGGAAAACCGTCGGTGCCCCATCACTCTCTGCTCTCCAACATATTACCTCCAAAACCATATAAACACTACAAACAGGTATCTGCCTCTATCTCTGAAATCAAACAAAGAGGCAGAAGACACTGCAGAGCAGGACACTGCAGCACAGGAGCTAGCACAACAAAACTCACCCAAATCAGGAACCAAAACAAAGAAAGCAAAAAGGAAATCCAAAAAACTTCTGATCATAGGCGACTCCATGATTCGGGGAGTTGATACCCATCTCAAGCCAGGGGTAATGGTCAGATGTCTCCCAGGTACATTAGCATGGAGAGACACTGACCACATTGCTAAAACTGTTCACAAAGCAGGAGAAAATATTGATGTCCTAGTACACACAGGGACTAATGATCTCACCAGCCGGTCAGTTGTGGAGACCAAGGAACACCTGACCAGGCTGGGTGACAAACTATCATCTATTTCGTCTGGCATCTCCTTCTCTGAGATCCTGCCAGTCTGGGAGAGGGGAGCAGATGGACGGAAGGTCAGAGAAGGGGAGATAGGGGAGCTAAACACGCGGCTCAAGGGCTGGTGCCAGGAAAAAGGACACAGATTTGTAGGGAACTGGCAACAGTTCTGGGAGCGAAAGTTCTTTAAATTTGATGGACTGCATCTGACTAAGGAGGGAGTCAGTGCATTGGGGCAGAAGTTTAGCTCTTTCAGAATATTTAAACTAGCAACGAGGGGAGAGGGGCAGCACCCCATATGTCGAATGAGAAGAACACCCCTCCCCCCTCAGCTAGTGGTCAAACAGGGATTCAGCATGTTTGTAGTTCATTTGCATCACCAGGTAAGAAAAAAGGTTTGTCTCCCCATACAACACACAGGGGTAATGCCAAACCTCACCCAACAACTAACACACCAAAATCTGGCCAATGGAAAATCATGTACACAAATGCTCACAGCCTGGGAAATAAGATCCCAGACCTGCAGGCAATAATGTCAGAGGCTAAACTGGACATAGTAGCAATTAGTGAGACGTGGTTTACCAGTAACCACACTTGGGAGACTTCAGTACCTGGCTATGTATTGTTCAGAAGAGACCGAGGTGCAAAAGGGGGAGGAGTGACCCTGTATGTCAATGAAAATATCAAAGCTACAGAAATTCAGAATACACACAAGGAGCCAGAAGAACTGTGGGTCACCCTGGAAACAGGAAATGGGACAGCCATAAGAACTGGGGTTGTCTACAGGCCCCCAGACCAGGGGGAGGACATAGACACATTACTGTTAGAAGATATACAAAACATGACAGTTAAAGGGGAGGTTCTGATAATGGGAGACTTCAACATGCCGGACATAGATTGGTCAATACCAGCAGGAACATCTGCCAGAACTAGACACATAGTGGATTCCCTGCAGGAGGAGGGCCTCAAACAACTGGTACAGCAACCCACAAGAGACAGGGCTATCCTAGATCTAGTACTAACAAGGAAGGGATCACAGATCTCCAGGTAGAAGGTCACCTGGGGGCCAGTGACCATCACATGGTATGGTTCAATTTGGCTACTACATCTAAATCATCCCATTCCAAGGCAAAAATATGGGACTTCAGAGGAGCTGACTTTGATAAGATGGCCAACAGAGTTAGCTAGCCCTGGCAAAAAGAAACACAGGTGAGGGGTACAGGCAAAGTGGGCAAGCATTAAAGATGCAATACTTGAAGCAGCATCCCATTGTGTTAGACAGAAAAGGAAGTGCAAAAGAAGAAGGAAACCACTTTGGTTCTCAAATACAGTAGCAGAAAAGGTCAGAGCCAAAAGGCTGGCCTGCAGGAAATATAAGGGAACACAGCGGGATGAAGATAGGGAGGCATACCAAACTGCCCTAAGGGAAGCAGGGAAGGCAGTAAGGCAGGCAAAGTCCCAAACTGAGGAAACACTAGCACAAACAGTAAAACAAGGTGACAAGACTTTCTATAGATACATTAGTGAAAGGTGAAAGTCCAGAGGGGTACTACTAAGCTTAATGGAGAAAGGGAGCATGTGAGAGGAGGACCCTGTAAAGGCATCTATCCTAAATAGATACTTTTGCTCAGTATTTACTGAAGAGAAGGTAGGGCAGGGCCACAGCTCACACATCATGGACACAGGGGGAGGGAGGTGAGCACTACTCCTTCACAAAGAAAGGGTCCTACAAGAGCTTGCTAAGCTCAGGGTGGATAAGGCAATGGGACCTGATGGCATATATCCCAGGGTACTTAAGGAGCTAAAGGTGGAACTAGCAGAGCCATTAGCAGAACTGTTTAGTGAGTCTCTGAGCACAGGAGAGGTCCCAGAAGACTGTAGAAGGGCTCATGTGATCCCGCTCCACAAGAGTGGTAGCAGGGAGGAGGCGGGAAACTACAGACCAGTCAGTCTTACCTCAGTAGTGGGCAAGATTATGGAGGCACTCCTTAACTCATTCAGGCCTACAGACGTCTGTAGGCGGTGTCTGAAAGCATAGCCACTCAGGACAATAACGCCTGTAGACGTACTCAACTAACTTTCACTCAGGCCTAGAAACGTCTGAGGAAGTCAGCAGTTTTTACCTAACTATTAAACAAATAAAATTGCTTAGAGTTGAATACATAGCACCGTTAGAAAGGTAATTTTGCTCTGAACAGTTTTGCTGCAGATACTTTGTGTCTATCATGTATACTTTAGGAGTTATTCATATTTGTTTGAGATATGGTGTGCATGGCTAACATTTGTCTCTCAAGCCTCACCTAAGCACCTTGAATAAATCTGGAAAAAAAACAGTTGTTTGGTATTTCAGCTACTATAAAATAAAAACTAAATGGATTACAATTGATTGCATAGCACCGTTAGAAAGGTAATTTTGCTCTGAACAATTTTGCTGCAGATACTTTGTCTCTATCATGTATACTTTAGGAGTTATTCATATTTGTTTAAGATATGGTGTGCTTGGCTAACATTTGTCTCTCAAGCCTCACCTAAGCACCTTGAATAAATCTGGAAAAAAACAGTTGTTTGGTATTTCAGCTACTATAAAATAAAAACTAAATGGATTACAATTGATTGCATAGCACCATTAGAAAGGTTATGTTGTGCTGAACAATTTTGCCACTGATACTTTGTGTCTACCACATATACTTTAGGAGTTATTTGCATTTGTTTAAGGTATGGTGCATGAGCTGACATTTGTCTCTCATGTCACCTAAGCACCTTGAAAAACTTCAGAAAAAATCAGTTTGGTATTTCAGCTAGTATAAAATAAAAAGTACATTGATTACAACTGATTGCATAGCACCATTGGAAAGGTAACGTTGGCTGTACAACTCTGCCACTCATACTCTGTGTGTAGCACTTACAGTTCAAGAGGTAGTCACATGTGTTTGTGGCATACTGATTATGGCTTGATTTTGCTTAGAAAGGCCCAGGATGCAGTGCTGAGAGTATACAGGGCACAAGTGGTAGAAGTCCCAAAGAACTCTTGAGGTGTGAATGAGTTAAGGAAAGGATAGTGCAACATCTGGAATCCATAGGGGCACAGGATCCAAGACAGCATGGGTTTACAAAAGGAAGGTCCTGTCAAACTAATCTCATAGATTTCTTTGACTGGGTAACCAGAGTGGTGGACCAAGGGGGAGCAGTTGATGTCGCCTACCTTGACTTCAGCAAAGCTTTTGACACTGTTCCACATAGAAGATTGATAAATAAGCTGGGTAGGCTCGGGGTGGGTCAGAAGTTGGTCAACTGGGTGGTAAACTGGTTGACGGGCAGAAAACAGAGTGGTGGTAAATGGTATACAGTCAGAAGAGATGCAAGTCACAAGTGGGGTACCTCAGGATCAGTCCTGGGGCCAGTCCTCTTCAACATCTTCATTAGTGACCTAGCAGATGGACTAGAGGGTAAGGTTGTCTGTTTGCAGATGACACCAAGATCTGCAACAGAGTAGATGATCCAGATGGGGTGGGCAGAATGAGAAGAGATCTGGATAAACTAGCAAAATGGTCAGAAGAGTGGCAACTGGGATTTAATGCAAAGAAGTGCAAAACCATGCACATAGGGAAGAGAAACCCTGAAGCCACCTATAGGCTGGGAGGGGAGTTGCTAGCAGTCACAAAGGAAGAAAGAGACTTGGGCATCATCATCACTGATGACCTGAAATCATCCAAGCAGACCTCTAAAGCAGTAGGTAAGGCTAGGGGTGTTAGGGTGTATTAGTAGGGGTATCACAAGTCGTAAGAGGGAGGTAATAATCCCTCTTTACAAGACACTGGTTAGGCCCCATCTGGAGTACTGCTGCAGTATTGGAGGCCACACCTTCACAAGGACATTAACCAAATTGAGGCAGTCCAGAGAAGGGCAACCAAAATGGTGCAGGGACTGCATCAGAAGACATATGAGGACAGATTAACAGAGCTCAATATGTATACCTTGAGCAAAGGAGGAGAGAGGTGATATGATCGAGAGCATTCAAACACCTTAAGGGCATTAACAAGGTGAAAGAGTCTAACATGTTTAAATATAAGAAAAATAGCAGGACAAGAGGACACAGCATGAGATTAAAGGGGGCCGATTAAGGGGAATGTGAAATTCTTTTCACAGAAAGGGTGGTGGATGCATGGAATGGCTTACCACAAGAAGTGGTGGCTATGAATACAGTGCAGGGCTTCAAACAGGCATGGGATAGGCATAAAGGAGCAATACAAATGACTATGAATAGATATGCCACTGACAGAGCAAAGGCCGATGGCACATTTATAAGGTAGAAAAACAAATGGGCAGACTGGATGGGCCTTGCAGTCCTTATCCGTCACCAACTTCTATGTTTCATGACCAAAACTTTGCAAGCGCAGTGGTAAGAACTGGCGTGAATGTGCGCCCTAAAACAGTCATTTTGGGAATTTTTTCACCAAATTTTCAATATAGCTATTTTAAGACCTCTGCTCATGAACAGTGTCACTGTGATTTTCTTAATCTGTCCCAAACATTGACTGCGCACACCAACTGCGTCATTGTGCGATACATGCACGGAAACACATTTTGGGTGACATGTGAAAAATGACAGCTGTACTGCTCATAAGGAGGTGTGGTAAAATGGTAATGTTGAAAATCTGGAGTGCAAATATTAAAAATTCTCGAACTTACGAGCATGCGTAGGAACTGCGCAACGCACGCTCGTAAAACAGTCATTTTAGTAATTTTTCACCAAATTTTAAACTTAGTCATTTTAAGACCTCTGCTCATGAACAGTGTCACTGTGATTTTCTTAGTGTGTCCCATACATTGATTTTCACACCGACTGCGCCATTGTGCGCTACATGCCCGGAAACACATTTTGGGTGAGATGTGAAAAATGACAGCTGTACTGCTCATAAGGAGGTGTGGTAAAATGGCAATGTTGAAAATCTAGAGTGAAAATATTGAAAAATTCGTGAACTTCATGAGCGCAGTGAGGAACTGCGCAATGCTAACGCAATATAAAACAGTCATTTTTAGAGAATTTTTTCACCAAATTTTCAACATAGACTTTTTGAGAGCCCACCTTATGAACAGTGGCAGTGTCGTTTCGTTAATCAGTCCCGGAAGGTGACCGTGAAATCACCCTTCGGGCCCGATTAATGACATGACTGTGCAAGAATTCATGAGGAGGGGTCCCAAGAACCCCATGTTGAAAATTTGGGTCCAAAATTCCCAAAAATGCCTGAGATATGCAACAAAGTTGAAAAAAACCCTATCTATCCCATTATACAGCTTACCGGCATTTCCTCAGTTCGCGGTCGGCTTTGAAGAGTGCAGACGTGTTCCCAGTCTACTCAAGATCGTCGCGCCGAGCTCCAGAGGTAAGTATGGGGTGAGGGGGGTGGGAGGCAGGGTGCACAGTGGGTGGGTGCGGGTTGTGGAGGGGCAGGAGAAGCGCCGAGGACAGTTTTGTATTTACAGGTTTTTGTTTTTTTTAATAAGACTACGAGGGGCGTTTGCCACGCTGGGGTGGGCTCCCAAGCGTGGCAGCTGGAAAACTGTTGGGGGGGACTGGAGCCTGACGGGGACTGGGCACCCCCATCGCCATAACATCAATTTGCCACGCTGGGGTGGGCTCCCAGCGTGGCACCTGGATCTTTGGGGACGCATGCAGCCGGCGGGGATTGGAAGCACCCACTGGCCGATATTAACATTTTGCCACGCTGGGGTGGGCTCCCAGCGTGGCACCTGGATGCTTTTTGGGGCGAGCCGACGGGGATTGGGCACCCTCGCCGGCCATACAGTGGGGGGAGCTGCATGGAGCATGCGTGTGCGTGGCGGCGTGTAGTGTGTGTGGAGGGGGAGCTCTGCTCACTGAAGTGGAGCCTCCCTTCAACTGTATGCCACTGCATTTTCAATTGCTGTCACAGACAGCTGCAGCAGTGATTGGGGAACTGGGGCTGCGCCTGCAAACACACTGACTGCATTGGAGGACGGGTGCCACACCTCTGAAAACTCGGATGATGGCACTATGTTTCTTGCACATGCGAGCAAGCAACATAAAAAGGTGGATGAATACAAAACCACCTACAGAAGCAATTCTGCAGAAGTAAGGGCTTCCCTGTCCACCAAACCCTATGGAAGGGGAGGCAGAGGCAGATCATTTCACAGCCAGCATTTTTTTTTTTTTTTTTTTATCAGGCCATGGCTACACCTCCGTATCAGCAGTACCCACAGCAGGGTACTTCAGGGACAAGGGCATAAGGGGTTCCAGGAGGGGCTCCCAGTCCCAGGCCCAGCCTCTAACAAAGCAGACACCCTGACGTGTCTTCCCAGGCCACCTCCCCACTACCTGTAGGAGGCAGGCTGACTCACTTTCTCCAGTCTTTAAAAAAAAAAAAAAAAAGGGGGTGGGGGTTAGTGAGTCAGGGATTGTCTCTGAGTTTCAAATTCCTTCCAGCATTAAAAACAAAAGTTTTCAAAGCATCTACAAATGTAGAGCGAAAACTCCTGGAAAAAGAGGTTCAAAACCTGTTACCGTCAAAGACAGTGGAGCCTGTCCTGGTACAGCAAAAGACAGTGGCGGCCTATCTTAGACTTCAGGGTACTAAGCAGGCATTTGACAAAGCCAAAGTTCAAGATGGTGACTTTGGCACTGATTCTACCAACGCTTCAAAAAGGGAACTGGTTGGCATCATTGGGCCTAAAAGACGCCTATTTCCACATCCCTATAGGGGAGTCTCACAGAAAATACCTCGGGTTCAGACTCCCATCAGGTCACTACCAGTTTCCAACGCTGCCTTTCGGTCTCACTTCAGTTCCAAGAGTTCACAAAGTGCTTGGCAGTGGCTGTGGGACACCTCTGAACACTAGGTGTCACAGTTTTCCCATACCTAGTCGACTTGCTGGTGGTTGGAAAATCACCCCAGCAAGTGAGAGACAATCTGCAGCTTACCCAGGGGCTCCTGGAGTCTCTAGTGTTCCTGATAAATCTAAAAAAGTCTATCCTTCAGCCTGCTCAGCTGCAGTTCATGGGAGCAGAGCTAAATACCCTGCAAGGCAGGGCCTACCTGCCTCTGGACAGGTCAAGATGTATTTCACTGATAGCAGGCTCATTCAGCCTGAATAAACTAAGAACTGCAAGACAGTTTCTTCAGGTACTGGGCCACATGGCAGCTGCCACTGGCACAGTCCTGGAATCCAGGTTCCACATGGAGGGCCATTCAATTTCACCTCAGGGCACACTGGTGTCAGAGAAAGGATCCTCTCTATCAAAACTAATTCCAGTAACAAAAAACACTGTTACAATGGTGGAAAGAGGAAACCAGTCTAAGGGAAGGGGTTCTTTTTCAACAAGAGTCCCCATCAGTTGTTCTGACAGTAGATACATCTCAACTAGGGTTGGGCGCTCACCTGGGGGTTCACAAGACCCAATGCACATGATCAAGTGCAGAGTCACTTCTGCACATAAATCTGCTGTAGCTAAAGAGCAGTGTTACTGGCACTAAAGGCTTTCACGCAACTAGTGCAGGGAAAGGTGGCTCAGGTCAGAACAGACAATACCACCACAATGTACTACATAAACAAGCAGATAAGGACCAGGTCAAGCACTCCCTGCACAGAAGTCGTGAAAATATGGAGTCTAGCATGCTCCATGGGGGTTTCCCTGCAAGCTATTCATCTGCCAGGCAAGGACAATACCTTGGCAGATACCCTGGATCAAATCAACCAGGCCCATCACGAATGGGCCTTGAACAGCCAAGTGGTGCAAGTGATCTTCAGGAGGTGAGGCACCCCAGAGGTAGACTTGTTCGCATCCCACCAGAACCACCACCTACCACAGTATTATTGCAGACCACCAGATCGAGGAACAATCCCCTTAGGATGCTCTGGCTCTGAATTGGTCAGGGAAGCACCTGTATGCTTCTCCTTCCTTCCTTCCTTCCCTCCCTCTGGTGTAGAGAGCATTGCTCAAGCTCGGGTCCCAGTCAGCATCAATGATCTTGACAGCACCAGACTGGGCCAGGCAGCCATGGTACTCTCTGCTTTTCTCCATGTCTGTGGCCAAGCCAATACACCTTCCTCGGAGGCACACTCTACTAGCCTCCAACCAGGGGAGGCTCCTGTACCCGAACCTCACGTCACTCAGGCTCAAAGCAGGGATCTTGAGAACCTAGAATAAGCAGGCTTGCATCTTTCTGAAAGTGTCTTGGACATTTTAAGGGGTTACAGGAAGCCCTCCACTAAGAAAACCTATGCCGCAAAATGGAAAAGGTTTTCTATTTGGTGTTCAACCAGATGAGTGATACCAGCACAGGCTGGTGTCCCAGCTGTGTTGGACTATTTTACCTATTTGCATTCACTGGGCTTGCAGTCAGTACCTTAAAGGTCCACCTGGCCACAGCATCTGCTTACATTTCAGTTGGACAGAATGTTTTTGTGGCCTCAGACCTATCTTTAAAAGGCTCTTTAAAGGCCTGGCCCATTTGCACCCTCACCTCACTGGGAACCGATGCCAGCATGGGACCTAACTGTGTGTATAGCTAGGCTCATGGGTCCCCCTTTTTGAGCCTATGTCTTCGCTTATTTGAAATATGTCCCATGAAAAACTGTTTTCCTTGTGGTAATGGTTTCTGCCAGAGGAATCAGTGAACCCGTCTCTCTGCATTGAACAGGACCACATTTAATTCCACAGAGACAAAATGGTCCTGGGAACAAACAGGAAGTTTCTTCCTAAAGTGTTTTCCGATTCCCATTTGAACCAAACCATTACCTTACCTGTCTTTTTCACTGAACACTCTAGTCGTGGTTAAAGGAGACTCCATAGTCTGGACGTCAAAAGAGCTCTTAGCTACTACCTGATAGCCACTAAAGCCCATAGTCAGGACAGAGAACAGCTGTTCCTGACCTATGAGGACATGGAAAAGGGTAACCCAGTATCAAAAAGGTCCATTTCTCACTGGATTGTACAGCGTATCCAGTTTTGTTACCCTAAGGTTGGAAAGGAGCCCCAACAGGGTTGAGGGCCCATTCCACAAGGGGCATATCTGCTACCATAGCAACTGCCAGGGATGTTCCCTTGGTGGACATCTGTAAAGCAGCTACCTTGAAAACAGTACACACCTTTACAAAGCATTACAATCTGTATATTCAGTCCAGAGGAGTGCCAGGTTTGGCACAGCAGTTCTGCAAAGTCTGTTTCCAAAGTAGGTTCTGTGCCCACCTCCAAAGGTACTGCTTCATAGTCTGCAAGAAGTTAGGAATACCTGAGTATTACTGGGGTTGGAAGGAAAAATTACTTACCATAGTAATCTTGTTTCTTCCCAATGATACTCAGGTATTCATAACTCCCCACCTTACCTCCCCTTCTAGAACCCATAGCCTCTGCACTCCCAAAATTACTGTGTTCTCAGGGGTATCTGTGCCACACTCTGGCTCACTGTTATGATTGTGTTCACTATTGTTCCCCCTTTTCAGTAGATTCTGACATTCTGGGGTATCATTTTTTATATGTTATGCCCTCCAGTTTGAGGCCTTTTTGGGTGTTAAGGGAGTTCCTACAATAATTATTATGATTAATATTGTTGTTATTATTATTATTACTATGATTACACTTAGTCCTCACAAGCCTGTCTTTCCAGACTTCCAGGAAATCTGAGGGGTTTAGAACTAAGGCAGTTAGTAGAAGGCAGCATTTGAAAAAGTGGCATGCGCAAAACATTCCATCATTTGCATATTTTCCATCTCTCCGGGCAGCTTTATCTTAAAGGGACACTGCAAGAAGTCCTGAATACCTGAGTATCACTGGGAAGAAACAAGATTACTATGGTAAGTACTTTTTTCCTGCAGCTGAAACAGATGAAAACATGATTTCTGAAGTGGCATTTTTTTTTTAATGATTTGTGTCTGGGGACAAGCAACCTCCTTGTTGGGGCTAGTCCCATTATATCCATGAATTCTGCTTCCTCCTCATCCTTCTCTGTTTCCTGAGGGGGGATGCTGAGGGTGTTTACCATTTGCCTAACGAAAGAAGGAAAAAATGACTTATCCTCTGTAGGCCTTGGAGGGGAGCCAATTTCCTGCTCAGGTGAACCATCTGGTGCAGCAGGTTCACATTCCACCTCTTCTTCATAGTACATTTCTTCCTCCTCCTCCTCCTAAGGCAGGTAGGCTGGAGCCTGGATCTTGGGAGGGGAGGGGAGGTGGCATATTCATACAATTTCCCATGACCTGAAAGGGCTGGAGAAAATGGCCACATTTTTGCCATGTCCTCCTTAAGGGAATCTTTCTTGGATCCACAGCAGACTCCCACTCCTTTCCTTTTTCAGGAGGAGTGGCAAGGATGTTCTTTTCTTTTAGTTTTTTCATGGCAGACACTGTTTCCAGTGCCTGCTATGAGGTGCTCTTATTTTGTATGAGGGCCACCACTGGACTCTGGGTTCCCCCTTTTGGAGACCCTGGTATCCATCATCTTTAGCCAATGGCTGAGCAGCGTTACCTTTTTTCTCTGTTCCCTCTGTTGCATGCTGTCCACCATCATTAGGAACTCCCTCAGGGCCTTTATTATGTTTTGGCGACATAAAATGCTTCTCTTTTTAAAGCCATTTTCTTTTGGATTTTGGGGGCAAAACTTTATACAGAGCTCACAACTGGTAAAATCATGATCTGGAAACAGGCACCTTAGGCAAAGTTTGTGGCAGTCAGCCTTTGCCAGGAGCTGGACACAATTTATGCAATTTTTGAAGCCTGTTGGTCCAGTTTTCTTTTTCTTAGGTCTATTAGTCATGCCAAACACTGAAGATCCAGAATGACAGTCTTGGTTCCCAAAAAGGAAAAAAGATAGGTACTTCCCTTAGAACCCCAGAATAGCCAAATTGGTCCTGACAGGAAATCATTTAAATTTTGGTTCCTTGTACCAGGAACCACTTAATGTGAAAGAAAGAAAATGCAAGAAAAACAATATAGGACAGTTTTCTAGGTAGCGTTAAAAAAAAAAAAAGAAAAACAGTTTGACTGGCCCAATTCCCTCTCAGTGGGACCCGTGACTGAAGAAATGAACCGCTATGGAACAACCACAGCTAAAACAAGTCTTTTACACATTATGCAGAATTAACATAATAATACTAAATTCCCTTAGGCTGGAATCGGGTAATGTTGTGGCTTTTTCCAGTTCCTGGGAATCGATTAGGAACCAGAAAACCTGCAATTAAGTAAAGAAAATATGAAAACCAAACACTATCTAACGCAGAGCAAATGAAAACTTCCTAAACAGTTTAACCCCTAAAAAAAAAAAAACAAAAAAAAAACAAAGTTAGATGAAAATGACTGTCTGGACACCGGAGCTGACTTCGGGCAACTGCTTCTTCAGGTGGAGAAACTAATCTGGTGTTAGGGGCTAGAGTGGCGCGTGACCACAGTGCAGTGTTTGAACCTTGATTCTAAGTTCCACAATAAGCACAAGGTTCTATCTCCGGGGCCTCACTCTCTGCCAGGAAGATTATGCTTTGTGTAAAGCATCAATGAGAGCACCTAGAGTTAGAACCAGAAAAAATGTTATGTAAAAATATTTGTTTAGCAAGTGCATCATTAAAAACATTTGAGTAGCAGCAGGAAAAATATGTGTTACGTTTGCACGTAACCTTGTGTAAAGCAGCTGTACAACCAAGTTTGTCTAAAGATACTAAGAAGTTCCATAATACTAACCTTAAAAATACTGTTCAAATCATCAAATGAATTCAGGACTAGTAAACACAGATTGGAGGACCATAAATGTAGTCCCCCATTCATAAAAAGGGAGACAAACGTAACATTCAGAACTACCAACCAATCTCACTGCAGTTACCAGTAAAATTCTAGAATCAATAATTAAAGACCTAATCACAAACCATACGTTAGTACACAATTATTTTGATAAAGAACAGCATGGCTTTACAAAGGCACAATCATGTACCACTAACTTGGTCTGTTTTTATGAAAAAAGTGACACAATCCCTTGACAACAACACTCGTCAATATAATTCTCCTGTGAGGTATTTGACACTGTACCATACTGGACAGTGATTGGAAAGATGGTTAATACATCAATCCAGCCACATATTATTAACTGACTAAATAACTGGCTGAGAGGTAGAACCCAACAAGTCGCAGTTAATGGGTATCTATCAAATGTGAGTATGGTCATCAGTGGCGTTCCACAAGATTCAGTTCTTGGCCTCATCATATTCCAACTCTTTATAGGAAACATGAAGAAAAAAATTATCATAGTAATATTGTTTCTTCTAAGGGAATCTTTACTGTATTCTGACATATGCAAATAGCCTTCACCATTGAACTGCCCTGGGGAATTTAGAGTTAAAGAACCCATACAAATAGTGGAATTGATAGGCTTGAGCTCAGTTTTCAAACTACTGTCCCTGGTGCATTCTATGCAACCGTCAGATTCTTACGAAGCATGCATAAAATAACTCACTATGCTATCCTAAAATTAACTATAATAAACACACCCACCCAATAACATTCCCCCCATAAGAGGGCACCTAAAAGACTCGAGTCATAGATGCCCAAAGACAACCAGCTCAAACAAATTTCAAAACAACGTAACAGCTGGAGTGCAGGCCCCCCAGGTTCTGACAGGGGAGGTAGGGTGGGAGCTCAGAATGCAGTAAGATTCCCTTGGAAGAAACAAGATCGCTATGGTACGTAATTTTTTCTTCTAACCCCAGGAAATCTTACTGTACTCTGACATATGCAGACTACCAAGCAGTACCTTTGGAGATGGGCATAGAACCTATTTAGGAAACAGGCTCTGCAATAATGCTGTGCCAAACCAGGCATCACTTCTAGTCTGGGTGTCCAGGGTATAATGCCTGGTGAAAGTGTGCACAGTTTTCCAGGTAGCTGCTTTGCAGATTTCTAGCAAAGGAATGTCTCTGGCAGCTGCTATAAAAGCAGCTATGCCCCTAGTGGAATGGGTCCTGAGGCCCACAGGGGGTTCCTTGCCCAGTCTGCTGTAGCAAAACTGAATACAGGCAACAATCCAGCGTGCAAAGGTCCTCCTTGAAGTCATTTGCTCCTTCCCCACTTCCTCCACAGATCAGGAACAACTGAATAGTGTCCTGTCTATGGCCCTTTTTCTGGTCCAAATAGTAGCTAATAGCCCTCTTAACATCCAGGCTATGCAGTCTACGTTTCCCTGAATTGGAATGATCAGTGAAAAAGACAGGCGGGGTAATGGACTAGTTGAGGTGAAAATCAGATTTTTGGGAGAAACTTCCTGTTGATTCTGAGCATCACTTTGTCCCTATGGACTGAGATGCAATTAGGTTTTATAGACAAAGCTTGAAGCTCACTTATTCTCCTTGCAGAAGTGACTGCCACCAAAAACACTGTTTTCCAAGTCACATATCTGATATCAAAAGGTGGCTGCATTAGCTGTGCAATGCAGATATTCAGGTCCAAAGCAAGGACTGGTTCCCTATGAAGGGGAGGTGGAACAAACCAGTGAAACATTTTCTAAAAATCTGGTTGGAAGCTAAGGAAGGTCCCTTCCCAGGTGAGAGACAGACTGAAATAGCCGCCAGGTGCACCTTAAGAGAAGATGGCTTGAGGCCAAGGGAATGTATATGGGTTAAATATTCCAACAAGACTGGTATTCCAGCCTGCTGTTGATCCATGTCCTGTGGGAGGGTTTAAACAGGCACTGAAAACCTTTTTATTAAGTCATGCTTTTGGTGGCACCGAGTAACTTGGATCCTCTGTTATTCTATTATGCTTACTGTTTTATTATGACTGTTCTTATCTTTTTGTAAAGTGACTTGATGGCCCGAAAGACGCTTTTGCGAAATAAAATTTATTATTATTATTATTTTGCTGACACCAAATGGTAAACCTTTTCCATTTGGAAGTGTAAGTCTTCCTAGTAGAGGGCTTCCTAGAAACCCTAAGGACTTCCAGGACCTTCTCTGAGAGATGCCAGTCAGCAAACTCTAGGTCCTCAAGAGCCAGGCCATGAGCCTGAGGGACTTGAGGCTGGGATAGAGGATTCTCCCTTGGGAGGATGTCAGCAGGTTGTGCCTCTTGGGGAGGCAAATCGGCTTGGAGATTGACAGTGACAGGAGCATCGAGTACCAGGGCTGCCTGGCCCAGTCTGGAGCTATGAGGATCATTGTTGCTAGCTGGGACCTGAGCTTGTTCAGCACCCTGAACAGCAGGGGAAATGGAGGGAAGGCGTACAGGAGCATCCCCGTCCAGTCCAGCAAAAGTGCATCCAATGGCACTGTGTCCACTGCAGGGGGCCTGCAGCAGAACTGTGGCAGTTGGTGGTTATCCATGGCTGTAAGAAGATCTATCTCTGGAGTGCTCCATCTCCTGAACACAGACTGTAGCCCCTGTCTGTTCAGAGACCACTCGTGGTGGTTCTGGTTGATCCTGCTTAGGGCATCTGCCAGGATGTTGTCCTTCCCTGGTAGATGGATTGCTGAGAGTGAAACTCGAGTGACTAAGCCAGGCTCCAGATTTTCGTGGCCTCTGTTCATAGAACAGTGGACCCTGTACCCCCTTGTTTGTTTATGTAGTACATGGTAGTCATATTGTCTGTCCTGACTTGGACCACCTTGTTCTGAACCAGAGAAGCGAAGGATTTGAGAGTCGGGAAGACTGCCCTGAGCTTCAACAGATTTATATGCATGAATGACTCCTGATGGAGCTATGTGCCGTGTGCAGTGTGTTCCCCTAGGTGGGTACCCCATCCTAGGAGGGAGGCATTGGTGGACAACACTACTGTTGGAGACTGCTACAAAAATGGCACCTTCCCTGAGGTTGTCCCTTTCCTACCACCACAGCAGTGCCTGGATAAGGGTCTCTATAACTGGTACCAGCTTTGACAGGGAGTCTTTTCTTTGAGTACATTAAGACCTGAGATGAAACTGGATATCCCTCATTTGGAACCTTGCTCCTAGCCCTGTTGCTGTACGCTGCCATGTGGCCTAACAGCTGCAAGAAATGTCCTGCTGGTCTGCGAGTGTGCAACTGGAAGGACTTTGCCAGTTGTACCAGGCTGTCCCGCCGTCCCTCAGGAAGGAATACTTTTCCACTTAGGGTGTCCAACTCTGCTCCTATGAATTCAAGGAGCTAGACTGGCTGCAATACTGACTTTTTCAGATTCATGAGGAACCCCCGAGACTGCAGGGTATCCTGTGTGAGGAATAGGGAGCCCCTTACCTGTTGCGGGGACTGCCCCACGATTAGCCAGTCATCCAGGTAAGGGAACACTGTAACCCCTAGCCTTCTCAAGTGCGCCACCGCTACAGCCAAGCACTTTATGAACACCCTTGGTGTGGAGGTCAGACCGAAAAGCAGGGCTCTGAACTGATAGTGGCCTGATGGCAATCTGAACCTGAGATACTTTCTGTGGGATTGCCTGATGGGGATGTGGAAGTAAGGTCCTTAAGGTCAAGGGACACCAACCAGTCCCCTGCCTGAGACAGGGTATAATCATTGCCAGAGTTATCATTCTGAACTTGGGCTTTGTCAGGTACTTGCCTAAGTGTCTGAGATCCAGTATAGGTCTCCATTCCCTGTTTTTTTGTTTTTTTTTTTAGGTTAGGAAATACCTTGAGTACAGACCCCTTCCCCTCTGACGGGGGGGGGGTTGGGTACAGGTTCTACTGCTTTGTATAGCAGTAAGCTGGCTACCTATGATTCCAGTAAGGCTTTTTCTACTGGGGCTGCAGGTTTGAATAGTCTTGCCCTCAACTTTGGTACAGCCTTGAAACTGAGAGCAAGACCCTGGCTTATTACCTCCAAGACCCACTTGCCTGTGGTGATGGCTTGCCACACTTGGAAGGTAATAATAAGCCAGCCTGCCCCCTGACTGGAACTAGTGAGGTAGCCTGGGCAAACACGTCAGGGGGTCTGTTTTGTAGGTGTCCTGGGCTGGGAAGTGGAGCCACCATGACTAGGACCCCACCTGCCCTGCCCCTGAAGTGCCCATATTGTTGCTGGTAAGCAGGGAAAGCTTGGGCTTAACAGAAAGATCTAGTATAGACCCTACCTCTACCCCCCCCGCCTTGCTGCTTTTGGGGTGTAGAGGCCTTCTCTTTAGCAGAAGCACTCTTATAGGATGCCTTGTACTCATCCATCTTTTTCATGTAAGCCTCTGTTTGCTCCCTAAACAAGGAGAGCTGCTCACAAGAGAACTCCAAAGCCTTTGTCTGGGTGTCCTGGGAGAGGTTAGTGGTTCTTAGCCATGCAAACTTCCTCAGTGACACTGAAGTTGCCATTTGCCTGGCAGCATTATCATTGGAATCCACTGCCATGTGAAACTGGTACTTGAATGCCTCAATGCCAAACTAGCAGTCTCCGTCAGGTCTGCTGCCAGCGGAGGGGAAGCCTTACTGACTGGTTGAAGAACCAAGTTCCAGAGGTGCTTCTGGTACCTAGCCACATAGCCATATAAGAGGCCTAACAGACAGAGAAGCACCCAGGTATGCCTTCTTGGCTATGGAATCCATTTTTCTGGAACCCTTCTCAGGATGGTGTGATGACAAGGGTATGCCTGCTTTGTCACAAGCAGCTGCTTGCACTACCTCTTCATGGCTTGGGTGACCAAACAGGAACTGAGACCCATTTTTAGCCAATAAATATTTCTTATCCAACTTCTTATCCACAGGGGGAATCGAAGTAGGAGTCTGCAAGATTTTTAATACCTTTCTCTTCAAAGACTTGCGGATGGAGATCAGTAGCCTTTTGGTTGCTGGAACATCCATCATTTCCATATAATCTGTTTCCTCCTCTTCCTCTTCTTCAGTGGTTTCCTGAGTGGGGAGGTCCACGGTTTCTGCCACTTGCTTCATAAAATTAAAGTGGGAGGAAAAATCCTCTAGGTGGCGAGGAGGGAAATCGAACCCTTGCTGGTCAGGGGATACATCAGGTTCAATAGGTACCTCCAAATATTTCTCCTCTTCCTCCTCCTCTTACTCATCATTCTCATAATAATGGTCTGGCTGCAGAGAACCGGTGGCAGCTGAAGTACCCAGTGTTTTAACTGGGGGCTGATGAGGAACCTGCTGTTGAACCGGAGTTGCAGGAGCAGTTTGCAACAATTGAATAATGCGGATCATGTTAGCGATCTGCTCAGCGGTTGGAACGGATACCTCCTTCGGTTGCGGTTTCGCCACTGTGTGTTTTTCTTTCCTCGGTTTCTCTGAACCGACGGCCCGCTCAGAGGTCGGTTCAGCGGTATGTTTAGTACCCGCAGTACCAGTGGAGGAAGTTTCATCCTTGTCAGAGGGCCTTCCCTCCGGTTCCTTTGGTTTCTCCTTGGGAGAAGGAACCAACTGTCCAGCTGTGTCAGCAGCCTTTTTGGACATCTTCTCTTTCAGTCGGTTCAAACGCCTATCAAGTGCTGACTGAGGAAAATTCTTGCAAATTTCACACTCTGCTTGTAAGTGGTCAAACCCTAAGCAGAATACACACATAAGGTGAGGATCGGCCTTAGCAAACATTTCATCACACTCCGTGCAGTGTTGGATACCAGTAGAGCCGGTTCTCTTTTTAGGTATCTGTGACATACCAGAAAAAATCCTTAAATAAGCGATTCTTGAGTAACTCCCCACAGAGAAAAAAACAGATGGTTAGGCCTAAGAGTTATTTAATTTTGGTTCTGATTTTGTGGTCGGTTTAGCAACCGTAAAAATAATCGAGAGAAACCTCGGTAAATTACAAGAGGAGAACCGCAACAGAAACACCTTAATAAGAATAAGCCCTTTACCTCAAGAAAAATAGAAAATCCTTTGGTTTCCCTTCGGTTGTGAAAACCAACGAGGAACCGAAAAAACTTACTGGATTAACCTAAACCAAACTAATTTCTCCTGAAAAAAACAAGGACAGTACTTTGAAAATAAATAAAAACAAAACAGTAACTTGAAAACTGATAAAAAATAAACTTCTTCAAGACGCTGAAGGAGAGCTCTCCGAGGCGTCTTTACTAGGCAGGCAGAGTAAGAAATCTGACGGTTGCATAGAATGCACCGGGGAGAATAGTTTGAAAACCGAGCTCGAGCCTATCGACATTCCACTATTTGCATAGGTTCTTTAAATCTAAATTCTCTGGGGCAGATCAATGGTGAAGGCTAACTGCACAAGTCAGAATACAGTAAGATTTCCTGGGGTTAGAATACTATGGTTATCAACTTATAAACATGTTGATGACACAGTGCTAGGTGATCCATGTGGCAACCTTGACCAGATACAAAGCATCCAAGATTATTTAAATAGCATTTTCATCTGGGCTTTTAAATGGTGGATGCAATTTAACAGCCAGAAATGTAGCCTCATTCATCTAGGGAGAAAGAATAAAAAACTTGAATACATATTACGCAATACTGAATTAAATTTAGAATTTATTAATAGGGCAAAAACCTATTTTCAAAGATAACCCAGTCAAAGCTACAAACAAGATAACACAAGACAATAAGTAAGGAATAAGACACAATGAGGTGTGGTTTATGGGCTGATAAGAGTACATTCCAGATGCATAATGAGGAAGAGGCGCTTGCGTTGAGTGCCTTTAGCACCTGGGAAAGAACAGTTACATACTTACTGTAACAGTAGATCTTCAAGAGAAATCTCTTTCATCAGGCCACACCTATGAAACTTATAGCCGCGAGGCTCTAGGACTACACGGAAATGTTTGCAAGCAGTCCACTAGGGGCCTCCCATGGCAACGTCCTACATACCCTATCCCATATAAACGCAGGTGGCCCCTTCCCTCCTCAGTTCCCTGCTGAAGATCAAGCTCAGAGGACCTCTCCTTAGGGAACAAAGAGAGAATGCATGGTTCTGCAAACAAGGGAGGTAGAAAACCCAGCATGAAAACATCAGTTAAACCTTCATAGAGAAGGAGACAGCATGTACAGTGCAGTAGATCCTAGGACCTCTCTTGAGGGAACCAGGGAGAACGGACAGCTCTGCCGAACATGTGAGGCAGAAAAACCTGCATGAAGTCATCTGATAAACCTTCTTGGAGAAGGAGACAGCATGTACAACGTGATAGATCCCTAGGACCTCTCTTGAGGAAACCAGGGAGAATGGATGGCTCTGCCGAACAAGTGAGGCAGAAAAACCAACAGGAATACATCTGATAAACCTTTACAGAGAACGGGACAGCATTTTCAACACTGTAGATCTCTAAGGGGATGGAGGGTGGGTCGGCATGGCTAGATGAAAGAGATACCCTCGAAGACAGAACAGATTCTCTCGAAGATCTACTGTTATGGTAAGCACATCTTCTTCGAGGATCTCTCTTTCATCAGGCCACACTTATGGAACGAGTACCAAGCAGTACTGACCATTAACAGTCTGCGTGACTGGAGGCTACAGGCCTATGAAAGGAGGCCTTGAAGAACTGCCAGGCCAAAGCCAACCCTTTTTCAGAATGCAACATCCAGACTGTAATGTTTAGTGAAAGTGTGGACAGTACTTCAGTTGGTATCTGCACACATCCCTGCAACAGATACGTGTTGAAAACATGCAACAGAGGTGGCCATTCCTCTCGGGGAATGATCACGAACAACAACAACAGGAAGTTACTGTAGGGGACACTGAATTCGCACTCCGTTTTATTCGCACTATCAGCTGTCAAAACATTTTCGCGACACCGAGAATTAGCGCACGTGCCTTAGCACAGCATTAGCCTAATCTACATGTAGCCTCCTCTTAAAAAGTGAAAAGAATTAGCCTTCAGCTTGCTCGTACCGTCATTAATTACTTAGATACTGGTTGCGTTCTTACTTCAATAGCGATGTCTCTGCTGTCCTGGTTGAAGGTTAAGCCTGGGAACCCAGAAAGTCCAGCGAAGCGGAGTTACCCGCTTGATGTTTCAGAAATTGACCCCGACAGCTTAGCGCAGACATCTGGTGTTGCTACCCCAGTTGCTTCAGCAGTAGCCCAGGAACTATCATGTGCCCCCCGCCTGCCAAGAAGAGACGTCCGGAGTCCTATCAACAGTATACTCCTGAGGTACGGTTCGAACATGGCAGGTATGCGGCTGATAACAGTGTGATGGCCACTATGCATCTATATAAAGGCAAAACAAAAAATACCATAAATGAGAGCACAATTAGGAATTTTAAAAAAAGGCTACACAGAACGCCTAAAAACAACACCAAACCCAGCACACCTTATTGCAGAATTGCCCAAGAAGCCCAGAGGCAGACCGATGTTGCTGAGTAATGTAACTGAACAGTTACAGAAAACTGTTTGTACTCTGCGCTTAGAGGGTGCAGTTGTAAATGCACCAGTGGTTCCAGCCATCGCACAGGGAATCGTTAAAGCAAGTTCCCCCCAACTGCTGAAAGATAACGGTGGTACAATTGAATTGACAAGGAAATGGGCTTGGAAGTTTCTGAATCGGAGGGGGTACAGCAAGAGAAAAGGCACCAAAACTGCTAGAAAGACCCCATCCGATTTCCACAACCTGAAGGCTTCCTTTTTACGCAGAATTGCGACATGTGTGGCACAAGAGCTCATCCCCCCTGAACTTATAATAACCATCGATGAAACTGGTGTCAACATGACACCAGTGTCCGAGTGGACCATGGCAGCCACTGGTTCTCGTCAAGTTTCGGTAGCTGGGCTAGGGGACAAGCAGCAGATATCGCTGTTACTGGGGTGCACACTATCAGGTCATTTTCTCCACCCCCCCCCCCCAGGAGATATACAAGGGGAAGACGAATGCTTGCCACCCTTCCCTTAAATATCCACCTAGCTGATCCATTACACACTCTGTCAACCACTGGGCCAATGAGTTTACGACCATACAGTACACAGAGGATGTCACTGTTCCATACTTCTCCTCCATCAAAAACAAACTCGATTTGCCAAGTGAGCAGAAAGCTTTGCTGCTCATGGATTTGTACAGAGCTCACACTACAGCTTCTGTGTTAAATCGTTTACAGGATGTTGGCATCATACCTGTATTCATACCTGCCTCCTGTACTGATCTATTGCGGCCATTTGATATCAGCGTTAAACTGCTCAAAGACAGCCTGCATCATTGCTTTACGAACTGGTATGTAGGGCTTGTAGCAGACTCTGTTGCCAAAGGGAGTCAGGAGTTTAAGATCGACTTCAAACAACAGTACATTAAAGAAAGGCATGCAACCTGGTTAGAGCAGAGTTTTGTTGAATTGTGTGGATGGAGGGAGGACTGTATCAGAGGATTTGAGGAGGCAGGCATTCTAGATGCCCATACCAACTGTTTACTGTGGGAAAGTACTGTATTCATATTGTGGTCATGCATCATACCTGTATGCATTAACATTGTCCACCTTTTTTTTTAGGACGAACGGATGTCATCGAGCGAGATGGGAGCTGCTTCAGGAGTACCTGCAGTATCGGGGGCAAGCATGACATCAGACGCCAACAGGGAAGACCACGCAGTCGGGAATGCGGAAGACACTGGGAACGCCGAACATTCTGACAAGTCGGATGATTGAAAGGAGTAAAAGGATACTGTCATTTCTTTTTTGAGTGGCTTTTGTGTTTTTTTTGTGGATTTGGCACAAATAAATTGTTTTGGGCACTGCAACAAATCTCGGCGACTTTTTTTTTAAGCCAGACATACACTCGACCCCCAGCTACTCGCTCCTTGATTGTAATCTGAAAAGCTAAGGTAATCACAAAGTTTACAAAAAAATTACTAAGAGACACTTAAACTCTGAAATTACTGTATGTGAACTCCTAAATGGTAGAAAGCAAATGTAACAGTATACAACAGTGTTGAAACCTGTCTCATAATATTCACCGGCCCTTTATTTTCGCTAATGAAGATGAACAGCGAATATAGCGAAAATAAAGGGACAGAGAATGTTATGTTCTCTACAGTATTCACCATACCACTTGTAACCAAAACTAATACAGCTGACCAGCCATCTGGATAGGCACTGTTCGGAAATAAAAGTACTCTGTTTACCAAGGGTGGCTGAAACAACAGCTGCGAGTACTCTTTGGAGTCAGTCGTACAGTGCATAGAATACCCAAGTATTTTATATATTAACAGTAAAAACCCATGGGATTACGCAAAGACACACAGTCTTTGTGCAAAATGCAAATAAGAAGGCTCATGTGAGCTTGAAACTGTGACAATCTTCAAGTAGAAGAATTGGCTATAAAAAGGAACTCTCTTCAAGGAAGGAGGCAGAAGCTTCTAGTCACAGCTGGCTCAAGAGGAGCCAAAGTAAGTTTCTCCAATTTAAGCCCCAAGCTAGGACTGGGTTACAAATAGGAGGCTTTAATATAAAAGGCCTCTCCAAAATGTACAGGTCCCTATCAGCCGGGCAAACGTATGACTCTCGAAAGGCACATGGGAAGTTGGAACAACAGCCAAGTGCACTTTAGGAGGCGTATACTGTAGGTCTGCCTCTGACAAGGGCAGCAGATTGTACAGACTTTGGTTTACTGTACAAGAAAATTAATCTAAATGGTGAGAAGCGGTCCATAAGGAAAATCACTGCAATGTCGTAGAAAAAAAAGTGGTTCTGGTGGAAGTCTTTCTGGCTGTCTCCCACACATCAACCACCTGTAAGGAAACTCCAAGTCTATCCATGGCTACATTCTCAAGAGCCATGCAGGACTGTGACCTAACTTGTGGTCCCGATGGACCATAACATGTTACTCTCAAGAGTGAATAAAACCCCAGCAGTTTTTGTAATATGTGGGAATGCAAAAAAACTGATTCAATCTTGTTTGGCCCCACCTGCTGCACAGGTCTTCTACTATGAGTATCAGCAGTGTCCAGCCATGCATACGGGACTGTGACCTGCTTAGGTGGTCTGGTGAGACATGTTATGCCTTCTAGAATGTTGACTGTTTACGGTTCTAGATTGTGATCCAGAAACCAACTACAGAAGCTCATTGATGAAGGGAAGGATGAATGCCCCCTTACTTGTTGCTATTACCCATCTGTATTCACAGAGGGCCTGAGGACATCTGTAGTCAGAATCTGAGGAGATCACCCCCCTTACCAGATTACTAGTCTCTTTGTCACTGGAGCACCCTGCGGGCAGAAAAGAACAGGAGAACACTCTGTTCTAATGCGGCGATATGTTGTCCCCTAGGCTTTTAAGGTTCACTGAAGAATCCATATATAGATTGCCTGGCCTTGGGTATCTGGACAGTGGCTACTATTAAAACACCTACAGACCTTAGGAATATGTTAGCTATGACATACCGGTTGGTATGGACCATCTAGGCCGTGTCATCAGACGGTCAGCCCCCTCCCGGTATAGGAAGGCTGGGTCTTGGGTAATGTCCCAGGCTACCTCTACATATCGCAGATACTGGAAGGGGTCGAGTAGACCTCGGGCATACTGACTGTACACTCTAGACGATGGAACACATATCTGGTCCATACCAAAAGCTGCACCCTGGAGTGAGCTTGTAGAAGAGTTGTCCAGGTAAGAGAAGACTTAAAGGTCACCCCTGCAAAGAGCTGTTACCAGCACTGCTAAGCATTTAGTGAAAACCCATGGTGGACATAATAAGCCAATGGGAATATCTTGGACTGACAATGTTCTCCCTTGAACAAGAATTCTGATATGAAGGCATACCTCCTACTTATCCAGGGAAGCAAGCCAATCCCCGACCTGTAGCCGTGGGAACTGGGCTCACAGGGGAACCATTTCAGACTTTCTGTACTCGATAAGAAAAGTCAGCGTTCTGGGATCTGGAGTAGGCTTCAGATCTTTTGTCCATTTTAGGACTAGGAGGTGCCACAAAACAGAACCCTATGTGTCTTTGTTCCCAGGAACCAGGGTCTATAAACCTTTGTAATAAGGTGTCAAATTTCTCCTAGAAACATTGAGAGATGTTCTGGAAGGTTATGAGAAAAATTTAGCAGATGGTCTGGAGATAGTTCAAATATATCCAGAGCATATCCCCGTGCTGTTATGGCTAAGGGCCCACACATCTGGTACCCTCTCCTGGATTGGTGGGGGGGACCTCCGACAACCACTCTTGCGGCAATGGTGCTGTAGTCAGCAACAGTTACTCAGGTAGCATTTGTTACTGCGGCTGCTGTTCTTCCTTCCGTGCTTAGGGACTTATGGGCTGGACACCTGGGTGGTTCATGGGGTAGGCAGGTAGGTCTCCTGCTGCTCTACCTTAAGGATATTGTCTGGCAGAGAAACAGCAGTGAGCAAGCTGGACAAACCGACACCCCTCTGTCTGCTCCTCAAATAGATATGACAGAGGGAGGAAGAGATGTCCAGACTCTGCCTGAGGTCTACAGGCTAAGAGGATGTCCATTAACTTCAGCCCCTCCAACTTTATACCCTTTGTAAGAGGAGGGCATGGAAAATGGACTTTTGCATGTCATTAGCAAAGCCAGCCACCTTAAAACTGGCACGTCTCCTGAGATATGAGCCAGAGACAGTTGCCCTGGCAGCATCTGAGGTGTCACAGGATTTACGTATGAGTGTTTGCCTATGTCTGCTGCAGCTGTGGGATCCTTTAGGAGCTCTTGCGTAGGCACAGCTGCCAGGGGGAGCCTGATCAACTGCATCAGCTGTCCACAGGATATGTTGGCCTGTGGTTTACAATCCCATGGCCAAGATACATCGGAGGCAAATGTTATTTTGCCATGGACCTCTAGCTCCCTATGTTCAATATTATGCTTCATGCTTTGGCAGCTCTTATGACCACAAGGATGGCTGCCCAAGACCTTTAACTTGCCCTCCTAAGTGTGGCAGGAATCCCATTAGGCCTATGGCAAACAGTTATAGAGGCATCCGCCCAGGTAGACAGGGTGGAAGGGATAAGGAGGAAGGGAGGCCAAACCTTTGAAATGGCCCGTTCCTGTAAAGCAAGCCCCCTAGCAGCCTGTCAACTGCTGCATTATGAATATTAAAGATGGGACCTGGGTATGATATACTGGGTCTTCTCTCCCTATGAGCACAGTGGTCCAGAGGGGCTTTGCCACAGTCATCCCCCTGGATTTCATCCTGTATGATAAAGACAGGATGGTTCTCCTGGGCGTCCTCGACGTGGCTGGCAGAGGGCAAAGGAGTGAGCCTGTAAGGTCGTCAACACAAGGTTTTGGTTTAGATGCCTTGTCAACAGAATCCTTGTTACAGGAGGAGGAGAAGGAGGAGGAGGAGGAGGTAAGAGGTGTCCTAGCATCTCCATACCGGACTAGAGTACAACCTTGACATCAGCGCTTGTGTAGTCGATGGGGGAGGCAGATGCGCCACCGTCGATGCCGGATATATGTAGATGTTGATGAGGGAGGCAGAGGTGCCATCATCAATATTGGATATCTGTAGATGTCAACGGGAGAGGCACCACCGTCAATGTTAGATATCTGTAGATGTCAACGGGGGAGGCAGAAGCACCACCATTGATGTGAAAGACTTGGTATGAAACTGTGTCGATGGGGAAGGCAGAGGCGCTGTTGTTGCCGAGAAGCCAGCATGACTGTAGGTCAACGGGAGAGGCATAGGCACTACTGTCATCAAGGTGATGTTATCAGCTGGAGCAAAGAAGTCGATGGGGGAGGCAAAGGCACCACCATCGATGCTGATGTAGAGGTTGAGTATCTGGTAGAGGCTGCCCCCTGGATCCCGACCTCAGTGTCCAGCCTGGTGGGCAGGGTGGGGGAGATGTATCACCACCGAAGTGTTGACATCTGGAGAGAGGGTCATCCCTGAGAGTTCCCTGCCTTGATCCCGGGGCTTGTGCTCGATACTCCCATTATCTGCAGAGGTGGACAACCTAGTTATAGTGGAAAAAGCTGCCACCAGTCTCGAAGAGTTATTTCCTCTTCCAATCGCAGGAGCATGTCACCGGTTCCTTTCACGACATGCAGGTTGCAGAAAATATAGTAAAAGTAATTATATCACCAGGAGAAAGGAAAACAGTGGCAAAAGCAGCGACATTTCCACAGCAGTCTGACAAACATTAATCAATGGCGGGAGAAGAACTGAGGAGGGAAGGGGCCACCTGCATTTATATAGGGAGAAGTGACATAGGACGTCGCCATGGGTGGCTCCTAGTGGACTGCTTCCAAAAGTTTTTGTGTGTGTGGCATGATGAAAGAGATATTATCGAAGAAGATGTGTCCTTACCAGCCCATAAACCACACCTCAGAGTGTCTTATTCCACTTGTAAAATGGGTCCCCAAGTCTTACAAATAAAAAAACATTAAAAGATTCACAAATCCAAATAAAAAGTGGCAAATACTAAAAAAAATCTTAGTAGAAAAGTAGTCCTTCTTGTTTAACGAAAAAGGCAGTAAAGGGCATTAATGTGTGTCTGCCTCCCCTCACACTCCCCCATACAGAGATAAAGACCCTCAAGAATGTATTTTTTATTTAATAAGCTTTTCCCTTTGTTCTGATGGTTTGTGGTAGCGAGCATGTCCCTGACCAGCCACTATACCAAGTGCTTTACTCCAAGCAGTTTTGTAAGCGACTGGCTGTCAGCTTACAGCATTATACAATATTTTTTTTTTAATACTGTTTCAAAGAGCTGATGGAGGCACAGGTGTTGGCTTTGATTTATAAGCCGTTTCTTGCCAGCTCACGTGACAGCACTTGGTGACTTGCGGGTGGCTATCTGTGAAGGGAAGATAACTGCCGGCTCTTTTTGAGCTGAAGGCAGCAGAGATCAGTTTTTATTATAAGTTGGTTCAACTATTCTGAAACCACTTTCAGAAGAAAGGAAGAATTAGTCCGAAGAGCCACCCAGTCTCTGTGGAAAATTAAATAAGGCTCTTTGCAAACGAGGGCCTGAAGCACTGAAATTCTTCAAGCTGAGGTAATAACGACTAAAAAGAGTGCTTCCAGGACAAATAGCGCATATCTCAACTTGCTGCCGGTTCAAATGGGGGCAAATTAAGTTTCTCCAAAATAAAATGCAAGTCCCAGGGGAAACCCGGACTACGGACTGGAGGTTTTAAGTGGAGGATCCCTTTGAGGAAGGTTTTTGAGACCTCCAACTGCGCGAGGGTTTTGCCATCTACCAGAAGGTGGTAGGCGGAAACCGCTAAAAGATGGACCTTCAGGGAAGAGTAACTGAGGCCCGAATCAGACAAGTGCAAGAGGTACTCAAGGACCTGGGGCGCCGAGCATGAGAAGAGGTCCAGGCCCTTGGCCATGGCCCAAATGGTGACTCTCTTCCACGTCATGCGTAGATCTAGTGGATGTTTTTCTGGCCTCCACTAGGACCTGGGTGACTGGCGTGGAGACTCCAAAACACGAGCCCGCTACGTTCAAAGGTACCATGCATGCAAGTGGAGAGACCTGAGGCTCGGATGCACCAGGCTGCCCTGCTCCTGAGACAGAAGGTCGTGAAGGAGAGGAAGAGATACTAGGGGCTCCGCTGCCAGCTGCTGTAGCAGGGGGAACCACATCTGCCGAGGCCAGAGGGGATGTATGAGAATCATGTGAGCGCCCTCTGCTTGCAGCTTCAGCAGAAGCTTTTGTAGAATTGGAGAGTGAGGGAAAGCATACAGAAACCTCCCTGTTCAACAAAGAGACAGCGCGTCTCACCAAAAAACTCCACGCCCGGGAACGAGCGAGCAAAATTTGGGTAGTTTTGCATTGGATGGGGAGGCAAAGTGGTCTATTTCTGGGTGACCCCACTGATCGAAGAGATCTTCCAGTACCTCCTGCTTTAGTTCCCACTCGTGTGCCCACGCAACGGTGTGGCTGAGACTGTCCACTAGGACACTGTGAACTCCCGGGACATGTACTGCTGTCAAGAGACAGGCCATGCTGGACCACCCAGTACCACACCTGTATCGCCTCCCTGCAGAGGGGGTATGATCGGGTGCCTCCCTGTTTGTTTATGTACCAGACCGTGGCAGTGTTGTCGGTCTGGATAAGGAATGTTCCCACTTGCAAGAGGGGCTGAAATGCCTGGAGAGTGCACAACACTGCTCTCATCTCTTGGTTGTTTGTGTGCAAGTGTTCCTCTTGTGGAGACCATCTCCCTTGAGTTCAATGGTCTCCCAGGTGGGCTCCCCGACTTTGACCCGAGGTGTCGCTTGTGAGGGTCATGTAAGGAGACGGGGAATGAAAAGGGGCCCCCAAGGAGAGATTGGACAGCTCCTGCCACCAGAGAAGATCCCTCTTCATACTGCTGGAGACCAGGACCCTGTGGTCCATGTCATCCGAGTGTTGGTCCCACTGGACTCTGAGGGTCACTGGGTCACCCTCATATGCAGTTTGACCAACAGAACTGTGGGGATGGCAGCCGCGATTAGACCCAACAGGTGCAGGATAGAGTGTGTTGTGGTCCGAGAGTTGGACACAGACAAAGCCTGTTGAATCAAGAGTATCCATCCTGTGTAGAGGAAAGAAGGCCCTGCAATGGACCGTATCCAGCACTGCTCCAATGAACTGGAGGCGCTGAGAGGGTGAGAACTGAGACCTGGGATAGTTCACAGTGATTCCAAGCTGGGTAAAGAGGTCCAGGGTGGTGGAGAGTGCCTCCATCAGACTGTCCTGAGACAAGGCCAACAACAGCCAGTCATCCAGGTATGGGAACACGTAAATCCCCTTGTGGCACAGGGCCGCAGCCACCACCGCCAGACACTTGGTAAAAACTCAGGGTGCCGAAGAGAGGCCAAAAGGAAGGACCTTGACTTGATAGTGGTTCTCCTGAAAGGCGAACTGGAGGAAATGGCAGTGGGCCTGGAGAATAGGGACGTGTAGGTAAGCATCCTGCATGTCCAGCGAGCACAGCCATTGATTCTGTTGAAGCAGGGGTAAGAGTCCCTGGAGGGTAAGCATGTGGAACCCCCTGTATTCCACAAAGAGGTTGAGTAGGCTGAGGTCCAGAATGGGCCTCAGCTCACCCGTCTTTTTGGGTACCAGGAAGAAATGGTAGGAATACCTCCTTCCTGTCTGCCTGAGAGGAACCGGCTCTATGGCTGATTTGTCTAATACAGCCTGGATTTCCTGCTCAATAAGTAGCAGATGACGGGCGGGTAGTGAGACCTGCTCGGAGGATTGTCCAGAGGTCTGTCCAGGAACTCGATTGAGTGACCTCTTGCGATGAGCTGAAGGACCCAGGCATCAGCTGTTATCACCTCCTACCCATCCAGGTGGAGGGCTAACCTTCCTCCCACCGGCTCCTCTGAGAAGACGGGAGGAGGTGGAGGGGGTCCCCTCGAGTCAGGAGGCGGAAGTAAGGGCCACTTTACTGCCTCCAGCAGCCTTCTGGGCTTTTGCCTGAGGGGTCTGGATGCTAGAACCAGTGGCACGGCGCTTATCCTGGTGTCTGTTCTGGTTCTGTCTGTTTCATCTCTTTTGTGGGCGACGAAAAGGCTGCTTGGGTTTTTGACCTGAGCAATATATGGAGCGGACGTCCCACAGAGATTTGCTGCTCTCCTGTAGCTCTGTTATAATATCTTTTGTGTCATCGCCAAACAGGACGGAACCCCTGAAAGGGGCATCCAATAGAGTGGTTTGTACATCTTGCGCCAGTCCCACAAGACGGAGCTATGCCAGACGTCTCAGGCAAACTCCCGAAGCGATGCAAGGGCCACCAAGTCCTCAGAGATATAGGTGGCGCACAATGCATGGTGGCAAGAAGACTTGTTAAGTCTCACCTTGTCCAAGCTTGTTCTTCCGTTGTTCATCTGGGATAGACTGAAGCTCTTTCTCTAAGTCAGTCAGAGCCGACTTCTATAAAGAGATCATGTGGGCCACATAATTAAGAGACCAGATAGCGCAGGTGGAGGAAGTATAGACCTTGCAGCCATACTGGTCCATCTGCTTGGACTCTTTGACCAGAGGTGAGGCGCTCAGATGCTTTGGCTGAGCCAACCTATCGTGGGCTGTTGTGATAACTACTGAGTCAGCTTTATGTTGACTCATAACATAGAAACATAGAAACATAGAAGTTGACGGCAGATAAGGACCGCAAGGCCCATCCAGTCTGCCCATTTCTTTTTCTACCTTATAAATGTGCCATCGGCATTTGCTCTGTCAGCGACCTATCTATTCGTAGTCATTTGTATTGCTCCCTTATGCCTATCCCATGCCTGTTTGAAGCCCTGCACTGTATTCATAGCCACCACTTCTTGTGGTAAGCCATTCCATGCATCTACCACCCTTTCTGTGAAAAAGAATTTCCTCACATTCCCCCTTAATCGGCCTCCCTCTAAGGTGGCTTGCCCCTTCCAGGGGATGACAGGTCTCCCTGTCAGTCTTTTTATAAACTGCAGGAACTGAGGATGGTTGTTGCCATATTGTGGATGTTAGGTCCTCATGCGCCCCCATCCAAGGTGGGATGGGTATGGGGGCCGCACTGGTTAAATCCAGGTGCTCTGCTAGCCTCTTCCTTTTTGGATCCATCTCCTGGGATGCCCAACCGCAAGCCTGCTTGTTGGATATAAGGAGTTCCGCAAATGACGGGTCCTCCAGCGGAGATCTGGAAGACTCCTTAGGTTGTGATTCCATTGGAGAATGAGGCTCTGAGTGATCTTCAGAGTCGGAGTCACTGTCCGAGTCTGAAGACTCTGGTCTGCTGGGTAAAGAAATGTCTGAAACCTCCTCTGTCACCCTGATGTACGAGAGGGCCCCAGCTGGGTGCCTGCCAGAGTCCCTGTCCGACGACCGATGGTCAACCAGGAATGGGCTCCTGGGAATTACCCTATGAGTCAGGGTAGAAACCACAACCGGATGGGGGTGCCCCAGCTCCTGAAGGAACTGCAATTTAGCATCCTTCCACCAGGCTGGAAACTGACCCATGTGGTTATGGCTAAGGAGGAGGAGGAGGCGGTGGAGGCTAGTAGTCTGGGAGCCCCGAGGGAGAATACTGGGGTAACCAGGAGCCTGGTACCAATATGGCAGTGATGATGGTATCCCTGGTACATATGGCCCGGCGTCGGGTACCCAGGCGTCGGAGCATGCGACAGGTAACCCGGCGATTGCCCACCTGGCGCCGGATAGCCCAGCAACAGCCCCCCCTGGTACAAGGTAATAGGGGAACTGTGGCAGCAGGTAGCCAGGGTTCGAGCCTGTAGGGCCGGATGATGGAGGGGCTGAAGGCTCAGAAGGTGGCAGGGCCGAGGGACCGCTGGAAGTATGAAGGTCCGTCGGCAAGTCTGGGGTCCCGGTTGGAATCCCTGAAGGGCCAGGAGGGGGCTCTGGCATCAGGAGCGAGAAATCCAGAGGCCATTCCTGAGTCTGGAGGAATGTAGGTGGGAGACTGGCCTGGCATCGGGGGTCTACGAGGACCTGACGTGTGATCTGAGACCGACGAGGGGTAGAGGAATAGAGGCCCCCGTCGATGGGTCCACTGGAGAAGCAGGAGGCTTGGACAAAATACCCAATGTAGGGGAAGGGATCCCCTGGCCAGAAGTGCTCGTGCCCCGGAGGTTAAGGGAAAATGAGGGATCGGGCTGAGTCAGTGAATCCCAGGAGGGAGAACCCTCGCAGGACAAGGAGGTGCCTGGAAGCTGGCTCTGCGCGACATTGGGTATTAAGAGACAGGCCCGATGGGAGAGCTTCGCCGAGCAGTCGTCGGACAGGCCGGTGACCGATTGATTGGCCTCAACCGAGTGGACGTCGGAGGAGCCAGCGTCTGACTTATCAGTCGAAGTCGGGCGGACAGCAGAGGAGCTGGAGTCCAGCTTACCGACTGAGGCCATGCACCCAGCGGCAGAGCCGGAGGGTGACTGATCGGCCTAAGAGCAACTGACAGGCCCCAAAGAAGAATCCTCCTGGGAGGAACACCCCTGTTGCCCACTGACCAATGCAGGAGGGGAGTTCAGTGACCTACCCCCTGGAGAGGACAGAGACCAAGGAGAAGGAGTACTCATCGAGATGGACGCCCCACCTGAAGTAGCGTCAGCTGCCTGGCGATGCTGGGTAGAAGGGGACCGGTCCCGGGCTTCTTCTTCTTCTTTTGCTCTGAGGTGGGTGAGGATGAACCCTCCCGCAGCTCCTGAAGCTCCTTTTCCATCTATGCAAGGCATTTTTTCAAAAGGTGAGCATCAAAGGCTTTCTGGCACCTGACGCGTAGCCTGGCTGAAGGACTGGCAGATGTCGCAGTCGTCAACCCAGTATTTTGGGCCTAAGCAGAGGATGCAGTGGGAGTGTTCATCCCCGTGTGGAATCTGAGCGCCGCACTGTGAGCACTTTTTCTTATGTTTACTCAAAGACATTCATTAACTTTTGTGAAAAGAACAAGAAATACTTGGAAAATGGTGGTCGACTGTAGCAGAGTTTACCATGAGGTCCGACGTATACAGGTCAATGGTGGGAAAGAACCGGAGGGCGGGCGTGGAGACTGCCTCTATATATTGTCACATTGACGTCCCGTCATGTGACGCCGGGGCGGTCCCCTGGCATGTATTGCTAGCCAGAAGTTTGCCGTGTGGTCCTGACGCTAGGGGGCGCAGTCCCATCTGTAAAGACCTACTGCATTAACCCTCTCGAAGTAAGATCTCCCAGATCTCATTCCCCAGCTGTAGCGCTAAGTCTCTCCCCTTCCATCCAGTACTCTGTCTTGGGGTTCTTTTTCCCTAGGTGGATTACCTTGCACTTTCTAGCACTGAATTTTAACTGCCAGATCTTTGACCACCCCTCTAGCTTTTGTAGGTCTCTGTATTTCCCTTATTCCCTTGTCACTGTTTACTCTCCCACATAGTTTTGATTCATCTGTGAAGAGACACAACCTGCCCTGGATTCCTTCTTCAATGTCACTAATGAACGTGTTGAAAAGGACTGGACCCAGGCCCGATCCCTGTTAAACCCTGATCATAACCTCTCTCTCTCTCTCTCTCTCCCCCCGCTGCTTTACCTCACTGACCACCACCCTCTGCTGTCTCCCCTCTAGCCAGTTACCCACCCAGTTCACTATGGGTTTAGCTGCACCCAGGTCTTCTATCTTCTTGAACAATCGTTTGTGAGGTACTGAGTTAAAAGCCTCGCTGAAGTCAAAGTAGAGCAGATCCACAGCGTGGCCCTCGTCTAATTTTTTTGTCACCCAGACAAAGAAAACTATCAGGTTAGTCTGACAAGATCTTCCTGCCACAAAACCATGCTGTTTACTATCCTGGAGCCTGTTGCTTTCCAGGTAGTCTATGAGGTCCTCTTTGATCAGTGACTCCATCAGCTTCCCTACTATAGAGATTAAACTGACAGGCCTGTAGTTCCCTTGTTGCTCCTTAACCCCCCCCCCCCATGAAGCGGTGCAACATCTACCACCTTCCAATCCCTTGGAACTTCCAAGTGAGCTACTGAACAGACATACCAGTGGTTTAGTCAGCTCCGCTGCTAATTCCCTGAGTATCCTCGGATGTATCCCATCTGGTCCTGGGGCCTTATCTATCTTAAGAGCAGCCAGCCCTTTCAGAATCCTTTCACTAGTAAACAATGGCTGTCTCACTTCTGAGATTCCCTTAGTGGCTTTGATGCCACTCTCTGGCATGAACTCGCTGTCCTCCTTAGTGAAAGCTGAGCAAAAGTAGTCATTTAGGATGGTGGCCTTTTGCCCATCCTCCTCTATCATCCTACCCCCCCAACTAGCCTTATGATTCCCTCACCTTTTGTTCTGTTTTCATTAATATATCTGAAAAACTGTTTTGTTCCATTCCTGACCCCTCCACGATATGCAGTTGTGTCTGCCTTGGCCTCCCTAATGGCCCTTTTTGCCCCTCTATTTTTCTGTAGATAATCCTCCCATTCTACCTCCCCTGCTTTTTCGTGTATTTATAGAAGGTCTTCTTTTTGGCCCTTACTGCTTCCCTGACCCTTGATGAGAACCACAGTGGTCTCCTAAACCTGTTTTTTTTTGTTACTGTTTTTATGCATACTTTAGATGCCTTGAGGATGGCCCCCTTAATTACCACCATCTCTCCTCCACCCCACCTATGTCCTCCACCCTACTAACATATTCCTGACCAGTTCCCTCATCCTATCGAAGTCAGGGACTTCAGTTTTCGATTGTGGCTTGCCAGCCCTGAGGGCCAATTCAAACCAAACAGAGTTATGGTTGCTGTTCCCCAGCAGCTCCCCTACTCCCACCACCCTCACCATTTGGGCTGGTGAGCACCACCTCAAGGAATGTGGTCTGCCTGGTGGGTTCCTTAACTAGCTGCACCAGTAGACAGTCTTGGAAGGCATCCAGCAAGGCCTGACTCCTGACGCTCTTGGCCACTGGCACCTCCCAATCGATATTTGGCAGGTTCAGGTCTCCTAACACCACTACTTCCCCCTTTGCTACACCTCTTTCAAGTTCTTCTATGAGTTCTCTGTCCCTTTCATCCCCTTGCCCTGGAGGACTACACATCACCCGAAAGAGTACTTTCCTGCCTGAGGCTGCTGTGTGTTGCACTCACACTGACTCAACCTTACCACTGCAGCCCCTAATGCACCCATCTTCTACTACCTCGATGCCTTCCTTGACAAAAAGGGCAACTCGTCCCACTCTACCAGTTCCTCTATCCCTCCTGAACAATGGATACCCAAAGATTGTCTTCTCCCAGTCATTATTATTTGTAGCCCACGTTTCCATGATGGCCGCAAGGTCCATCTCACTGTCTGCTATCAAAGCCTGGAACTCGCCGAGTTTGTTACCTAGGCTCCTGGCATTAAGGCATACCCCTTCCATCTGACCTTTGCTCTTACTTTGCTACTGAACAGCCCGACAGAAGCCTGCTCAGACTCTAGAAGCAAAGTCCAGGCTGTAGTGCTTGCTGAAAGTATGGATGGTACTCCAGGTAGCAGTGCAAATGTCTGTGGCTGACACACTTGAAATAGGCCACAGGAGTAGCCATGCCCCTTGTGGAGTGGGCTTTCGCCGCCCCTGGCAATGCCTTGCCATGCTTGTTGTAACAGAACACAATACAATGGTCAGTGCAGCGGTACCGCTACCGCTCGTGACACTGGCAAACCAGGTTCGGGAAGGAGCCTGGGTTGTCAGAGGGCCGGCTATTGTGGAGGAGACTTGAGCATCCAAGGGACTGCTCGTCTCCTCCAGAGGGTGGGGGCACTGACTCGGTGCTTGCCTGGCCTCTGGTGGCAGCCAGAGTTACAGCAAGCCTGAGTCAGACCCCAGGGCGGGGGCGTGACTGGCGCCAACTTCACCTTGGCATCCTAACACTGTCATGCCTCGGGGGTGAGATACGGAAAAAGCTCAGACAGGCACAACTCCAACAAGAGGGTCCGAGATTAGCGCTTCACCACGGTGCCAAGAAGGACCCCAGCGAGATATGAAAGTCACGAGGTAGGCGGGCTAATCGTCCCGCCTGGTTGGGGGACTTCAAGGCTCCGTGGGGTCCTCCAGGGAACTGTGTCCGGTGGGGAGTCGGGTGACAGTGCCAAGATGAGGGGGCATGAACAGAAATTACAAAATAAAAAAGAACACAATACAATGCAATGGGCCAACCATTTGGACAGACATGGTTTGGAAACCTGAATGCCCTCACTTCCTGAGGCAAAAGAAACAAAAAGCCGTTTTGTTTTTCTGCAGTCCTTAGTACAGAACAGATAATATTTCACAATTCTGAACACATCTATAGTATGGAGCAGTGCTTCCCTTGGATTGGCACTCTCCGGAAAATAAACAGGCAGGTGGATAGATTGGTTCAGGGTAAACTTGGACACCACCCAAAGGAGAAACTTAGGATTCGTGCACAAAGATACCCTGTCTTTGTGAAAAATCAAATAAGGCTCCTCACACCAGAGAGCTTGACATTCGGAAATCCTTTGAGCAAAAGTAACAGCAACCAAAAATAACACTTTCCAAGAAAGAAAGTGTAGTTCACAAGTCATGGCTGGCTCAAATGGAAACAGGGTCAATTTGTCCAAAACAAAATTTAAATCCACAGCTGGGACAGGGGAACAGATTGGAGGTTTCAGGTGCAGGTTGCCACTTGGGAAAGTACGGGACACATCTAACAGCCACAGTCCAACTGCTCATGGGCTCATGAAAGGCAGAAATAGCCGAAAGGTGCACCTTGTGGGAGGAGTACCAGAGGCCTGAGTCTGACAAGGAGATGAGGCAGTCCAGAATCTGTTTCATTGGACAGGTAAAAGGGTCCAGATGACGTCTGGCAGCCCAGGTGACAAACCTCTTCCACCTCATGGCATATGTGGCTTTAGTGGAGGGCTTCCGAGCTGCCATGAGGACACCTGTTACCTTCTGAGATGCTCCAAAATGGGCGATGGCACTGTCTTCAGGAGGCAGGGATGCAGACAAAGGGACCTGAGGTTCGGATGGACCAGGGTCCCCTGAGCCTGCGTCAGCAGATCCGTGCAAAGAGGCACAGGCACCGGCCGTTCATCCGCTAACTGCAGCAGTAATGGAAACCATACCTGCTGTGGCCAGTAGGGTGCGACCAGGATCATGCTGGCCCCTTCCATCTGTAGCCTGATTAGCACCCTCTGAATCAGAGGGAATGTAGGGAAGGCATAAAGGAACCTCCTGCTCCAGGAGAGGGACAATGCGTCTCACCAGAAAACTCTAGGCCCCTGATCTAGTGAGCAGAAACTGTGCAGTTTTGCACTGAGTGGTGACGCAAAAAGGTCCAACTCTGGACGACCCCATCTGTCGAACAGGTCTTCTACGATGAACGAGAGAAGTTCCCATTCATGCATTATGGACAAAGTACAGCTGAGGTTGTCCGCCAGGGTGTTCAGCATACCTGGGACATGGACAGCCGAGAGATCCAGGCTGTGGTCCAGTGCCCAGTATCAGACTCTCATGACCTCCCTGCACAGGGGGTATGAATGTGTTATAACTGAGTAATAAAATTAACTTTCTCAGGTTCTTGTTGAAACTGCACAAAAGTGAAGAAACAACAGACAAGTGGTGTCCAGCACATGAAGTGATTTATTTCTGGTATATAAAGCTGGCTTACAGCCAAATCACAGTGATAAACACCGGGGAGAACACCTTCAATCTTTCTTATCTATAGGCAGCAACAAGTTTCTTCTTCTCAGAGAAAAAGGTGCAATGCAAAGGATCTTATACTCCTGATAACAACCATAGCAACTACCAAAAATATATATAAAAGTCTCATCATTGGATAGTGGCAAATAACCTAACTTCTTACTAGCTTGGGAAAGCATGCTGAGTTTGGATGGCAGCGGCCTCGTTGGGTGTTTTTACTGGAAGCTAGGTTACGGAGGTAGACCTGAAAAGCACGCTCTGTCTTGGTGAGGATGTCAGCGAAGGTATCAGTCTATGGGTAGACATTGAGTTCAACTTTCTCCCGGAGAGCCGGAGTCATGTTCCAGATGTACAAATCCTTGTACTCAATTTGTTTTTTGTCAGCGGCTTCACCCACTAGGCCTTTGCCGGACTCGTAGGTGAGCCACAACCGTTGATGGTAAGCCGCTGGGCTTTCCTTCACATTTTTCTTGACCTTATAGGCCAAACACACTCCAATGATACCTGGGGAGTTGGCAGCAAGGAGTGCCTGTGCGATATCATTGTAGTCGAGCGTCTACGCAATGCACATAGCCTCTCTGTTTGCCCAGAGGGTAGGCTCGATGGTTTGTCTCACGATTTGGACCTTGTACTCCGGTTGGAGAGAAAGCTTCTCACAGAGGGATAGCACCTTCTCCAAATGACAGCTGAGGTAGTCAGTTGGGCCCATCTGTCCGATGCCTTGGGCAATTTGCTGAACAGAAATGAGCGACCTGTAGGGGGCCGGAAGTGGGTGAGCGGGGAGCAGTGTTTAGTTCCCCACGACCCAAAGCACCACGAAGGGCAGCTTCCACTGCCACATCAGTGACTGCTTTGAATGCATTTTCTTGGGTTATGGCATTTTCGAACATGTGTCCGATCTGCTCCTGCACTGAGGAGCTTTCCTCAGGGGTTGATAGTCAAGACGTCCTGTACAATGCCTCACACTTCCGCACCGTCTTCCCTGGAAAGGGAAGCCAGCAGAAGCGGGCTCCTACTTGGAGGTGGTTGGTCTCCCGTATCATGGGGGCCGCCGTGTTTGTTACGCAGCAGTGCGTAGAGAAGGCGTGCTAACGGGACACGAGGGCGGGCTATAATGGCTGCCATCTTGGGAATAGCTGGTAAAGGCCACAGCCCTCTGGGGCGGGGTCTTGGATGTGACGAGGCGTCCTATATCCTCGTAATCAGAGTCATCATCACCTGATGAGGTGATGTCAATGGGTGTGTACTGAAAACCATTCATGGCTTTTACATGGCCAGTGAGGATATCTCGCTGATGGCGCATTCTCGCCATCTTGTCTCTACATTTCTTGTGACAAACTTTAACAGTGCCCTGCTCAATACCTTTCTCAACCTCACGCTGCAATACTCTGTACGCGGTGCCCAATTCAGTGTTTTCTCTAAGCTCTTTGTCTAGCTCATGCATCAATCTCACATTATCTTCCTTCAATTCAACATTATCGTATCACTGAAAATGTCATTCAAATAAGAGCTGTTTCTTATCACATTTTAACCTTTCATTGTCGTCCCTTAACATACACAATTCACACTCAGAGTCTTAAGCAGTGCAGTGCAACAGACTTATTATGATCACGGAGTGACTGTGTCTCCTCCGCGAGTTTCTGTTCCATTTCAGTAACTCCAATGCCTGCAAGCCCATCTCTTTTTTAAGAAATGCGTTTTGCAGCTCAAGGGAGGCACATCGTGCTAGTAAACTTTCGATGGCCATATGTAAAGCCGCGTCCAAGAGACCTTTGGTGTGGTATTTCTTGGCTTTTTGCTTCAACTCTAGATATTGATCAGAGATCGTAAGTAGAGGGTCTTCTGATGACTTCGCATCCGGTGCAAAATCAGTGGAACCTCCATGGGAGGTAAGATAGTTTGAGACGTCGAGTCTCAATTTTGTGCACAGTTCAGGCATAACAAACAAAGGGGTAAACTGACAAATAAAGAAAGCAGTTGAAAGACAGGTATAAAATCCTTGGCGCCGACACCCAATGGCTTTCCGGTCCCCCGTCGGCAAACGGTGGTGCCAAGGCGATACACTGCTACTCATAAAGGGAGTGTACCATTGATTCGGTGTAGGTCTCCCACGCCAGAAACCGAGACGGAACAAGTCCATAAAGGAACAACCACAGTAAGTTTCAGTAGGTCCAAGTGGGCAAAAATGCACCACACTACTCTACATTCAGTTCAAAGAACTCGAATGGAATCCTTACTTTGTACATTCCAACCTTCACATGGTCACCAAATGTAACTGGGTAATAAAATTACCTTTCTCAGGTTCTTGTTGAAACTGCACAAAAGTGAAGAAACAACAGACAAGTGGTGTCCAGCACATAAAGTGATTTATTTCTGGTATATAAAGCAAGCTTACAACCAAATCACAGTGATAAACACCGGGGAGAACACCTCCAATCTTTCTTACCTATAGGCAGCAACAAGTCTCTTCTTCTCAGAGAAAAAGGTGCAATGCGAAGGGTTTTATACCCCTAATAATTACCATAGCAACTACCAAAATGATATATAAAAGTCTCATCATTGGATAGTGGCAAATAACCTATTTACTAGCCTGGGAAAGCATGCAGAGTTAGCAGAAAGACAAGATAACTAAACAAAGGACCTGTATTCATGAAGACCACTTGTGGTTACATACATAATTGCATAGGTAATTGCTGTTCTGCACTAGAACTGAAGATGGCAATATTGTCTAACTAATGATTATACAATGGTATAAACAGAGGTGTCTCCCAAGTGGTACAATTAGAATGATGGCAAATGCATTATGATTCTCAGTAGAAATACAGTAGCTCAGATCCTGACACTTATGCTTATACAATAAGTGCCTGTGCCCTAGGTATTACTGTCTGCGAGGTAGGGGACCAATCGGGGTGCTGGTCCATGGATAACAGCATTCTCCCCTGCTTGTTGATGTAGTCAGACAACACTGAGATTGTCTGACTGGATCAACAACTCATCTGGAAGAAAGGGGTTTTGAAAGGCCTGCATGGCCTATTTGGTCAGAACAGCGCTTCCTGAACAGCACACGCAAGGAGAACGCTATAAGAAGAGCAAAACAAGGACAGCAACGGGGTAGAACAATGAACGGCAGTTACTCCTACCCCTGTAGCTGTCATGTCACAGGGAGTGACTGGAGGACATAAAGGAGAGCTGGAAAAAGCTGGTGGCTGGCAGAGCTGCTTCCATGGTGGTGAGGGAAAAGGCACAGAGCAGCTCGGCCAGCAAAGCTCTGGAGACTAGCGTTGTGGTCCCGGTCTCCAATTTATTTCTGTGAGACAGGTGTCCCCAATTTTTTACAAGTCATGTCTCACAATCCCCCCACCCCTAACTGAGTTTCACATTTCCCTTGAAATCCAACTCCCCCTCAGAGTTGATTGTTTTACTACCGGGGGGTACTAGGGGAGGGCTTGGATCTGTGGTAGTGGTCCTCGGTGTGTGTGTGTGTATATGGACCGCTACCTTGTGGATGTGTGTTTTTTGGTGGACGCTGTTGTTGCAGGCGTCGATGTTGCTGTGCTGTTCTGGGCAGCACTGTTGTTGCATTTGCTGTTTAAACCGAGTGCCCTGTATGGCATACAGGACCGCCCACATCTCGAGGATGCTGATATGTAGGGATGTCTCGATCTGGGACCATGTCCCCAGCCTGAAATGGACCCAGATGTGCACCCCAACCTAAGCTGGAGGCATCCGTAGTGAGTATCTGCTGGGGAGAGGAAATCAGGAATGGGACGCTTCATAACAGGTTCTACAGGTCCATCCTTCACTGGAGCACCTTGCAGACTGGAGAGGAGACCAGTATCAGCTGCTCCAGGTCATCCGTGCATTGGTCCTACTGCACCCGAAAGGTCCACTGGAGCACCAGTATGTGCATTCTGGCCAAGGGGACTGTGGTGATGGTCACAGCCATAAGACCAAATATCCTCAAGTACACCCTCGTAGAAACATAATGGCTCCAGGCCACTTCCTGAGCCTGGGAAATGAGGCACAAAGGCCCTGCCCTGCACCAAGTTCAGGACCGTCCCATATACCACAGCCTCTGGGATGGAATCAGTACAGACTTGGGCAGATTGACAGCGATGCCCAGGGACTGAAATAGTTGGAGGGTCCTCTCCAGGGTCCGGGGTTGCTGCTCTCTGGACAGAGCTTTGAGGAGTCAATCATTCAGACAGGGGAAGACTTACAGGCCATCTCTCCGAAGGGAAAACGCTACTGCTGCTAAGCATTTTGTAAAGTCCCGTGGCATGGAGGATATGCCAAAGGGCAATACTTTGAATTGGTAATGTTCGCCCTGAAAAAGAAGCCAGAAAAACCACCTGTGTGGAGGACAAACCAAGATATGCAGGTAGTGTTTTGCATATCTAGGAAGCACGGCCAATCGCGCTGCTTGAGTAGGAGCAGCAGGCCTGGAAGAGTGACCATGCATCATTTTTTTGTACTGATAAAGACTGAGGTCTCTGAGATCTAGAATAGGCCTCAGATCTCTGGTTCTTTTGGGGACCAAGAAGAACCTGGAATAGTCAAAGATGTCAGTAGGAGAGAGATTCTTTATCCCATATGTTGGTGAAATGTAAAAAGCTTACACCACTTTGGACCTATATTTGGTCTTTAATAGGGAGACCAGTGGGGCTGACATTTCCTTTCGATCCTGGAATTGCAATTTTTCATTACACGATTGATCCAATGGATTCGCTGGGGAAATGGAAAACCCTTTGGAATATAGGCTCCTTAATAGCCAATAAAATAATACTCCAGCATTGGAAGGATGTAGATTCTCAGGAGGAATGGTGGGAGAAAATGCTGGAGTATGCAAGACTGGACAGAGCAATATGCATCCTAGAAGATGTACTGGATGCACACAATTTAATTTGGTCTCCCTTTAGACAAAATTTGATAAATTTGGATAATTAGGTAACATACTAAATTCAGCCCTTAGGTGATATGTCTGTAATGATGCTAAAAGTCTTCATGATCTTACAAAAGACTGAAGCACCTACGTTATGAGTCACATCATCAGAAAAAAAAAATAAAGGAAGAACCTGGAATAGAATCCTCTGTTCTTCTGCTGCCTAGGCACTGGCTTGATGGCCTTTTTCCTCAGAAGGGACTGTACCTCCTCCCAAAGAACCATTACATGGGACAGAGGGTAGGTGGAGGGTATCGGAGGAGTCTCTGTGGGCTGCTCTACAAGCTTCAGAGTGTGACCCCTTTCTATAATCTGAAGAATCCAAGCATCTGAAGTTATGGTTCTCAATTAGTTAATACAGAGGAAGAACCAACCTCCGACCACCACCTCTTGGTTGGGGACCAGAAAAGAAGGGTCTGGCAAGAAGTCAGGCAGAGGCGGATCCGGCCGCTGGGGCTGAACCGTCACCGCTGGGTTACTTGGCAGCAGGGCCTGTGGAAGAGGGGGTCGGTAAGGCAGAAGAGGCCTTCTGTTTGCCCTGGGGATGGAAGCCTGCTCTGGACTTGTAGGACACCTTGTGAAAGGATAGGCACTGTCTGCTCCTGGGCTGAGTATCGTAGAGAGAATGGACAAACTTAATAGCCCTACCCAATGCCTGTAAATCGTTAATGATGTCCTGGAAATCCGGCCCGAAGAGCTTTGAGCCACTGAAGGGGGCATCCGGCACCTTCTGTTGGAATCCGCTGCAAAGCGCAAGACCCTGAGCCAGGCATGCCTAGGAAGGCAAATACCTGTGGCAGCAGTCCTGGCACCAGTATCAGAAATGTCATACAAGGCCATGAGGAGTGTTTACTAATATCCTCAGTGGCCTGCAAGGATTTGAGAACCTCCTGTTTCTGGTAACCCTCTGGGAGGGCTTGGGCAGCCAGCTTACCCATCTTCCAGATGGTGTTCTGGTACTTACTCATATGGGATAAATAACTATCAATCAGAAGTCCCAAGGAGGAGGGAGGAGGAGGCATAAATCCTCTTATCCCAAAGGTCAATCTGTCTGGAATCTCTGTCAAGGGGGAAGGAGCTAAGGTGCTTGGGCACCTTGGACCTGTCATGCGCTGCTTTGATGACCACAGAGTCAGTCTCAGGCTGGGCAGCATAATAAGGCAGGCCACGTGAGGCATGATAGAGTTTGTCCACCCTGCGCAGCATGGCAGGAACCATGTCTGAGCGGTGCCAGGCCACCGTGGTGGTATTCCTCAGAGCTGATAGAATAGGAGGAATGACAACAGGGGGAAGATTCTGGGATCTCCAAATAGTACACCAGTTCTTTCCGTGGCATCCTCTTTCTCAGTGTGGAAGCCCATAGCTGTGGACAGCCGCCTCATGACATTGAAAAGGTAGATCTTGGGGGCCTGGGAGTATGTTTAACAGACTCCTCACTGACCGAAGAAAAGTGGACCTATCTGAGGAAAGAGGTTCCTCCTCCTACTCTTCCTCAGGAAGGATGAGGTCAGGATGGTACTCCTCTTCAACGTCAACCTATTCTAACACAAGGTCTGATGAGAGAGGTGCCGATGGCACCCTACGGGGTGATCGACAGTGCTGGTGACCAAGGTCTGTATGAACCCAACTGGTGCACCAGGGCTGTAGTTATCTGGGTCAAAATAGTGTTGAGGTTGATAGCAGGAGAAGGATGCACAGACAGCAGAGGGGTCACGGGCACAGGGTGTGTTGAGTCATCCGTCGGGTCTCAAGAACCTGAGGGCCTCGACATCTGAGGGCCTGGGGAAGAGACAGGCCGTGACGGAGGTGCTGGTGTCGATGATCAGCCTCCCTGAGAAACAGGAGGAGACGCTGTCGGTATGGGCCTGGGAGAAGCAGAGGCCTGGACAGCAGAAGGTGTCCGTGCAGCCGCAGCTGACTGAGTACCCCCCGGAGGAGGAGGAGGAGGAAGAAGTTGTCTGGGATCGGGAGTGCCGTCATGGGCAGTGGTCCCGTTCGCAGTCTTTTTTGCGATCCCCCCCCACAAGGACTTGTCTCAGGTCTTTGAGGCCTGGGAGCTCTACAAACCCACTGGCAACTGGGAAGGAGGGACCCCGGAGGACCCCAGCCAAGAACTGGCTACCTGCTGCTCGATGAGGAATTTCTTCAATGCCTTTTTGCATTACCTAAGAGTTGTAAGATTGAATTTTTGGCAGAGCTCACAGTCGGAGACATCGTTGTCAGGTCCAAGACAGTACACACAGGTTATAATTGTCTGAAGAAGCAATCTTCTGTCTGCAGCAGCAGTGACGGAAGAAAGATGTGGAAGGAGTAACTCTCGACATAAATGAGGTAAAGGAATCTCTTGTTAAAAAGAGACTCTAAAAGCTAAGGTAAAAGAAAAAAACGTAAGCAAAAATGGCGCGAATTGCGACGGAGCTTCTGTGGCGACCCATGCGATCAGAGTCGACAGCAGGAAAGAACTGAGGAGGGAGTGAGGCTGCTCATGCCTTTATAGGGTTGGTGATGTCAGTGTGGGTGGCCCCAGTTGTACTGTTGGAAAATGTTCCGTGTGGTTCCTGCTTCACTGATGGTGATGTTCCTACGGTGTGACCTGATGACTGTGATACCCCCGAAGAAGATTCCTATGTTCTCAGTTCAGAGAAAACTGAACAAGGAAGTAAGAGAGGAGACCCTGCAGAGGAAGGAGCACTCTACCAGCTAGGGCAGGTGGACAACAGGTAGACAGTTGTCTACCAGCTAAGACAGGTTTTAAAAAACTTAGAAAGTCTAGGCAGGTGTGTGTCCTAAACCATCTCTCAAAGACTGTTACCTGTCCCAGCTAGCAGTGGAGGACAACCCATTCCACCTGACTGCCAAAAGGAGCCAGAGAACAATTACCCTTATCTACAGCGATATTTATGTAATCAATTACCCCTGACACAGCCATCACAACCATGACTGGTTCTAAAAACCAAATCCCAGTGGCACTGTGCCATTGCGGCACAGGGGCACATGCCCCAATTGTTCCTCTCATGCTGTCTTTTAAACATCCATGAACAAGGTCACTGTTTTGCCATGATCAGGAAAAACTGCCAGAATACCTGAAAACACAGCCCTGCACAGAAGATCAAAGGCTACACCAACACTCTGTGGAAACTGAGCAGAGTGAGTACTACTATTTCAAAGTGCATGGAATCTGGCACAGAAAAGGCCCTTAGCACTATGGAAATCTCTCCAGCCCAGCTGCAACTTCAGCAAGGGCTGGGAGAAAAGGCGACTCACCTTCACACCTGAGGGAACTGCCATGGTGATTGCTGTGGGCGAAGGAACAGTACTTTCAGTCAACTGCCATAGGGGAGGGAGCACTTGCTTTCAGCAGAGACTGGAAGAGGTGGGGCTGACTTTAGACGTCTACTTAGCAAAGCTCCCAGAAGCTGTAAGTTCATCAGGGAGCTGGGGCAGGGGCTGCAAAGTTCAACAAGCAGCGGGGGGGGGGGGGTAGTGTTGTAACATGGAAGCCCTGCTATTATGGGAGGGTTGTATCATGGGAGAGGGAGCTGCTCTATCTGGTATTCAGCTTTCTGTCCACATGTCTTGGGGGAGAATGCTTAATTCAGCAGGACAACAGCAATCTCACAAGGCAGGCAGGAATGGAAAATGCTTCAGATTCTACTGGCTGAGTGCAGATTCTAATCTCATGCCGGTGGAACGTGGAAGTCTTCTTGAGCTGTACATGGGAAGAAAAAGCTTTAAAAGCTGCTGCTAAGATCTGTGGAGAACAGAACTTTCTCAGAATCCTCTCTTCAGAGATTGTCCTGGCTTCAGTTTGCGGTTTCTTCTGTTGGAAGAATCATAACAGCTTATTTGATCCTCTTCTGCAGGTACTGGTGCACACTTCATATTTTTTTGTCACAGTCATCTATTTATAAATTGCAAAGTTTTATTACTGTGTGGTCATGACACTGGCAAACAGACTTTCCTGGTCCACAGCAGCTTGAAAATGCTTTAAAAAAATTAAAATGGTTTTCTGAGCTGCCGTGGCCTACACAAAGCTTGTTTGTTAATACCATTTGAACATTACAGTGGTAAACAAACCCTGCCTCGTCCACAGCAGCTCATACACACCAGTGTGTGTCTCATCATCAAGTTAGGACTGACAGCTTGGCTGAGGGCTGCTTTAACCGACTTCGTCTGGCACCCCCTTCCTCTCGCTATTCTTCCTTACTTGGACAGGGGGATGAAACTGAATTTTTGTGTATTTTAGGACACTGCAGGTGGTGCCTAAAATGCACCATTATTTTAACCTAAAGTTTAAGATTTTCTGTGTGGGCGTGGGAGGTTCCTCCGGACCCCCTCCTAAAGAGCCTTGTATTGTGTGCCTCCTATCCCCCCAAAAAAACAGCTTCACATGACACCCCTCCCAGCTGCTACCTGTCCAACCAGATAGGATCAACAGCATGTTTACAGAGCTGATTATATAGCAAACGCTCAAAGAGCTTAGAAGTTACAGACAAAAAAGAATCTAGGCGAAAGCTGCAAAATTGTCCAACTGCCCACCTCTATGGACGGGTGCAGCAATGGTAACCTTCCCCACATAGGGCATATGTCAAGTGAACACCTGTAAAAGTAGGTTAAGGCTTGTAGAGTTCCAGGGCCCCAAATTTATGTAAACTTGGCTCCAATCCATCAGGGCCACTGATTTTCCTATGGTTCAGAGCCAGCAGCATTTATTTGTTTTTGATCAATTTAATATCTGGGTTGGACCCATTAGGCATAAGGCCAGCTTTCAGGGATGACCCTGGAACATCAGGGAGGTTATGTGACTTGCTCAGGGTCACACAGTATGCAAGAGGAGGTTGTGGGAGTCAAACCCAGGTCTGCTGGATGTACCAAGCTCATTCACAGCTTACAGTACTACTCTAACCTCTAGGCTATAATGCCAAATGATAGTTAATTTTAATTTTCTCCAGCTATAATTTGTGCTGGCAAGTGGCTCAAACACCTAATTTCAGGTCCCATAACACAGAACACAGTGGCAATGACTTGTTGTTCTGTTGCATTAACACGTCACTTAACATTCAATACTCTAATTGTCACCGATACTATGTCTAATGCAGCATTACTCTTAGGTCTCTAGGTGGGATTGGTGGTTTGAGGTTCCTCGATGTCTACAGAAAAACTATAAGGGGGGCCTAAGAATATATTTGGTGGTTCTTTCAGTGTGCACTTCAGTGCTAAATTGCAAAACCAATTATCCCAATTCAACTGTTTTTATTGCAACTACAGGGAAAAAGTACTGCAATTTGCAGGAAAAAGCACTGCAATTGAAAGTGCTGCAATTGTGGGGTAAAAGTACTACAAATGCCAGAAAAAGTACTGCTATTGCAGGAAAAGTGCAACAATTACGAGAAAGGTACTGCAATTGCAGAAAAAAAGTACTGAAACTGCAGGGTGAAAATACTGCAGTTGGGAGAGAAAACATACTGCAATTGCAAGGATATGTTTCCGAATTGCATAAAACTTACTGTAATTTGTTTTGTCTATAACGCAACGTCACTTATAGAGACTACTTCAAAACATAAGAATAAGCCCTGGATCTCTCAACCTTGGCAGTGGCCCACATAGTATTTTATCCTGTATCAAATTTCCAACTGAAATCCCAGAGATTCTCCTCTAAGATGAAAATGCTCAGTAAAGTTTAACGTACCGTCTTTTGACATTCCAACAGCCAAACACTTCTTGAATCGGCACTGCTGGCACCTGTTCCTATTTATTCGTACTACGGAGCAGGTCTCATTCTCTAGGCACTTCTTGTACAGAATATTTTGCTGGATGCTTCTTCTGAAAAAACCCTGTAAAAAGAAGGCCAAACCTGCATAGTAACCATTAGACATCTAGGACCATACTTTTTTTTTGTTAACTAGTTTTAAAGACAACAAATTTTAGTGCTTCTAATACAAAACAGGAATCTCCCTTATCTACATGGGAGTTTGTCAAGTCAATTCTTAATATTTTTAACAACTGCTACTTAGGAAGCGAAGGGATCATAATCTGCCCCAAGGAACCACCCATATGATTCTCTTTACTTCCTAGATTGTTGCCCTCTTGATCACACATTTTGAAACACCCATATATGAAGAGCATGGGGACATGCACTGTACAAGTCAATGAGCTTTGTTAGATGAGCACTTGCGTGGATTCTGCCAAAACACCACCTACAATATATACATATACACACATCCACACACACACACACACACACATATATATAGCTTTAGAAAAAAATAAACACTGACATACAGAAACACAGATGCTGCCGGCAGAAAAGACCTCATGACCCCTAGTCTGCCCTAAGCCCCTGCCTACTGAGCTACCACAGATCCTAACTGGTCTCCTGCCTTACCCTCACCCCTATTACTAAGATCCCCTGATGCCTATCCCATGTGTGTTTGAAACCTGTTACTGTTTCTGTACCTACCACATCTGCTGGGAGGCTGTTCCAACCGTCCACCACTCTTTCTGTAAAAAAGTATTTCCTACATCTCCTCTAAGTCTCCCCACCCCCACCAGCTTCATATCATGCCCTTGAGTGAGCATCTTTTTCTGTAGAATATGCTACCCTCCTGTACCTTGATACCCTTAAAGTATTTGAATGTTTCTATCATGTCTCCCCTTTGTCTCCTTTCCTTCGGAGAATACATATGTAATTTCCCAAGCCCTTTCCTCATAAGGCTTCTGATGCAAGTCATGTACCATTTTGGTTGCCCTTCTTCTTTGTACTGCCTCCACCCGATCTATGTCCTTCCTGAGATGGGACCTCCAGAAATGGACACAGTACTCCAAGTGGGGCCTCACCATTGATCTGTTCTGGGGTAACACTACCTCCCTCTTTCTGTTGGTGATGTCCCTCCCTACACACCCCAACATTATATTTGCCCTTCCCACTGCCTTATCACGCTGCTTTGCTACCTTCAGGTCATCAGGGATGATGACTCGCAGATCCCTTTCCTGTTCTGTGGTTGATAACACTTCCTCCTTAACTGATATGCTGCCCTTGGGTTTCTGTGTCACATGCGCATAAATATTCACTTTTTGGCACTGAAGCCCAGTTACCAGACCCTGACCAGTCTTCTAGCTTTTTCAGATCTCCCACCAATCCCCCCCCCCCAGGTGTGTCCACTCTGTTGCAGATTTTTGTGTCATCTGTGAACAGGCGTAACTTTCTTTCCAATCCCATTGTGATGTCACTGATAAAGGCATTGAAGAGGACTGGTCCCAGTACTGACCCCTGAGGCACCCCGTTGGTTACCCTACTTTCTTCTGAATGAACTCCATCCACTACCGTCCTTTGCATTCTGTTACTCAGCCAACTTCACACCCATGTTACTATCTGTGGTCCCACCACCAGGCTGCTCAGCTTGCTTACTAGTCTTCTGTGTGGGACAGTGTTGAAGGCCTTACTGAAATCCAGGTAGGCCACATTCACTGCCCCTCCCTGACTGACCTCCCTGGTAACCCAGTCAAAGAACTCTATCAGGTTCGTTTGGCAAGATCTCCCCCACTTCTAACTGTTGTTGCAGCAGGGAGGCTCCAATCCACATCTGGTAGACTGAAGTCCAAGCAAGTTTAAAACTCGGGCACTCACCGCCCTTCTATATGAAGTACCACACACAGCTCTTCTGAAGTTAAGAATTATTTAATAAAAATTAATTTAAAGAAAAGACAAGGCATCCAAGCAAACGCCGGCCTAGCCTGACGCATTTCAGACTATTCAATCCTTTATTTAAACATACATTAAATATACATTATATGTGATGTCATAATGTGATCATCAAAAATCCTACAAGCTGATTAGTTACACATCACATTCCCTAAAATGTCAGATCCATTCATTAAAACATGAATAAAAATACTGTACCTCAAGCAATACTTTTTTCAACATAGTAAACTCCTAAAAAAAAAACTACTCACCGTAGTAATATTGTTTCTTCCAAGGTGTCCTTTAGCATCAGTAATAATAGCAGTAAGATGACTAGGTTGAGCTGCCTTGGAGGTGGAGATTATGGTAATGAGTTTAATGAATTAGCCAATCAGAAAAGAGTCAGAGGGTGTGGGGAGTAGAATCTGCACCAGAATTTTTTCAGAGGAAGAATGGGAACATGCTCCTTTTTGGTGAACCAACAGGATTTAAAAAATCATGTACTAGCATGAAGAATGCAAGAATGATCATATAGGGAAAGGTTGGAAATGCTGGGCCTGTATTCACTATATTACCAAAGGTTCAGAGGTGACATGTGTATGCTTTATAAGGCAGTTAGCGACTCTAATTTGCAAGAGGAGTTGGGGATCACATTTAAGTTCGACCAGACAAGTACTAGGAAACATTCCAAACAGCTTTTTCAGCCTAGGTGGAATCTAAAAATGAGAAAATATTGTTTCAGCCAAAGGTAGTCTCATCTTGGAATGATCTCCCTTCATTAGTAGTTGAGAGCCCTAATATGGTTACTTTTAAGACTAGATTGGATGTAGAGCTTATTGATAGCGTTCATGATTTTTAAATAATTTGAGATAAGGCAAGCAATAAGGATGGAAGTCCATAATTGCTTGAATATTTTCCTATGATCCCTATGAACTGAAAACATATAACTTTGCTTTAAATGTGATTAAAAAGAGAACAAACTTGATAACAATAAGGAGCAAAGTCTACGGTAAATAATTTTTTCTTCTCACCCCATGAGTCATTTAACATCAGTAACAACAGCAGACTACAAAGCAGTGCAGTTGGGAGGTGGGTAGAGATCCTACTTAGGGAAGAGGCTCTGCAAGACCGCCCTGCTAAATTTGGCATCAGATCTGGACTTTACATCTAGGCAGTAATGCTCTGTAAATGTGTGTAGAGTCTTCCATGTGGCTGCTTTGCAGACATCAAGCAAGGGAATATCCCTTGTAGCTGCCACTGTGGCAGCAGTGTCCCTAGTAGAATGGGCCCTGACGCCCTCAGGGGACTGTTTACCAGCACTGTCATAACAAAACTGAATGCAACAGACTGTCCAGCAGGAGACAGTCCTCTTAGTGGCTGGCCTTCCTCTGCCTACCTCCCCATATGTGAGGAAAAGCTGAGTAGCAGAGCCCCTAAACTGCTTGGTGTGTTCCAAGTAGTAAGGAAGGGCTCTCTTAACATCCAAACTATGGAGTCTTTGCTCTCCTGGAGTGGATTTTTCAGTGAAGAATACAGGATGGATAATACATTGATTAAGGTGGAATTCAGAAACCACCTTAGGTAGAAATTTCCTGTTTGTTCTGAGCTCTACCTTATCCTTGTGAGCGATAATGTAGTTTGGTTCAGTGCAGAGTGCCTGCAACTCTGAAATTCTTTTAGTAGAGGTGATAGCAACTAAGATGACTGTTTTCCAGGTGAAATATTTGAACTGGGCTTGAAAGGTGGCTCCATGAGCCTGGCAATGCATAGGCTGAGATCCCACAGGGGAACTGGTTCCCTATTCAGGGGCTGAAGATGGAGGTGGCCTTTAATGAACTTTTTGAAGACAGGAAATGAAATGATTAATTTGTCCTTGCCTATGAACAGGTAAGTCGAAACTGCAGCCAAGTGAAGTTTCAAAGATGAGGCTTTTAGGCCTGAGGTCTGAGGTCTGTAAATGAACCAGATTGTCTAAAAAACTGAGGACTGAGGCTTTGAGAAGATTTATGTGTTTCCTCTTGCACCAAAGAGAAAATCTTTTCCACTTAGCTGTGTTAGTTTTCTTGGTGCCAGGTTTCTTGACCATCCTCAGGATTTTAAGGACCTACTCAGAATACTGAGCATCCAGGTACTCTAACTTCTCAAGTTCCAAGCTTTGAGGTGAAGAGAGGGCAGATTTAGATAGGATGCTCTTAGCTGAGGCAGAGTCAGGAGAGAGTGACTGAGGGGAAGCCAAATAGGCTTGCATTGCGACAGGGCTACCAGGAGAGGATAATAAGGTTGCCTTGGCCAATCTGGTGCCACCAGGACCATTGTTGCTGGCTGAGCTCTCAACTCCAGCAACACCCTGTGAATCACAGGAAATTGAGAAAAGGCATGCAGAAACGTGCCTGTCCAATCTAAAGTTAAAGCACCTGCTGGACGAGTCCAGAGTGCTGGGGGCCTGCAGCAGTACAGAGGAAGTTGATGGTTGAGGTAAAAGGCAAACAGATCTATTTCTGATGTGACCCACCTTCTGAAAACTGTGTCAAGGACTTGTTTGTTCAGAGTCCATTCGTTGTGGCCCTGGTTGATGCAGCTAAGAGCATCTGACAGGGTACTGTCCTTGCCTGGGAGGTGAATGGCTGAAAGACTCACATCGAGACAGTAAGCCAGAGACCAAATTTTCATTGCCCCTGTGTAAAGCACAATTGATCTTGTGCCCCCTTGCTTGTTTATGTAAAACACAGCAGTGGTGTTGTCTGTCCTGATTTGCATTGATAGACCCTTTACCTGGGAGGCAAAGGTCTTTAGGGCAAGGTAGATGGCTCTGAGCTCCAGCAGATGGACATGACTTGCAGATTCCTTGGGAGTTCAAGTGCCACTTGCAGAGTGAGTGCCCAGATGAGCTCCCCATCACAGGAGGGAGGCATCTGTAGTAATGATTTTTGTAGGGGCAGAGAGCTGGAAGAGGTCTCCCACTGATAGGTTGGTAGGATCCTTCCACCAAGTCAGAGCTCGAAGCAAGGTTTTTGTGACTGGGACCAGCTTGGAAAGAGAATGCCTTTTTTTGGTATCAGTGTGCCCGCAGATGGTACTGTACATCCCTCATCTGGAATCTGACACCTGGGACAATGGCTATCATGGAGGTCACGTGTCCCAGAAGCTTTAGAAAATGTCTGGCTGGTCTGGGCTGGTTCAATATGAAAGAGTTTACCACTGATAGGAAGTTCTGGATCCTGTCTGCTGGAAGAAAGGCCCTGCTCTGCTGTGTATCCAGCTCTGCTCCTATAAAGGTGAGGAACTGTGATGGGTCCAAGTGGGACTTCTTTTAGTTTATAAGAAAGCCTAAGGACTGCAGGGTTTGTTTTGAGAGCCTCTCTCTGACTTCCATAGCGGTCTTGCCCACCAGAAGCCAGTCATCCAAGTGTGGGTAGACTGCTATGCCCTGTTTCTGTGGTAAGCAGCCACCACAGCTAGGCACTTTGTGAATACCCTTGGAGCCAATGTTAAGCTGAAAGGCACTGCTGCAAATTGGTAATGTCTTGATGGCAACCTGGATCTCAGAAACTTTGTGTGACCGCCTTATTGGAACATGGAAACAGGCATCATTTAAGTCCGGGGAGACTAGCCATGCTCCCTGTTGTGGAGAATGAATCACCACTGTGAATTTTGTTTTCAGTAAGTGCCTCTTTAAGTACCTGAGGTCAAGAATAGGTCGCCACTCCCCATTTTTTTTTTTTTACTGTCAGAAAGTATTTGGAATAGAGGCCTTTCCCTATCTGAGAAGAGGGAACTCTTTCTGCTACTTTTGCTGCTAGCAAGTTCTTTACTTCTAATTCCAATAAAAATGTTTCTGCTGGGGTAAGAGGTTTTGATGGTACGGGGCCCCTGAGAGTCGGACATTTCTTGAACTGGAGGGATAGACTCTTTTTCACTACCTCCAGGATCCACTTGTCTGTAATGATGTAGTTCCAGGATTGGAGGTAGTGGGAGAGCCTGACCCCTACTGGGACTGGGGAGGCAACCTGGTAGCTGGAGTCAGGACTTAGACTGGGTAGCAGATGCAGGAGTGGAGGGAGCTCTTCTCAGGCCCCTCCTGCCTCTACCTCTGTAGAAACCTCTCATTTGAGAGTAATCCATGGGCATTGGCATAGGGAAAATGATCTAGGATAGACTCCTCTGCCTCTGTTTCCTCTGTACTGGGTCCTTTGCAAAGTAGAGGCTTTTTCTTTTGTGGTATTGCTTTCATAGTGGTTTCATACTCCTCCACCTTTTTCATGTATACTTCAGTCTTGTCTCCGAAAAGGGAATTATTTTCACACGGGAAGTCCATAGCTTTAGACTAGGTGTCCTGCATTAAATTTGTAGTCCTTAGCCAGGCCAGGTATCTGAGCGAAACAGCCTCAGTCATGACTCTGGTAGCTGTATCATTACTATCCATAGCCATGTGAAACTGGTATTTAGTGGCTTCTAATCCAGTTTTCACAGTCCCAGCAATGTTCTGAACCATCTTATCTGACTTTTGATTTAAGATACCTACAACAGAGGCCTTCTGATACTTGGCAGAATATGCCAAGTGGACAGGCGCAACAGTAAAGAGGACATAGTATACGTTTTCTTAGCAGTAAAGTCCAGTCTTCTCGACTCTTTATCAGGGGCATGAGAGGTAAGTGGGACTTTAGCCTAGTCACATGCCGCAGCCTGCACCACTCCTTCATGATTAGGATGCACAGCAGAAAAATCTGCATAATTTCTAGCAAGTTGATATTTCTCGTCAACCTTTTTATCTGCTCCAGGCAAAGAGGTGGGAGTCTTGGAGTAACTTCATAGTAGTTTTCTTTAGAGACTTGTAAATAGATAACACTATCTTTTTTGGAAATGGAAGACCCATCATCTATAGTCTTCATCATGCTCCTCATCCTCTGTGGTTTCCTTGGTAGGGAGGTCCAGAGTAACCACCATATGCTGAATAAAAGTTACGAGGGAGGAAATATCTTCCTGGCCATTAGGGGAAGTGCAGAACCCTTGGTCCGATGAGACATCAGGTTTCAGGGGCTGGCCTTCTGACTTACTGTCATCATAATCACCATCTCCCATGCCACAGTAATAATCTGGGCCAAAAGAAGGGACAGACGTACTATGGTGTATAGGCACAGAAGGGGCAGAGAAAATATTGCCCATACTCTGAATGGTTTGATGAAGGTGCAACGCCTTGACCATTTCTTCAACAGGGGGTAAATTCTTTTCCAAGTCAGTTACTTTTTCTTTTTCTGTAAGTGACTGACCTTTTTGGTTTTCTCTTTCTTTATGCTTCTGTACCACTGGCGTCTCCCCTTGCCTTGACGCGGGAGAGGCAATGGTATGCTTTTCTTTAAATTTCTTTTTTGCAGGTGCTTTATCAGTTACCTGTTCCCCTTGTCTCTTTTTTGGCTGGTCATCATTTTTGTTGTTACTGTGTTTATCACACTTATTCTCAGAAGAGTCCCCAAGGGACTTTTTTTTTTTTAATTAACCTGGGAAGAGGACCCCTCCTTAGCAGTTTTATTAGATGGGGTAGCAGACTGAGAGGTCATAATAGTTAGTCTTTTTGGCTCTCTTTGAGACAGTTTTTGAACAAAATTTAGAGAAAAGAACACAACAGTGGTCAGGACCTAAACACAAGTCATGGCTGTCTGCTTTAGCCACGGTTTTATGACACTTAAAACAACTTTTTAAACATGTAGGGCCAGTCCTTTTCTTAGGTCTTTCTGACATGCCAATTTGTCAGAAATGACAGAAACTTAGGCTCCCAAATGGGAAAATTAAAGTTTTGCAGTTGGTTCCCTCGCAGTGAAGAATCACGACTTATCTGAGGTAAAAGTTTAAAAAAAAGGAAGAAAAACGACGGTTTCTGCTGAAAAATGGGAACTTCTAGGTAAATAAAATAAAAATCCGTCAAATTACCAAAGATGCATTATATTTTTACTTTAGAAAGAGGGAACTGCTGTTCACACAGAAAAACGTGGTTCCCAGGAATCGAGGGAAACTGCTAAAAATATAAAAATATGAATAAAAATGGAAGAACTGAAGTGAAAACTAGTATGGCACACAGAGAGCGAGCACCCCAGAGGCAGTGTTACTCAATCAGTCAGAGAAAAAAATCTGGTGCCCTCTGGGCAGGCTCCACTCAGCACACCCTCTGACTCCCTCTGACTCTTCTCTGATTCGCCAGGTGATGGGGCTTTGGGGGGGGGGGGTTGGTTGAAAAGTGGGCAGCTGGGGGAGACTGGAGGATAAAGTGTATATGAAAAAATAAGAGAATGTTGGAGTAAGCATGAGCACACAGCAGAGTTTGAATTTCATTTCAAGATTCTCTTACTACCATAAAATTTTAAGCTCCAGGGCAACTGACACCTGCAGGCTTACTGCACTAGTTAAGCATAGTGAGGGATTTCTGGGGCTTGAAGTCTGTGTATTCTAGTGATGCCTGTGGACTCTGTGCCACTCACTGTAAGGTCCTACAGGTGGGCACCCCACCCAAGGAGTGAAACATCCACAGTAAGAGTACTTGTCGGAGATTGCTGAAGGAAGGAAATGCCCTCTCTGAGGTTGCTTTCTTCCTTCCACAACTGTAATAATTCCACTAGTCCTTTTGTCACTGGCACTAGCTTTAAAAATTAATCCCATCTTTCAGTTCAGTTGTCCCTTAAGTTGTACTGGGTATCTCTTGCTTGGAACATGACCCATGGAACCACAGCTGGATATGACCATGTTCCCTAGTAATTGCAAAAATGTTTCTTGCAGGTCTTGACTGACCTACTATGAAAGACTTTGCTATTGCTATTTAAGTTGTAACTCTGGCCTGCGGTAGGAAAGCTTTTCTCTGCAGCATGTTTAGCTCTACTCCTATGAAGTCCAGTGCTTGAACAAGCTCTAGGTATGACTTCTGCATGTTTATCAATAATTCCAGGTTCTTCAAGGTGCTTTTTACCAACTGAACCTAGTACCCTGCCTCTTGCTCTGTTTTCACTGAGGCTAGTCAGTTATCCAGTTACAAGAAAACCACACCTTGTTCTCTCAGATGTGCTGCCACCACAGACAGGTACTTTGTGAAAACCCTTGGAGCTGAGGTGAAACCGTATCGGAGAGCCGTGAACCGGTACTGGCAGTTCCCCAGCTTGAATCTGAGATATCTTCTATGAGACCACCTGACTGGGATAAGAAAATAGGTGTCACTCATATCCAGGTATCCCAGTCAATGACCTTTCTGTGAAGAAGGTATGGTATCACTGTCCTTAGTGCGGCCATCCTGAATTTTTCTTTTTTCAAATGTTTGTTCAGAAACTGGAAGTCTAAAATTGGTCACCACTGCCCATTTTTCTTGTGGGTCAGGAAGTATCTTAAGAGAATGGGTCCCTGCCCCACTGGAAAGCAGGGACATCTTTTACAGCTCTTGATAAGAAGGCTGAACTGGAAAACCTCTCTGTTTCTGCAGATTTGGAAAGTGTTTGAATTACATACACAACTACAACCACCACCACTACGGTCCACTACTTCTAGAACCCACTTGTCTGTGGTAATATTTACCCATTCCTGGAAGTAGTGCCCACTATTCATCCCACTGGCAATGGTTGGGAGACCTTTGCAAAATTGTCAGAGGTTTTGTTTTGGCTGGGGCTTAGGTGCTGGAGCTGCAGCATTATGTCTGGAAGCCCTATTTCCCTTTTCCCTATAGTAACCTCTTTGTGATTGGTACTCATAGTGGGTGTAAGAGACACAGACTCTCGGGAAGTATCCCCTTCCTCTGCCTCCCCTTCCGTATGACCTATAGGAGGCAGAGGCCATACCCTTCTCATTGTTACTTTTGAAAGTGGTTGTGTATTCATCCACTTTTTTCATGTAGGTCTCTGTTTTGTCATCAAATAATGAATCTCCCCCAAAGGAGAAATCCACGGCCTTGTTTTGAGTATCCTGGGAAAGGATGGTAGTCCTTAACCAAGAAAACCTTCTTGAATGATACTGCATGAGCCAAAACTTTGGCAGCAGTGTCATTACTGTCCACTGCAGTGTGTTAATAGTATTTTGCAGCATCCAGGGCTGATCCTGCTGCGGCAATCAGGTCCTGTGCCAAGCCATCATCTTCTCTTTCTGCCAGTACCAAAACTGTGTTCCAAGGTGCTTTCTGGTGCTGTGCTATGTGTGCTGAATAAGCTGCCTGACCGATAAGCTGGGAAGCTGCTGTATAAACCTTTTTTGCCATAGTATCCAATTTTTTAGAGTCTTTTATCAGGGGGCTGTGCATATAGTCATTTTTGCTCCCTCATAAGCAGCAGCCTAGACTACCCAATAATGATCAGGATGAGCATACAGATAATCTACTCCCTGCTTGTCCAGCTGATATTTTCTATCATTTTTTTTGTCAAAGGCTGCAGCTGAAGTGGGTGCAGGCATGAGTTTTGCAATAGCCTTTTAAAGTGTTTTATGCATGGGAAGTAACATTCTTCCTGGTGGAGCTACTCCCAGCAGGTCCATAAACTCAGCATCCTCTTCATCCTGTTTCTAGTGGGGGATGTTGAGGGTATCAATCGCTTGTCTGACAAATGAGGCAAAAAATGAGCTTGAACAAAAAACATGGTACTGGATCAGCAAGTGGTCTGAAATCAAAACAAAATGGTAATATTAAATGCACGCAGGAAATAGGAAACAGAGTTAAAATCAACCGTTTCAACTTTTGGTGTTCTTCAGGAATAATCTAAAAAAAAAAAAAAGGGCAAAGCAAAGTTAGTTATTTCCCCTTACCTCTCCACTAACTTTGCTTTTTTGCTCTTTTAGATTATTCCTGAAGAAGACCTAAGGTTGAAACATCGATTTTAACTCTATTTTCTATTTCCAGCAGGCAAAAGATGAGTAGTCCTCAATTTGCTTTTGAGGAGGTTCATAATCGTGTTCAGGTGTACCCTCTAAACTCTATGGGGGTCACCTTTCTCTAGATACTCACAATATTCTTCCTCCTCCTCCACATGCAGAAAGGCTGGAGCCTGAGCGGGGGCGGGGCAGGTACTTTATTCAAATTTCCCATGTCCTGGATCCCGTGGGAAAATTGCCACATTTTTGATATGTCTTCTGATTAGAGCATTTTCTCGGTGCCACCTACCTGCTCATTTCTCCTTGCAGGAGGAGTGGCACTGACATCATTTCCTTTCAATTTGTTTTTGGCAGACATAGTTTTTAGTGCCTGCTTTAAGACTCTTATTTTTATTTCTACCATCAATGGATTCAGGGTTCCCCCTTTCGGGCACCCTGATATCTGAACCACCTTTACCAAGCCTTCCTGATGGCTGTGCAGTTTTACCTTTTTCTTTTTTCTTGTTACTTTTTACATTATTTGCTGCTGTATATGAAGAGTTGGCCTCTTTAGATGTATGCTTTCCACCATCATTGGGACCATCCTCAGACACTTTATTATTTTTAGGTAATACAAAGGCATATTGAGAAGGCATGCTTCTTTTTTTACCATTTTTACCCTTTTCATTTAGGTTTCTGGGCAAAAATATGACAGGACTTACAATTTATAAAGTTGTGTTGCAGACCTAAATACTTTAAACAAAGCTCATGATGGTCTGCCCTTGCCAGGAGCTGAAAACAATTTGAACAATTTTTGTACGGTCCACAAGGGTCTTTCTGATATACCAATTACAGAGAACCTTGAAATAATAAAAACGATTCCCAAAAAAGGGTGCAGTACATGAGTCAAATAGTAAAAAATGGCTCTTGTACTGAAAAAAAACTACCAAAGGTCAAATTGTGGCTCCTGTAACAGGAACCAATTAAACTGAAAGGACACAAGACAGAAATGGAAAGTGAGAATGCTCTGTTCTCTGTAAACTGGATAGCTAAAAATAGTATATCACTAAAATTAGCAAAAATGACTGTGGTTTACTAACCAAAAGTGTCACTATAAGCAAGTAGAATATTCTCTAATTCCTGGGAATCAAACTGGAACCAGAGAAACCTAAATTTACACAAAACCGTAGCTAAATGCAGAGAAACTGACTAAAACACACTTTAAAACAACTACAAAATAAAAACCCTATTGGAGAACCAGCAATTAACAGAGTTGACTACGGGAAAACTACTCTCTTCAGGTGGAGAAACAGATCTGTGCAACGTCCAGAGTGGATTATGGATGCAGAGTTTGAACCTATATTACCTCCAGGGTGTCACTCTCGGCTAAGATGACTGTATGAAATGTAAACATTAAGTGAGTGATTCCTGCGAACAATATATAATTAGCCTCCTCCGTCTACTTTCTCCTCTTCCCTTCCCTTCCTACTCTCTTCCCACTTACTCACTGCCACCTCTTCCCTCATCCCCCCGAATATTTCACCTCCCTCACTCCCGTTCCCTGGCATCCCTTCCCCCACTTTTCCACCTCCCCCACTGTCCCACCTCCCTCTCCCCCACCCTTCACAGCCACTTCCCTCCTCCTCCTCCTCTCATCTCCCCTCTCCCTCCTCCTTGAACCCCTTTATCATTCATATTATCACCCTTCCTCTCTCACCCCTCCCTCGTTCCTCATTCATTCTTCTTCCCTCTCTTATTTTACCCCAGTACCTGCTCCCCCACACCCTCTCTGTTGTTCACTTCCTTCCCTCCCCCAATTCATACTGTTTTCTCCTTACCTTACTCCTCACCACCTCCTCCCTCTCCACATGCTTGTCCCTGTACTCGTTGCCACTAGCACTTTATGGCAAAGTCTCTATTTTTTGACTGCCTGTTGCCCCCCTCACCCTCTCCCCTTCCCTTTACCCTTTATATATTTGCCTTATTTTTATGTCAATGTTTGTATCTTCACAATATATTATTTACAGTGTTTTGTAACTTTCAGCTTTTGTTGTTTTGATCCACAATTGTATTTGACGTAGAACCTTTGTAAAAGAACCTCTGGTTCAAAAGTATTTGTAATTCTAGAACTCAATAAATAAAAATCTGGAGCACTGCCACAAGAGAACAGTGGGCATTTTACCATTCAATCAGGTATCTAATCTACAAACGTGTGACACTCAATCCTCATCACTCCTAAAATTTGTCTAATATACCCTGGCAGAAGCAACATGCAAGCATTGTATTCCCACTAGTCTGAATTAAAATAAAATTATATTGTTCCCAAGAACTAGATATGTTGAGGACAATCAAAAGTACTACAAACATACCATCTCCTGCTGAACACACCTCTAACTATTGTATCTCCCTCTGTGTCTCTAGTTGAATTTATGTGCTAGGGTTTGCAACCTCTCTCCTCTCTCCTCCTCCCCCACACCGTCTGCTTTGCTCTTAACAGTTGACTTTTCCATTAGCAGATTATATCCTCTCACCACTAGAGGGCTATATCTCTATCTCTTTATCTAGTACGTAAGCCATGTGGGCTCTCTCTGCCTTTCTCTCGCCTCTCCTCCTCCTCCTTGCCCTCGCCCCCCTCTCCTCTCTCCCTGGTCCTAGCCACCCCACCCCCACCCCACCCCCGCCACCCTCTACTCTGGTTTCCACTGCAACTCCAAGGGAACTCTCCACTTCCCTCGAGACTTGTGCTTGGTGCACCGTTTGGATATTCCTGGTTACTTAACCGACCACTACCAACAAGTGTGGCCACCTCTCTACACTGTACCACCTTGCAGTCCATATGGGACACATGTGAACCTTGCAACTTATACTCCAGGAAACAACAATCAAAACTATCTCTCAAAGAGCTGCGACTCTGCTCCTTAAAACTACTGCTCCTCCTCCTCCTCATCTCAGGCAGCGTCCATCCCAATCCTGGCCCTAGAAGCTCAGGCCACACACAAACTCAGGTGCCCTTATCCTTGCAACCATTAATATCTGCAGCCCACTACAAAGCTGGATGCACTCCAAGCCTTCATATGCCAACACAACCCTGACATCCTTGCAGTGGTGGAAACTTGGCTGACACCTAAAGTTCCTGACTCAGCAGTAACAATACAGGGCTACAATGTTCACAGGCTGGACGCGATATCCAAAAAGGCGGTGGTTGTAATCTATATCAAAGACTTCCTGTCCTGGCACCCTGTAGCAACTCCATCACTTTCTGCCTCAGCCCAGATTCTGCCAATAAATATCATCCTAGGTCCCAACCATAAAGCTCTGACTATTGTCTCTGTATATTCCACCCAGGGACCCTAAACATGGATTCAACGGCGTCCTAAACTTTATCAACTCACATCCTCCGAAACTGAACTTATTCTACTAGGGATTTCAACATAAACTGGTTAACGCCAGTGCCAGTGCCTATAAAGACTCCATCTCAGCTGCTAACCTCACGCAAATGGTAAACTCCCCTACTAGGATTAACTACAAGACTGGCACCAGTACCCTCTTGGATTGGGTCCTCACCACTCACCCCACAAGGATTTCTCATACGACCATTCTCCCAGACTCACTCAGTGACCACTCCCCAGTCACGTGCGCATGGTCTAACAAATTCCTTAAGCCCCCTCCCAAAATTATCGCTATCAGAGTCCTTCCTCGTGGAAAACTTCCACATCTCAAACAACACCTGCTTCTACAAGACTGGCTACCCATCTATGAAGCAACAGATGTTAACTTGGCTCTTGATCACTTCATCTCGATCACTTCATCTCAATTTTCAACAAAGCCTGCGACCTCTTTGCCCCTGCTAACGGGCGCAAAACAAAATCTCTCTCTAACCCATGGGTCACCGCGGCTCTTCTCTCACAGCTGAAACTAAGGGATCACCTCTGGGCAGTTGCCAGGGCCACTGGCAAACAATTGGACATCCAAAATTACAAACAAGCACGAACTGCCTGCACAAAAGCCATACGGCTAATGAAATCCATCTATTACAACGATGCTCTCGCCAATACATGGGGAAATGGTTGTGCTTTCTGGGATAATATCAAGGATGTCACAGGGAAGCAGCCAAAAACCTCTCCGGCCATGTTAGTGGTTGATGGATCCTCAACCCTTGACCCCAAGGTGATCGCAAACATCTTTAACACGGCTTTTTCAGACCTTAGTGCTGTTCTACCCCATGACTTTTTCGAAAACAGAGCCTACTCCCCAAATACCTCAGCCCTCAGTCTAACCATCCCTCTTCTACTTCAGGAAGGTAGGCTGAATGAAGCTGCCACTATATTACTGCAGCTATCTCTAAATCTAGATCTAGTAGCGACACCCTGGACCTTAAGCTTCTTTTGCTCACCTCGATGAGGTAATTCATCCATAACAAAATCCTAAACCTCTCTCTCAGCTGTGGAAAACTCCCGGACCTATGGAAAACACACCATGACACCCATCCATAAAGTGGGGACAGGCGATTCACTCAAATTATCGCCCTATCTCCACTGCCTCCACTCTCTAAAGACACTTGGCGTCGTGGCTGATCAACTTACCGACCACTTGGATAAATACAATATACCTTGTCCACAACAACACGGCTTCCGAAAGGTCACAGCACCACCACAGCCCTTCTTGAGTTCACTGGAGCTTTGCACAAATCCCTTGACAACGGCCTTCTCACAGGGGCCGTTTTCGTCGATCTCTCCAAGGCCTTCGATACAGTACACCATGGATTATTAATACACCAACTACTGAATGCCGGGCTATCACCTGACTCTTCTCTCTGGTTTAAAAGCTACTTAGAAAACCGGTCACAAAGAGTAAAAATTGCAGACGCTCTTTCTAACACCCTGACTGTTCGCTCGGGTGTCCCACAGGGATCCATACTGGGACCCCTCCTTTTTAGCCTTTTCTTAAACTTCTTCCCTTACCACTGCTCTGAGCAGATCATACTATATGCCAATGATGCTGTTGTATTCTCCACTCACAAAGATCCTGCAACTCTTCAACATAACCTTCAACTTGGTTTCAGTTCTGTAGAGACATGGTTTCTTAATCATAAACTGGTCCTCAATGACAAGAAAACCAAATCTATGCTCTTCTGCAGCTCTCATCACACAAGCTACACACTTGGCTATCTCCACCACCGGGGAACACTCTAGATCAGGTGGGGTCCTTCAAACACTTAGGGATACAGCTTGATCCTAATCTCTCCTATGGACTTCATGTAGATAATGTAGCTAGAGCTGCTAATACATGGCTTGGTCTCCTCTACAAACACAGACCACACCTCACGCCATAAGCTTTGAAGGTTGCAGTCCTGAGCTCTGTGATCTCTATAATAGACTATGGTCTCATCATTTATGGCTCAGCCACAACCACAACCACAACCTTTAGATGCCTCTCAACTACCTTAAATAAAGCATGTCGGCTCATCACTGGTGCTCACCGTCTCACCCACACATGTGACCTGTACACTCAGACCGGCTGGCTCCAACTATCAAACCGCATAAAGTTTCTCACCTGCTCCATGGTGAAAAAAATCTACCTTGGCCTTGCACCTTCTGGGGTCTCAACTCTGTTACAACAACGAATTAACAAATGGCGCCTCAGGAGATCCACGCTACAGCTACTGAAAGTCCCCCACTGTCACACTTCATCGGGACAATGCTCTTTTGCTTATCGAGCACCACTCTGGTTCAATGGCCTCAGCCCAACCATCTCCTCTGCCCCAACTATTGGTATGTTTAAACTAGGCTCCGGGACTATCTCACTACCAACAGCTCCTGTGACTGCCCAACTTAACCTTGTTTCCACTTCCCTTTCTGCTCTAGTTGTCCCCCCCACTGGATTCTACCCTCACATCTTGGTATACCCAATGCTGCCTTTTCACCCTTTTGCCACCTTCCTACATTCCTTCTCCCCTTCCTCTCCCTATGACTCTGGCACTTCTTATCTGTTGTCTATTTTCTCTGACAAATGCCGCTGGCTGCCTTGTTACAATGCTACCCTAATGCCTGTCTTGATGTTCCCTATAATTTGTATTTCTCTGACATGGAACCTTTGTAAAAGAGCCATGGCTCAAAGGTATTTGTAATCCTAGACTTGATAAAATAAAAAAAAAAAAAATAAACAAACCCAAAGACAGGACCATTTCAACTGCAGATAGAAAACAAAACTGGGGTATTGCTATAATTCTGGTGTTTAGTGTGGTTTTTTTTGTAGTTAATAGGAAGCAAATGTAGCACTACACAAGAGTGCAGTTCAGTGGCGAGCACAGAAGACTGGCACCCAGGGACAACAAGTTTCAATCCCACCACACCCACTGGCACACTAAGCGATCCTAATATTACACCTCTGTGATATTCAGGCATCCTAGGTATACACTGGAATAAAGACTAATCATCTTTAATGACAAACCACAGGGTTAATTAAATGACTCCATTTGTGTTTGTATGATAATGTTGCTGGAGCACATCAGGATTCTTTTGCTAATATAAACATGCTTTTCCACACCTAAAATACTAATAACACATAAGAAAATGCTGCGATTGCGAATAAAGCACATGACTAAGCCGGGCTGGTAAAAGCACAGGGTAATGCTCACCACAAATCTGCCCGCCAACTACCACCTAGAGTTTCTTCTCACAGTCATTCTGCAAGAAAGGAGATGTACATTGGTCAGTGTGAAAACAGTAACACCAGCAAGGTGTGGCTAGGTTACAGGAAGAACATCAGACAGACTATACTAACCCTATCTGTAAAATCTACTTTCTTTGTTTCTTAAGCATCTTGCGTCAGCTACAACAATTCCACCCCCCCCACACACACACACACCCACACAGAGTTTGTCACTGGCAAGCCGAACTGATGTGTCTGCTTATCCTGGCATCTGGAGTAATGTCTCTGGCAACACACTGCACAGTGCCATGAGCACTAAAATAGAGTGGGTTTCAGATGCCCAAAATCTAAAATTAGTTGGTCTTCTAAGTTAGCCATTATCATTTACTTACCCCCCCCACTTAAATTTTCTGTGGTTATGTCCCCAAAAATGTAATTACCAATTGTGATACTACACAATATATTTACCTCCCTCTCCATTTGGGAAAAAAAATATCTTACTTTGCACATACAGCTCTATATTTAAGCACACAAGACAGAAAATGAAAGATGACATGTGAATGATCAAAACTTACCTTACAGCCTTCACAGGCATGAACTCCATAGTGGAACCCCGATGCAACATCTCCACAGACTTTGCACTGAAGGACCATGCCATTAATTTCTAGAGGGCAGGCAAAAACTCAGCATGTAAGGATGGCAGGCATCAATCCAAGATGACATTCCAATTCTTTGTAAATAAGCAATTCCAGGGTATTAAATAGCTGGCATAGCACAGCAAAACGCTATGCAAAACAGGGCGATGCCAACCATTTCCGTTAATATGTAGCGGTAGACTGCTATCCATTTTCAAAGGTGGTCCATGCAACAGTGGACAAAAATTAATAAAACTACATATATTTTCTTCAAATTTTGCTAACTATTCTGTGCCAAGTGCTATGCATTTTCAAAACTGATTAGCACTTTTACATGTAAAACTGCTAATCAATTTTATTTGGCTTATTTAATACCCTGAATTCCCACAGCAACATTACCAAAAGGGCCAACTCCATTCTCTCATAATATGTGGATGGTGTTTTATGAGTTTTGGGAAGGCAGTGTGATCATGAGGTTATTACCCCTGGTCTGGGAAACAAGACATCACGGGCTCCAACCTCCACCATAGCCACTGACTCATGGTGTGACACTGACCTGCGCAGAAAAGCTACCAGTGAATAAGCCTTCCCAGCTGAAAACCAGAGTATGGGGTAGAGGTGGAGGGAGGATCTGAAGCTACCCAAGTGTGAAACCTGCACTCATGGATGCTAAGATGAAGGAGGAAAGTAAATGTTTGTCTGAGTGGAGCAAATCAGCTGTAAAATAAATTTAAAAAAAAAGAAGTGTCTACATCTGCCTGTGACAGGCAACATTCTGAATCTAGCTACCAAACACTCCCACTTACGTAAGCTAGTGATAATAGAGAATTACAGTATAGTGGTACGCTGCACTACTTGCACTTACTTAAGGTTAGCTGGTATGGTTGTGATTTTTTTTTTTTTTTTATCAATTTACTTGAGTTGGGTGGGCTGTGCCCCCACACTAAAAACAATGGAGCCCCCCCAAAATCAAATTGTTAAAAACAAAATCTTAACCATACTAGCTAATCCTAAGTAGCATAACTAGCACCGCATACTGGCTATTTATTGATTTATTTATTAGCTTTTGTTAACCAGGTAAGTACACTAGACAAGACAATTGCCTATTTTCAGGTACGACCCGGGAGAGTACAGGAAATTACTGACTTAAATACATAGGACGACATGGTACATATTAGGAATAGCTTACAAGTCACATGAGAACAACATAATTCAGAACAAACAAGTTACAGGTCTATGCTGGTATACAGTGCTCCACCAGTACTAGTCAAGTTTTTTTTTCCCTCTTATAATAACAACAATATAAAAGAAAACCCAGAAAAGATTTTCAGAAGTTTCAAAATCCAGCAAAATACCCTAATTATTTTTTACATATATGTATTCTTTTTCAACACAGCAGCATACAGGACAATCAAGCAGATGGAAATAGATGGAGAAACACGCTGTACATGCTGTAGTAATACCTTAATTATGGGGACTGCTTGATGGCCCGTCCATGCTGCGGACCTGGGTTCAGAGGGAACCCAAGAGCCTGCGTTTAAGCAGTCATGTTGGAGACACTGCTGCTAGCAGCATATCCCAGCCAGGGGAAGGATAGGCAGCAAGCTCTAGCACTACAGTGGCTCCTGCTAGTAGGCTAGGTAGCTTACACAGCATGCTGTGTAAGCTACCTAGGCATACCCCACAGATGGTGCATATGCCCGCCAGGGAAGAAAATAGAGGAAAGGCAAGGCTGCTACAGGATAAGGACCCACTCTCTGCAAGCCTCATACCTTTCCAGGGGCTAAACCGTCAGATGCAGATGCCGTGGCTGGAAGCTGTGCATAAAAACTTATGAATTGAACACCTGCTTCCGCATTTTCCCCTCACTGTGCATACCACTTACAGCTCTTGCTGAACAGTGGGAATGGATTCAGCCATCAATCCCAACAGCCTCAAGTACACCTTTGCAGGGATATAATGGCTCTGGGTGACAGCTTAAGTCTGGGCAATAAGACACTCCACCCTGTTCTGAGGCAGGAAGGCCTTTACCTGTGCCAAGTCTAGGATGGCCCCAATGCACTGCAGTCTTTGGGACGGGAACATGTACAGCCCCTCCCTTCCGAGGGCTGCAGCCACTGCTGCTAAGCACTTGGTAAATACCTGTGGCACAGATGACAAGCCAAAACCACTCTGAACTGGTAATGCTCTCCCTGGAAAAGAAACTGGAGGAACCCCCTGAAAGGAGGAAATACCGAGATGTGCAGGTAAGCATCCTGCATGTCCAGAGAACATAGCCAGTCGCCCTGCTTGAGAAGCGGCATTAGGCCTGGTAAAGTTACCATCCAGAATTTTTTGTACTGGACATATAGATTGAGGTCCTTGAGGTCTACAATGGGCCTCAGATCCCCGGTTCTTTTGAGGACCAGGAAAAACCAGTAATAAAATAGTACAGTTATGTAAGAACTTACCATAACAGTAGATCTTTGAGAAGAGCTCTTGCAACAGGCAACACCGGCAGGACAAAGCCACCAGGCGCTAGAACCACATGGAAAGCTTCCACAGCAAGGACCATCCCCAACGTCGGCATGCAGACATCCTCCTATAGTATAAAAGGGGTGGTCCCCCAGCTCCTCAGTTCTCCCGCTGTAAACCCCGACATGCCCAGAAAAAAAAAAAAAAAAAAGAGAACCAAGCTTATGTTACCTCCCTTTGAGCCAGCTGCAAGCTGCGAGCTTTGCCTCCTTTCATGGAAAGTGTTATTTTTGTTTGCCATTACTTCTGCTTGGAGGATTTCTGAGCTGCAGGCTCTGATGTGTAAAGAACCTTATTTGTTTTTTTACAAAGACAGGGTGTCTTTGCGAACCAATCCTAAGTTTTTTCCTAAGGTGGTGTCTGAGTTTACGTTGAATCAGTCCATCCACCTGCCTGTTTATTTTCCTGAGTATTCTTATCAGGGGAGGCCTTGCTTCATACTTTGGATGTCCACCGGGTGCTCAGGTACTATCTGGACTGGACCACACCCGCTCTATCAGAAAGACTGATCAGTTTATTTGTTTCCTTTGCCCTCAGAAGAAAAGGGCCCCTGTTTCCAAACAGTGTTTGTCTAAATGGTTATCAAATTGTATGGTTTACTGGTATTGTAAGTATGACAAGCCTCTACCAGAGGCATGGCTGCCTCAGTTGCCTCTTTCAAGAATGTGTCCGCTGCAGACATTTGTACAACTGCCACTTGGAGTTCTGTCCATACCTTCATTGGGCATTACAGTTTGGACATTGCCTCTAGACGGAGGGCTGGCTTTGGACTTGCAGTCCTTCAGGGCCTTCTTTCCTAAGTGTCCTATGCCTGCTCTTTCCTCCTCCCTGCTGTCCAAGTCAGTTCCGATACTGCTTGGGACTCAGTCCTACTGGTGCTGCCTGCTGCAAGAGTCCCCCCCCGATGTAAGCTAGTACAGTTACGTAAGAACTTACTGTACCATAACAGCAGAGGTGACCAATGGCGTCCCAGTGCACCCTGTCGACTTGCGATACAAGGGTGTCTAAAGGAAGAAATCCTTTTGTGGAAGGGACTGAAATTCTATTAAACAATATCCAACACCCATTCATCTGAATGGTCAGCAAAGAGCAACAATGCCCCCAGTGGAGGGTCCTGACCAGGGATGCACCAAATCTCAGTATGATTAATCATTTGTTTATTTCTTTAGATTTATTCAAAGCGCCCCCTCCAGGGTTCAAAGCACCTGTACAATAAATGCAATAAATATATCTATGATGAGTAACACAAAATATAAAACTCTAATACATCTTATCATTCACTAAAACACGAACAGACACTAATACAGATTTGTTGAGCAGCTAAATCTAATCAATAGCTCTCAAGAGTAGGTAACTTTTCAGATTTTTCTTAAATGATGTTAAAGATCTGGCAGTGTGACTCTCCTCAAGTGGCAAATTCCATAGCGTGGGGGCTGCAACTGAAAAAAAGCTTGGTCGCCGGTGGACTTCAACTGAGAAAGAGGACAGGACAGTCAAAAAGCCCCAACCATTACATCTTAAATCCCTGGATGGAGATCTTGGAGGTACTGTATTGCCAGCCCAATCTAGTCAAGGATTTAAACATCATTAACAATACTAAGAAATCAATACACCACCTAAAACGCAACCAACCCAGAATTCCCAGCGAGGGAGTAATGTGCTCTGACCTCTGAATCGAGGTCAGAAGTCTTGCTGCAGCATTCTGAACTAGCTGCAGGTGATGCAACTGACTGCCATGTAAGTAAGTAGTAAAGACACGAGGGCTGTGCATTAGACATTTCTAACACACGGCCAGCAGTCGCGTGCCTCCAGCCCCCTGGCCATGCATTAGAAATGTCAAATGCACACCTCTGGAGTGTCTTATTTTGCTTATAAAATGTGACACAGTAATTAATAAGTATGTTAAAGCTGAAACTAATAGGTTTAAATAATAGCAAAGTAAAATATTTATCTAAAATTGATATAAAATAGTCCCTACGCCTATATGAGCTAAATGCAATCTTTGTTTTCCCAATTAGGAGATTTGTCCTACTGTGGCTTCTGGAATTGTATCTCCCCCCCGTCTTGTAGTTCAGCTTGCGTGTAAGTCAACCACCCCACCCCCCACATGGGTGTAGGCAGGCATACTCCATGTACTCCATGGTGTACAATTTTATTTAAAGGGGGGGGGGCAGCAAATAGGCTCTGAACAGCTTTCTTTGTCCATGAAAACAAAACACAGAACCAGCAGAACCTTCCTGTAATTTTATTCATACTAGTCAAAACTAGAAGGATTGGTCACTGATATCGTCTTTGCATCCCAAGGACTATACAACCTTACAGGCTCTGGGCTGGTATGTTGGTGTCTTAAGAAGTCATGTATGGCATCTGTATTTACCCATGCATGGGGGGGGGGGCAGTAACCAGTGTCATGAGGTACAAAAGTTGTATTTATTGTGCCAAACAGCAACAAACACAGTCCTGGTGTACATGTTTATATTGTCTCGCTACACCCCTGACCCCCCATATAGACCCCCAACACAAACATGCAAGCATATACTGCTTTTCAGTTTGGTGCAAAAATACTGAGCAAGTACTGAATGTCAGGGAGGACAGTTGACTGCGAGGCTGCTCGGCAGAACCAGTAGCGCTAGCGTGAGCACAGGAAAGCTTTGTAGTTGAAAAACACTAAGAGAAAAAAAAAGATTGTTGGAAAATGCTTTTATTTATTTGGGGACAGGATCCTTAACATACAAAGGGTGTTGTGCGAGGACTGCCGGAGAGGTAGGAGTATCAGTCAGAAGATCACGGCAACCAGTAAGATATCTTTTGTCCGAAAAAAAAAAAAAAAAAATAAAAAATGAGTGGACATGATGTGGTGGTGGGGAAAGGAGTTTTCTTCTGACACTTCTGAGCAGGTGCAAGAGGCACTGATGAGAGGTCAGGCATATGAGACGCAGTGGATTCATTCAGTGGAGACGTGCCGGCAGCAGGAGGTTTGAATTATTTTAGAAAAAAAATACAGGTTACTCACCTGTAACAGGAGTTCTAGGAGTGGTATATGATGTTCGTCCACACTTACTGGGAGGTTCCTTGCCGCTTTAAATCTTGCCAGAAGGTCTTCAAGCTGGCTCCTCCCACCCACCCGGGTGGTAAAACTCTCGGCTCCGCCCCATGACGCCAGATCTAGCCCCCTGGAAGCCAGGTTGCGCGTCGAAGCCGGGGAGGTCGGGTGGGTTGTGTGGATGAACAACATACCACCCCTAGAACTCCTGTTACAGGTGAGTAACCTGTATTTCTAGGGACGTGGATATGTTGTTCAATCCAAACTTACTGGCAGACTCTAGCAGTTCTCCGGGAGGAGGGAGGCAGCACTTCTACTTGGGAAATAAGGACTGAGAACCGAGGTCCCAAAACCAGCATCCCAGCGTGACTCAAGGTCGATGTGGTAGTGGGTAATGAAGGTGTGCTGACTTCCAGATAGCAGCCCTGCAGATTTCCTGGATAGGGACGTCCCTGGAAGCAGCCACCGGAGCAGCGGTATGGCAGGTAGAATGAGCTCTTATCCCTTTGGAAGGCTCCATGCCCGCCAACCTATAGCAGAGATCTATGCAGGAGGTGACCCACCTGCCTATCGTCCACTTGGCTGCAGGTCTGCTAGGTGCGGCTTCAGCGTAGGTGACAAACTGCTGGCGAACCTCTCCCCGAACTTCAGCCATCCGCTCCTTATAATAAGAGCGCTCTTCTAGGGTCCAGAGTATGGAGCCTATATTCGGCCTCCGAGGTGTGATTGGGGTAGAACACCGGCAGAGTCAACACCTGGTTAAGGTGAAACTCCGACACTACCTTCGGAAGGAATTTCAGGTGGGGCGAAGGACAACCTTGTCCCTGTGGAAGACCAGATAAGGAGACTCGATGGAAGCGCCTGGAGCTCTCCATTCTTCTGGCTGATGTGATAGCCACCAAGAAGGCGGTCTTCCACGACAGGTGAGATGTCACACTGTGCATCGGTTCCAGATAAAGCTGCCCATGAAGCTTAGCCAATGCCAGCAGTAGATCCCATGGAGGTGGAGGTTCTCGCAGCGGAGGGGATATGTGATCAAGGACGTTGAAAAAGCGCCCGACCACCTTCTCCTGTGCCGATTGCTTCCCGTGCCCCGCCCAGTAAGCAGAGATGGCTGCCAGGTGCGCCTTAAGGGTCGTCGACCTAAACCCTAGCTGAGAAAGGGACCACAGGTAGTCCAGAATGCTAGCCAAAGAACAGGAGGAAGGGTCCAACCCCTTATCCTGACACCAAATGGAGAATCTCTTCCATTTAAAGGTATAGCATTTTCTGATCGACTCCTTACGGGATGCCTCAACAATGTTGAGGACCTCGTCGGAAAGACCCAAGGCCTGGAACTCTAGCCACTCAGGAACCAGGCTGTCAAGTGCAGGGATTGAAGGTCCGGGTGGTGTACCTTCCCCTTGTTGACTGAGATCAGGTCCGGGTGGGCTGTAAGCCACCTCGGGAGCATGGAGCTGAGGCTGAGGAGATCTGGATACCAGAACTGACAAGGCCAGTCTGGGGCTACCAGAATCACCTGTGCCTTGTCCCTCTTCGCCTTGAGAAGCACCTTGTGGATCAAGGGAAATGGAAGGAAGGTGTAGAAGAGGCCCGGGATCCACGGCCTCGAGAAGGCATCCCCCTGCAGCGAGCCCTGCTGAGGGGGGCGGGCATAAAACAGCCGCAGCTTCGCATTCTCCCTGGAGGCAAACAGGTCCACCTGAGGGGTGCCCCAGTGGGAGAACAGATGTTGTACTACCTCCGGCAGGAGAGACCACTCGTGAGATGCAGCGCCTATCCGGCTGAGGGCATCGGCCAGAGTGTTGGAGGCTCCTGCCACATGGATGGCTAGGAGATCCACCTCCAGGCTGATCAAGAGAGACCAAGTGCGGAGAGCCTCCTTGCACAGAGGTAAGGAGTGCGTCCCGCCCTGACGGTTTAGGTAGTACATGGTCGTGGTGTTGTCCGTCTGGACCTGGACCACTTGACCCCATACAAACAGAGCGAAGGTGGTGAGGGCTAGTCAGACCGCTCGAAGCTCCAGCAGGTTACTGTGGCATCGAGACTCCTGAGGGGACCAGAGGCCGTGAGCTCTGAGCTCCCCCAGATGGGAGCCCCAACCCATCAGAGAGGTGTCAGTCGTCAAGAGTGACCACCGGCTTGGGGCGGACAAACGGGATACCCCTTACAGATGAGCTGGAACGAGCCACCACTGGAGGCTGTTCCACATCTCCTGGGTCACTGTTACTGGCTGGTCCAGAGGACCGGAGTGCTGTGACCATTGGGGGCCAGCCCCCATTACAGAGGACGCATACGCCAGTGGGCCCAACGGACCACGCTGGTGCGGGCCGCCATGAGACCCAAAAGGCGCAGGAAGTCCCGGGCAGGGCGCAATTGCCCAACCAGAAATGACTGGGCAAAGGAGGAAAGGACCTTGGCCCTGTCCGCCGGGAGCCGCGCTCTGGTTCGAAAAGAGTCGAGCTCTGCCCTGATGAAATGAATCACCTGCAATGGCACGAGTTCCGATTTGGCCTCATTGATGAGGAGGCCAATCTGAGAGCACACCTGGAGGGCCAGATCCCAGGACCCCTCCACCTCCGTTCTGGAAGGGGCTGCAATCAGCTAGTCATCCAGGTAAGGGTACACCTGGACCCTTCGGCACCACAGGAATGCTGTACTGCCATGCATTTGGTGAAGACCCTGGGAGCTGGAGAGAGGCCGAAGGGCATGGCCCAGAACTCGTAGAGGGATCTCTCTGCCCTGAAGCGGAGGAATCGCTGGTGAGACAGACGGATTTGGATGTGAAAGAACACGTCCTGAAGGTCCAGAGAACAAAACCACACGCCTCATTCCAAGGATGGAATTATCTGAGCCAGAGTGACCATCCTGAAGGTGCGAGACCTTAGGAACTTGTTCAGGTCGTGTAGGTTGAGAATGAGGCACCAGCCCCCCATCCGTTTTGGAACCAGGAAGTACCTGGACACAAACCCTGGTCTGGAGGAGGGTCCGCTACCTCCCTGATCACCTCCTTCTGGAGGAGCAGGGCAATGTCGGCTCGACGAGCCGAAAGAGAGGCTGTGGAACCCGTAGCCCCCCGTGGAGCGACGGCTCAATAGGGTGGGGACTGCTCGAACTCCAGAGGCAGACCCCTGCCTACCACTTCCAACACCCAGCGGTCCGTGGTGATAACGGACCAGGCGGAAAGGAAGTGGCGGAGCCATCCCCCCACAGGGGGAGCCCGGGGAGGAGTGACGAGGTTGGGGCGACACCCCTCAACCCGTCACTGGGCAGGTTTGGAGGAAGGGCCAGCCGAGGAGCCGCCTGGGCCTTTCCTTCCCGGCTTCCTGCTAGAGGAAGCAGCAGGCTTGGCTTTGGGGTGCCAAGTGCGAGCCTGCTGGCCCTGATGCTGGTGTTGCTGGGCCGGACGTGCCACAGGGGCTGAAGGACGAAATGACTTACGCTGCTGCTGGCAGCCTTTGTCCTTCTGGGCAGATGTGACTGAGTCCAAGGTGGCGCTGGACTTCTCAATTCATTGGAGATGACCCTCCACCCCGGGACCGAACAAGTCGGTACCCAGGAAGGGAACGTCTGCCAGCTTGTGCTGGGTATCCGCCATGAAGGTGGAGATCCGCAGCCAAGCCCTGCGGCATATGGCCACTGCGGCTGCTACAGACTGGTCACACGAGTCAGCGATGTCCAAAGAAGTTTGGAGCTGCTGTTTAGCCACTGCCCTTCCCTGATCCCACACCTGCTTGACCGTCATTTGAAGGTCAGCCAGGAGATGAGGAATCACCTCATCCAGGGAGCCCAAAAGGGCGTGTAAAAAGTGTGCCATCAGGACGGCCGAGCTAGCCTGACAAAGGCCTAGGGAGGAAGCAGCATAGAATTTTCGCCCGGAGTAGTCTAATTTTTTGGACTCTTTATCGGGTGGCTTGTCCATATCCCGAGCATTCCCGGAATGCCGGAAAATGCTGTCGGTCACTAACCCCTCCACAGAGGGGTGCTCCGAGAAACCGGAGAGTGAACCAGTAGGGACAGCATACTTCCGAGCCATCCCCTAGCCGAAGGTGCTGGACAAGAAGCCGGCCGCTGCCACAGCTCCAGGTCCGGGCCAGCAATGGCTTGACCGGGAAGGCCTCCGTAGGAGAATCCCCTTGGTCCAGTGTCTCCGTGAGGGGATACTTGGCCCATTTTGAAACGAGTTCGAGCTTCATCCCAGTAGATTCTGAAATGAGTCGAAGCATTCCAAGGAACGAGGATGGGCTCTTGTCCACCGATTGACCCCCAGTCGATTCGAAGTCAAGCAGCCTGGAGAACAAGGAGTCGTCGTTGTCATACTCCGAGGAGTCTGCGAACAGCTGCCGAGCGCCTGAGCCACCCTCCACATGCCGAGGTCGATCGGGAGTGAGAGTGACCAACAACCTATGGGGCAAACCCTGACCCAACCGAGAATCCTTGGTTGGGGCCCCAGTCTTCGGCTGTGGAGGCGGAGGTTCCACCACAATGGGTGGCGCAGCCAGTTTGACCGAACAACGGTGCGGCCGGTTCCTCGACCACTACGAGGGTTGCTTGGCGCTCAGTGACAGCCACTTAATGGCTGGAGAAGGCGACGGAGTCGGCTTATTCCCGGGCAATAAGAGCTGCTGCCACACTAAATCCTTGTAGCGCCAACACAACTTGCGCCAGAGCCTATCCTCCAAAGAGGACGACGAGGATGAGCGGCACCGCCGCTTTCCATGGTGCCGAGACAGAGACCGCCGACGTCAGCGGAACTGGCTGGACCTGGAAGAGGTCCAAGACCGAAACCTTCAGGGATTCCGAGGGTGGGTCAGAGAGGGGGCAGGGGAAACCCGATCCTCCCTCGGTTCAGGGACCTTAACCGGGGACTCCGGCACAGGAGGCACAGGCAAGTCCTCGGTTTCCACCGGGGGAACCGGTGAAGAACGGTTGTCGGCTTCTCCAGTCGACAAACCATCCGACAGGTCGAGAAAAATCTCAACCGCATCGACGGTTGTCTCGGCCGGCTGACCTGACGGGGACACCGTGAAGCCAGCGGCCTTAGCCGCAACCTCGACCGAAGTCGAATGTCGACTATCCGGGGAAGGGGACCTCTCCCGCTCCCAAGAACGTCGATGGTGGGACTTACCTTTGGAGTCCTTCTTTTTGGACCAAGAGGAATGTCCCGATGGCCCTTCTCCCTTGGAGGAGAGGGATTGGCAAAGCTCCTTAAAAGAAGCTGTATAGGAAGAGCCCAAGGAGAGGGGGATAAATGCCGCGACCAAGGATGAAGATGATGCGGCCTGGGCCGCCTCCTCCTTGAAGGGCGATCATCTGCTCCAGCTGTTCTGCCGAGCCTGCCGCCATGAACACCGCCCAACAGGCCTCTTTCGACTTGACTGGAGGATAACGTTTTTCAGGTCGCCCCAAGAGCAATCGGGCAGTGCGGTCCTCCAAGACCGAAGCTGAAAAGGATTTGCATAACTCACAAGCCTGTGAGTCATGGCCGAGTCCAAGGCAATAAACGCACGTGGAGTGCGGATCGGTCTGGGACATCTTCTGCCCACAGGGACACAGACGAAATCCGGGAGTCGATTTATCCATCACAGCCGTGAGGGAAAAAGAAGACCGAAGTCTTTTAAACTTTAGAATGAGTTTCGGTTTAACCGAAGAGTGTGGATCCAGGCCTAAAACACAGAGCGCTAAGGAGGGAACCTGAGCTTCCAAGTGGTAAGGAAGATCTGGCATCATGGGGCGGAGCCTAGAGTTTAACCATCTGGGTGGGTGGGAGAAGCCAGCTTGAAGACCTTCCGGCAAGATTTAAAGCGGCAAGGAACCTGCCAGTAAATGTGGATTGAACAACATATCCACGTCCCTAGAAAAACACTTTAATCTTTCTGCCATTTCTGTACTCTGAGTGAGTACATAATTTTCAAGTGGGAAACTCGATCAAGGGTGTAGAGCGGGTAAGCTGACAAACAGCGGTCGTGCTGGCGGCTGAGCTGCACATCTGCGAAGAAAAAAAGTTAAGTGAAACTGACATTTAAATGATGATCAACATAAATGTGAGCTCTCCCTTTCATTTATATAAACAACCTGCTGAAACCACTAGTTTTACCATGTCTGCTCCTACTGACTCTCTCAATCCGTACGTGGGCTAACTGAGGGGGCAAAATCGTGGCTATCAGTGGTTTAAAATTCCACAGGCTCATAGATTTGCTTCCCTATCCTGCTGACTAGCACTTGTTTTTAGCCGTGCATTAGACACTGCTAATGCACAGCTAACAGCCAAACAGGATGCAGGATTTTCTCTTCCTATTTTATAAGCCTTTATAAAGCGCACAGTAGTAGTTGAGACAGGAGAAAACAAGAGCATTAACTAGAGTAGCTAGATGAGCAGAATCAGTGTTTGCAGTCTGGTGACATTATGAAAGCAGTTCCTGACCACAGATGATGCTTTTGAAACAAATATCAATTGTCCATCAAGAATAACTCGACAGACTACTAACCTCCTATGCCGCCTGAAGATGCACACACCCAAATCAGGCCACCACTCGTGACTGGTATCTGCTTCTCTAAGCCCACTATCAGCAACTTGGGTCTTGGCTGGGTTCAAAGCCAGCAAACTGGAGGCCATCCAAACCCTGATTTCCTCCAAGCATTGCTCTTATCTCAGCACAGCAGACAGACCATCAAAAGACACATACAGCTGGGTGTCATCTGCATAGCAGTGAATCTCCACACTGTAGTGCTCAACAATCTCTTCCAGGGGCTACATATACACCAAGAACAAAAAGGGGGAAAGCACAGAACCAAGGTGAACATCAAAGGCATCCGGTTGCGACTGGCAAGAGCCGAGTACTACCGACTGCTTTCTGCTGTTAAGGAAGGACCGGAACCATTGCAAAACAGTCCTGAACAGCCCTCCATGCTCCCCTAGTCTGGTCAACAGCACTGCATGGTCTATGGTGTCAAGTGCTGAAGAAAAGATCATGCAAGATAACAACACAAGGCTCCCCATAATCTCTCACCAGCAAGAGATCACTGCATACCATGATCATGACTGTCTTCATGCTATGCTTGCTAAAGAAATTAGATTGAAATGGCTCAAAGAGGTCATTCTTCTCCAGATGGCTCACAAGCTGGTCGCAGTCACCTTCTCTACAACCTCAGCCGAAGGTTGCAAACTGGTCAAAAATTGGCAGGTATGTCAGGATCTAATGACACCTTCTTAAGGAGGAACTTTACTACCACTCTTTTTAGGGGTGCCAGCAACAGCCCCTCCCCTCAGATAACCATTAACTATATCTGTCAATATTGGTACTAACTGCCCCCTAACCAGCCTTACACAGCTGAGCGGGTGCAGGGTACAAAACATATGAAGTGCACTGCAAACCCATGACCACCCCGAGGACTTCTTCCTCATCCACTGGCTGAAATTCGTCCCAACCATTTACTGATCCATTCGCACTCCCTCGGTGTCCCTGCTGACCAATGACTGGGTAGTGGAGGAAATTTGGTCATAAATGTCCTCAACCCTACCTTAAAGAATTTGTTTAACCACTCACACTTCTCCCTGGAAGCAAGTTTCTTTTGGAGCAGACAAGCAGGATGTAATGAACTGTATACAACCCAGAAAAGTGTGGCAGAATGGTTCTTCTCAGCAGTAATCACAGAAGAAAATAAATTCTTCTTTCCGCTGCAACAGCCTCTTGGAACAGCTTCAAGTGCTCCTCCAGGAAAAGTCTGTCGGTCACCAACCACAACTTCCTCCACCTGCACTCTAAGGTATGATGCAACCTTAATCTGCTGAAGCTCAGACGTAAACCAAGTAGCACTGTGGTGAGAGGTCTACAGGTGAGAGCGGACTGGTGCCAGGGTAACCAGTAATGCCAAAGGAGCTGCATTACAGGTTTCACCTGTGCAGTGCAACCCCTGGTAGAGACCTCAACCAGGCCCAAACTGTCCAACAGACCTAGAAATTTCACAGGATACAGATTCATTTAGAATGGTATTGGATCACTTCCACAGTTGAAGACGGCTTTCTAATGCCCCAGTATTAAACAACATGGTGCAATGGTCGACCAAACGACGGACTCCACTAAGTCTAAGTCTTTCCAGACTCCTCAGCTGCAGACACCCTTATTGTGATGAAAAGATCTCCGACTGGAGAAGGTATATAGTACAGTTCCGTAAGAACTTACCGTAACAGTAGATCTTCGAAAGGAGCTCTTGCAGCAGGCAATAAGTGGTAGGACTGAAGCCGCAAGGTGCCAGGACCAAACAGAAAACTTCTAGGTAGCAGTATTCAACAGGATTGCGCCTGCTGACATCAGCACACCGACATCCGCCAATGGTATAAAAGGGTCAGTCCCCCAGCCCATCCTCAGTTCTCCCGCCGGAGACCCCAGTGTGGTAAGAAACTGAAGAACCAAGGAGGTTCCTCCTAAAAGAGGAAAGCAGAGAAGCTGCAATGGAGAAACAGTAACCAGAGGGAAGGAGGGTGGGAATGCAGTGCCTGCTGCAAGAGCTCCTCTTGAAGATCTACTATTACAGTAAGTTCTTACGTAACTGTACTATCTTACTTCGAGGGGGCTCTTGCAGCAGGCAATAACCAGTAGGACTGATTCCCAAGCAGTAGATGAACTGAAGCAGCCAACTGGGCAGAGGAAAAGGAAGCAGCCATAGGAACCTTAGGACAGAAGGCCCTGGAGGACTGCACGTTCGAATCCAGTTCTACGTCTAGAGGCAATGTCCAAACTGTAATGCTTGATGAAAGTATGGACAGAACTCCCAAGTAGCAACTGCACAAATGTTAGCAGGGTACACATTTCTGAAGGAGGCAGCCGAAACAGCCGTACACCTTGTAGAATAGCCTTTGACCTGACCTGGCAAAGGCTTGTCATACTTTCGGGTAGCAATAAACAATGCAATTTGCTAACCACCTAGGCAAACACTGTTTGGAAACAGGAGCCTCTTGTACCCTAGGGGCAAACGCAACAAACAACTGATCAGATTTCCAGATGGCACAGGTGCGGTCCAAATAAAAACGTAGCATACTATGGACATCAAGAGCATGAAGTAAGGCCTCCCCTTGATTAGAATACCACCTTAGGCAAAAGCTTCGGATTGGTTCTCAAAGACAACCTGTCTTTGTGGAAAACCAAGCAAGGGTCGTTACACATCAGAGCCTGTAGCTCGGAAATCCCTATAGCTGAAGTAATGGCTGTCACAAGCCCCTGGCCCCCAAACCTCAGGCAGCCTGGTAGGACCTCCTGTTTGCAGAGAGGATTCCCCCCATTCAGGAACTCGTGAGCAGGAGTACGAGTTTCAGGAAGACTTAAAAGCCTTCCTTTTCCAGTGGGAGGGTGGATTCTGTAGTTGTGAGTTCCCTTGACTCTTCACTACTTTCAGTATTTGAATCCCACCACGGCCACTGGCTACATCTTGCCTAGGTAGTTTTATACGATAGCCGGGCTGTTCTATCTTGTCAGGCACTAAGTCTTTTAAAAACCCTTCTGTTTAAAATGTTAAAACACACAATCTGACCCCAGACAGAGTTGAAAGAAAATCATAAAAGTTTACTTAACATAAAATTTACAGAAAATACTAGATACAGTTATTCTAAGCTATACCTTGTTTTCATGTTAGAGTCCAGCAAGATATTGCCCTTGTAGAAATGAGTCCTTAAGCAACAGTTTTGTAGCAAGGTTGTACCAAGTCAGTTTCTCTGAAATGTCCTTTTTAAAAAGTCTTCAAGTTCAAATTTTATTATTATTATTATTATTACATGAATTACTCCATTGAACAAGCTCATTCACAAGGAGGTCCTGGACATTTCAAACAATACAATGACGTACATGATCTTATACAAAACAGATTTGGAAGGTATGAGTAAACAGCAATGGCAATGATAAGGTACAACTTGGATTGTTGCAAATAACCAATACAATACCTACAAAAAACTAACTGCACTAATGTGCACGTAGATGATACACATAGAGTGAGACAAGTCTTCACTGGGGGCAGAGGGAAAAGGAAAAAAGAAAAAAATGAAAACATGGGGCTGTAGATGACATCGAAAGGGAGGGTGGTAGGTTCAGAGGGACAGGAATATTGTGCACTGAGATGGGGTACAGGGGGGGGGTCTAGAGGAGGCGGTGACTGGGGTAGGGGTAGGAGGGGTAGGGAGACAGGGAGGTGGACGAAGGGAGGGTGGTAGGTTCAGCAGGACAGGAATATTGTGCACAGAGATGGGGAACAGGGAGGGGGGTCTAGGGAGGGAGGGAGGTGATTGGGGTAGAGGAGGATGTAGGGGAGACAAGGAGGGTGGAGGAAGGAAGAAGTGCTAGGAGGCAGAATGGGTAAAGGGGGTTGGGGTAGAAATACAGGGATAGGGATACAGGGAGGTGGAGGAAGGGAAGAAGTGCTACAAGGCAGAATGGGTAAAGGGTGGGTTGGGGTAGGAATAAAGGGGTGGGTTGGGCACATGGGTGAAAGGATAGGCTGGGTGGTTGGTGGGGAGACAGGGATAGGGTGACAAGTAGAAGCTACGTTGAGGATTCATATATTAGCTTAGCCTGAAGAGCAGCGGCAGACCACTTCAAATGCTTTCTTGGCTAGGGACTTAAAACAATTTAACGTGACTATCTCAGTTAGCTTCATGTTTTTTTTGCAGCTGGTTCCATATAGATGAGAGGACGAAACTAATGGCACCTCTGCCCTGATTAGTACGTGTCCTGGGAACATCTAGGAGTACAAAGTCTGAGGTGCACAGTGCATACACATTGTGCAACTTGTGCACTAGGGAGCATATGTACTAAGGTAACTTGCCAGTCAGCAGTTTTAGAGTCCACTGCCAAATCAGTGCATTGGTGTAAAGTCTTGGGTTTCCAAAATTCTGACTTAAAATCAGAATTTTCTTTTCAGCATGTGACAAGTCAAACTTTCCACACACTCAGGTCTGGTTTTAGAGATTTTTCCAGGCCCACACATATACTTCTGGTCTTCAAGTATATGTTAGCTGGAAAGGCAATCTGACTTCCAGCTAAACTGTTTTTCAACTGCCCTGAGATCAAAATGTATGTTCTATATATACAGGCTGATCAGCTTCAAGCCACACCCCCCAAGTGATGGGGTGCAACAGTTAACCTTTCTTTATAAGTGTCACTGTGGTTCCATATCAGGTTTCTTGTCAACGCCAGTGACATCCGGTCCATGCATTTGGCTTGACCCCTGGCCCCCAGGTCACTACATTATTTTTCCCTATCATGGAAAGCCACAGTGGGATATTTTATCCCATCCTGGGCTACATTCCTGTCTCCCTTATCTTGAAATATAACAGGTCCACACTAGCCTTTGTAGAAATAACAGTTATTTTGTAGTTACCTGTTAAAGGGGACAGTGGCTTAATTCTAAAGTACATTACAACATGTACAATATGAACTCACATAAATGGAGGTCTATCATGCGACATTAATGGCAACTAAAAATAATGCTATCCATGACAGAAAGCGTAGCTCCCAGCTTGTGGCTGGTTCAAAGGGAGGAAGAGTGAGCTTTTCCAAAATAAACAACAGATCCCACGGCAGGACTGGGTTCCTAAGGGAAGGTTTCAAATGGAGAATGCCTCGAAGGACGGTGCGGGAGAGGTCCAGCTGGGCAATGTTCTTGCCCTCAAACGGTACATGGTACGCAGATGTGGCAGAAAGGTGCACTTTGACAGAGGAATAACCCTGACCAGACTCCGAGAGTGAAAGGAGGCACTCAAGGATAAGATGTACTGGACAGGTGAAGGGATTCAACTGCCGGGCGATAGCCCAGATGGAGAACCTCTTCCACTTTGTGGCGCAAGTGGCTCTAGTAGAAGGCTTCCTAGCGGCCACTAAAACGTCACCCACCCTGGAGGAGATCCTGTCTAGATGGATTAGAGCACCCTGCTCCTGGAAGAGCAAGTTGGAGCACAGAGGCAGAGGGACAGGAGGTTCCACTGCTTGTTGCTGCAGCAAGGGGAACCATATCTGATGAGGCTAGTAAGGTGCTACCTGAATCATCTCTGCCTTCAGCTTGAGTAGGACTCTCTGCAGGAGTGGAAGGGAGGGAAGGCATATAGAAATCTCCCTGTCCAGGAGAGGGATAACACGTCTCGCCAGAAAACTCCAGTCACTGGATCTAGCAAGCAAGGGACGTAGTGGAGACGCAAAGAGGTCCAACTCAGGGCGGCTCCACCTGTAAAATAGAGCTTCAGTGACAGGGATGGAGAGTTCCCACTTATTTATCTTTGTTCTGGACAGGCTTAGGCTGTCAGCCAGGACGTTTTGGATGCCTGGAACATGGACTGCTGAGGACCAGGTCATGTTCTACTGCCCAATGCCAAACTCTCATAGCCTCCCTGCAAAGGGGGGTATGAATTTGTCCCCCCTTGCTTGTTGATGTAGTAGACAACTGACATGTTGTCCGTCTGGATCAGAAAAGGGCCTGGAAGCAGACAAGACTTAAAGGCCCGGGAGGCTAAGAGAACTGCTTGCATCTCTAGCACACTGATGTGGAGATGCTGTTCCTGAGGAGACCATGTCCCCTGGGTCTGATGGTCCACCAGGCAGGACGCATCTGTCATCAGAATCTGAAGGGACGATTTCCCCTGAAGAGAAACCCTACTGAGAAGGTTGGATGGGTCCAGCCACCAAGACAGAGTCTGCTGCACGGGGTTGGATATGAGGACCTCCTGCTTCAACTCGTCCACGCACTGGTCCCATTGCACCTGGAGGGTCCACTGGGGTACCCTCATGTACAAATGGCGAGGGGTATAGTGACAATGGCCACCACCATGTGCTCCCAGAGTCTGAGAAATTACCTGGCTGAGATCTGTCGTGACGAGGACACCAAACAAGCCTGTGCATGCAGTCAGTCCACCCTGCCTGGAGGCAGAAAGGCTCTGCCCTGGGCCAAGTAGGATCACTCTGGGAGGAATCGGGCAGGTTCGGAGTGATGCCCAGCATCTGAAACAACTCGAAGGTGATCTGCATTATCCAAATCAGCTGGTCTCTGGAAGGGGCTGTGAGAAGCCCGTCATCCAGATAGGAGAAGACATAAAGACCTTGCCTCCTGAGGGCCACAGCCACCACTGCTAGGTACTTAATGAAGACTCAAGGGGCCGAGGAAAGGCTGAAAGGCAGGGCCCTGAACTGATAGTGGTTTCTCTGGAAGCAAAAGTGTAGAAACCTCCCGTGGGGCTGAAAAACCTGGATGTGGAGGTACATGTTCTCCATATCCATGGAGCAAAGCCAATCTCCCTGATGAAGAAGAGGAAGGAGACCTTGGAAGGTAACCATCCTGAAGCGTTTGTACTCTATGAACAGATTCAGGTGGCTGAGGTCCAGAATGGGCCCAAGATCTCTGGTCTTCTTTGGGATCAGGAAGAAGTGGGAGTAGAACCCCTTTACCCTTCGAGTGGGAGGGACGGGTTCTATGGCTTATTTGAGAAGCACTACCCAGATTTCCTCCTGGATAAGGACAATGTCATCCAGAGGGTAATGAGAGTGCAAGGGAGGGTTATCTGGGGGCATCCCTTGAAACTCGACAGTTTGTCCTTTTTCTAAGAGTTGGAGCACCCATTGATCTGAGGTTATCTCCCTCCATCCAGCCAGGTAAAGGGAGAAACGACCCCCCACCACCTCCCCCATGGTCTCTGCTGGGGGAGGGGGGTCAGGTAAGGAGTGATGCTTAAGAACCTGGGATTGGTTGGGCAGCAGGACAGGTCCTGGGGGCCCTAGTGCCTGATGCTCCAGTCGCCTGGGTGGTGTCCTTACATTTAAAGGCTCCTCTGGACTGCTGACCTTGGGGCTGCTGACGTTGGTTCCTCTGAAATGACTGACATTGGTTGCGTCTTGGCTGGGACAGTACAAGGAATGTACTGTACCTTTTTGAGAGCCTGACCCTATTCCTGTAGGCAAGAAATAATTCCTTGGACCTCCTCGACACAAAGGACCGCCCCTTGAAGGGAGCATCAAGGATTTTGACCTGCACATCCGGAGCAAAGCTGGAAACCCTGCGCCAGGAGTGGCGGCGGATGCAGACACCCATAGCTGTCGCCCACCCTGCAACGTCTGCAGAATTGTACGACGCACATAGGATATGATTATCTTCTTCTGAACAGGACTTCAGGAGCTGAACAAGCAGAGACTTGGTGGAGTCCTCTGGGAGGGTGTTCACCAACTCCAGCACTTTGTCCCACAGGGCATTCTGGTACTACACCATGTGGGCTAGAAAGTTCAGGGACCGAACCGTTAAAGTGGCTGCGGCGTAAACTTTCTTCCCTAAGAAGTCCACCTGATGTGACTCCTTGTCTGGAGGGTGCAGGCTAAAGTGTCTAGGCTTCTTAGTATGGTCGTATACCACATTTATGACCACGGAATCAGCAATAGGATGCTCCCCATAAAGGGCTTTTCCCTTGGGGCGTGGTAAAGCCTGTCTGCCTACTTGGGCAGAGCTGGCATGGACGATGGATGGCACCAGGTGGCCCTGTTGACATCCTTGAAGGATTCAATGAGAGGAGGGATAACTGAAGGCAGAGTACCCTTCTTACAAAGGAAAGTTGTTAAACACCGGCGTTCTGCGTCCAACTCCTCAGAGTCATAACCCAGGAGGGACTGAATGTGCCTCATGACGTCCAAAAGGGATGGATCGTCAGGAGGGGATCATGGAATATCTTTAGGTTCTTCAGGGTCTGAGGGTAGCTTGGAATCCTCTGAGTCCTCAGAAGAAGAGGAGGAGGAATTCTAGGATGGTCCTTCCTGCCGTCCGGAGAATGGGAAGCAACTGGGCAAGCCTGGTCTGGAGCGGGGGAAGGAGCCCGTGGAGGTGGGGTAGGAGGCCTCTTCTCCCATCCTTATTTTGCGTGAACTCCCACCATGCCGTAAAGAGTGCACTGCAATCCACCGGAGTCAGGGGGAGGTGGGGCCAGGTTGTTCAGAAGTGGGTCCACCGGCGTTGGTTTCTGAGGCAGGCTAGGCTCTGGCGTTGGTCCCTGAGATGGTAAATCGGATAACAGTCCCAGAGGAGTAGGCATGGCCAGCGCTGGTCTTGAGGGACCTGGCATTGGTTCCTCTGAGGTCAGTCGCAGTTGCGGCTGATGTAGAGGTGCCAACGGTGAAGCCGGTGAAGCAGGTGGAACCTACGTAGGGAAGGAGACTCCCATCAGAGGCAGAGGTGTCGCTCATGGAGGAGAGGCGAGCACATGTTCCAGGCACTGCTTGGAGGTGTCAGCCCCTGGGCTGGGGATCGACGCTGGAAATGCCAAGACAGGGAGGGCAGTAGGCCAAGGACCACTACCCACAGAACTGGTCGAGCCACCTGACTAAGGACAAGCTGGGAGAAGGGGCCTGAGCTTCAGTGGCGTTAGGGCTGGGGACAGAGTCCAAAGCACAGAAGTGCCCCTACCCAAAACAGTGATGAGGGCAGGAGGCGGAGACACAGGCAGCCCTGGGGTTGCCAGTGAAGAAAGGACAGACCTCCCACAGGAGGAAGATCCGGAGGAGGTCACCGACTTGTGTGGTGACCTGGAGGGGAAGCTGACTGGGCTTGGCCTCTATCCTTGTCCCGGTGCTTACACTTCCTGCTCGATGACTTCTCCTTAAGAGAAGACGACAAAGAAGCCCCGGAGGCTGGGGAAGAGGAAAAGCTTTTGCCCTGGATCTCCTTCTCCACTGTCGCTAACGTCTGATGCAGAAGAAAAGTCTGGAAGGTCTTTAATCGGCATCTCTGTGTGGCCTGGTTGAACTCCTAGTAGTACTGGCAGGCCATAGTATCGTGGTTAGGGCCTAGATAGAGCAGGCACGAGGAGTGGCCGGCCATCCTTCGAAGGGATCTGCTTTCCGAAGGCACACTTCGCCAGTCTGAAGACATGACAGGAGAATAAGACATGCAGAAAATCAAAGAAAATAAAAGACTTTAATACTGAAAATAATAAAGCGCTCTGAAAATGCAGTCAAAATGGTGGTCGACTAGAAGCAAGGAGCCATGGCGGTCCATTCTGTGTGGGTCGACGGCAGGAAAAGAACTGAGGATGGGTTTGGGAACTGCCCCTTTTATACCTCTGGCGGACGGCGGTCCCCCACTGAATACTGCTAGCTAGAAGTTTTCCGTGTGGTCCTGGTGCCTAGCAGCTTCAGTGCTACCAGTTATAACCTGCTGCAAGAGCCCCCTCGAAGTAAGATCTGCCATTTTCCACTGACCGGGGTGGAGCCAATGAGCCCTTCGAGCCAGTACAGAGTTAAGAGACAAATTTGATGACAACATCAGTAAGTCACAGGGAGTATCTGCCAAGAATCATGTGCCCATAGAGGAGTGACAGGAACTTTGTTGCTTCACAGTTGTAAAGCAAGTACAGTCAAACCTCCTTTAGTCAGCAGGCCATGACACATCCAACATAATGCAGCAAGTGCTATCTTCATTGATGCTCCTACCACCTTATATGCTTTCTTCATTAGTGACACTACTTTCTTTTATCTAGGGTCAATCCTAGGCTATAGCACATGGCAGCCACTCTGAATAAGGTTAAACAAAGAACGTTTCAACTCATATGTGCACTATAGGATTGAGTGAGTTTAATAGCTCTGCCCTGTGAAGCAGCAGAGTAGTTTTCTTTATAGCTGCAGATAGGCACAACCAAGCTGAAGACTGTTTTCCACATCTTAGTGTTCTTGTAGTCCATCCTGTACAGCTTTGTGAAGTGCAGCACCAAAGTTTTTCCTCTCAGTGTGATTCCACTCAGCGGCTATTAAGTCCTTGGTCTTGTACACTGGGAATGTGGTCTTTCTTGGTCTTGCTTTTTAAGGGGTCATCTTTCTTTTTGGCTTCCTTCTGTGGGTCTTCTTCCATGCCCAAGGTTATACCTGTATTTCACGAAGGTACTAGGATTCTTCCAGATTCTGTATGGTCTCCATCTGAAGAGACATATTTACCCTACTCCACTGAACACTGACCTTCCTAATCAAGTCCGTGAGATGAAGCAAGGAATCTGTTCCTGTGTGGGGGATGTCTCCTTGGGATGTGGCCTGACAAAACCATCTGAACTCTGGAAAGAGGCATAAAGTCCTAAGGAGTTCACTTCCTCTTGTGTGGTCGAGAGGCATACATGCCATCTGTGAGAGAACCAAGTAGCTGTATGTGTTCTGCTAATGTAGGCTGCAACAAGTGTGAAACTGTTTATGTTTATTTCTCACAGTAGAGCAGCTTATCTCTGAACTCATTAATTGTCATATACAAAGGAAATTTCTTGTTTAGAGAATTTTTTAGCTTCGTATACTATGAAACTCTTGGCATAGTCTTACTTGGGGTTTAGATCACAGGTCTTTGTTTTAATTGAGGGTGCTCTGTTTTTTTTCTCTCACGATAAAGAGTTATTCATTCTGTAACTTTGACTTAGACTTTTTTTTTTTTAGATTGTCAAATGCAAGTTTAAGCTAATGTGATTTAGTTCCTTATGTATACACTAACATACTCACTCATGCATAGTTCAAAATGAAACGCAATTATGTTTTATGTGTTATTTCAGGAATTGTATCTGTTCTGTTGACATTTGACCTTGAAATGACTCTCCTGGATAACAGTCAGACTATGTGCTTTCCATATGGTTCTCAGTTGTTTTTTGAGTGGAGTTAAGCCATGGGAATTTTTTGCAATTTTTTGTGTGTGTTTTTATGTATGATCTGGGGTGTTAATAGAATGTATTCTTCCAAAACAAGTGGCATTAGTTTCTGATGAACGACTGGGTGTAGTCCAAAAGCTAAAGCACCTGTTTTCTTTTGTAACATCTATGTTGGTCCAATAAAAAGGGTACAATAAAAGGTTTCAAATCCTCTTTTTTTCTGGTTCTTTTGTCTCAAGTACTAATATGGCAACAAAACTAATTATTTTTTGCCAACCTGGTGCAGGGTTCAGAGGTGCCTTCCTGCTTGGTCGAACCTCTACTGGAGCGAGATGAGCCACTGGCATCATTATTCTTGGTGGAGAATCCTTGTCACATCCTGGCCAGTAGGCACCAGCCACTGTAAACTGGAGCCTAGTCCTACATTTCTTTTATTTTGGTGCCACCGAGGAGTTTCCTTCAATTCGCTGGTCGAGGAATCAATGCTGCTTCAATTCCAGTCAGGCAAGGAAAGGAGCTGCAGACTATGCAGAAGACACCTGTGCAGGCTGATGTTTTTAAACGAGGACCTCTGTGATCAGGAATCCCAGGCAGTCATTTTTAAAACTGACAGTATTGTTATTGATAGTGCTGGAGACAATTTTGTGCTAAACAATGCTGTGTTGATCCCCAAGATGGCCACCACACTGACATTTACACATGCGGCCTATATCAAGAAGGTCACAGACTTTAACTTACTTGTGTGACCTTAATAAAGATGGCCACCACTAGCCAAAGTCACCTCTAAAAGATGGGCACCTGTTGAGATCACACACGCATGAACCAACACGTGGAAAACCTCCTGAGGGTGCATTGCCAATGCACAAGGACAAAAAAAAAAAAAAAAACAGAAAACTCCCTATTACACAATCCTCCGATTACCTACAATCCTACCTATGCGGAGGAGCAGAGAAATATTGTTCTTACTCGACACACAAAAACATAGAATGTGACAGCTGATAAGGCTCTCTGGCCAAACCAGTCTGCCCATTTTTATTTTTATTTTTTTGCTGCAGACGCAACCTGATCTATGGCATCATCCCTTCCATTCCTTTCTCCTACGATTCCCTAGTGCCTGTCCCAGGCATTTTTGAACCCCACCACCCATTACCTCCACTGGAAGGCTGTTCCAGGCATCCATCATTCTTTCTGTGAAGACGTACTTCCTCACATTCCTCCTGAAATTAACTCCCCCTCCGGTTACATAGCATGCCCCCGTCCTAGAACTCCTCTAACTCTGAAAAATATTCCCTCTTATACCTTTTTCCCCTGTGAGGTATTTAAAGGTCTCTATCATACCCCCCACCCTTCCAGGGTATACATATTTAGCTCCTTTAGCCTCTCCTTGCAGGGCTTTTGATTGATGCAAACCCTGTACCATTTTGGTAGCCCTCCTCTGGACCACCTCCACTCTATGTTTTCCTGATATGTGGACTCCAGAACTGGGCACAGTACTCAAGGGGAGGTCCTGCCAGCGATTTATAGAGAGGCAGCAGCACCACCACCTCCTTTTTCCTGCTGGCGACACCCCTTCCTATGCACCCCAGCATCCCACTAGCCCTTCCAACTGCCTTGTCAAACTGCCTGGCCACTTTTAGGTTATCCAATATGATTACCCGTAGGTCTCTTTCCTGCTTGGTCTCTGTCAATGTCACTCCGCCCACTTTGTACTCCGCTCCCAAGTTTCTATGGCCCAACTGCATTATTTTGCACTTTTTTGCATTAAAACCCCAGTTGCCATACTTTTGACCACTCCTCCAGTCTTTTCAGATCCCTACCCATCCTTTACACGTACGAGTGTCCATTCTGTTGCAAATGTTGGTGTCATCCACAAAGAGGCAGATCTTACCTTCCAATTCCTCTGCTATGTCACTTATAAAGACACTGATGATGATGACCAGTCCCAGCACTGATCCCCGAGGTACCCCATTGTCACCTTCCTTCCTCTGAGCGAACTCCATTTACCACTACTCTCTGTGTCCTATCAGCTAACCAGTTTCTTACAAACATATGAAATAGCCAGCTGAAGGAGGCCAAAAATGGTCTATCAAGTCTGCTCATTAGTAATACAGTGTCCTTGGCCTATGCCACTGCCCCTGCCCCATTAACCCTTCCTTCATAACTCCCCCCCCCCAATAGTCCCATGGGTTCCCTTTATGCCTATCCCAGGCCCTCTTAAAGCTGCCCATGATCTTCGCTGAGATCACCTCTTCTGGCAGCACATTCCATTTGCCTACCACCCTCTCCGTGAAAACAATTTTCCTAACATTCCTCCTAAACCCCCAACTTCAAACTGTGCCCCCTCGTGGATCTCTTGTCACTCAACTTGAAGAGCACTTCCCTTGCCACTCTATTTAGTCCCCTCAGGTACTGAAAGGTCTTTATCATATCCCCCCCTCCACAGAGTACATTCTCAGGGCTCCCAGCCTGTCCTCGTAAGACTTCCCCTGCTGTCCCCCCAACATCTTGGTTGCCCTCCTTTGGACCCTCTCTAACAAGCTGATGTTCCTCCTGTGATATGGGTTATCAGTGCCTTACCCCATATTCTAAATACAGTCTCGCCAGTGACCTGTACAAGGGCACTGTGACCTCACTCCACCTACTGCTGAAACCCCTGGCTATACACCCAACATCCTGTTCACCTTCGCTGCTGCCTTCTTGCATTGTGAGGAGTGGTTCAGGTCACTGTTGCCCAGATCTTTCTTTTCATCGATGCTGCTACCCAGACCCCCGTAATACTAAGTCCTAGGATTTTGGTCCCACGTGCATCACCTTGCATTTCTTGACATTGAAGTCAAGTTGCCAGATCCCCGACCATCTCTCTACGTTCCTGAAGTCTTCCTGCAGATCCTGTATCCCTTCTCCCACAGAGTTAAGTGTCATCTGCAAACAGGCACATCTTGCTCTTTGAGCCTTCCCCAATGTCGTTAATGAAAACATTGAACAACACCGGCCCTAGCACCGATCCCTTCGGGACTCTGCTGGTTATCTCCTTGATACTGGATAACTCTCTTCCCCCCCCCCACCACCACCCTCTGGGTCCCATCACTTAGCCATCTGGCTATCCACCTTGTCATTTTCTCCCCAACCCCTAGATCCTTCAGTTTGCTTACTAACCTCTTAGCAGCACTGAATCGAAGGCCTTGCTAAGGTCCAGGTATATGACGTCTACCACTTAACCCCTATCGTCTGACATGATCTTCCCTCTACAAACCCGTGCTGCCTCTCATCCTGGAAACCATTTTCCTCTATGGACCTTACCAACCTCTCCTTGAGAATGGTCTCCATTAGTTTGGACAAGATTGATGTCAAATTTACCAGCCTATAATTCTTCAGATCATTCTGGGGCCCAATTTTGTGGAGAGGCACCATATGTGCCATTCTCCATCCTGCAGCACCACACCCAACTCCAGGGATGACTTGATGAGGTCCTTCAGCTGCCCTGCGAGCTCTTCTGTTGGTTCTTTCAGAACCCTTGGATGTATGCTGTCTGGTCCTGGGGACTTGTCCGCCTTCAGTGCCAGTAGTCTTTCCCTTACTCCATCTACCTCTATAACCATGTCTGTGCCCCCTCGTGGAACTGGACCATTTTTTCTCTAGTGAAGACAGCAGATCATTACCTCTGCCTCTCACTTCTTCCTCCATCCATCTGTCCCCCTTCCTGAGCTTAACTATCCCTTCCTTACTGACCCTCTTCTCGCTTATGTAGTGAAAGAAGACCTACTCCTAGGTCTTAATCCCTTCAGCTAGTTGCAGTTCTTTCCTTGTCTTTGCTTGCTGCACCACCTTGCCTGCCACTTTAGCTAGCCTGTTATTCCTCATCTGCTTCGCTTTCTGTCCTCTTGTATCTCTTGCAGGCCACTCTCTTTTCCCTCACCACCCTGGCAACCTCTGAGTTGAACCAGATGGGTGATTTGGCACCTGATTTTTTCTCCCTAAGCCTAACACAATTCGCTGTAGCTACTAGCACTGCATCCCTGATGATGGCCCACTGTCTGTCCACCCCCATGTGTGATTACAATGCCCTCTAGTTGCTTCCTTAACATCTCCCCCATTTTCCGGAAATCAGCTCTCCTGAAGTCCAGGGTTCTGGTCTTGGTGTGGAAGCTTTCCCTTCCCATTTCCAAACCAATTGTGGTGTGCTGCAGCCCAGGTCTCGGTAACTGCTGCTACATCTACCTTCCCCTCTGCTAAGAGGGCCTGCATGTCCGCCATCTTGTTACCAAGACTATAAGCATTGAGAGACACCACCCTCTGCCTCGACTCTGCACCTCCCTGCCTAGTTCCTGTCTCCTTCTTGGTCTGCCTATCCCCTGTACACCCCCGTTCACCCCTATCCTTAGATGCCCCCTTGCAGACATGCTCTCCCTCCTGAATGCTACTTCCTGTGCAAGGGAGGTCCACAGACCTACCTGACTTTAAGTTTCTGTGCCCTTAGGCTTGCCTCCCCCCTCAAAAATACAGCAGTTTAAATTAAGATCCTCTTCCATGTATTCCCTCCACTTGTCCCTGGGCACTTCTGAACCCTCCCAATTAAGGTGCAGCCTATCTTTCGAATATATCCCCTTGTCTGACCACTTCTCACCCCACCTCCCAATACACCTGAACCCTCCCACCTTGCACCAGCTCCTCAGCCAATCATTCAACTCCTCAACTCTCCTTCTTCTGACTGTGCTAGCCCTGGGGGCAGGAATTACCTCAGAAAAGGAAACAGAGCTCACCGAATCCTTGCAGTTCTTTGCTAGCTATATGAACCTGTTCTGTACCACCTCCACCTCTTTCCCTGCTAAGTCATTTGTTCCCAGGTGGATGACCAAGTGAGGCCTACCACCCACCCCCCTTACAACTTCCCTGATCCTAGGTTCTGCTCTCCCCACCTCCATCCCTGGTATACAAACGACTACTCTTCTATTCCTTGGGTCTCCCTTCCTCCCTAGTGGATACCTTTAATTATGGAATCCCCAATAATAATCACCCTTTCATCCCCGCAGGCCTTTTATTTGACCTCCTGTGCACTCCTGGTGGAACAGCCTCTTCCCCCATTGTCTGTTCTTTGCCTATCATGGGCGTTTTCTGTCCAACACAACACTGTGTCAAAGTGTTGGTACAGACAACATCCATATTCACTTCCCACTCCCCTTGTTCCCATCCCACATTGGCTACCTTTGCTTGCCTCTACATTGCCCTCCCTGTTCCCTCCCCTATCTCCACCTCCTCCCCCTTTACTCCATCCTGACTTCTTTCTGTCCCTGCCCCCTTAAGCTGCTCACCCCTCCCACCACCTTGCCACTATCTTTTGATACTGTGCTATCTCACTCCTCTGTCCCCCAGCTGTCCCTCTAGACTGGCCAGTACTGCATAATTATTTGATGAGGGCCCCCATATCAGTACATCTCTGTTCTCCACCCATTTCCTTCCCTTTCTTCTTATGCTGATCCTCTTACCCTACCTTTTCCCCTTACCACCTGCAATCCCCCACTCCAGTTCCGCATTGTCTATGAGGAGATGTCCCTGAACAACTTGCAGTTTCCTGCTTCTATCCTGTTCCTGCTGTCCAGATGCCCCAGGGCAGCCCTTACCTGCCTTTTCAGACACTGTTCCCCCCAGCTTCTCGCCCCCCCACTGCCCTTCCCAACTCCTATCTTAGCCATATTATCTCTGCCCTGAGTTGTTCAAGGTTTCTGCACACTGGACAGCCCCCTGCCCTCCACATTGTTCCCACAAAGACTGCCGCCCCACATCTATTGCAACTGACCACCCTCCCTTCCCCATTCTATCCTCTGTATCTCTCCACTTCCCTCTTCCTCCACCACCACCCCCAGCTGTCCTGCTGTCTGTGCCAGCTCCTAGGCTTCCCAGCTAGCCTAAACCAGCCCTGCTATGCTTTTCTGTTGTTCCCTATTTGTATTTCACAAATAGGGTGACCACAGATAGAGTTTTGCCACACTCCCCTATTTCTGCTGGTTACTGTAGGTTGGACTTACCTTAGCATCTTGCTCCCTTCTAGTTGTTTATACTTGTTTATCTTATGTTCTTTATCTTTTGACTTTACTCCTACCCTTGTTTTTCATCCGTGACAGTAGCACTACGCATGTTTTCCCTAACTATGTAAACACAAACTCTGCTTCTTTTTCCTTGTAGTGTACTTACCTACAGTACCCTGACCAGCATGGCCTGGGGTCCTCCCTTCGGATGCCCCCAGGCGCCACTTAGTCAGAGATGCCACACGCCTGCTTCATGGAACTCACACAAGGGGTCGCTCACACAAGGGGATTATGGGTATTAAATAGGAAGTACAGGAGTCCTATTGCCATCCTGCCATCACGTGGAGTTGGTCCCCTCCAATGGCGTTCGTACCAAGCAATCCGAACCCTCCCTCAGTCCTCCCACTGCAGTCCCCCCCCCGTACAATGTCCCTGAACACACAAATGTTTAAATACACTTTTTTTTTTTTCCCTTCAATCAGTACACACTGTAAGCAGTCAGAAAAAAAAGCACCACTTATCTGGCTGATCGCTGCCCTCCAAGTTACTGCTCGACTGCGCATCACACTGTAAGCCCTAAGCACACACAGGCATACTAAACAGTTCAGAATATAGGAGCCCTACTGGCGTCCTGCAGCCACATGGAGTAGGCTCCCTCCAACGGCATTCATGCCAAGCCATCCAAACCCTCTCTCAGTCCTCCCACTGCAGCTTCCCCCCTCCTCCCTTCCATGCAATATCCCTGAATACACAATGTTTAAACACACTTTAGTTTTTGTTTTTTTTTCAGTCAGCACACACTGTAAGCCCTTCAGGGGGAAAAAAGCCGCCACATGCAGTAGGCCCCCTTCAATAGTGTTCGCGTCAAGCAATCTGAGCCCTCCCTCAGTCCTCCCACTGCAGGTTACCACCTTATTATCTACCCCCAAGTTCCCCAACTAGCTTACTAGTCTGCTATGTGGAACGGTGTTAAACGCCTTGCTGAAATCCAGGTAGGCCCCCACTCCCCATCCAACTCCTTGGTCACCCAGTAAAAGAAATCTATCAGATTTGTTTGACATGACCCCGTGATACCATGCTGCCTAGGATCCTGCAATCCACTGGATACAGGATAATCCACAATCCTTTCCTTTAGTAGTGATTCCATTAATTTACCCACTACCAATGTCAGGCTAACAGGCCTATAATTGCTCTCCTCTTCCCTGCTACCACTTTTGTGAAGTGGGACTACCTCTGCCCTTCTCCAGTCCACTAGGACCATGCCAGTCTACAATGAACTGTTAAACAGGTCCGTCAGAAGTGCAGCCAGTACCTCCCTAAGCTCCCTCTGCACCCCTGGATGTACCCCATCTGCCCCAATAGCTCTGTCCACCTTCAAGTTAGCGAGTGCTTCCCAGACTTTCTCCTCAGAAAATGGACTGGCATCCATCTCCCTCACTTCAAAGCTCATGGCATCTTTTCATGGTCCCTCTCCTTCTACTTTGAATACTGAGCAGAAGTATTTAAGATGCTTGCCTTTTCCTGATCTCCCTCCATACAGTCACCCTCTCCCATGTTAACCATACTTTCTCTACCTTTATCTTCCTTTTCTCACTAACATACCTAAAAAAGTCTTATCTCCATTTACAACTCCCTGAGCTATTCTTACCTCAGTTTGCGCCTTGGCACTCCTTACTATTTTCCTACCTTCTTCTAGCTCCTCAGATACTCTTCCCTATCCTCCCTTTCTGAAGGCTACCTTTTCAGCCTTTACCTTTTCTGCTGCTTCCTCTGAGAACCTCAGTGTCTCCTCTTTGTTTTATTTTTGCTTACCTACTTGACACAGAGGTTTGTTGTCTTTATCATACCCTCTTTTAAACTGTCCCACTTTTCCTCCACACCTCACAGGTCCTCTCCCCCTGCCAGGTCATTCCTGAGGCACTCGCCCATCTTGGCAAAATCAGCCCTTCTGAAGTCCAGGACTCATGGCTTTGTGTGGTTGGTTTACCCGGCTGTTCTTATGTTGAACCACACTGTATGCAGATCATTGGTCCCCATATGGTTTCCCACCTTGGGGTCCACAACGATGTCTTGTTAGTATGCACCAGATCCAGTATGGCCACCCCCCCCCCAACCATGAGCAGGCTCACTAACTAGCTGCCTGAGGAACGTCCCCTGCAGGAAGTCCAGAATGTCCCTACTTCTAGCTGAAACTGTTACAGGGAGGCTCCAATCTACACCCAGTAGACTGAAGTCCCCCACCAGCAACACCTCTCCCTTTTCAGCTGTCCTGCCAACTGCTTCTAACATTTCCTTATCTAAGTCCTCTCCCTCCCTCAGCACAGAAGGAAGCAGCAAAAACAGCCCCTGCCAGACAAAGCAGCTCCTAGGTTCCCAGTCCCACAGCAACACTCTGAACTCTTGAGTAGAGTCCCTATAAATCCTCATCAGAGGTGAGAGGGGTAGGAATTCAGTTGAGGAAGACTGTGTCGAGTATGTGCCAGAAACAAATATCAAGGGAGAAACCCCTGCTCAGCAGAGAGCCATTGACCAGACAGGACAGGTTTTTATTGCGGAAGTCTGAAAAGGGGCAGATCCTAAGACTTCCATCAGACTGTTATGACCTGTCTTAAACAGCAATGGAGAATCTGACTGCTCAGAGGATCAGACACATAATGAACCTTTTGGCATAACTAACGAAGTCATTCGCATGTCTGTATACAACAAATCAGGTGAACCCTGAAATGCAAGCTAGGTCATGGACTGGTACTGTTCAGTGAGGAGATATTAGAAACATGGGAAATTTACTTTTGTTGTCTCAAGTGACAACTCTGAGAAGAAGCGCCTGCAGCAGTGGGATATCCACGTGGCTTGGGGAGAATGCCTGTGGTGCAGAGGGTGAGAATTTAAACCCCTAGTAGGCTGTGAGAATGAGGAATATGAGGGCAGAATGGGGGAGAGAGAGAGTGAGAGAGAGTGTGTGTAAATATACACTGAAAACCATGTAAGCTAAATAAAAACAAGAAATAACGCACACACCATCACAGGAGGTTCACAATGATTTACTGGGAACTCACACCATACAATCCAACACCCTTACGTCCCACCTATTATAAGGCTTCAACAGGAGTCCTTCTTGTGTCTGAAGTTAAACCATGTAAATTACTAGAGCCAGCCACTGGATGGTCGGGGACTGTAGGGAGCTGTGTGACTGGGTGGGAGGAGGCAGGCTGGCTCTGGATGACATCACACTTACACGAGTACGTCCTTGCAGCCCCTGTACATGTGACTCCTGTGGGGTCGGGGTGGGAAAAACGAGGAAAGTGCCCTGTGACCAACAAAGATGGGATTCTGGCACCATAGCAACCCTCTGCCTGGCCTACAAGAAAAAAGTTTGGGAGTATATCCTCCTCCACCCCCGTCTCCGTGGCTGTGGCTCTGTGGAGGATGCACCTCAGGGGAGCTCAGGCAGGAGCAGATCTGAGGTTAGCCTTAAGGGACCTGAGGGAATTCAGAGGCAGTGTCAGAAGCAAGTCAGAAACAGGAAGAAAAAAAAAAAAAAAATCATTGAACTTTTTTAAAAATATTTTTATAAGACAAACCCATTAAAAGTGCAATAAGAGACTTCGGGGACGTGTAATTATGTTCAATAACCACACTTTTCTCTTGTGTGTGTGTTTAAAGATACAGAGTGCAAGCCCCTTCACCTAACAACATGCTTTAAAGTGTGTGATTATTGACCCACTGGTGTGTCTTATTGCACACACTCAGTGATCAAAACTAAATTTGGTGCTCTACAATAAATTACTATAGCCAGCCAACTTCTAGTAAGACAGCTTAGAGGCATACTTATATAACTTACTTGTAACACTGCTGTGGCCTTTAGTCAGCGATGTGGTACCTGAACGCCTCATTTTGGCAGAAACAGCATAACGTTCTTTCCTGGATATCTTCTCAAAGCCAGAGAGAGCACCGTCGACTGACTGATCATTACTCCTGCCACCAAAGCTGCTATCTGATGAAGAACTGCTTGGTGAAGAAGCATCAGGAGGTGAGCTGGAAAGGAAACTGCTGTTGGAACTTTCATTGTGGCAGGAAGCTGGGCTAGAAGCAGAACTTGAGGAGCTAAAGTATGCAATGACACCACCTGAAAAAAGTTTCAAATACTTTGTTACATTGTGCACTGAAACGTTGTTGCTCTCTGAAAATAGAAAAAAAAAAAAAAGGATACAGTATGGTCTTCCTGGTTGTACAGTCTATGTGAAGAAGTTCATTGTTCAGAAAATCAAGTCGGTAGTGAATTTTTAAATACTTTTGTCAAAAAAGAGCTGTTACAGGAGAACTTACCACAACAGTAGATCTTCAAGAGAATCTCTTTCATCAGGCCACACCTTTGAAACTAGACCCCCATCAGCACTAGGACCACACTGAAACTGTTGCAAGCCAGGCGCCACCCAAGACGTCATGCGCTAGCGTCAAAATGTGGACAGTCCCTACTCTCCTAAGTTCCCTGCCGGAGATCATGCTCGGAGGACCTCTCTCTAGGGATACCAGGAGATATGCCAGCACTCCAGATACCAGGTGACAATGAGTGCTGAGAAAGGCAGCTATTAATGCAGCGTGGCAACAGTCCAGTACCATAACACCTAAGGGGGGGGAGGAGGGGGGGGCAGTATGGCCTGGTGAAAGAGATTCCCTCGCACACCTACTGTTACAACACGTTCTTATGTAACTGTTCTGTCTTCTTCAAATCTGTCTCTTTTATCAGGCCACACCTCCGGAATGAGTCCTAAGCAGTCTGGGTGGAGGGAGCATATATGCAGTGTTGGGTAAGTTACTTTTTCTATTACTTTCTATTATTTTTGTAAACTTGTTCCAGAAAGCTCTGTGCAGTCACTAGCAAGGATGGAGAAGTACTGGGAGATGTAATACACCATACAGTTTTAATTACTTATGTCTTTTTCTACAAAAGAAATACATGACTGTAACGTAGTACACTTATTTAAAAGTAACTAGTAACTAACATATTACTTTCAAAAAATGTCATTTTTTGTAGTTATTTGTTATTTTTGTATTGTTGTATAAAAAAAAAAATAAGTAACTATAATTGTAAGGTGTATTGCTTTTTCTAGTACTTATCCATCCTTGTTAGTGACTGCACAGAGCTTCCTGGAACAAGTTTTCAAAAGAAATAGAAAGTAATAGAAAAAGTAACTTACCCAACACTGCATATATGCTTAGGAAAGTAAGCCATGATCCTTTCTACAGAAGACAGTGTACAGACTCTAATGCTTAGTGAAGGTGTGAACTGTACTCCATGTGGCAGCTACACAAATCTCTGCAGTACATACACTTCTTTTTTTTTTTTTTGCAATTTATTTCTCTTTTTTCTGGCCGAACCCCGTGAACGGGCTCGCCCCCCCCGGCCACGGTACTCTACCCTTACTCGGGACATACACTACCCCCGAGGAGCCGCCGGCGGAACTGTCGTGGCTGAAGGGTTGGGCACCACGCCTGGCTCACACGCGCGGGTCAGCGATTCTTCTAGTTAGAGTCCCCTTGGAGCTAGGACATGCAATGATGCAAGGGTGAATGCGTCTGTCCTAGCTCCACCCCATGTCTAGGTGCAGCATGCTTTGTCCCCCAGCCTCCGCTAGAGGGCAATCGACACCGACACTCTAGAGTTCCCCAACCCCAGAGAAGGACAGCAGTCCTCCGGATGCTCGATCCTTCTCCTCCCCTGCCAACCCCCGACAACCCGTACCTGTTCCCGAACACGGGTCGTCGGCGTGGCGAAAGGTGTGGCATCCAGTGCCTCAGCCCTCAGCACCACCAGGCCGACAGTACATACATTTCTAAAACATGCAAAAAAAATGGCCATACTTCTTGTGGAATGACCACGAACCGCATCAGGAAGTTCCTTATCATACTTCCTGTAACAGAACGTAATAAAATGTGGCAGCCACTTTTCTTTTCTATAGAGCTTTCTGCTCCCTGTTGTCGCTTCCCACCTGCTTCGGCAACAGGGAGACATAGTTTCTATTTTTTCTCCCTCCTGCTCCCAGGGCCCCAGAACATGGTTGTGCGTCCCCCTCCAGGCGAGCACGCATCTATGGCTCCAATGACAGCCCCTTCCCCCTGCCCAGCCTAGTGCAGAGTCTCCCACTAGGCTTAGCTACCACCAAGCCTCCACTTGGTGGCAGCCAAGAGCCCAGGAGACTCCAGATCCCTCCCCAAGAGAGGAGAGCTGCCTGCTGGCAGCTCAATCCAACTCCCTGCCAACCCACGGCAACCCGAGCTCGCTCCTGAACCTGAGTCGCGGGCACAGTGCGAGATGTGGGGTACAGCGTCTCATGCCTCAGCAGCACCAGGATGTGCTAGCCATTTGGAGAGGCATTAAGACACAAGGGCACCCTCTTTCACAGGGGGGAGTGAAACAAACAGCTGTGAGGACTTTCTGCAGTCCTTGGTCTAGTAAGTATAGTACCTGAGAATTCCATGCACTTAATGTGCAGAGCAATGCTTCCGCTGGATTGGCAAGCTCTGGGTAATACATCGGAAGGTGGATGGTTTGATTTGGAGTAGATTCAGGAAGCCCTAATACAATTACGATTATTATTCAAGGAAAAAAAACTCAATGGATACGCTTTACTAGGAAAAAACAAATCCTGCCTGAACCAACTATAAGATACATAAAAGGTACTAGTATAATAAAGGCTTATAAATATAAATACTTGGGTATGACATTGGATGAGCAACTGAATTTCAAATCACATATCAATTTTCTGCCAGCCCACCGGCGCATCGATTAGACTTCCGCTTGCGATGCCGATGACCCAGGTTCAGGAATGGACCCGGGAGTTGGAGGGCTGGCCGGGGGAAAAAGGACCGAGCATCTTGTGACTGCTCTCCTTCTCTGGGTGGAGGTGGGGCAAGAGTGTCCACCACTTCCTGAGCCTTGGCGGAGGCCGGGGGGGGGGGTTGCTGCCAGCGCTGATACTTGGGGCGGACACCAGTCGTCATTACACTTCCCCACCCCCAGGGCTCCAGCATGCATGTAAACAAGCCAACCCCAGGGCATGACACTCAGCTCCCCCACCCTCCCCACTGCAACCATAGTCCGCCGGGGGGGGGTCCCTCTCCCATGACCTCGACCTGGGGAGAAGGCAGGGCTTGTCAATAGTGACCACGGGGGGGGGGGTACTCCCGGTGAGGGGTACACCTGGGCGGGGGGGGGGGACAGGTGGGGCACTGGGCTGACCTCAGACTGGAGGGTTGGGGGTCCGGAACAAAAAAATATATATATATATTTCCATTTTCTTTCTGTTAAATTAAAAAGATTACTGGTTTTCTTTTATATGAACAAGAATTATTTTAGTTATCCCATTAGGAAGCTCCTTGTAAACTCATTATTTTTATCAGTTATGGATTATGGATACTGTGATAACAAAATAGAGAATAATGTATGGGGAGGTGGTTATAAGGAGAATTTTACACACACCCAAGGTGTGGGATCCCATATAAACCCCAAGGGTGAAGCCGGGGTTTATTTAGGCATCCCACACCGGGGTGTTGTAAATAAATAGCTCACCTCCCATTACTTCATCTTTATAATTGCTGGTTGCAATTTTTTGCCACACATTTAACACGCTCCCTAACCCACGCTAACCTAAAGCGCTCCTCTCCTCTGACAACGCGACACCCAGATCTCTACAGGAAGGAGATAACTACAATTACCACAGCACGAAGATTACTAGCAACCGAGTATGTGTTTGGTGTCACGGAGAACAACGACGGAGCTGAGAGGACACCCGCAGCTGACAGAGCGCGAGTGGCTGAATTCTTTCGTTTGCTCTGCAGGTGTTTGTGTCTCGCGCTTCTCTAGAGAAAGCTGGCACGTGTTTGCCGTTATAACCAGCTCAGCTGGTTATAACGGCAAATTATAACTAGCTTTCTCTATAGGAAAAAATTATGGCCAGTAATTATAATACTATTATAACAGTTCTCTAGACCCCTTGTATCACAGTGTCCTCAAATTTATAACTGGTTTATCTTACAAAACACATCATTGTCAACGTTATGAACAAGTGGGCTGGACTTCTCTAGCAGCGCAAAGAGAATCTAATTGGTTACGAGTGTGGTTACCTAGGTAAACCTTTTTGTAGTAGCATTCTTATGCTAGCCCACTGGAGAACAACATTTTCTTAAAACTCTCAATGTGGTGCTAGTATTTTACTTATTCATATTTTTCTGTTTTATTTCACCTTTTAAACACTTCTAAGTATTGGTACACTTTAGTATGAAAATCCAAGATAAGTGTTTTACCATACTTCTATGGGTTGGTTCTGCTTTGTTGTCCCCTCCATTTTATTTTCTTCTTGGCTCTGTTGCCTATTCTTTTTAGGCCTGTTTGTTCCTGAAGCCTTATGTTTCAATTACCGGCGAGTTCTATCAGAGTTCTGAAGATGGAGCGTTATAGCTCCGAAACACCAGCACGGCAGGAGGCGGAGTTCGCGGCAGACCAAGAAAGTGAAGGAGCTACATAAAGAAAAATCGCATGGTTCAAAATGAAGGGGATGGTTTCCCAATAAAGAACGAGCGGAGTATAATTAATGTAGACTCCTTAATACCCTTGGACACAAGAAGTGGCTAGCAATGGAATTAACTCGTTTGGCAGCACTCTGTAGTAAAGCTTGAGCAGCAGCCTTTCCATTTCTCCATAAGGTATTCTGGTATTTCATCATATGGACCTGGTAACTGGCAATATACAGGCCCAGAGATGCAGAGGCATAGGTACATTTACCATTACATTCAACTGCCTGGACTCCTTACCAGGAGAGTGGGAACTCAAGTGCCTAGGTGCCCTGGATCTGTCATGGACAGCTGTTATCACCACCGAATCAGTCTCAGGCTGACTGGCATAGTACGGCTTGTTAGATGAAGCAGGATACATCTTATCAGACTTCCTAGTAACAGCTGGTATAACATTTGGCTTGTACCAGGATGCATATATAGTGCAGAAATGATAGCAGCAGGAGATTCTGGCATTTTCAGAAACTCCATTGGGTACCCTTTACTGGAATGTTGTTCATCTGAGGTAAACTCCATGGCAGCCTCCACCTGCTGCATCATGGAGTAAAAAGAAGGATCCTCCGGAGGTGACCTTGGGGTATGCACCAGAGTCCTCACTGCAGAAGGATACTGTTGAGCTGGTGTCAAGTAAATACTGGCTTTCCTCAGCATAATCTTCCTCCTCCTCTTCTTCCTCCATTTTAAGGTCAGGATTATATTCAATCTCGTCATCATCTCTATCGATGATAGGAGCAAAAGACCACGTCAGAGATGCTGGCAGCACTGCATTGTGGCATCGATAGAGTTGTCAAAGCGGTAGTCCTTGTCAGCAACACAACAGTATGTGTAGGCAGGCCTGGCAACGGTCACCATATCATATCTGAGAAAGACAGTGGCACTGCCTGTGTTTGGACACCTGAGTCAGGGGTGGTAACTGCACTGGTCAATGGCAGGTTTTGAATCCCCATCGATGACGTACCATCTGTACTAGGCCCAGCAGTGCCTAAGCCAAACCTGACCTTGGTGTCTGGTTGACAGGGGTGGGGGAGGCAGGTGTTGGGCTGTGGTCACCACTGCCGGGGCAGACGGCAATGAAGTATAAGACATACCAGCAGGCTGCAGCAGCACCCTGGATTTTGTTGAGGAGGCCTTGTCCTTGTCTTTATGTTTATCGCTCCTTGAGGAGAACTTTTTCTTTGACTTCGACAACCACGAGTCAGTCGATGGGGCAGGTGACCTGGATTTTACCTGCAGTTGCTGCTCCATCACTGCCAACATCTTCTGCAAGAGGAACTTTGCCAGCGCCCCTTTCTTGCGTCGTATGGTAGTGGAGTTAAATCCCCGGCAGATATCACAGGCTTTCACGCTGTGAGAGGCGCCTAGGCGGCAAACGCACACTTGCTGCATGTCGTCCTTTTAGATCTTGTCTCTGCCCTCACAGTATCAAAATAGTTTCAACAGTTCTTTCGGCAGTATACAGGTCGTTGAAGATCATTACGATAGTGATTAAGATCACTAAGACAATGATTACAATTTGTAAAGAGAAAAATAATAAACAGCAGCTTTGTGAAGTGGCATTTCCGATGGCGGGTCTGATCGACAGCAGGGAAGGAACTGAGACGAGTAGGGGCCATCCATGTTTATGTAGATGCTAGCGCATGACGTTGTCATGGGCAGCCCCCAGCTTGCAGAAGTTTCCACGTGGTTCTAGCACTGACATGGGTCTAGTCCCAAAGGTGTGGCCTGATGAAAGAGATATCCTCGAAGATCAGTTATTTCATCGCTCGAAATTAAGATGTTCAACCAGCAGTGAAAATGCTATTCAAAAATGTCAGCAAATCAGTTAACATGAAACAAAACTTAATTTGTATGGAAAACAAGAATATATGCATTTGAAATATGTTCTTTACTGAATCAATTCTACAACAGCTTCAGTCAGACCAGACATGTATTACATAATTTCCAAGTATAAATTATTATGTGTAGCAAGTAAATTGTTACCTGCTGGCCAACAGCGCTAGTCACTGGGAAAAATCCAATGGTCCAATTGGTGAGCCTTCCCCCAGTTCCCCATCCCCCACCCAACAATGGCATACCAGGGCTGCAGCCATCTTTCACCCAGAAGAGTGGGCGAGTATTGACCTTCACAGCTGACACCAATGGCACTCCATGATCAGCCAACAGGAGATGAGGGAATGTCTCACCTCTATGAAGTCCCTGGCTCTCGCGGACCTCATCAGCAGCACAACGCACTGCCACCATGCCCTCGACTCAAATACTTCTTGAAAATCTGCCTTCTCTAGTACAAGCCTGCAAGGATATGTGAAGGTCACCTTTTACTAAATCTACCACAAGATGACAAATCTACACAAAGTTGAGGGTCCTGGACTTCAGGAGGGCCAATTTTTTAGAAACAGAGGCATGCTTTAGGGAGGCCGGGGGGTGGGGGAGGTATTGGGTGGAGTGAAGGAACAGTGGATGAAACTAAAAGAGGGGATAGTGAAGGCAACAAACCTCTATGTCAGGCAAAGAAGCAAAAGTAAGTGGAAAAAGAGACTGCTATGGTTCTCAAAAGAGGTGGCCGGGAAGGTAAGGGCAAAAAAGTTAGCATTCAGGAGGTCTAAGGAGACACAGAGGAAGGAGGATAGGGGGTATGTCAGGAAAAACAGAGGGAAGCAGGGAAAGCAATTAGGAGCGCAAATGGGCAAATGGAGTAGAAAACAGCCCAAGCAGTAAAGAAAGGAAAAAATACATTTTCAGGTATGAAAGCAAAAAGAGGAAGCTCAGGCGAGAGATAATAAGGCTTAGGAAGGAAGGAGGAGAGTGTGTGGAGAGGGACCAGGAAAAAGTGGACATCCTGAACAAATACTTTTATTCAGTGTTCTCAGAGGAAGGGGCAGGCAAGGGACCACAGATAAGTGCCAGGAGCTCCTAAAGCATCGAAGGAAAGGAGGTGGACACTAGTCCAGTTATAGAGAAGAGAGTCCTGAAGGAACTCACAAGTCTGAAAGTGGACAAGGCAACTGGACCAGATGGGTTGATTCCAAAGATACTGAGGAAGCTTAGAGAGAGCCCTGTTCAACCACTCACTGGAGACGTGGTTCCAGAGGACTGGAGGAGGGCAGATATAGTCCCACTTAACTAAAGTGGCAGCAGGGAGGAGGCTGGTAATTATAGGCCAGTCAGCCTGACTTCAGTAGTGAGGAAATTAATGGACTCACTTCTGAAGGAAAGGATTGTGGAATATCTGAAATCCAGTGACTTACAAGATCCGAGGCAGCATAGATTCACTGGAAGGAAGTCATGTCAAACAAATCTGATAGTTTTTTTTGACTGGGTGACCAGGGAATTAGATCAGGGTGGAGCGGCGGATGTGGCCTACCTAGATTTCAGTAGCGAGTAAGGGAAAAAAAGACAGTAGCACTGCCTGTGTGTCGACATCCACATAAGGAGTAAGGAGGCCCCTGACCGGGTGCTCCCACCTTCCAGTCCTGGGGACGCAGCACTGCTTAAGCCGCCGTCCACCCTCCACCAGCCAGAATCCCAGAAGGAGGACCCTGACTAGGCGCTCCCGGGGATGCAGCACTGCTTAAGCCGCTGTCCGCCCTCCACCAAGGAAGGAAGCCCCTGACCAGGTGATTCCACCTTCCAGTCCTGAGGACGTGGCACTGCTTAAGCCACTGTCCACCCTCCACCAGCCAGACGTGGCACTGCTTAAGCCACTGTCTGCCCTCCACCAGCCCGCCGGCCAGAATACCAGAAGGAAGTCCCTGACTGGGTGCTCCAGCCTTCCAGTCCTGGGGACGTGACACTGCTTTAGCTGCTGTCCACCCTCCACCTGCCTGCCGGCCAGAATCCCAGAAGCAGGCCCCTGACCAAGCACTCCTGCCTTCCAGTCCTGGGGATGCAGCACTGCTTAAGCCGCCATCTGCCCTCCACCAGCCCGCCGGCCAGAATCCCAGAAGGAGGCGCCTGAACAAGTGCTCCCGCCTTTCAGTCCTGGAGACGCGGCACTGCTTAACTCATTCACTCCACAGGAGCTTTTTGAGAGTTCCACCACTTGTGTCCTGTATACTCATAACACTGCATCCTGGGCCTTTCTAAGCAAAATAAAGCCATATTCAGCATACCACAAACAAAATACGAATACCTCATGAACCGTAAGTGCTACAAACAAAGTACAAGTGGCAAAGTTGTTCAGCACAAAATTATCTTTCCAACAGTGCTATGCAATTATTTTTTTCTATACTAGTTGAAATAGCAAAAAAATTGTTTTTTTTTGCAATAAAAAAGGCAACGTAAACTATTTTTGGTAGGAAAATATGTAACATATCAACACCAAATGAAACATCCACACATTAGACGTAGGTACAAAAGTACTTTTGTACTAAAAAAGCAATTCTTCTAATATAAAACATGTATATTTTCCCTGTTTTATTTAAGGTGCTTAGGTGAGGCTTGAGAGACAAATGCCAGTCATACACACCATACCATAAACAAATATGAATAACTCCTAAAGTATACGTGATACATAGAAAGTATCAGCGGCAAAGTTGGTCAGCACAAAATTACCTTTCTAACAGTGCTGTGCAGCCAATTCTAATTAATTCAGTTCACAAATAATACAGAGAAATAGTGCTGATGACCTAAGAACTGTCCAGGGCAAAAAAGAAGTCTTTAGCTGCCGACTGAAGTCATTGTGGGAGACAAAGGGGATGATTTGGCTGCCAACTGCAGGCATTTCCTGGAGGCGATGAGTTAACCCGCCATCTGCCCTCCACCAGCCCGCCGGCCAGAATCCCAGAAGGAGGCCCCTGATCGGGCACTCCCACCTTCCAGTCCTGGGGACATGGCACTGCTGAAGCCACCGACTGCCCTCCACCAGCCCGCCGGCCAGAATCCCAGAAGGAGGCCCCAGACCAGGTGCTCCCACCTTCTAGTCCTGGGGACGTGGCACTGACGAAGCCACAATCTGCCCTCCACAAGCCCGTCAGCCAGAACCCCAGGTACACCATCCCAGAGCTCAGGAGCAGTTTTTGGCTCTGTTTGAACTGCGGCACCTCCTGCGGCTCTCTGATCGGCAAATTCTCATCGGTCCAGCTTCCCTGCTGACTGCTGCTTTAAGCCTGTGCTGGGACCTAGCTCGAATTCTTTTCCACTCTCTACTCTCTCCTACTACTCATTAAAGTGCAGGTTTTTAATTTTAAACCGTGACCTACTGTTTGTTAATTATATTGTACACTGAGCAGATCACTGTGTTAGGGCCGCCCTTCACCAGCCCTCCGGCCAGAATCCCAGAAGGAGGCCCCTGACTGGGTGCTCCCACCTTCTAATCCTGGGGACGCAGCACTGCTTAAGCTGCTGTCCACCCTCCGCCAGCCCACTGGCCAGAATCCCAGGTATGCTAACCCGGAGCTCAAGAGCAGCTTTTGGCTCCGCTTGAACCGCAGCGCCTCCTGCATCTTTCTGATTGGCCAATCCTCCCTGGCCCGACTTCCCTATTGGCTGCTGCCTTCAGCAGTAGGACCTAGCTCAAATTCTTTTCCTCTCTCTACTCTCTCCTATTACTCACTAAAGTGCAGTATTTAAAATTTTCTCCCGCCTGCCCACTCTTGCCCCTGACACTCTTTAAATAGACTTTTCTCAAGGTAGGATCCACCCTCCCCTTTTCCTTCCACACACCGATTCTTCTGCTGGCCTCCTCCTGCCTTCTATTCCTAGGGAGGTGGCACTACTTAAGCCGCCATCCACCCTCCACAGCCCACTGGCCAGAATCCCAGAAGGAGGTCCCTGACTGGGCTTTCCCACCTTCCAACGTCTGGGAAGCGGCACAGCTTAAGCCGCTGTCTGCCTCCACTAGCCCACTGGCCAGAATCCCAGGTATGCTATCCCAGAGCTCAGGAGCAGCTGTCAGCTCTGCTTGAACTGCGGCGCCTTCTGCGGCTCTCTGACTGGCCAATTCTCCTCGGCCCAGCTTCCGTACTGACAGCTGCCTTAAATCTGTGCTGGGACCTAGCTCAAATTCTTTTCCTCTCTCTACTCTCTCCTACTACTCACTAAAGTGTGGGTTTTTGAATTTTAAACTGTGATCTACTGTTTGTTAATTATACTGTACACTGAGCAGATCACTTTGTTAGGATCAGAGTGCATTAAGAAACTGTTGTTAGAGTGACTGCAGAACTGTTTGAATCCTTATTTTTCAAACATTTCACTGATTCCTTATTTTTTAAACCGTTTCACTCCGTTTTCCATCCTTCTCACCTCTTGAATCTGCCTACTGTCTGCATCTGTTATCTGCTCACTCCTATCCTCTCTCCCCCTTTGAGCTTTTCCTTTTTTTTTTTTTTTTTTATCTGGTATTCTGCTCACTCAGATCACCCCTCTCTCCCCGTTTGAACTTATACTCTTTTTTTTTTTTTTTCTAATTCTGGGAACTGCTCACCCCAATTCCCCCACTCCCCAACCCCGATCCTCCTCCAACCATCCAGATTTGGTTCTGGGCCCTCCTACTAATTAACCATAGTGCCAACACTTGTTTGTGTCTGTTATCTTTTGTCTTCTGTTCCCTGTCTGCTCCACGCCATGTGCTCATAACACTTTTTTAAACAACTACTTTCTCCCCTCCTTACTACTAGAAGGCTCCTGACCGGGCACACCCACCTTCCAGTCCTGGAGACGTGGCACTGCTTAAGCTGCTATCCACACTCCACCAGCCAGAATCCCAGGTACGCTATCCCAGAGCTCAAGAGCAACTTTCAGCTCCACTTGAACCAAAGCACCTCCCGTGGCTCTCTGATTGGCCAATTCTCCTCGGCCCGGCTTCCCTATTGGCTGCTGATTTAAGCCTGTGCTAGAACCTAGCTCGAATTCTTTTCCTCTCTCTACTCTCTCTCCTACTACTCACTTAAATTTGCAGTATTTTTGAGATTTTCTCTGCTTGACCGCTCGCTCCCAACACTCTTTAAATAGACTTTTCTCAAGGTAGGATCCACCCTTCCCCTTTTCCTTCTACACACTGGTTCTGCTGGCTACCAGCCAATCCTAAAGGGGTGGTCCCTGCTAGGATCTCATTAGTTGTCTTTGCTCCCTTCTCCTATGCTCTTTTGAGCACACAGCCCATGATCACAAAGAGGACTAGCAACTGTACCGCTCCTTACTTTAACCTATTCTATGCCCTTATTACACAGCAGTGAATGAGACTGTGGTTGCCCTTATCATTGGGTTGGCTCATCACTGCTTAGGCCTTTCTGTGCAAGAGCAGAAGGGCTCTGACTTCTCAAAGCAGCAGGACTACCTTGCCTCTCTGTCAGCCCTACCATCCTCTAGTTTTCCTTGCTAAAAAATTATTTTTTTCTTTTAAATACTCCACATAGGGCGCAATCATTGTTTCTTATTAAAAAATACCTACTAACACTCTTAATATTTGCTATAGCTCTTCTCACTGTGGGAAAGTGCAAGCTTTTCCTTTTTTACATTAGCAGACTGGACTTTTTTTTGTTTTGCTGTACAAGCTGTACGAGTTATATGGCAACCAGACAAGGAGGTCAGAAAAGGGTTTGTGCCTGTCGCCATCGGGTACCTTGGTGGTGAGCCTGGGGTGCTGTGTGGGTTTTTCACTGGACACAGAGAAAACTTCTGCTGGGGTGAGGAGAGGGAGGCAGTGCCACTTGGTGTCAAGGGGACCTTGTGGAGATGGGGAGCATGACTTCAAGGAGGGCCTATGGAGTGAGGGACAGAGAGTGGTGGTAAACGGTATACAGTCAGAAGAGATGCAAGTCACAAGTAGGGTACCTCAGGCATCAGTCCTGGGGCCAGTCCTCTTCAATATCTTCATCAGTGACATTGCAGATGGACTGGAAGATAAAGTTTGTCTGTTTGCAGATGACACCAAAATCTGCAACAGAGTAGATGATCCAGATGGGGTGGGCAGAATGAGAAGAGATCTGGATAAACTAGCAAAATGGTAGAAAGAGTGGCAACTGGGGTTTAACGAAAAGAAGTGCAAGATCATGCACATAGGGAACAGAAACCCTGAAGCCACCTAGAGGCTGGGAGGGGAGTTGCTGGCAGTCACAAGATAAGAAAGAGACTTGGGTATCATCATCACTGATGACCTGAAATCATCCAATCAGACCACTAAAGCAGTAAGTAAGGCTAGGGGATGTTGGGGTGTATTAGTAGGGGTATCACAAGTTGGAAGAGAGAGGTAATAATCCCTTTTACAAGACACTGATTTGGCCCCATCTGGAGTACTCCATTGCAGTACTGGAAACGCAATCTTCACAAGGACATTACTCAAACTGAGGCAGTTCAGAGAAGGGAAACCAAAATGGTGCAGTGACTGCAGCAAAAAACATATGAGGACAGATTAACCCAGTTCAACATGTATACTCTAGAGCAAAGGAGGGTAAGAGGTGATATGATCGAAACACTCAAACACCTTAAGGGCATTAACAAGGTGAAAGGGTCTAACATGTTTCAATATAAGAAAAACAGCAGGATAAGAGGACACAACATGAGATTAGAGGGAGGCCGATTAAGGGGTAATGTGAGGACTTTTTTTCACAAAAAGGGTGGTGGATGCATGGAACGGCCTACCTCAGGAAGTGGTGGATATGAATACAGTGCAGGGCTTCAAACAGGCATGGGATAGGCATAAGGGAGCAATACAGATGAGTATGAATAGATACGCCATTGACAGAGCAAAGGCCGATGGCACATTCATACGGTAGAAAAAGAAATGGGCAGACTGGATGGGTCGTGTGGTCCTTATCTGCCATCAACTTCCATGTTTCTATGTTCCAGTGGACACCAGGGAAATGCCTGGGAGAAGTGAAGCGAGAGAGAGAGAGAGAGGTGGTGTCACTTGTCACCAGGGATACCTTATGAGGATGGGGAGAGGCAGGGGGTGCCACTGGACACAAGAGTGAATTTATGAGGATGGGGAGGGATGCAACTTGCCACCAGGGAGAAAGAAGGTGATACTGGAAACGAGTGAATAGTTGGAAAGGGATGGGGAGAGTGAATCCCTCCCCCAATAATCTCTACTATAGCTTGGGGTCAGCGCAAACTGGATACTACTTTCTGGGCTGGATCAGTGGAGGAAAAAAAGGGGATCAGTGTAAACCCTAGTTACTAATTTTGTGGCCAGCACCGTGGCGCTAACCAGCGAAGCATCTCAAGCTAACATCCCTAGTACACAACCCAAACTTGGGCACAGAAGCACCAGCTCTACTCCTGGGGAGAGTATAATGTTCTACTACTCTCAAAGAAGCATCTGGGGACAGCATGTGTAGAACTGTTTGGCAACATGTGAGGCCATGCATCCCCGCCCCAGAATTCTACAGCATGTTCACGCAGACAGGGAAGTAAGTGGAGAATACAGGAAAGTGGCCAATCCCACCATGCTAGCTGATGGCCTCACTGGCTCCTCCCATGCTATCAGACCCCTCAGTGTAATGCCCCACCCAAACCATTCAATCGGATGTTTGTGGACATGTTTTCTCCCCAGAATAGAAGGGAGGGCAATCAACTGGCATGCCTGCAGTCTGCAGCAAGGCTGGAAGGTAGCAGGAAGCAACTGGGACCAGAAAAAGTGTTGTGCTGGGGGAGGACAAACTTCTTTCATAAGTTGTTAGCCTGCTGCACCCCCCCCCCCAAAAAAAAATACTGATGCTCTAAACAGCGTATAATGGATAGTTGAAGAACCACGGTGTCCAAGTAATAAATCGCAATATGTGGTTGAAGTAATCCACTAACAATGATATAAACAGTGCAACAGAGAAGAGTAATGTGATAATCAGGAATACTACGGTATACAGATTTCTCTGCTGCCATCGACTGCCCCCTCCCAAGACTGAGGTTAAGCAAACCTGCAATAACATAAGCCCCAGTACAACAGTATCCATATCCTAAATGTCCATATGTAAGAGGCACTTTCGGAAAAAAATAATATTCTCCACTTTGTTTGCCTAGTCTACTACAAACTTGATTGTTGTTAATCCGTAGTTTCACCATCCCTCCTGAGCCCCATACCTGTCTCCCTCAGAGCCCCAAGAAACATCCCGACCCCCTCGCACCCCCCTTAACCACATTCTCCATGCTGCATACGGATAGCCCCTCAAGACCACTCAACGGTAGAGGGTGTCAGACAGTGGGTGGGGAGGAACAGAACTCAGAATAACTGTGCTCCATCATCGCAGGGAGCCATTCTCCTTCGCCTTTTCTCTCCTCCCACTGGGATGACAGCTCCATGATGAACTCCATGTGGAAAAAACATTCCCCAGCAATTATATTAAATAAAGGCAGGGCAGATGTACAAAATTTGAATTTTACACACACCCTCAGTGTGGGATGCCTTGATTAACCCCCTCGAGCCGCCTCAGGGTTTATGTGGCATCCCACACCTCAGGTGCGTGTAAAATTCTCATTATAACCCCCTCCCCAGCCATTATTCTATATTTCATCTCTTCTTATCGACAAAGTCCCAGGTCAGCTTTTCATATAAGTGACAATTATAGGTCATTATAACATGGGTTTCCTGAGCAAGAAGATTAGTTGGACAGAAAGCACCACCTGACTGTGGATTAAATGCCTGTACCAACACAGTTAGGGTGATGCTTCCCAGAGCTGTACCCCTCAGCCTAGCGGATCTCATATGTCCAGAATTTCTGAAGTGAGCAGCAGCCAGGCTAAGCAAGCGAGAGGTGCAGAACTGTCAGCCGCAGATAGAAGCATGGCAGCAACTGCTCCCCTCTCAGGTTGGCTCAGCGTGGTATGACAGACCAAGACATCTGGTTTGTCACTGAACAAGGAGTAAAAAGGGGAGAGCCGCAAGTGGTTGCTGGCTAACTATGTACCTGTGACTTCACTGGACAGTACTGCGGCACACATATATGGTGTGGTGGTAGGCAACAAGTCAGTTGTGCTATTTTCCAGCCACCCACACACAGTGAAGAAGCGAGTGTGCCCTGCAGGTGGCAGCTGGTGTCGCAGACGTAGCTAAGTAGTGATGGAGCCAGCTCGGTCTGTGTCTGCCCCTAACAATACATCTGATTTTTAGTGCCCCCATAGCAGGAGTCAGTGAGAAAGTCATGGACAGCTGTGTTGCCCGGGTGTGCCCCCTCCTCCCACATTAAGAAGATACTATGGGAATAGGGCACACAATGCATGGAGCTGTCAGCTGGGCTCTCACAAGTCACAACGGAGTCATGCAGCATCTGGTGTCTTGTAGGTGTGCATGTTTGTGGAGCGGTGGCTCTCCCCGGTGACTCTGTAAATCCTGATCCCTTATCCTGAGCAATGCAGATTCCCGTGTTGGCAAATGAGGAAACCAGCGGGTTTAAAATGTATGCGGCTTGCTCTGTGCTGCTGGTGGTATGTCACCACTCTAGTACTCACTTCTTCTGTTTTGTAAACTGAGTACAGAGAGCGAGGCACACAGAGCAAGCAGCAAGCCCAATCTCTCAATACGGTGTTGCAGACTTCTATTCTGCTGTAATAAATGGTCAGACGTTGTCCAGCAAGTCTCTTTCTTGGTTTGGGTCTGCTTTGGTGGGGGGGGTGTACCCATACCACATGCAAAACATACATTGAAGATACTGTCACAGACATCTGTTGAAAGCACTGCTAGCATGCAGCGTGCAGTCCCTGACTATGGCACCGAGTGTGCGATCTTTCAGTGTGCTCCCGATGGTGCTATGTTCTCCACATCTGTGTCTGTGCAGCAGTTGTCAGCAGTGGCTAGGAGGGGTTCAGTACTGCACACAGCAGTGGCTGTCAGTTGTGGCGGGCAGTGTACCGCTACTCCCTGCAAGGAGCAGTGAACAGGCAGTGTACCACTACTCCCTACAAGGAGCAGTGAACAACAGGTGTTACTTGTGGGTGCAGTGTTGCAGTACAAATTAGCATGCTGCTCCGGAGGTTCTCCTTCTTGTTGAGCGGGGGGGACAGAAGAGCAGCCACGGTAACCTTCTGTTTCATGGTTATGACATACAGCTTGGAGAAATTCTCCTGGAAATGCTTGAAGGCATTGTTAAACAGCATTTGGACAGTTGTTTATCGATCCTTAGCTGCGGACTATTTTCCATGCAGAAGGTTACATCCCTCTCCAAAGGGGAAAAATCATACATGTAGCTGCTACAGGAAACAGTGGCTCAGCAGGCTGTACACTCGCCTCTGAGGCCAGATGATCAGAAGGCTGTGGGTTATATCCCCACACCAGGCACTTGGGTTAAATCCCAATACTGACACTATAGTGCAACATGATGGGGTACTGCACTCCTGAGGTGCCATCTTTCGGATGAGACGTTAAACCATGCTCCCATCTGCCTATTCTGGTGGATGTTAAAGATCCCATGGCACTCCTTGAAAGGGGTAGGGAAATTTCCCTTGTGTCCTGGACAAATTTCCCCCATTCACTAAAAATACCACCAACAGCTTAGTCTGGTTCAATGTCAGTTGGCATCCATCTGTATCCCCCCCCTCTCCGGGACGAGGCTGAAAATTGGCAGAATTGTCTAGTCTTCCTTCCCGGGCAACAAAAAACTAAATAAAATCAATGCATGACTGCTTGGAGGGGGGGGGCACGTTATAAGTGCAATAACCCACTCCAGGGTATGGGGTTACAGGAATTTAATCCACGCCTGGGGCACTATGGCCTGCAGCCTCGTGCCTCACAATGCACCCAAGGACTGGATTCCCTGCCGTGGGTTACTGCTAACTTAATGTACTATTTAAAGCAAATCTGGCCAACTTATGATAAATTAGGTCTGTCGGAGCAACACAATATTTAGGGGCATTCCCACTGTGACAGGGAGCTCCTGCCACTCATGAGGACCAACCTTTACTTAAATCTGTTGCAACAGTTCGTCTATGTCTTAGTCTATTCCGTCCTTTACAATTTCTAGTCCATAAGATGGGCCACCTATGGGCACCCCCTTCCCTTTCCTGACTATGCTATAGTGTCCTCTTTAATTTTCCTTTTCCCTCTCAGGTCCTCATACAGGGAGGTTATTGTTGTGACCTCCAAGTGTATGTAAAACAGGTTGTGTTTATCGTTGTAGAATTTAATATGTAATAGCACTATGTCATAAAATACCTTGATGTATATATCTTATGTTTATGAAACCTGTAAATGTTGAAAATACCATGGCACTAGGTGTTTTTGGTAAAAGTAAAGTACTAGATGACTATTATAGAAATTAAGTTAGTTGTGCTATTTAAAATGCATGTAAATTGCTGTAAACTGAACAAGTCTGACACTGCATGATGATTTGCATATATCCCATGATGCGTTGCATTACAGAAGTATGTATGATGTATTTCTTTGAAACTTGATTTGTTGCAAATGCCCTTTGTAGCAACCCTTTTTCCAGTGTTTCTGCACTGAGGTTCTTTGTTGTTAGCTAGTTTTGTTTTTTTTTTGAGCCCCCACTACCCAAGCAAACGGGACCACATAGGAATGAAGGGTTTTCAGGGAAAAGTGGTTAGATCAGAAATCAGTATCAGTAGGTGCTGGCTAAGTACAGAGAAAGGACATACATAGTCTGTTGCTGTAAACTGATGTACTGAAGAAGGAATCTGACATTGCAGAAGCTTATTTCCTGTATTTTAAAAAAAACATCACACAGAGATTAAGTGTTGAGCCTGAAGTTCGGTGTTTGGTCCATCTGTTATCCCACAACCCCTCCACAAACTTGGTGACAGAAGTGGGATAACTTGCTGGAAGTGTCTGGACTGGCAGAAGAGGGACGTTTTCTGGTGGATATCGCCCAGATATCCCAGGTAGACCAATGCAGCAGGATTTACTGGAGAAGAAAGTCTGTGGAGTTCTGGTCAGAAGCATGGCTGATTGATGGAGAGAAGCTGCTGCCTGGACTGAACCTGGGAGCTTGGAGGAAGGTCAAGCCTGAAAACGATGAAGAAATGCAAATGAGTGAGGAACTACCGTGGGATCGAGGTAGACCGGAGGTGTGAAGACAACACCCAGGAGGTGGAGTCCCTGATGAGGATGATCCACTGGATAAGTGGGCAATGGCTGGAGGCAGACCGACTACGCAGAGAGGCGGAACACCGGTGCCAGGTGCTCGAGAGGTCCCTGCCAGAGAGTTTGGATAAAGAATCTGAGGATGATTTTTTGTGGGCTCGGCTGAAGGAGGACCCCTTGACTTGAGCAGGACATTCCTTTGTTGCCTTTGATCCCAGGATGTTACCTGCTGGAGGTCGGAGATGCAAGTATGGAACTTGAATGTGAGACCCCACGTAAGACTGTGCCTAGTGATATTGTGCTGGGGTTGAAGACTCCAAGCAAGCAAGAAGAAGCCTATGAGGCTGAAGGGACTGTTTCTTGTATTGATGCAGCTTAATCTGTTAACAGTATTGACTGGGGTATACTGCAGACTAAAGATGCTAATATTGCCAAAATGTTACAATATGTTAAGATCAAGGAGGTGGTACATGTGTTTTAATTTTTTGTTGAAAAACCTCCAAAGGTGGAGGTGGCTGGAAAATCGATAGGAACCTGTGTTGGGGTAACACCAAAAGTGTCTACTCTTAGGTGTCTGTATCTGTAGCAAGTGAAATGAATCAAGAGACATAGTGGGTTTATGTAGAGAGGCTGAACCTAGGACTGGGCCCCTGTTTAAAACTGACATGTCTGGTGGGGTTGGAGTAGGTAATTACTCACCCCAGAGAAATTGTTTCTATGATACTGGACTTTACAGCCATCCAGATGTTTCTGTTAAGAAATATAACTGACTTTCCCTAAAAGTAGATGGGAAGGTATCGTTAGTCTTTGTTGAGAAATGTGTTAATGCCTCAGGGTAAAGAAAGATGATATCCACTATGTTTATGACAGAATGTTTTATCGTTAATAGGGACCCTGAGACAGAGCTTCTAAAGATGGATGGGTGGAAGCTCTATCCATTCCTGGGACAGGAAGGTGGTAAGCAGTCTGCAATAACTGCTTCCCTCTTAAGTTGGGGCATATGCTGTTGTGCAATGCTAGGTCCATTAGGAACAAGATTGCTATTATTGCTGATCTTGTTAGTTCAGTGGACCTGGCTTGCATCACCAAGACCTAGCTGGATGACAATCCAGGACCCGCTTTGGAGGCTATGACTCCGGTTGGGTACTCGGTGATACACCGCCCAAGACTGGATTGCGGAGGGGTTGGGGTTGCAGTCTGTTTTAAGACTGAACTGGGCTTAACTTTCGCAATTTGGTCAGCACTTCCTCCAGTTAATGACTTCTCTGGGCCTTACACAGGTGGTTTCCACTGCTACCCATAAATATGGACACTCTTTGGACTTAATCTTCATGCTAGGGATCGAAGCCTCCGATGTGGGGGTGGAACCAGTCGCTTGGTCAGATCACTACACCGTGGGGTTTAGTTTTTGCACCCCCCCAGAAGACCTACCCTTGTGGAGATGGTTAGGTACCGTCCTTTACGGGATATAAATTCCCAAAGCCTTGCGGCGGTGCTTGATCTATCGTCTTGGTGAGTAGTGATCCAGAGACCCTTGTATCGGCTTATAATTCTGCTGTTGCGGTGACCCTGGATTCAACTGCTCCTGTTCGTGTGCGCCCCCCTCTCCCTTCACCCCAAGTCCCTTGGTTTGATGGGACTTTGAGAGAGATGCAAAGACAGGAGCAAAGGTTAGAACGTTGCTGGTGTAAATCCACCCTTGATGCCGATCGCCTTAGATTGACCGACCATTATGTAGTCTATCAATCTGCAATCACCCGTAAGAAGGCAGAATTCCTGTCCAGGGAGACTGCGGTTGCTCGAAAACGACCAGCTCAGCTATTCTGAACTGTAGACAGACTGTGCAACCCAGCCTGTCTGCAAGTTCGGAAAGCTTTTTCGCAATTAGAGGGCAATGAGCTTGCTCGATTTTTTACAAATAAGGTGGCCGACATCAGGGTGGATTTGCAGCCTGCAACCTGGGGGGGTGTGGTTAGTCAGTGCGAGTTCGCTGTTCCTCAGTTTTCATGGAGTTCCTTCAATCGGCTAGATTTCATGGATGTCATAAGGATCATTCTGAATGTGCACCCTACATGCTGTAGTTTGGGTCATGGACCGACTCCCTTTATTTTGGGTTGTATTGCTATCATCGGTCCAGTCCTTGTGCGAATAGTCAGGTGCTCCTTGGAGTCGGGTGAGTTTCCTAGCTCCCTGAAAGAGGCGGTGGTAACACCACTCTTGAAAAAAGCTACTCTGGACCCAGACTGTTTCACTAACTACAGACCTATCTCTAACCTTCCCTTTGTTGGGAAAGTGATTGAGAAAGTAGTGGCTGCTCAACTGGAAGACCATTTAACCATCCATGACATCTATGAAGCCCTCCAGTCCGGTTTTCGTAAAAGACATAGTACTGAGACAGCGCTGGTTCGGGTGCTCAATGATCTCCTGAGGGCGAGAGATCAGAAGAGACGTTCCATCTTGGTTCTCTTAGATCTCTCCTCAGCTTTTGACACCATGGATCACCTGGTACTGTTGGCGCGCCTGAGGCATTTATGTGAAATATCGGTAATCGTCTTTCGATGGTTCACCTCGTTCCTCACGAGGAGATCACAGAGAGTTGTGTCCGAGGTTTTTTCCTCAAGCCCAGCAGCTTTGTTGTGTGGGGTGCCTCAGGGTTCTGTGCTGTCACCCATGTTATTCGCAGTGTACATGCTACCCCTCGGAGACATTGTAAAAAGGTATGGGCTGAGGTTTCACTGTTATGCAGATGATACCCAGCTTTACCTATCTTTTGCACCTGACCAGGATGGAGCTCTCTCGGTCTTTAACAACTATTTGAAAGAACTCCAGGAGTGGATGGATGCTAGCTGGTTGAAGTTGAACTCTGAAAAGACAGAGGTATTGGTTGTGGACCCTGGTCGACAGATAGAGGGGTAGGGTGCTGGTGTGCCGTCTGGAATTTTTCTTGGTGGCATTTCTCTCCCAACCTCTGAACAGGGGCGTAACCTGGGGGTGGTCTTAGATGACAGACTGACTCTACAGTCACAGGTGTTGGCTGTCGTCAAGACCTTCTTTTACCATCTTAGGAATACCTCCAGAGTTAAGCACCTGGTTCCATCTGACGACCTTCCAACACTGGTCCACGCCTTTGTGTCCTCGCGCTTAGACTACAGTAACTCCCTTTCCTTTGGGCTTTCAGGAGTTGAAATTCACGCCTGCAGCTGGTGCAGAACGCAGCGGCCTGGGTTTTGAGTGGTACTAGTAGATCCAGGCATATTATCCCGGTGTTGCCCGAACTGCACTGGCTGCCTATACGGTGGCGAATCACCTTTAAAGTCGGTTTACTGGCTTTCAAAGCTCTTCACGATCAGGGTCCGGACTATCAAAGAACTCCTGGTTCCATACTCCCCTGGTCGATCGCTCCGCTCAGCCGACGAGGGGTTGCTAGAGATTCCTAGGGAGAATTTTAAATCTTCTGGCTTTAGAGCATTTTCTAATGCTGTGCCAACCCTTTGGAATTCTCTACCCTGTCAGTTACGGGAGTGCACCTCTGTGGAGGAATTTAAGAGAGGATTAAAAACCTTCCTCTGGAAATCGGCCTTTCTAGAAAGCGAATTGTATTTTGGATCTGGATTTATTTATGTGGGGATGTTGGATTTTAATGTTTATTTTAAGCTGTTTATTTTGTAAAGCGCTTTGGAACTGGAAAAGCGCAGTATAAATAAAATTATTATTATTACTATCATATGTGATGGAGCTCCTGCCACTCTTGAGGACCAACCTTTTCTTAAATCTGTTGAGTTCTTCTATTTCTTAGTCTATTCTATTCTTTACAACTTCTAGCCCATAAGATCAGCCACCTATGGGCACCCCTTCCCTTTCTTGACTATGCTATAGTGTCCTCTTTAATTTTCCTTTTCCCCCTCAGGTCCTCGTACAGGGAGGTTATTGTTGTGACCTCCAAGTGTATGTAAAACAGGTTGTGTTTATCGTTGTTGGATTTAGTATGTAATAGCACTATGTCATAAAATACCTTGATGTATATACCTTATGTTTATGAAACCTGTAAATGTTGAAAATACCATGGCACTAGGTATTTTTGATAAAGGTAAAGTACTAGGTGACTATTATAGAAATTAAGTTAGTTGTGCTATTTAAAATGCATGTAATTTGCTGTAAACTGAACAAATCTGAAATTTCATGGTGATTTGCATATATCACATGATGCTTTGCATTATGGAAGTATGTATGATGTTGTATTCCTTAGAAACTTGATTTGTTGCCAATGCCCTTTGGGATAACCCTTTTTTCAGTGTTTCTGGGCTGAGGTTCTTAGTTTTTAGCTTGTTTTTTTTTTCTTTTTGAGCCTGCACTACCCAAGCAAACAGGGCCCACATAGGGATGGAAGGGTTTTCACTGAAAAGTGGTTAGATCAGAGATCAGTGTCAGTAGGTGCTGGCTAAGTGCAGAGAAAGGACATACATAGTCTGTTGCTGCAAACTGATGTACTGAAGAAGTAATGTGGCATTGCAGAAGCTTATTTCCTGTATAAACATCTCACCAAGCTTGTGTGTTGAACTTGAAGTTCAGTGTTTAGTCCATCTATTATCCCACAACCCCTCCACACCCATATACTAAACTTCCAATTCTACATGGGTAGGATAAGCCAAGATGCAATTATTAATCCTTATAAAATGGGTACTGAATAACTCACACCCTGACTGGTTGAAACAGCCTGGCACCCAGGCTGTTATTTCTTAACAATGCCCTGTTAAAAACAAGTGCCACTTTGGAATGCCCCATCTCTCACATTATCCTTGGACACCTAAAATTTAGAAGTCGCCAGTCGCCATTTTTCATGCTCACTTAGCGAGCTACTTGCAACCCCTGCTCTCCCAAACACCAGTGGATTTCTTTGATCCTGCAAGCCACCAGTGCTACAGTTAAGCTACAGTTAAGGTCTCAAACAACAACAAAAAAAACATTCTTACTGAAAAAAAAAAACACAGTTTTAGCCTCACCACAGTGCCATGCTGTGAGACAGATCCTCGCGTCCCTCGCTCCTACAAATGCAGGCTGATGTAGTGAGATGAGCGACTGGCAGTGCGTCTCTGTATCTGGGTTGTGCATGCTACGAAACTGCTGGTGCCTCTCCTCAACCCGATTCTGACAAAACCTTCAAAATTAAAATTCTCCCCCTTCCTAATTAAAACCTCTCATAATCCACATCAAAACCAGGAAAGAAATAATAAATATACCTGTTTAAAAATAAATACTTTCACTTGTGGTCACTCGCTCCACCGACGAAGCCCTGTGAGGGAGGGAGGGGAAGAACCATGACAAACATCAACCAAAAGTTAAAACTACGAGGGTTGTACTAGAACAAAAATCCCTAATTTAAAAAGAAACAGTAACATGCAAGCGGAGGAACTATTTTATTACAGAAATAAATGAAACAGCTCAGACTTTAAACATTTAAAAAAATTATTTTCCCCAAATATATAAAATACAGTTGCCCATTTTCTAAGTGTAATAATACCTTCCAGGGTGGGTGTTATGGGGTATAACGGACCTTCCAGAGGCTATAAGGCACTCCGCCTATGGCGTCGGGCCTCATTACGCCCCTGGGCGGTCCATTATATCCCAATAACGCCCACCCCTGTCGGGTATTATTACTTACTTACTTTTGTAGTCAGAGCGCACACATTTCTCCTAAGTGCCCCAGGTCTACAATTTATTTTTTCACAGTTTTATTTACGTGTTTATCAAATTTTAATGAACTGTCCACTAAGCCCCCTAAACATAAGACCTACCATGTCTGTGGCTGGTTATGAGAGAGCATACCTTTCAACCCCCAAATGTGGAACACTGTACTTTAAACAATGTGGAACACCTCACTGAATCACAAAGATGCAAGCATAGAACAACGCCTACATTAAAGTTTTCACGTTTACAAAGTCCTGTTTCTTAAAGTAGTCCATCCAGAATTTGCAAAAAACATATGTTGTGTAGAAGATTTTGATTTGTGTGTGAAGTCTTAGTGTGTCCTTCCCTCTGTCTGCTATTAGTTTTTCCTAAATTAGCCTGCTAGCTTTATGGTAGTTTTCTGACCGCTGGGGATCTCCATCCGAGCCAGAATTATTGTTTTTCTTGTTCCTACAATGCATCCTGTCTCATGTGACAGTGATGTAGCAGAGACAAGAGATTCAGCTGCAAGCACTGCTTTAGAATTAGTTCACAACAGCAGAGCTGTGTGACTTTTCTTATCCAGTGTGCACAAATGGCTACATGTACAATTTAAGAGATACTTGAGAGCTAACTGGGCTCCACAGGGCCAAAGATCCTTTGCGTACCGAGCTCCTAGCTGGATTAATGGCCTCAACAAAGACATCTCCTCTCTGCAAAAGCTAGGCCCGTTCAAAGTCAACCTTCATCTCCACCTAGCTGCTTCTAGCTCCTGCGACTGTCCCTCATAATCTGATCTCCCTCCTAGCACTTCTACTCCTCCCCCCTCTCTGCCTCTTCCTACAGCCTACCATCCCCTCCTGTTTTTGCGCCCCCACCCCAAAGCACTTTGAGGCCTGACAAATGCCCACGGCTGCACCGCTCTTTTTCTGTCCATTCCAAGCCTCAGTTACCTCTGGCTACCCTGCCCCCTGGTACTCACTTTCCCTCAATGTAATGTATTTCAGCTGCTTAAAAATGCCTGTGCACCATTTCTGCATTGTTACTCAACTCTATGTAATGTCTGTATTGTACCTCAAAATTGACGTGGAACCTTTGTAAAAGAGCCTTCGCTCAAAGGTACTTGTGATCCTAGACTCTAAATAAATAAATGAAACTGAGTAGATCTTCTGTAAGAAAACAGCTCTGATTCAGTATTTTTGTTTTCTATGTGTGTCAGGTCTAGCTAGCAGGAGTAAGTGATTTGATTTTAAACTTGCATGGCAGTCTAAATAACTCAAACATACACACACTTATTTTTAACAAGAAAAATACTTTATTAAAACTACTTCATATTTGTAAAATAAAAAAAAGAAAATCATGTCACAGAGCAAAATCAACACTAACTGCCCGTTCTACCTAATAGAAGGCTGGTACTGTACCTACATTTGTAGTCTAGCAAATACCTGAGAGCTGAGTGGAGTTTTCTGTTAAGAAAACAGCTAGAGTCTTTATTAATTATAACACTGATGATCTGGGGAGATTTCTATGCATTTTATGGTTGTGTGTAGTTTGATGAAATTAATTTTAAAATCAAAACACTTATTCCTGTTAGCTAGACCCGACACAAATAGTAAACAGAAGTACTGAATCAGAGCTATTTCGTCGTCGTTTCTTACAGAAAACCTACTCAGCTCTCAAGTATCTGCTAAACTGTACATGTAGCCATTTGTGCACACTGGATAAGAAAAGTTATACAGTTCTGCTGTTGTGAACTAATTCTAAACCAGTGCTTGCAGCTGAATCTACAGCCATGTTTACACAGCAGCAGCGCTGCAAATATACTACCGCGACAGCGCAGTCCCATCCACTTGCTACCCGCATCCCTGTCTACACGGCCCCTCTCTGCACTGCTGCAATCTGTGCTGGTGAGGGGCCATGCATCAGGGGAGACCCAGCCATCTGCTGGCCAACTGATGGGTTGCTCCGAGCTCCGGCGCAGGCAGTCCACACTGCCACTTAAGTCGCTGTACACCGGTCGCTCCTATTGGTGCTTCCAGCTTGCCAGACAATCTGGGAGCATTTACGTGAGCAGGTTACCCCGATCGGATACATGTCCACACATACACATTTGCACTGGAGCAACCCGAGCGCACAAGTTACTCCAGTGCAAATGTGACATATAAACAGGGCTTTTGGTCTCCACTACATCACTGTCACATGAAACAGGATGCATTCTAGGAATAAGCAATAAATATAACTCCGGTGGAGATTCCCAAGGGTCGCAAAACTACCATAAAGCTAGCAGGCTAATTCAGGAAAAACTACTAATAGCAGATAGAGGGAGGGGCACACTAGGACTTCACACACAAACCAAAACTTTCTGCACAACATATGTTTTTTGCAAATTCTGAGTGTACTACTCCTTTAAGCGGCATATATTTACTTTAGGGGACACACCTTGGAAATGAGTGCTCCTAGTGAGAAATACTGCCGCAGTCACCGATAAGTCACACCCACACACGACCAAAATGTGTAGTTTAGTTTAAACTGAGACTGTGTAAATCGTGGCATATATTTACTTTAGGGGACACACCTTGGAAGTGAGTGCTCCTAGTGAGAAATACAGCCGCAGTCACTGATAAGTCACGCCCACACAGAACGACCAAAATGTGTAGTTTAGTTTAAACTGAGAATGTGTAAATCGTAACGTAAAATATTCAGTTTAATTGTTTAAACATATTCCTGGGCGTGAGGGGCGGAGTGCCCCCACAAAACAAATGACCAAAATGTGTAGCTTTTGCAATAGCAAAACATATTCCTGGACTGGGAAGCGCCCCCACAGAACAAACGACCAAAATGTGTAGCTATTTTCCCCGGACTGAACTGACTGTTGTAAATATTGTATACAATCCATGTTTGTTATTTTATGAAGCCGGTTGTATATTCTTGCTTCCAGTGTTAAATCTAATAAAAAAAAGGCATAACAGAAAGAATAAGTGAGTCTCATGCTTTGAAGTTACCTATATGTGGGGGCGGGGAAGACAGTACAGTAACATGGGCGTGGAGAACTGACGTTAAAAAAGGGGGCGTGGCCAATTACCGCCGTTTCAAGGGACGACTACCGTAATTCGCAGAATTCCAGTTGCAGGGCACTATTTGTCCCCTAATCTAAATAATCGCCCTTTAAGCAACAGTTTTTCACATTCATTGTTTGGATTTCTGCTTTAAAATGTTTCAACCTAAAATGCAGGACGGTACTCCCCCTCAGTGTGGAACATGGTGCTATTCGGAGGCGAAACGAGGACTGATCCTCGTGACGTAGGACGGTTCAAGAAGTATGCGCTCTTGTCCTTATGTGCCAGACCGCTACACTCTTGCAACTAGGTCACATACCTGCGCGGGGCGCGCCTCACGTGTACTGAATAGCCACCGTCGTCGCGAGTTAAGGACCGGATTACGTAATCATGCGTCACCGCGCCGCGGGAGCCAATGAGACAAGCAGCCCGGACTCGTCAATATTAAAGAGCAGATGGCTAGCGGACACTTGCCATGTGACTTAGAAATGGGACAAATATCGGAAAGGGAAACTGCTGTGTAGTATCTGTCCCGGACTCTCCGCAAAGTTAATTTGCAAGTTTCCCACAAGGATAACCCAACGGAATCATTCTAAAAAAAACACGTTACAAAACATGCCACAGGCCTGGATAACATACAAGTAAGGGACTAACAACGCCCACATTCCTACATTTTTTCACGGTTCACATTTCTGAAACACAAAAAAATCTAGAAACTATTAGGGACATTTCAGGTCAGTTAATTGAAACAGCAAACCACTGCATGCTACCAGTATCCCCTTTCAACAAGACGTTCTTACCGGCGTTACTGTTGCCTTCCATGTCGCTTCTCCTGTGGAGAGACGGCGCCTCCCGTCGTTCTCCGGCTGAACTCTGCTCCTGAATTGGGGTGCACTGAATCCGAACCGTATGCAGCAGCTGTCGGCAGGCGCCTCTGTCAGCCTTCACGCGGATCGCGGAGACCTGATCGCGTTTCTTTGCTCGAGTCTTGTTTTTTTTCTCTGCGCGAAGTCTTCTTCATACGAACCGCCAGCTTTTCTTTTGGTTCTTTTCCTAGCTTGCTCGCCTTTTACCTGCTCAGTGAGTTACCACATACTTGTAAACATTTGGTTCTTGTTCGTTTATATTTCTCCATAAGCCCCTTCCCACTCTTAATTTGTCCGTTTTACCTTTGGACAGTTTCATTCATAGTAAATAATTTCTTGTCCCGATCGGTGTCTTTCACAACCAGAGAAGTAAGTGGAGACAATGATGTGTGTATCCCAAAAGTCTGACTTTTGACAGGGATTAAACCTGGTTAACGTACGTGAACCTGAGAAGCCAGAATTTGTCTCATTTCGTGCACACCTACGAGAAACCGAACCACATGACTTCCTGTTGCTCCCTCCTCTCCGCTCCCCAGTAGCACCGCCTTAAAAATATGTGTCTGTTCGGATAGACGGCTTGAAAGAGTAGGCATCATGTTACATGTGAGGAATTACATAATGCGATTGCAAACCGTGTAAACAATGCTGACATATGGTGTGGGTAAGAGCAGGATCACGCAAATCAAGCATTTGACAATAGTCAATGCCAAATGTAGTCCTCCGCATTGGTGATGTGGGGATTATTGCTTGCAGCCCCGCCTCCCAAATTTGTTACCGTATCCTCCGATCGAATATTTTATTTATTTATGTATTTACAATATTGGTAACTGGGTAAATCCGCTGACACCATGCAGTCCCATTTTCAGGGGCGACCTGGAAGACAAATGCAATACAGTAACATTGCAGTACAATGCAAAACCGTAAATATAGAAATGTAAGGAGAGATACGTGTATTACAAAGTCATATAAAGTGGGATATACAAACTTATTATTTGCAAATATACATATTTACAGAATATAAGACTTGATGAAGCAGGCATCATGTTTTAGGAAATACAAAATCACACATAACCCCATAATGCAAAGCATCATAGGCTGTATATGCAAATCACCACAAAATGTTCAACTTTAAGCAGTACTGCCTGGTGCCAAAAGGCCTCTCACACAGTCTGCAAAGGGTGCCAACAGAAGACAGACATGTTTCGTCCTACCAGGACTCATCGGTGTCTCTCATCTGTATGACGCCCCTTGCCTCCATGCATACGCACTAAGGTTCTTTGTCTTTTAGCTTGTATTTTTGGTTTTATTGAGCTCACCACAACCCAAACCCAATAGACCAACTTAGGGTAGCTGGTTCATTCCACTGGGGTGTCATACAGATGAAGCACACTGCTGAGTATTGGTAGGACGAAACAAGTGTCTGTGTCTTCTGTTGGCACCCTTTGCAGACTGTGTGAGAGGCCTTTGGGCACCATGCATTCCTGCTTAAAGTTGAACCAGCATAACATTTTGTAGTGATTTGCATATACAGTCCATGATGCTTTGCATTATGGGAGTATGTGTGATTTTGAATTTCTTTGACACTTGGCTTCCCAGCCAATTCCATTTGGGGTAACCCTTGCCTCAGTGCTTACGCACTAAGGTTCTTTGGCTTTTAGCTTGTTTTTATTGGATTCACCACAACCCAAACCCGATAGACCAACTTAGGGTAACCGGTTCATTCCACTGGGGTGTCATACTGATGAGTCCTGGTAGAATGAAACACATGTCTGTGTCTTCTGTTTGCATCCTTTGCAGACTGTGTGAGAGGCCTTTCAACACCATGCATTCCTGCTTAAAGCTGAACCAGCATAATGTTTTGTGGTGATTTGCATATACAGCCCATGATGCTTTGCATTATGTGAGCATGTGTGATTTTGTATTTCTTTGAAACTTGGCTTCCCAGCCAGTGCCCTTTGGCGTAACCCTTCCCTCATTGCTTGTGCACTAAGGTTCTTTGTCTTTTAGCATGTTTAAGATGTTGCATAACATGATTACAGGTGGCATATACAGTAGTGACATATGGTGTGCATGAGAGATGGGTCAAACAAAATGAAGCACACATTATAAAGGGGAAGACTCCTGTCTATGAGTTGGATATTTCTGAAAATGTTTCATACATGACATCAATTACTGCAAGTATGCCAATAAAAGATAAGTAATTTTTTCTGTTGTAAGGCATATCTAGATTCTGAGGCTCTGACACAAGCTTGTGTCAGCCCCCCCTTCCCTATCTAGGGGTATTTTTGATAGAATTGTTCATGGGGGAGGGGGCGCATTACAGCCAGAAAACAGTCCAAAACCATACTGATAAATTATGAAGTTGTACCTGAAATCCAAGAGTCCACTTGTGGAAGGATTGGCTCTGTCAGGGTGCTGGGAGTGTAACCAGGGGTTGCAGCCAGGCAGTCCTTTGGGGGGGGGGGGCAAAACTTTGTTAGACAGTATTAGGCAGAATGACGCTTATGACTTTAAACTCCTCAGAATAGTAATGCAACTGTCCAAATAGAAAAAAAGTTTTAAAACAGTCTGGGTTTATTTGTAAGTCCCAAACAACAGTTCATAAAGGCTAAGGCCACTTTTAACTTGTCAGCTCCATGGATAATGGAGGCCGAATTTATTTATTTATTTATTTATTTATTTATTCTAGGATTACAAATTTTGCACGTTAGAGTAGCGGCCAGAGCTGCGGTACATTTTTTGGGCACACAGTCCCAAACCTTGGTCCCTCCAAACGTGGAGCATAAGCAAGCTCCAGGTAGATTTGGTGATGACAGCAGCCTGTTCAAATTTTAACCCTGAAAGGCAGTTCTGTACTTACTTCCCCCTCCAACTCAGCAGCAAGGCTCGAAAGCTGACTGTTCTCACTGTGGGCCAATACCAGAGCCACAGCTCCCCTTTCCCAAAAATGCAGCTTCACATACTTTCAACTCCTCTCAACAGAGCCTGCACACCTGATACAGCAGCCGCACCGCAGACCCAAGGCTATCCGTGGCCGGGGCTCACACCACTTTCTGCAGCTCCACGGGGCTGAACTGGGCTAACCTTTTACACAGTGACATTACTTTTATCTGGTGGACATGGAAACAGCTAAGGCTCTTCGAGCTGCCACCTTCAAGTCCCCATGGCATGGCTTCTCACATTTCAGCCTACGGACATCCATGGCAGCCACCAGTCTCTTATGGATGTCTGGGCTCTTACTGCTTGGCCTGTCCCAGTGCCAAGGATCACGGCATGGGCTCCTCCTTCCTCTGGGCTTAAGCTCCTCTCCTCATGGCAGATATATGGCCCAACCTCCTCTGGGGTGCAGAAGGCACCCAGGTACTACAGCCCCTTTTCCAATGCATTTTCACTGGGGATCCGAACTTCAGTGGTGCTGAGGTGGTTATTTCCCCACCCCGGGTCCATGGCCCCGATCCTCCGAACCACCACTCCCCGGACTCCGCGGCACTGACAACACGAAGACCCTGACTTCCCACCATGTAGCAGCATTTATAATTGATGCCAGGGCCCCACCCATTACTACAGGTCCTGGCACTACTGCTTTTTGAGCAGTGTAGTAAGCACCACAAAATGGGGGGCTTAGATGCTTCCCTCACAGAAAAATTCCACCTCCTGGTGCAGATTCCTACCAGCTACCTCAGAGAATGGACCAGGTTGGATAATGTGCATCTCTTCCAGCTGGAACACTTCCCCAGGGATCCACTGGCAGGACTGCTCAGGATGGTCACCCCAATAACACGGTAGGCAAGCTCACCCTTTGACTATACACACTGGTTCCCTACCCAGGGGTTGGCCATGGCGACCCGTCCTGGGCTTCCATGGCCGGCTTTCCAGATACTGCCAGGAACGGCGTCCCACCCCTCTCTCTGAATACCTATCACCCAAACCTTAAAGCTGCTGCCATCACAGTGGGGGGACCTAACCATCAGCACCAAGGGAACAGTTGGTGCAAACAATAAACAGTTACCATGTAACCCTCCTTGCCTCCCTTAACACTGGTGGTAATTTCTATTTAAATTCAGCAGTTTAACTTTACAGGTCCTCACTCCTGCTTGAGCAATCCAGGGGGTCACCCTCGAGCAGGCAGCAGCTGACAGTCCAGGCACAGATCAAATCTCCAGAAAGCTACCCCCCTTCCCTCCCTGTCTAGGGGTTTTGATGTAAAGCAGTCTCTGGGAAAGAGGAAGGGCACTATCTCGACTGGCAGCACGTGGGAGGTCAAAAACAGTATCTTACAGTTGAAGAATAGGGATTCCACAGGTGACGGCTTGATCTCCATCAAAGTACAGGCTAGCTGGAACATTCCTCCCAGCACAACTGGTGGCCACAGGATCAGATGAGTGATGGCTAGAAAACATTTGGTTAGGCAGGCAGCACAGCAGTAACATTTTTAGGTCCCAAAATGATTCAGTTCCAAACGGAGGTAAAATGCAATCAGTCAGTTTTTATTTTGTTTTTAAAGCCTCAAGCTAGGACACGCAGACATTTCTGAGGATCCTCATTTTGAAATCAGCACAGTTTCCACATTTTTGCATCCCACATCCACAGCACAGTCTCTTGGGGGAATTAGGATTTGAACCTGAGCCTTACACATTTCTATGTTCCCAATTTGAACCAACTGTGCTTCAATTTACTTCAGGACCATTTCTCTGTCCCATCTAGCTGTTAACTTATTCGATTCCCCACCTGTGGGAGTGGGGCACTCATTTCTGATCTCAGGTAAAACTCTCCTCAGGATTGAGGGAGGTGGGTGTCATGATGTTACTACTATAGGCACAGACAGTCCTTTCCACTGAACAGCCACTGCTCCTGTTGATCCACGGGCAGGGTTCACACAGGGCAGGGCTAACCCTCTACAGCACCAGCAGTCCCTACTATTCAGCAGCACATACCTCTAGTGGACATGGTCGAGCAAAAGGGGTAGCTCTGCCACCTATCCCACCAGAGACAGCACTGCCACTTCTGTCGTCGATGGGCTCTCCATGGCAGCCACTCACTCCTGACAGGAATCAAAGCCTGGACAGGCTGTCTACAACCTCCCAAATTGCTGCTCCATCAGGTTCTGCAGCCCCATGATATTTTGTGGGTGTCCTTCTGTCACATTTTGGGACCAGGGGCAATCTCCCAGCCCCAGGCCTTGCCTGCCGCGACTGTAAGCCTCCCCTCAGGCCTGTGAGTAGGTGCTCCCGCCCCTCTTGTCGACTCCAACTCTCACTCCAACTGAACTAACAACCTCGCACCCATTGGTGCTTTGAAAAAAAAAAAGCACTTTTTTTTTTGTTTGTTTTTAAATTTATTAAACTTTCGGAATACAACCTTTGAGTCGGTGACTCATTTGCAAAGGCTCCACGTCAGAGACACAACAAACAGAAATACAAAATATTCAGTTTATATGAGGAATTGTACAAGGGATACATGATACAGGATGAGGCACAAGAATACTGGATACAATATATATGTAAATACAGGATACAGTTCCATAAGCACAAGGTGCAATGTCAGGCACTGGAAACAGTCAGACACAATGAAATCAAAGGAGGCAATGGGGGGAGGGGTAATGTAGAGGGAGGGTTGGGGGGAATGGGCGCAGTCCAGCAGACCTTGTCAGGTTTGGGGGGGCTAACACATTCTTGCTCTCGGCCACAAATGGTGGGTCACTGCTATCTATTTATAATACTTTTAACAGGTTACTACTGCTGTCTGCATTCTCCCCTCCCCCCTTCAACTATTACACCTACTACATAGTTTTGTTAGTTCTATGCACATTATCTATCCTATTATAACAACATACTCTACCATCATATACTATAAGGTACAAATGCCAACATTTCTATCCCTATGCTAAATTTAACTACAATCTTGTCAACACTGCAGTGCTCAGTCCAATACGTGGGTGCCAGAATTCAAGTCTATCACGAGTCCCATTGCAATAGTGTCCCTATCACCGGTTCTTGTTTTCTTTTCAAAGCAAGACCACATGTGGGCAGTATTACATTACTGACTCCCAAATTAGAAACTCTACTATCAGTCTATACCCCCCTAAAACGCCTAACACTTTAACAGTAAAACAATACAAAGCGGTGTTTTGTTTTGCTTCTCTTTAACAACTATCACATTAACATAGCACATTGAAATTGAAACAGTCTCATCCACTTGTCCTTCAAGTGGGGACTAGGGTTACCACCTTTTAAGAAGCCCAAAGTGGGACATTTCTTACTGAATCATGATTTTTCGCAGGACAGTACGTAACCTTGACTAGTGCAACAGACTTGTTTTCTCTATATAATCAGAATTAAGGCTAAATATTGTAGTTTCTTGGTTGCTTCTATGGTTTCATATCATTTTAATGTATTTTAGTTATGGTAGTATGGTTTTCTGCAACAATTAATGGAAAGTTAGAAAATATTTTTTCTACTATAAAGTCAGGACATGTAGTATTTTTCATGTTTTTTTGCAGGGCACAGTTGCCCAAATCAGGACTGTCCTGCGAAAAGCAGGACAGGTGGTAACCCTAGTGGGGACAGCAGCAGTCTTACACCAGTGCCGAGGATGCACTGTGGGCAAAGCGTCACTTCTTTTTCTTCTTCTTGCCTCCCTTAGTGGCAGCATCGGGGCATAATAAAAACAGGGGTCAGGCTTGGTGTATTCGGCACCCAAGCAATCTTGGCTGATCACCTAGTACTTACAACAGGCCCTGGTCTTGTCCTGCACCAAAGAAAATGTTTTAAATAAAGTGACCCCTGTCCACATGGTAGAGGCACACATACACCTGGCAGTTGTGATCACCTTCTCCCTGTTGTAGGCTGGATCAGATGGCCGCACTCGGTTCCGGAGATGGATCTTCTCCACAGCTCCATAGAATACCCAGTCCGAGCACCTGACTTCTGTGATTTCCCACATGTGCTCACTCACATAAGGATAGTTTTCCCCGGGGCATTCCTTCTTCAGATGCATCCGCACCCAACGCTTAGCTTGTGACCATGTAGGAATCGATCTTTTACTGGTACACAGTGCTTGACCTTTCAGGAGCCAACCACTGTCACGATACTTTAAGGAATTCAGGTGGTGTGCAGGGTGTCCATATCCACCAGTAGGCAGCAACTCTTATACAGCAACAGGGGGTACTGTTCAATATTTCCAGCACAGCAGGGTACAAGGCTGAGGAATATCGCTTTCCACCACTATGCCCTCATATTGATGGGTCACCCCTTCCCTGGCTTTTGGCTCTCTATCCAGGGCCACATCCACCATGGCCTCAGAGAAAGAGCTGGACTCTCCCTCTTTCAGTAAGGTCTCTACTTCAACATCAGGCCCCTGTGCACCAGCAGGCTCCTCCTGCACTTTCTGGGTCTTCGGTGTCTTCTCCCCTGTCGTGGGCCAGCTGCCACAGCCACAGGTGGGTCCTTTTAAGGCTGCTGAGAATCAGGGAAACCAGCCTCAGGAAGATCAGACTGTGTTTTTCACCCACGGCCCCTCCCTATACCATGGGGAGGTTCATGGGCAGCTGGTAGTGGGGAAGGGCTGGGCAAACTGCTGTGCTCCTCGCCCACCGACTCCACTCTATCAAGGCTCTCTCTCACCTCCTTGCAACTGTCCATCGGCTCAACAGTGGAAACTTCACTCTGTGACATGGTGGAAGGTCTTCTCCAGCTACCCCAGGGCAGTGCAAAAGGGGGCCTGGTAGTAGGAGGCCAAGAAACAGCACCGCAGGAGCGCTAGAGGCATATTGGCTGGCTCACAGTGCCACTTCCCTTCTGGCCACACAGCACATACTTGTCAGTTGCAGAACTTCTCTCTAGTATATTCCAAAGCCCGGCCAACAAGGATTTGGAAACAGTAACAATGCGGCCGGAAGAACTGGGAACTAATGCTATGGCGCAAAGTCCCTATCTCTGCACCATCCCAGCAAACACTCCAACTCAGTATTCCTGCACTGTCTACAGTTAAATCCCAAATGCTCCATTTGCTTTGCTTCTCAACAGCAAGGGTCAACATGGCACTCTCTCTTCAGTCTCTCAGTTGACTCCCTTTTTAAGTGTCCAGCCACCATCCAGGCTCCACCAACCACAGTCCAGATATCCTCTTCAGTTATGCATGCATGCACATTTTTTGCCATGAGGTACCAGGCTCCATTTTGTGTAGCATGAAGTGTGCAGTTCACATGGCAGATCACGAAACCTCCACAGTACTTCACACAGGCCCCTCAATGTCTCCCCAAGTGGCTGGACCCTCACCCAAATGCTCAGGTATGTTGATTGCACCCCAGATTAGAATCCCGGATGAGCCCCAACGTCGTAAACCTCCCTTCCCTCTCTAGGAGTATTTGTGATGGTATTGTTTTTGGGTGCGGGGGCACATTAAAGCCAGAAAACACAGTCCAGAATCATACCGATGAATAATAAAGTTGTACCTGAGATCCAAAATTTAATTTGTGGACAGATTGGCTCCATCTGGGTGCTGGGAGGATAATGTGGGTGCAGCCAGGCAGTCCTTGGGGGCAAAGCTTTGTTAGACAATATTAGGCAGAATAACACTTATGACTTTAAAGTCCTGAGAATAGTAAGGCAACTGTCCAAATAGAATAACAATTTTAAAACAGTCTGGGTTTATTTTCAAGTCCTAAACAACAGTTCATAAAGGCTAAGGCCACTTTTAACTTGTCAGCTCCATGGAGCATGGGGGCATAATTTATTTGGCATGTTAGAGCAGCGGCCACAGCCACGGTACATTCATTGGGGCACACAGTCCCGAACCTGGGTCCTTCTAAATGCAGAGCATAAGCAAACTCCAGGTAGATTTGGTGATGGCAGCAGCCTGTTTAAATTTTAACCTTCAGATGCAGTTCTGTACTCGCTTCCCCCTCCAGCTCAGCAGCAGGGCTCAAAAGCTGACTGTCCTTATTGTGGGCCAATACCAGAGCCACAGCTCCCCTTTCCAAAAAATGCAGCTTCACATACTTTCTACTCCTCTCAACAGAGCTTCAATGCCTGATGCAGCAGCTGCACTGCAGACCCAACAAGGGCACCTCTGCGGCTGGGGCTCACACCACTTTCTGCAGCTCTGCGGGGCTGAACTGGGCTAACCTTTTACATGGTGAAATTACTTTCACCGGATGAACGTGGAAACAGCTAAGGATCTTCAAGCTGCCACCTTCAAGTCCCCATGGCCCAGCCTCTCACATTTTGGCCAGTGGCAGCCACCAGTCTCTTACAGATGTCTGAGCTCTTACTGCCTGGCCTGTCCCAGTGCCAAGGATCATGGCATGGGCCTCCCTTCCTCCAGGCCTCTCCCTGTGGCAGATACACAGCCCAACCTCCTCTGAGGTGCAGAAGGCACCCAGGTACCATAGCCCTTTTCCGATGCATTTTCACTGGACATCCAAACTTCACTGGGGTTAGGGTGGATATTTCCCCACCTTGGACCCCTGGCCCATGGTCCCGATCCTCTGAACCACCACTCCCTGTACTCCACAACACTGCCAACACCAAGACCCTGACTTCCCACTGCATGGCGGCATTTATATCTGATGCCAGGGCCCCACCCATTACTATGGATTCTGGCACTACTACTTTTTTTTTCCCCATATATATACTTTTTGGCTTTTTCTGTTTTTACTCCCCGAGACCATGCTTACACATGTGTGTACATGTGTGGAGGCACATGCACACGCCAGGATCCAGTGGCCCCTTCCACCCCTCCCCAGACTTACATCACCACTCCTGTCTGCCTGCGCTACCTACCGGATCTCCACCCAGTAGAGTGGGACTACGGAGGAGCAGGCATCCACCCCAATGAAAGGGAGAGCAAGCTATAGCTCAATCCTGTTTGAACCCTACCCCCCCCAAGCTGGCACCCCGGTGGCCCAAAGTTGTTCCCGAATCCAGGTGGCTGGCATAGTGAGAGGTAAAGGTGTCAGTGCCTCAGCCTTCTGCGCCACTGGGCCGGCTGGCACTACTGCTTTCTGGGCAGTGTAGTAAACCCCCAAAAATGGGGGGCCTACACTTGTAAATTTCAAGCAAGCCTCCATTTATATGCAAATTAGGCAATTGTAATACAATCCCTCCCATTCTTTGATGCCAGCAGAGCAGCAGCTCAGAAGAAAGTGTAGCCACCCCTCAAACTTACCTTGGCTGTTTCCAGGGCTCTCATGTCTTCCCTGGACACACCTCAAGGGGGCCAGCCTAGGTTCATTGGCAAACAAGTGGTATTGAAACAGTAAGTGTGCGTGGTGCCTCCACCTCGGATAGTGATAGGGAATACCTGTGGATAAATTGCAGGTTAACACTCACCAGGAAAATACAGTAACTTCCCCCACAGTACCTTCTTCACTCAATAACCATTCCCCCTTTATGCAATAAGTCACAGTACCAGTATGTAACATTAACAGATAACATTTTTTTAGTTTGGGGGGAAGGGAGAAAAAAGGAGAAAAATATCACCACAACCTTAAAGATCAAATGCACATATTCCATAAAAAGCTTGAATCCCCTTGAATACACATCCCTGTGTCATGACTAGTGTTTCCTGAAAATATAATGCAGTTTGGTTTTGTGGTTTTCTTTAAATCAGCATCTGTTGATGTGCTCTGCAGTAACTGAAAACAAAGAAACAGTGAAGATGCTTCTGTCCCTGTCGGTGAACAATGACATCATACCTGTCCTGCCTGCTGCAAATAAGTCCCTGATCGACTAAGCTGTTGCAGCCCCTAGTTACAACAATCTGTAGAGCTAATTGTTTTAACTCAGAGTTTGTTGCTAACCCATCTTGTTTGTGTTTAGAGAGATATGCTTAAACTCTATCTTTCTGTTCTCATAAAATGTTGATCATTTGGGATTCAGTGCTGAATTGAAGTGGTATGAATGGATTTGTGAGAAATAACAGTTTCTGTATCACAGCTCTCAGTTGTCTGTCTTCAAAACTCTGCATTCTATTCTGGTTTCATAATGGATATAAAATAAACTACGTTCCATTAATTCATAGAAACCGCATGTATTTAATGTAGCCTCAATAAATATGTTCATGTGATAATTTTGTTTTAATGTCAAATTGACAAATGTGTGTCTGCCACATTCTGCTATTTCAGGAATATATACTGTATGAACTCATAAAATTCAGTTCTTAGAGGGTTTCTGTGTGGAAATACAACATGTATGTGTAGAACTAGAAATACTGTATGGCATCCTGATGCCCCTGTCTCCTGCCCGACAGTTTAGGCAGCAGCTCTCTGCTTTCCCCTGCCCCCAAAACCCCCTGTCTCCTGCCCCCATTTGAGGCTGCTGCAACCTGCTGCCCACTGTCTTCTCCACACAGTCAGGGCTGCTGCACCCTGCTGCCGCCCGCACAAACAGTTGAGGCTGCTGCACCCTGCTACCCTCTTTCTCCCACCCTATAACACAAGATGAAAGTATTTTTTTTTTCTCTTGAGTAGTTTCGGCAGTATACCAAAAGATCTGACTCTAGTGGCAAGGAGCAGCATAGTGCAACAACTCTAACTGTGGAGGCAAGAGGTTCTATGGTGCAGCAGGGCACAGTGGTGTCTGGGGACAGAGGACAGCATGATGCAGAAGCCTTGACTGTGGTGCAGGACACCATGGGGCATCAGGGTACAGCAGTCCTGACTGTGTGCCGGGGTGCACATGGTGCAGCGGCCCTGCCCATTTGGGGCAATGGAAGTGGTTATCAGGGTGCAGCAAATGCCCCACCTTTGGTGGCCTGGGGCAGCGTGGTGCAGCAGCCCAAACTGTGGAGGCAGGTGCCCTGGGACTCTAGGCTTAGCAGAGCATATCAGCCCTGTCTGTGGAGACAGGAAAAGGGGGCAACAGAGCCCATTAGCCCTGACTGTGGGGGGTGGGGGACAGCGGGAAACAGGGTGCAACAGCCTCAACTGAGAGGCAGAAGACAGGGGCATCAGGATGCCATACAGTATTTATAGTTATACATATACATGATGTATTTCCACACAACTGAATTTTCTGAGTTTCATACAGTACATGTTCCTGAAATAGCAGAGTGTGGCAGACACAGGTTTGTCAATCTGACATGGATACAAACTTTTTATCACATGAACATGAACATATTTATTGAGGCTACATTAAATACATGCTGCTTCTATGAATTAATGGAATGTAATTTATTTTCTATCCATTAAACAACCCTGTGTTGTATATCCAGAATAGAATGCAGAGTTGTGATGACAGAGAACCAAGAGCTGTGATACAGAAAATGTTGTTTCTCACAGATTCATTCATACCACTTCAATTCAACACACTGAACCCCCAAATTATCAACTTTTTATGTGAAAAGAAAAGATTTTAAGCATATCTGTCTAAACACAAATCAAATGGGTTAGTGACAAACTCTGATTGAAAACAATTAGCTCTACAGACTTCTTTAATTAGGGACTGCAACAGCTTATTTAGGATGAGTCGAACGACTGCTCACTAATTCTTTGTGTACAGTAGAGTACTTCTGTCGATCACCATCCCACACTTATTGTGAGTGCGTGTTGGATGCCGAGGAGGTTGTGGTGGAAATATGTTCAAGTGTGGCATTGCGTACCCCTGCTGCAAGTGGATCTTGCCCCTGCTGCTACTCTGCACCATCATATTTGACATTATTGCCCTAGCTGGCTCAGGCTGGGTCGACTCCAAGCGGCACTATGCCTCCCTGTGGCAACACTGTCCGGGCAAGAACGATGTGTGGGACTGCAGTTCGTTCATGGATTATGGTGAGTCGTACAGTTCTGTTTAGAACTGATGCCTTCCTTCTAGCTAAATAATATAAAACACACCTACACATCAAATAAGAATGTCTGGAAAAATCCACAAGAGCTTAGGTTGCCAAGTATTGTGTTTCTTATTTATGAGGGTTGTTTGTACATAAAGTATCAAGAAACAGAAAAAGTTTTTGCCCTGCAAAAGGTTTTAGTCTTTCTAGTGTCCTCTTCCAAAGTTTGCAGATTTTTCTTGTCAGCAACAGTCAGAAGCAGCTGGGCTGGGGTGAGTGAGAAGACCTTTTATCCAGTAATTGGAGAAGATACTTGCAGGGGACGGAATACCTCTTTAAAAACACAGCAGAGGCAGCCCCCCCCCCCCAGACTGGTGGTGTCCAACAGCTCTAAGGGTAAAAAGTTTAAACTTTCCATATTGTTGTAGAACAGGTAAGCAACACACTGCTTGGTTGGGAGAGAAAGCAAAGCGTCCATACAGTGCACACTTTGTAGGCTACTGCCTAAAGACAGTAAAAATAAAACAGGAGGGGCAATAATAGCAATCATTATACAATGGCAACAACATTTCTAGTGTCCTGATTGGCCAATGTGTGCCTGGGACAGTGATGTTATTGAATGATAACATCACTGTGTGCACATTATGGCTGACCTCACTTTTTTTTTTCAGAAACAAAGATATATTGCCACACTAAAAATCTACTAAAACCTTTCTTAAATTTTTTTTTATTTTGTATAACATCGAGCCATTGTATAATTGCAATAAGGCACTCCAAGGTGTGTGTTATTGTGTAATAACGTCACTCCTGGGGTGGTGGAAGCACTCAGCTTTGGCTCGTGCTTCAACCCACCCAAGGAGTGATGTTATTACATGATAACACACACCTTGGAATGCCTTATTGCTTAAGTAATTCATACTAATGATAATAATTACTACTGTGAGACAGAAGATCAGTGTTTGTTACTGGAATAGTTTGAGGTAGGTTATGTATCACTTAAGCTAGGAAGTATTTTTAGGATTCTGGTAAACCCAGTGATCTAGCTCAAAAATAATAGAGAACTCTTAAAAAATAATAAAGATGACTCTAAAAACAGATAGGAGGTGGATTTTACCCATAGGTGCCACATAAGGAAAAGCTAAACTCTTTGTGCCAGCCATGTTTTTTTTATTTTATTATTATTAAAGGGAACTAGGTGACTTGACTTTCTAAATAAGGGGAGCCCCATTATTCCCCCTACAACTTGATCTCTTAGGAATTGGTGTATGTTATTAGTTAATTTGTGTTTGGGAAGTGTTGTTTGTTAGCTCAAACAGAACTAGCCCAATCTGTAAGGTCGAGATGTGACCTTTAAGTAAACACATGGTTTCTATGCACCAACCTTCCAGACCTTGAAAGTGTTTCCATCCAGATAAAGGACGTCCCGTTTTATTACTACTTTTTATACACCGTGAATCCCAATGCACTTAATTCACAAACAGTTGGTAGGAACCATTTGGCATGCATAAGACAGTCAAGAAAAACTCCCACTGGTAAATCAGATAGGATGTAAAAGCACAGGGAGATTAAAGAGACTTGCCCAAGGTAAGTGGTGGTGGGATTCAAACTTTTGTCTCTAGGTTTACTGCTCTGAGGTGTAACAAGTAAGCTACCACAAAATGTCCCATCTCTGCCCACTACATATGTCAGTCAGCAAGAACACAAAAAGGTGTCCGGTCTGTAGATGGATGCATCTGTTTTGTTGTGCCGGGTAAATTTAACCATCCAAGAACCATCCTAGAAGTCTGTACAGTATGATTCTGCTGGACTGGATACCTTGCATGGTGCGGTTGTACTTATACAATGTAGTCTTAAAAGATCAAAACAACACACAAGCAAGCCCAAAAGCTGAACCTGTTAGACTGTAGAGACATAACCAGACAGTATGTGACCATTCTCAGCCAATCAGATTGCTGGATTCTTTTCAACCTGTAAAAGTATCAGATACAGTAGAAGGGCAACAAAGTCAGGCAAAATATGTGACCCTAACTTGTTTCACTATGAAATATTCTAGTCAACTCCCAGTATTTTTTGTTGATACAATTTTCTATTTTCACCAGAATTTAAGTATTTTATAAATGTTTTTAGGTCAGTTTTCTCCCTCAAGGAAAGAAAAATGACTGCCTCATTTGGCTTAGAAGCCAGCAATAATACAGGACAGGGTGGGCAGTGTTGACCTATACTTGCACTTCCAGGGGCATGGTGAGGACTGACATCACACTACAACCCCTGGAAGGGTGGCTATAGACAACACCACCCAACCTGGAGTGTATTATTGCAATTAGAAAATGTGTTAATGTTTACATTTTAAATAAAATGTTTCAAAAATTTGAGAGAAATTAATAAAAACAATTGTTAATGTTTACATTTTAAATAAAATGTTTCAAAAATTTAAGAGAAATTAATAACAAAAAAATGTGTCAGTCTCTTCAGCATTAGAATTGCCAGTAGAGGGTTAGCCAACCTTGGAGTGGGTCTCAAGGTGGTAGCCTGGGTTAAAAATTGGCTGGACAACAGGATATAGAGGGTAATAGTAAATGGAGTTTACTCTGAAGCAAGGGGGGTTACTAGTGGGGTACCACAGGGTTCAGTATGGGACTGGTCCTCTTTAATGTCTTTATAAGTGACATTGCAGAGGGACTGGAAGGAAAAGTATATCTCTTTGCAGATGACACAAAGATCTTCAACAGAGTTGATACAGAAGGTGGGGTGGAGAGGATGCAAAGGGACTTGGCAAGGTTGGAGGAATGGTCAAATATATGGCAGCTAAGATTCAGTGCAAGTAAGTGCAAAGTAATGCACCTACCTGGGAAACATGATTCCAGAGGAAGAGTACACAGTGGGGGGGGGGTGAGATAATAACAACAACAGAAATGGAAAGGGACCTGGGGGTAGTCATATCAGATGGCCTTAAGGTGGACAAGCAATGTGAGAAGGCAGTAAGGAGGGCTGGTGGGATACTGGGATGCACAAGGAGAGGCATCACCAGTAGAAAGCAGGAAGTTGTTATCCCTCTGTACAGACAGTTGGTGAGACCCTATCTGGAGTTCTGCATCCAATTCTAGAGACCCCATCTCCGCAAGGACATAGACAGGATGGAGGCTGTCCAGAGGAGGGCAGCTAAAATTGTGCAGGGTTTGCACCAGAAGACATATGAAGAGAGATTAAAGAAGCTTAATATGTACACACTCAAGGAGAGGAGGGAGAGGGGGGACATAATAGAAACTTTCAAGTACATCAAGGGAATCAACAGAGTCCAAGATGGTAGCATCTTTCAGAAAAAGAGATGTGTAAGAACAAGGGGGCACATTTTGAAGATAGAGAGGAGATGGCTCAAAGGTAATGTGAGGAAGTATTTTTTCATGGAGAGGGTTGTGGATACATGGAACAGCCTTCCTGAGGAGGTAGTGAACTCAAAAACAGTGGGGGAATTCAAGAATGCATGGGACAGACATAAGGCAATTCTAGTGGGGGGGTAGGAGGAAGTAGGCTGTTGGTTAACTAGGATCTGCAGCCTATGCATTAGGTAGGGAAATGGGCAGACTAGGTGGGCCAAGCGGTCCTTATCTGCCATCAAATTCTATGTTTCTATGATGTCATTGCTCACTGATAGGGAGAGAAACATCTTCACTGTTTCTTCACGTTTTAGTTACTGCAGAGCACATTAACAGATGCTGATTTAATGAAAACCACAAATCCAAACAGTATGATATTTTCAGGAAACATTAGTCATGACACAGGAATATGAATTCAAGTGAATTCAAGCTTTTTATGAAATATGTGTGCATTTGATCTTTAACAACAGTTGCAACACTTTTACTTCTGACTACCCCCGCCTGCGGCTGCACCCGACTTCCCAGTGGTAGCTGCCCAAAGTGTCTATAAAGTACCTTTGGTGGGTACCACAATGCCATGTAGAAGATGCTGGGGATCTCTCGTTGGGGCCCAAATAACTTTAAGCAACAGATGCAAAACATTAATTTTTTTCTGCCTGGGCACAGCTTTAAATTTGACACTGTCCTGCCCAGGACTTAACTCCCTTAATTCTGATTAGCTAGCTACTGTAGCGAAATAAAAACTCCCCAAAGCTGCAGCCCAGGGTACTTATAGTTCAGCAGTTCAAAGGGTTTTTTTGCACACACTTGTTTCACAGTACTGTGCTGGTGTCAGGAGTTGTTGCAGAATGGTAGTCGATAGAAATGAAGAATGCCTGTCTTCACCTGCCAGGCCTTTCCAATCTTTGCCCCAGGGCCTCTGTATGCAGTGTTCATCTGGCAAGCTTCTTGATGTCTTCCTCTCCAGTGATCGCCTCTTTGGTCTGGGTATGGAGCAGCTGGAAGCTGCAGTAAAGAAACTGGGTTTTGTTCCCACCATGGACAGTTACTTTGGATTTCAGCAAAAGCAGTCCATGGTACACTTACCCCACTGAGGGGGAGAACAGTTTTCAGGTCACTTTAGTTTCAGCTGCAGACACTGTGGTTTTCAGGCTGTGACCTTTCCAGTCTCTGCTTTCTAGCTGCTAACTTTGATGGCTCTTTCTGTACTGCAGGACAATCCACTCCCTCTCTCAAGCAGCAATTCTCAATAGTCTCTCACTCTAGCTCCAGGGTCTAACTTTACTTTCACAGCCACAAGTTCAAATATCAGCATCACCTTCCAAATCCTCAGCAGCAAATATGTTCGGCTGCAGGTTCAGATCTCACCCTGGGAACCTCTCTCACAGTCCAGTTTTTTTCCCAGAGGCTCTTTAGCACTAGCGCTCTGCAGCTTGTCCAATCCTGGGGCCAGTCAAGGCTGATGGGCAAACACAAACAGGCAGGCTGTTAGGGCTAGCAAGCCCACGAACAGTTGCGGAGGGGAGGCAGCTTCCTAAGTTCTAACCGGAGCCACAATGTGAAAAACACAAGAGCAGCAACAATGGAAATCGGGCTTCCCCGTATACGACTGTGCAAGAACCCAAAATGCTTGGTCCAGTTAAAAAGTATTTTATTTAAACAAAATGAGGGACAACAACACACACATGAACCACGGGCCAACGTTTCACATCATAATGCTTTGTCAAGGTATGGTTAACTCTACCAAGCTACTCCCTTAATGTGCCTAATTAAAGATACATGCACCCTATTATAATGCTTAAAGTGCTGAAAACTGCATGCTATCATTATGTGTCAAAAGGGACTGATAGCAAAAGGCAGAAGTTCATTTCAGGGAGGTCAGTGTGATTTTAGGCAGAAGTTTTGCAGTAGTTAGTGTTTCTTTTGCAGTTTTATTGTTTTTAGTTCTTTTATACATATTTTACTTGGGAAACATTCTGCTTATCTTGTGTGTGTGTTTTTAAGCTATTAAAGGAAAACACTGGAAAGGACACAGCTTTCCTCAGACAATACATAAACTCTCAGTTAGCGCTGTCAGACAGTAACAACTTTTTCTAATGATTTAAAGCAGCTACCCACAACTTCCACGTTCTGTTGCTGGCAGCCACCATCTCATGAGCAGCAGTGGGATTCCTGAGCTCACTGTATGCTAATATGTCTGTCTGACCTCTGCTATTGGTTGGCAGGACATATTAGCATAAAGTGAGCTAAGGAAGCTCTCTGCTGCTCATAAGATGGTGGCTGGTAGCAATAGAAAGTGAAAGCTGAAGGCCACTGTTTAAATTACTAAAAAAGCAATTGAGGGAATTAAAAAAAAATTACTGTTTGAAAGCACTAGTCAGGCATTTTTGTAGGGCCTGAATAAAGCTGTGCCTTTTCCAGGGTTTCCCTTTAACTTCTAGGGCAGGAACTCTGTTTTGTCTAGCCTGTAGCTTGGGGGAGGGGTGCTAATTGTTTGGCCTTTCTTCAGCAGAGCTACTGTTAATTACCTGGAGGTGGGGCTGAGACACAGTGGTAAAGCTGGCTGCTTACCTGTTGGAGTCTCAGAAGGGACTGATAGCAAAAGACAGCAGTTCATTTCAGGGAGGTGAGTGTAATTTTAGGCAGAATTTTTTTTAGTAGTTAGAGTTTCTTTTGCAGTTTTATTGTATTTAGTTTTTTATACATATTTTACTTGGGAAACATTCTGCTTATCTTGTGTGTGTGTGTGTGTGTGTGCGTTTTTAAGCCATTAACTTATAGGGCAGGAACTCTGTTTTTTCTAGGCCTGTAGTTTGGGGGAAGGGTTTTTTCATCCAGCAAGGTAAATGCCTAGGAAAACCTCTGGAGGAAGTGCAGTGCTTGGAGGTACGGTGAGGGGAAGACACAGGCTGATACTCTCTCGTGAGAGTTGGGTGTGGGCCCTAAGCCCACCCTCATCCCTCCCTCCCCTGAATGCAGCATATTTATAGGGGAACACCTGCCCTGCAGTTGGAGAAAGGGACTTCAGGTGCAGCTCATGTAGTTCCTATCCAATGGTGCAACCACAGGGTGGGGAAAAGGCATAGGTCAATCTCAAATAGGAGTACAGCATCCACAATGGATTGCTGATTGGTGTGATAGGTGAGGGAGCCTTCAACTAGGCAATATCAGGTGCTAGTAGTGTTCAACTGGAAAGGGGAGCAGGCAAGACATAGGGTGTGGAAGGCTGAAGGGGAATAGACAACATAGGAAGTACAGAGAGTGACGAGCAAACATGACCAGTGTCAATGAGAGGAGGCCACCATGGGGGAAGGGTCGGGACAGGAGACAGTCCACTCAGTGGGAAGAGAGGAAGGCGATTGGCAGTCAGCAAGAGCTAGGGAGGGTAGTTTGTTGCCAAGGATGCAGAGCAGCCATGTTCCTGGCAGTGGCATGGAGGGTGGGGGGATGCTTGGTGTGCTGGCAGATGGGGCAAATAAGGGAAGAAATTGGATGGCTGAGGAGGGAGCTGTGGATATGGAGAGGTCAAGGCAAGGAAGACTGGGGTCGTATGGGGAACCTGTTGGGACACACAATACAGTCACCAGCAGGCCAACACAAAGTAATTCCAGAGGAATTGGGAGGTGGGCTGCAGAATCCAGTGCAGTCACATGCAAGGCATGGAGATGGGTTGGAGTAGTCGAGGAGATAAGACTACAGCAGGGCCAGTGCAAGGTCATATGCCTCAGGACAGGCGGGCCGGGAAAAAACAGGGAAAGGGGATCGCCAGAGCAAATCAAGTCAATGGTATGATTAACTGGGAGAAGCAGGAGGGGGAATGTAGTGTAATTACTGAGAAGGTTAAAGGGGGGGTCGTTACAAGGGAGAAAGGATGCATCACAGAAGTGACAAGCACTACCTATAGCCCTAGAGACAAGGGGCAGCAGAAAGGAGGTAAGGAAGCAAAACCAGGGACAGTGGAGTAGGGAGGTGCAGTGAAGCTAGAAGCAGGAGTCAGCAAGGATAAGGATGGAACAAGGCTGAGGAAGGAACCCTGGGGAGAGGGCACATGTTACTCAGGGAAAACTATAGTAGGGAGGGCTGCAGAATGGGGGGGCAGAGGAAACTGCATGGGGGAGGTGAGGGGGCACAGGGGAATGGTCCAGTAAGTGAAGCTGATGCACCAGCCATAGTTGGCAAGGAGGAGAAGTCAGAACACAGAATGGAGGAGGCAGAAATGGGGAATAGCTGGGGGGATAGGGGAAGGGAGCTTTTTGAGGGGAAGGAAAAGAGCCCACAAACAGAAAGGGATCACATAAAGGAGTCAGTCATAATTCTGGGGGACCCCATAGTTAAGGGAGTTAGATGGGGGGAAGGGGGGCCAGGAAAAGCAGCATCTAGGTAGAGTGCATGCCTGGCATGACAGTAGGTAGGGTGCAGCAGCACATGATTAGGTGTGTACAGAAGGTGGGGGGGGAGCCACATATCATTGTTCACCTGGGAACAAATGACCTGGAAGGAAGGCAGATAGAGGAGGTTCAGGACAGCTTCAGAGAAGTGGGGAAGCAATGCAGAGAGGAAGGAAGCACAGTGGCATTCTCAAAAGTTCTGCCAGTGCCAAGGGCAAGTACGGATATAAAAAGCAGAATCATGGACTTCAACAAGTGGCTGAAACAATGGTGTAAGTCCATGGGGTATGGCTGGGTGGGAGAGTGGGGCAACACATGGGAGAACCCAGACCTATACGCAGGGGATAGGTTACATCTAAGTAAAGAGGGTTTGGGGGTGTTAAAGCAGAGACCGAGGGAATTTATCACTGCAAAGTATAATTTAAACCTGCTGTGGGTGGGGGGCTGGGGAGGTGGAGTGAATCAGGAGAGGAGGACCAGAGGACCTCCCCCATAGCAGTGATATGGCCTATTTTGTCTAGGACAGGGGTAGGGGAGAGTAAGGGGACAGCTGGGAGAGTGTCAGGGTGGAGGGTGGTATCACTAATGCTAGGAGCCTGGGGAATAAGGTGGCAGAGCTGCAGGCACTACTGGCAGAAGGCGAGGTGGACATAGCAGCCATCACTGAGATGTGGGCAACCCAAAACCATGACTGGGACTTGGCCATCCCAGGATTTAAATTATTCAGGAGGGACAGAGAAAAAGGTAAGGGCGGAGTAGCTGTTTACATAAGGGAAGGGATTGGATGTGTCAGGGAGGAGGGGGAAGAAGGTAGGTCAGAAGCCATTTGGATACAACTACATGCCCCAAAGGGGGCTAGGGTCTGATTGGGGGTTGTTTATGGGCCCCCAACCCAGAAAGAGGACATGGATCGGGAGCTAGGGGAGCAGATATGGAGACTCTGTGACAAAGGGAGCACTGTGGTTGTGGGATACTTTAATTTACCAGGGGTGGATTGGAGCATCCCAGCCACCACATGTGCCAGGGAGTAGATCCTCCTGGAAGCAATCCAGGATGTCTACCTGACCCAAAGGGTGACAGTGCCAACAAGTGAAGAAAATATTCTAGACCTGGTGCTGCAAGATGGAGATGTGAGGGTGGAGGAACCACTGGCTGGTAGCGATCACCACACAGTGTGGTTCTCTATCAGTTTGGGTAGAGAGATCCACAATACAAAACCAAAGGTCCTGGACTTCAGAAAGGCAGACTTTGGCAAGATGGGGCAATTAATGAGAACACACATAGGTGGCATCCACCCTGACATGGACGCAGAGCAGAAACGGGTGATCATAAAACTAGGGCTGATTGAATCCACTAAAGCTTGTGTCAAGAGCCAGCAAAAGAAATCAAGGACCAAGCATCCAAGCTGGATGACCAGAGTATGGAGAAGGTGAGGGGTAAGAGGGACTTCCGAACCTACAGGGCAGAGGATTGGGAGAACTGAGTGCGGAAATCCAGGGAAGTGAGCAGAGGCAGCCAGGGAAAGGAAATTAGCACAGGGGATTAAGGAAGGAAAAAAAGGATTTCTTCAGTTATATCAGGGAAAAGAGGAAATTAAGGATCAAATAGTTAGGATCAGGAAAGGGAGTGGGTGGGTAGACAAGGGGGCTGAGAAGGCAGAAGTACTTAATGAGTACTTCTGTTCAGTGTTCACAAGGAAAGGGGGCGCAGGCATGGGGGGGTGAGATAACCACAGATGGGGTCATTATGGTGGAAAGGGTGCCGGAGGGCCTTAGGTCCCTGAGGGTAGACAAGGCACCTGGGCCAGACATGGTACATCCCAGGGTACTGAGGGAGCTGGCAGAGGTCCTGGCATAGCCACTGGTGGATCTGTTCAACACCTTGCTAAATACAGGATGTGTAGCCATAGATTGGAGGGAGGCACACGTGGTACCTCTCCACAGAAGTGGGCCCAAGGACGAACCAGTGAACTACAGACTGGTGAGCCTCACTGCAATTGTGGGGAAACTGATGGAATCTATCCTCAAAGAAAGGCTGGTGCAGTTTCTTGTGGATAATGATCTGCAAGATGACAGACAGTACGTGTTCATCACTGGCAGATCCTGTCAGACAAACTTGGTTGATTTTTTTGACTGGGTCACAAGGGTGCTGGATGAGGGCCATGCAGTAGATGTAGTCTACCTGGATTTCAGCAAGGTCTTCGATTCAGTGCCACATGGAGGGTTGTCCTGCAAGCTGAGGAGTCTTGGTATAGGAAGGAAGCTAGCCCAATGGGTAGAAAACTGGCTAAGGGACAGGCAGCAGAGAGAAGTTGTGGGGGGAGAAGCATCGGAGCCCAGGGCAGTGACAAGTGGTGTCCCACAGGGATCAGTACTGGGACCAGTCCTGTTTAACATTTTCATCACAGACAAAGCGGTTGGGATCAAGAACAAGATCAGCCTCTTCGCCGATGACACCAAGATCTGTGTGCTGTGGTGGATGGGGAGGAGGGTGGCAAATTACTGCAGGAGGACTTGGCAAGACTCGAGGAGTGGTCACACACCTGGCAGCTTGGGTTCAATGCCAAGAAGTGCAATGTGATGCATTTCGGAGCCAAACACCCAGGATACAGCTACTGAATGGATGATATCAAACTGTCCACATCCAATGAGAAGAAGGATCTGGAGGTGCGATTGGGGAATTAAACCACTCCGCCCAGTGTAGGAAGGCAGCAGCTAAGGCTAACAGGATGCTAGGGTGCATAGCAAGGGGGATTACATCCAGATGTAGCTAAGTCATATTGCCCCAGTACAGGTCCCTGGTGAGGCGACTTGAAGTCCTCTGATACAGTTCTGGCACCGCATTCTTAAAAAGGGATATAAAACTACTGAAGGCAGCGAAGAGCAACAAAGATGATCCAGGGGTTGGGGATAGAACTTATGAGGAAAGACTAAAAGAGCTCAACATGTATACCCTGGAGGATACAGTAGAAGAGAGAGAGGGGACATGATTGAGACCTTCAGGTACCTGAAGGGGATGAACAAAGTAGGCTTCCAGGGTGGGTTCACTCTCCAGAATGGAAGAGATACCAGAGGGCACTTCCTGACGTTAAAGGGGGGCAGATTCAGGATGGAAAGGAGGACGCACTAGTTCACTGAAAGAGTGGTAACAGGGTGGAATGCACTGCTTGAGCAACTCGTATCAGAGCAGACTGTGGAGTGCTTCAAGAGGGGGTGGGACAAGTACTAGGGGAAAGTACATACTGGGGGGCTGTTGGGGAGGGAAGAGTTAATGGGAGGGGGGCAACTGCAGTCTAATGGGCTGAAGTGCTGCACACTTGAGCAGATTAGATAGACCATACAGCCTATATCTGCTGGCAATTTCATATGTTCATATCTAAACAGTACAGTATTAACAATCATCCAACAATTTCATACCCAGAACACATATATCTATATAACCATATATATATATATATATATATATATATATAACAATTAAAAAAGCAAAATAGATGCACAGCATAAATATGATATATATTATTTCACTGAATTAGATTGCACTTTGCTTATTGGACATATTTTATCCACAGAGTATAATCCGTATAGCTATAAGATAAAGGTGATTTTACTTAGGAATTGGCACCTACTCACACTTGAACGTAAATTGAAACATTATGTATAAAATCCCCTCCCCCCCAGCATGGTTTACAAGAAAGGACCCAATATTGCAAGTATGGTTCCCAGAAGCTTATATCAGGAACCAAAGGAACAGAGAAAAACCAACCTGCCCTGCGGGACAAGTGTGGTAACTGTGTTTTCAGTAAACATATCAATACGGGTAGCACGTTTGTGCATCCAGCGACAGGACGTCAGTATGACAACAGACACTTTATTAACTATTCTACCAAGAATGCAGTATATGTAGCAATTTATAACTGCCAAGATTTTTAAGTTGGTTAGACAAAAAGGTTATTTAAAAATTGCACATTGGAACATTTGGGTAGCATATCTAGACAGGATGAGAAAAATGATCTCGGTCTACACATAGAAAGGAAAGGACAGGGACATGGTTTTAAATTTCAAAGTCTGGATAGGAGTTCTATGAACATACACAGGAGGGTCTTGAATAATAGATTGCTTCAGTGTGAGAATAAGTGGCAATATGTATTACGTGCAAATGGTAACAAAGGGTTAAATGAATGTTTCAGCTTGACACCTTTTCTTAAAAACAAGTAGATTAAAAACAAGCAGATTTAAAATTAGGAAGGCTATATGGATAGAATATGTGCAATAAGCAAAGTGCAATCTAATTCAGTGCAATAATAGATATATTTATGCTGAGCATCTATTTTGCTCTTTAATTGTTATTTATATATATATTTTATGGTTATATAAATATATGTGTTCTGGGTATTAAATTGTTGAATGATTGTTAATACTGTAAAGTTTAGATGCATAATGATAGCATGCAGTTTTAAGCACTTTAAGCATTATAATATGGTGTGTGTATCTTCAATTAGGCACCTTATAAGGGAGTAGCTTGGTACAGTTAACCATGCCTTGACAAAGCATCATTATGATGTGAAACATTGGCCCGTGGTTCACATGTGTGTTGTCTGCATTTTGTCTAAATAAAATACTTTTTAACTGGACTAAGCATTTTGTGTCCTTGCACAGTCGGATACTGGGATGCCGACTTCCATTGTTGCTGCTCTAGGAAGCCCACAGCAGTCTCTTTCCTCTCTGTACTCTCTGGCAGATCTCTCAGGACTCCCCCTTTGGTGGGAAAATAGCCCCTTTTATCAGTTTTCCAGCAGCCCATTTCCACTGGTTGCAGCAGTTCTCCAGCTGAACAAATTAATATTCATTTGGCACACTTGATGCCTTATTGGCTTCTAGCTTGGGTGCCAAGAGATGTTCTTTCCTTTCTTTCCCACAAGTCCCTTTTGAATTACCATAAGTCCTTCTGCCTAATCCCTGCTATCTGACTGGCTATGACAGTGGTTCAAGGTGAACAGTATTGCTGCAGTACATACAGTCTCCAGCAAAGTCCCCACTTCTCAAATCCCTTGCATCCAATGTTATTTTTTTTTAACAATTCCTTCCCCCCACACGGTTCTATAGCAGCCTCGTTAAACTGCCCTATGCTGCACAGTTTAATATTTTTATTCAGTTCCCTGTCTGTCGCTGCTGCTGTTTTGCACTGTCTCCTGGGCAGCAGGCAGACTCATTAATATTCATTGACCCTCATGAATTATTCATTGGCCAGTCCCCTAGTGCTCATTGGCGCTCTTAAAAATAAAACATTTTGCATCTCCTACTGTGCATTCTCCGTGTCTCTGGATCCCAGTTTACAAATTATGGGGGTCGGGAGTACTGGAGAGATAGTTGTTTAGCCACAGCGGCAACGATAAAACCAATGCACACAACCGTGCATGTGCAGACTGCCAGCAAGCACATTCGCAGTGCGGCGGCTCAGTAGTTCCACGGCACTTGTTTCTCCAGCCCCAAACTAACAGGGAACATAGCAAGGGCCAGAGGGAGGGCCCTGGAACACCAGGAACATGGGCCCACATGGGCCAACATGGTGTTGGGGACGTGGGAGGTAGCAGGAGACAAAACCAAGTAAACCCAACAGCATTGGGGGGCTTACATGTTCCACCCACAAAACTGTGGCATCCTCCATAAGCCATTAAAGTTCAACACATTTTTATTTTAGAAATAGTTTTAGCTAGATATTTCAGTACCTTGCTGTTCAGACATTTCAGGTGTATTATTATTTCAATACATTTTCTTACTAGACACATGGTTCCTGTCTACCAATACATTTCACATGGTCATTCACATTAATACAGGCACAGCAGCACTTTCTAACTGGGCATTAAATAGCTGACTAGTTCTGGGAGCATACCTGAGTTTTCCAAGTCATAACTGTTTGGACTCGGAACCCCAGGCAGTCCCTATGTGTTTTGTAGTGCTACAAAGGAGATGCAAAGATAGGCCAGTATTGACTGTCACTAGGCAACAGGTACTGGAGGTGGGATGGAGTAGTTCAGGCTAGTTGCCGAGAACTATGTGGAGTGGATAAGACAACAGGGAGCTTGGTGTGAAAGAAGGTCTGCAGGCTGACCCTTGCAGCAACTGAAGGGGAAGTTTTAGCCTTTATTGCGGAGTTTGCACAGGTGACCCAGGGAAAGACACTTCCAGGTCACGGTCTATAAATTCTCCCCCCTCTGTGAGTGGGGCAAGCACACATGTAGCCATGTGCAGAGACACACATATTCTGTGCATGTCTGCAGTGTCAGTGGTAGAAGAGGGGAAGCAGGGACCAGAGTATTTCAGACAACAAGCAGTGCATAAAATGTGAGGCATTATTATTCAGGGTTGTTGGGAACACGAGCTTTATTAGTTTGGTACTCCATTAAGGACTAACATATAGAGTTAAAAAAATTCTTACCAGCTTAATTAGTGGAGTAACACGTACTTAAGGTGCCAGGATATCTCAACTTGGTTACAGAGAAATAATTCTGGTTTTGGACAAGCATAAACTGAAAGAAATCTGAACAAGGGGGTAGTACCAACAGCCAACATTGAGGACAATATAAACACTTGTGGATCCTGCAAAATATTTCTAAGGGGAAAATGATAGAGAATTTTGTATGTGATAAATGTACATTGGTGGTAAGTTAACAACAGGAAATTGCAGGTTTAATAAAAAGGCTGAATGTTCACAATGAGACAATTAACTTAGAGGAATTTATTGGTAATTCGGCCCAAGGTATAGTGAAAGCGGGAAATATAGACATTCAGGAAAATAATATAGAGGGTAACATGGTTAATGTTGCAACATTGGATAAAAGGAAACAGGATAAACATGAAGAAGAAGAAGAAGAAGAAACTGACAAAAGGGAGATAGAAGAACGGAGTATAGTTAAGGGAAGTGCCAAACAAAAAAAAAGGCTAAATCAGAACCTAGATTCTGTGCAGCTGCAGAATAGGTATGAGGTACTTGAAGCATAGGTCGGTAAAGATAGAACAGGCTGTTCAGGATTCACTGCAGTAACTGCCTATAGATAACATCTGCTCCAGTTTTATTTACTTGCTTTCTTTCTGTACTGTTATTTTATAGCTGCTTGCCTCTGAACAGTAGGGATTGTGTATGCTATAAGGTGTATCTGCTTTGCTTAACCACAGGACTGTTATTGAACATTTCTGTCAAGCTGCAGGCAGTTAGTCCAGCTTGTATGTGAATGTTTAGCTCTAGACACTGCAGCAAACCTTTACTGCCTGATACTATAGCCTGCTGAAATTTTACAAGCATCTACCTATTCTAACCTCTCTCTCCCCCTCTCCCTCGCTCTCTCTCTCTCTCTTCTCCAACCCGACTGTTAGCTGAACGTTCCTATCTCGGTCCCTCCCATGTTAATTACTTTTGCACTCCAATTGTGAACCCCACTCATCTTCTATTTATTTTTTATCCACTGCTCACCTTATTCACTAAGGGGTATTCTGCCCGCAGAGCTGCTGGGGACCCCATTTCCAAACCAATTACAGACTACGCTGATGGAAACCACGACAGACCACTGCCTGGAATTCAAATTTGGTGCCTTTTTTTTGCATCCCTTTCAAACTGCGTTTCTGCTAGTTTCTTGGACTATTTGCTGTGTCTAGGGCTCTTACTGAATTGGGTAGCTCTCTGGGCATTTGCAACAGATATATAATTGCAGAAGCCTGTCAGTGCCATTTGTTTTGGTTTTTGAGGCTGACTTGGGGCAAAACTGTTTAAACATTTGTCGGGGCTAAAATCCATGCTGCGGGACGCAGCGCTCCCTAATTATCTTATTACATTTAACTTTTACAACAGAATCCTGCTGCTCCCTTGCATTCCCCCCCAAGAGCTGCTCTTGGTAAAGATTTAGCCCGGGCTGCTCAGGATTCACTTCAGTAACTCCCTGCAGCCGATATGCGGCTGCTCCCCACTCACCCTTAGCCATGTTTACTTTTATAGGTAAGTGAACCCATATGATACATGTGACAGGCAGGATCTTTCTGTTTCATTTTTCATCTGTCTACTTTCCCATCTGCAGTTTATTCTATCTCATCACTTGGTGTCACTTCTTGCCCTTTTGTTCGTCTGAACACCTCCCTATCTGGTTCCAGCAGCTGATTACTTTTACTGATATTCTAAATTTTTCCAACAGAGTTCTGGCCCTCTGATTGCTGGTTCTTCCCTACTACAAGTTTGTTGCCTATTTCTGCTCTTCCCACAGTCCGTGTATCCCTAACCCTTTGTTCCTGCCTACTTAAATCCCCCTTGATCACTTGCATCTGCTTCCCTTTCTCCAAGTGTCTTCTCCCTGTCTATTACCTCTCTTAGCTCTGTCTTGCTGTCTCTACGTAATCATTTTCGCCAGGATGACTTGGGCTGTTCTGAGCTGCCTAACCTCTACAGTCATGGTTCTACTCACCCTCAACTCCTTATCCCTTCTCGTGGGGTCTCCCACTCCCCTGCCTGCGACGTCCAACCGGGAATTCACATACTCTAACTTGGTGGCTGCGCATGCCGCCACTCCAATTCCCTCTATCTATCTCTGTCCCAAACCCCTAGGGTCACTACTGAGACTCTTTGTCCACAAGAAGCTTACCTCCCCTGAGAAAGTATCCTGTGCCATTGCTTTTGCCATGCTCTGGATCACCACATTATCCCTCGCTCTAGCCAGTGATATTGAACCTAATCCTGGTCCACAGGTCAATCTTCCCTAGTCTCTTCCTGGGACCACCCATTCTTTACCGCAGTCTTCCGGCCTGACCTTTGCCCAGCTTAATATCCGCAGTCTCATGGACAACCTCACCGATCTGGAGGCTTGGGTCCAGGTTAACAATCCGGATATCCTTGTGCTTTCTGAAATCTGGCTGAAACCCTCTGTTCTGGGTCAAAGCTGTGCACTTCCGGGCTATTTAATGCTCTGGGCTGACCATCCATCCACCAAAAGAGGGGGTGGACTGGCACTGTATTACAAAGCCCATCTTGACATTGCTCTCTATCCTGCCCCCCTTCTCAATAATGGCGAGGCCATTCACGCAGTACTACTACTCGGTGGAGCCAAGAAACTGCACATTATTGAGACTTATTTACCTCCATGTGCTAGCAAGTTGGGTCTGGAGGAGCTCATTGAATATATTTTTGCCTTGACAAAAAAAAATGAGGTTATCTGTATGGGTGACTTTAACCTTGACTGCCTTGTTCAGACCTCTTCCTCACTTGCTTCTGCCATGAGTAAGGCCAACCTGTCCCAACTCATCTCCTCCCCCATGCAGAAGTCGCCGAACAGCTCCAGCTGTTCTATGATTGATTGGATTCTCACCAACCGGAAGGATTGCTGCTCCTCCACCGGGGTTCTACCTGATTCGATCAGTGATCACCGCCCTGTCTTCTGTGTGCGCGGTTCCCCCCTGTACTCTCAGCCCCACAAAATCCTATCCTTTGCTAACTTTTCCCTTCTTGACCCTGCCAAGTTCCTATGTGATCTTAAGTACACCGACTGGTCTCCCCTATTCACTACCAATGACATCAACCAGGCCACAGACTACTTCAATACTACCTTACTTTCCTTACAGCACAAGCATATCCCATACTGTATGCGTAGGGTAAGAGGGAAAGTGACCAAGTGGCTGAACCGTCCTCTCCTGCAACTACTCAAACAGTGTGATAAGCTGTGGCTAAAATGGAAATCATCCTCCAGTCACTCTGACTTTGTAGAGTACCGCACCCTGCGTAATGCCTGCAAGATGTCTATTGGGGTTGCCAAGAGCAACTATTACCGCGGTCTTCCTCTGTCCTCGGCTGCTGACCCCAGGAAGTACTGGACACAGATTAATGAAATCTTGGGTAATACTAAGTCGCTGACTCCCAAAGACATGTTAATAAATTATTCAATCTGTAACAATGCCCGCACGATTGCTAATGCCTTTAACTCACTTTTCATGAGGCTCCCTGTATCTCCCCTCCAGAATCCAGTAGGTCCCAGCCCTCTCCCTCAGCTACTTCTCAAACCCCTACTGCCATGGTGCTTTCTCCTGACTCATGCCTTGACATTCTTAAGTTATTACAGGTCATTCTCCCTCCCCCCGTGGCAGTGCCGGTCTAGATGGCATTGAACCTAGGTTACTTAGAACTGGCGCCTCCCTCCTAGCCACTCCAGTTACTCGTTTTTTTAACTTGTCCATTAGCACTTCCATAGTGCCTCTGGCCTGGAAATCTGCCAGAATCATACCGATCTTCAAGAAAGGAGACCCTAAAATTCTATCCAATTATTGCCCCATTGCGCTTCTACCTACCCTCTGCAAGACTTTGGAAAAACGTATTCACTGTCAGATCTCAGCCCATGTACAAAACTTAATTCTTCAGTTGCCAGTTCAACATGGCTTCCGGGCTGGTCACAGCACCACTACAGCTCTTACCCTGTTCTCTAGCGAGGTTAAGTCTAACATGGACTCTGGCCTACTTACTGGGGCCATGTTCGTTGACCTCACAAAAGCTTTCGACCTAGTTAATCACCCTCTGCTTGTGCACAAGCTGCAGTCTCTTGGTGCCACTAGCTCCACCTTATCTTGGATTAGCAGTTACCTATCAAATTGTTCTCATTCCGTCTCCTTCAATAAAGTCCTTTCTTCTTTGGCTCCCATATCATGTGGTGTCCCTCAAGGATCCATTCTTGGACCCCTGCTCTTTTCCATATTTGTCAATGATTGACCCTCTTCCTTCTCCGACTGCAACTCCATCATGTGTGCGCTGATGACTTGGTGCTCTACTCAGCCGCCTGTTCTGTACCCAACCTTAATGTTCGCCTGTCATCCACGTTCCAAATGCTCCAATCCTGGCTCCAAACCAACTCCCTGATCCTCAATCTACCAAAGACACGTGTGAGGGATTTTATTTTTAAAAGAATATGAAATAATGCTTAGTCTCACATGATTTAACTAAGTAGCTAAAATAAATGCGCATGTCCAGGCTTGCTGAAGCAGGGTTACTTTAGGTGAAAAATATAGCTGTGTAGCTGAATAAAACTAGTTAGAACTGGCAGTTGCTGTCTGATAAGAAAGAACTGAATAAGGTAGAAAACAACTCCATATAAGGAAAAATGCTGATAATAGAGCTATGTGCATCTGTTGCAAGCAGAAAAAAATCAAGTGAAGCCACGCCAAGTATGTATAAAAACTGCTGTAAATTGTAATCGGGGAGCTTTCTCCTTTGCAGAATCTCCCGCATGCATGTGTAAGGTTTGATCAAATAAAGCGACATTAAGACAAAACCCAGTGGTGTGGTTTTTGCCCCATGATGATGGGAGTGGTTGCTCAGGTAATACTTACAGTGAGAGAATTTGCAATCACAGTTTTGGCATAGTCGGCAGGATGAGTTCTTTGGTCCATGTCACCTCGTGATCGGGTTGTTTCCCTTGGACAAAAAGAAGGACATTTTTGTGGAACCCCATCAGGACGTGACGCCTAGGGGCTGGCAACACTCATCATCACTGTAAGTACAAGAATACCTTGGAGCGAGTGTGTGCTATAAAGGACAGGCCTAGATAATATGGGAAACAAAGGGAACAAAAATAGCTGGGTCCAGAGTTAGTATATCTGGACCGGCAAAATGTATGTTTGACAAGTTTGCCAAACAAATTACAAAGAACAACTTCACTGCCCTTTGCCCTTGTAATTTGTGCTTGCTGCAAAAATATACTATTAGAGCCAATGATGGCTTTCACAGTTCAGTCTGCTTTAGGAGAAAAGCAGCGGCTGAGATAAGTAACGTTAGATAAGCAACATCTAGAGAAAGAAAAATAAACTACTGAGATGTACGCAGATAGGTGACTACAGATGGGATGATTTGAAAATCCTCCCCCATGTTGCCTATCTGTGTAGTTTCAAGTTTTCTGTATCAATTTCAAGTTCCCTTGCCTCCTATAGAGGCTGAAACATTTGATCTCAAACCCAAGTACTGGGGACCTCTACCAGATGGATCTCAACCTAGTACTGCTAGAGATTTTTTTGGTTTTGTTTTTAAACTGCAAACCAGAGCTCTGGAAAAAGACTTGGTTTGGCAGGTTACTAAAATGGCCAAAAGAAAACCTTTGAAAGGGTTAATAGCTGCAGCATTTGAAAATTATCATGAAGGTCCTGCAGTCGGTTTTCTCAAATCGGACCAGTGTATCAGAAAAGAAGAAGAAAAATACCTTGGCACCGGGTAAGTCTGAATTTTTTTATTTAAAGTTGTTTTATGTCTGTCTGTTTTATTTCTGTAATATATATACTAAACAAGGTAATGCTCCGTCTTTCTCGTGCATATTTTCTAGCTTATATCTGTGTTCTGTAATTATGTTCTGTTGTCAAGGTTGCGAGATAGGATTGACTGTCTTCGGTGCACAACATGTTACAGTAAAAAAAAAAAAGAGAAGAAGCTTCTTTGCCTCATAGCTGACTGTTTTAATTGGTTTTATTTTTAATGGAACATGTGTGCTGCCTAGATAGGGTCAGTGAAGAACTTTTGTTTGTAGTTGTTGGTTGGAGCAGGTAGTGTTAATGGTGAAGAGTTATGACGTCATATATTGCAATGTGCAAAAAGATTTGTAGTTTGCAAACACGTGTAAACCACTGCTAGGTGAAAATGTAATGTGTTAACAGCTATAAATGGCTTTATCATACTTCTAGTTAAAACCAGAAACTTTTTGCAAAATGGCAGGGTGCCATATTTTGGCTATCGTCAAAAGTGTAACCATGTTATACTAGATGTGTTCACTTACAGATGGTATGTTGTGCTGTATTTTAAAGGTGTTGGAAGGCGTTGGAAGGTGTTTAAAAGATTTTTTCTGAAAAGATTTGGCATGGAGATATGTATAAATTTGTTGGTTTAAAAGAGAAAAAAAAATTGTCAGTGTTACAAGACGGGGAGGCAGCACATATATCTAAAACACGTACAGTTTTCTAATGAAACTATGGGCATTACCTCAGCAAATTGGTGTCAAATAATGTCAGTCTTATTTTGTGTTAAGTATTTCTTTTTGTGTATGTGTATGTATGTGTACTGTCTTGGCCAGCAGTTTTATTGTGTGCTCTATTATTATTTAAAGATATTTAATATCAGTAGTGTTCAAGGACACTAAAAAAAAATAACTGGGTTTGAACCACCCTTGCATGCACACTGTGACCTTTTGCACATTATTTGACCTTCTTGTGTTTCAACATTCTATGTTACTACCAGTTCAAACTTGATGTGTATTCCATACCTAAAGCACAACTTTTCACACAAAATGTATGTTTTCATGAAACACACCAAGAGTGAACCATGTAATTTGATTTTATTGCAAAACTAGTATTCTAAGTAAAAGGAACAAACTTTTTTCTCTTCTCATTTCTTCTGACTTGCAGCTGTTTTGAGAGTTTACCATCTACAGTTAAAAACAATGGCTTTTGTTTTATATGTGACCATGGTATAATCATTTTTCTTTTTAAAATGCATTCTAAGAGATACGTACATCGGTATTACCATCAATCCGATTTTTATAAACTCAGCTGACATTTTGTCATGCTTAGGATAAAGGAACCAGGGACGCTAGCTTCTTTTATCCTATGGAAATAATCTTGTTTTATTTTAAACTTGTGTAGGTTTAGTATTTTGTTGTTTGTCTGTGTTTCTTCTCTTTCTTCTAGAGAAAAAGAAGTTCCCCATCTTTATAGTAAGGTATGAAACTTACTAAACTAATTGTAATATTATCTTGTTATAATGTAAAGTGTAGTAGGTGGGGATCATGTCACCATCCACAGCTAACCTTTTTATTGCTACAGTATTCGAGCTGTCTCTTCCACCTCGAGCTGTCTCTTCCACCAGTAGGAGCTTGGAGGGAGGGGGTTAGCTACCCTTCTTCCCTTCCAGTGTAATACCCACAAAGGTTGCAAGGTACATCACTGTTCCCCCAAAGGGGTAAATAAAGAAAATGTATATTTGCCAATAATTGTTTCTTATTTACAGGTTTTAAAAAAGACCCAAGGTATTTTAACAGCATAACCCTGCCCAAGCCCTTCTGCTTTTTCTAGTGCAAACAGTTAAATCTCACACCTATTATTGGTACAAGGGTTTCTGCCCTCAGCAAGTAATCAGTTACGCTGGAGGGTGAAGTTGTGTATGTATGTCCACACATATTCATTCTTTTGATTGTCTTTTCAGCTTTCTTATCCAGTCAAAACAAATGTAAAACAACTTTTGTCATAGCCTTACAGCAATGAATGCATTTTTTTCAACCAGTAAATTCACAGTACTCTAACATTTCTGGACTCTAAGCTAAGTTTACAGTCTATATGTGTTGTTTAAAATGTATTTTATGCATTATGCTCAATACTGAAGTTGTTCTATTACAAACATGCTTATGTTTCACGTTTATGTTATAATGTTTTGATATACATCTTGCTACACTGTATCATGTGTGTATTCAGAAAAGTGCTCCACATGTATAACGTTTTTAATGCTCATAACCAAACCTAAATACAGGGGCCAGCATTGCTGATCCACCCCTACAATATGTTCCAAAGCAAAACCAAAAGTAAAATTAATGCTCCATTTGTCTTATTACTCACAGGTACCCCTGAATAATAAGTGCACTCTATGCAGGTTTTGTCATTTTAAATTTTAACAATTATAATATGCAAAATTTAGATTGTACTCCAAACCTATGCTTCAACCTTACCCCTCAGTACTTGGAGTATTTCACTATACAGGGTAAAAAAGGTAGACCTTTTCACTTGTCACAGGTGCAATAGGCACTGTTATTAAATTAGCATAGGCCAACAACATATGTATTTGTCCCACTAATTGCATTGTGTAACAGGCATATTGCTATGAACTATATGTTTGAAGCGTGTTATTGTAACATTACAACATTTTATAACTCAGGTCTCAGTCAGGCCTGCTTGCAACAGACAGGGAAATAATGTTCATCACTGTCATAACTGCTTCTGTGATTTAAAAGCAGGAGGTAACCATAACATTGTCATGATTTACAGATGGTCAAATGGTATAATTGAACCTCAGCCTGCACCCCAAGGTACGTGGTTGATGTCCATTTTATTTTTCTCTTTCCAATTGCCAGAATTTAGGCTCTGTCACACCACTCTTTACAAAACAAAAGTAAATGGTTTAAAAGATTGTTATTTATGTTTTAACTCAGTGTCTAACACACTTTGCAAGTTTGCAGGTTTCCACGGTGTGGCACACATAAAATCTCCACGTTCAACAGCAGTAATACTTTTATCTAAGTTGCCAAGACCTTCATCTTTTTCCTTAAAAAAGAAAACAACTGCCACCGTTTTGATATTATCACCATCTTTGTGCCTGACTGGTTCCTTATAAGGACTATTGCATGAATCCAGTTATTATTAAATCAACTGAAGAAGGTCCAGTCAGTTCAGACTCTGCAATCAAGCTTATTGTTTCTGCTTACTATGAAGTTAAGTCTGGGTTAGGGGCAATCCCCTAACTTCAGCAAGAAGATTCTTCTTCAATTGACCTTCAAGCAATACATCCATTTTCTTCACTGCTGCTTGTTCCAGACATGGCTGGTACTTTCTACAATGGACTGTGTTCTTAATGGTTTATTGTCAATTGTTACCTTTTTATGGACTGTTAATCTTTATGCCGGGGTGTAATCAACTACCACAACACAAATGCCATGCCAGTGTGTGTGTGGCTACTCAATGCACCCCTGGCCAGTGTGTCTGCTAATCAGCCATCCAGCAGCCAGCAATATGAACACTGACTTTTCTACTATGCTGGTGTTTTGTTTTTAAATTACTGTCTGCATTGCCCCATATGCCTTGTGGGGTTACCACCATTCTGCAAATGACATTTCACCTGTACTGTAACTACACCAACCTGTGGTTACTTATATAAACTTATGAACTGTTAATTTCATGGACTATTATGTTTTATAAGGACTTATCTGTCAAGAGACATTATCAACAGATTCTTCAATCAAGCTCCAAGGGTGTGCCACACCTCAACACAAGGTAGCATCTACCTTATTCACTCTCAAAGTGGATTTCATGGACTCTTTTTCATCAACAAAATTGTTATGTTATATTGTGTTATATGTGGTGTCACATGTTAGCATTTTTTCACATATTTCAATTGTGGTGTTGACATCCCTCAATTCTGTATTATGTTTTACAAACTCACGATTTGTGTTCCGTCTGTAACCACCCCATACCAACTCCAGAACAAAATGCTTTTTATAAATGCCTTGACTATCTGTATACTGGCAACCAGTTTTAAATCATATACCTATTCACCTAGTCTAACAGTCTAAAAGTAGAAATGTTTAGTTTTTTTTTAACCTTCAGTTATTAACTAATATCTTTACATTTATGTTAAATTTTTGTGAATGTTCGAGTCCCTCAGGGGCCTCCTATCTTCAGGGTGGAAAATATTAAAAGTAGTCAGTGGCCAAGGTTTTAGTAATCAGTGACCAAACTTTTATCAACAATATGTAGTTAGCTAACCAAAAGATTGAGGAAATAGAAAGGTGTAAAATGGCTAGTGTAGATTGCTAAAGGGCTAGTAAAAGCTAAAAATGGTTAGTAAATGACTAAATGATGCCAACATGTAAATTAGTATATCTAGTAGCAAAAGGCTGCAAGTGGCTAAATACCACCATGTCACTTAATATGTGTGCGTGTAAGACTTTAAAAAGGTTAATTGTAAAATTCTATACAATGAAAAAAAAAATAGCTGAAAGCATAAGATGAAGCTGTGGCCAAAATATGCACACAGCTGTGTTTAGCCTTGACTGTTAAAAGTTTCTCATCATATAATTCTCTCATGTTAAAAAAATATGTTTAACAGAAAACTAATAAGAAATAATGAGATACCTCATTTAGTTGCTGGTACAAGGTTACTTTGACATTTGTAGCAAGCTGGTCACTTCTCTCATATGCTTTCTGGCTCCCAAAACAAAAGTTATTTGAAATAAATATACTATTCTGTCACCATTTGTTTTCCCCTTCAAGGGTGAGAATAACTCCCCTGTCTTGGCAAAATGTCAGGTACATCTCGTAACCAAAACATTTGATTACGGGATGTCTCAGAAATTGTAGCTACAAAATGTATCAAAAACTTTAATTATGGAAATGTATTAATGTACAGGTGTCCAGGCTCTGCTGTCATAGTTTTTTGGGAAATTCGAGCCTTACATTTTTTTTTCTAAAGCTTGCTACACATAAATATGGGACCCATGGTCATGACACAAGCGTGGTTGGTGACTGGGGTGCTACTCTTCTCCATTGGGTGACAGTACTTGTAAGTGGTCATATTGGCACTCTGGCTACTGACTGTCCTAATCAAACTTCTCCTACGATGCCTGTGCAACTACAATGGTAGTCACGGGGACGCCACCCACCTGCCCCCTTGCTACAACCCGAACAAAAGGACCCCATAGAACTTAACAAACTATTCCCATTCTATAGTGAGCCAGATGTGACTACAATATAAATGAGTGGTTAATTGATACAGAGTCTCAAAAGGGGGGAGTGTGAGTGATTTTATTTTTAAAAGAATATGAAATAATGCTTAGTCTCACATGATTTAACTAAGTAGCTAAAATAAATGCGCATGTCAGGCTTGCTGAAGCAGGGTTACTTTAGGTGAAAATATAGCTGTGTAGCTGAATAAAACTAGTTAGAACTGGCAGTTGCTGTCTGATAAGAAAGAACTGAATAAGGTAGAAAACAACTCCATATAAGGAAAAATGCTGATGATAGAGTTATGTGCATCTGTTGTAAGCAGAAAAATCAAGTGAAACCACGAAGTATGTATAAAACTGCTGTAAATTGTAATTGGGAGCTTTCTCCTTTGCAGAATCTCCGCATGCATGTGTAAGGTTTGATCAAATAAAGCGACGTTAAGACAAAACCCAGTGGTGTGGTTTTTGGCCCGTGATGACGGGAGTGGTTGCTCAGGTAATACTTACAGTGAGAGAATTTGCGATCACAGCTTCTACCTACCCTCTGCAAGACTTTGGAAAAACGTATTCACTGTCAGATCTCAGCCCACGTACAAAACTTAATTCTTCAGTTGCCAGTTCAACATGGCTTCCGGGCTGGTCACAGCACCACTACAGCTCTTACCCTGTTCTCTAGCGAGGTTAAGTCTAACATGGACTCTGGCCTACTTACTGGGGCCATGTTCGTTGACCTCACAAAAGCTTTCGACCTAGTTAATCACCCTCTGCTTGTGCACAAGCTGCAGTCTCTTGGTGCCACTAGCTCCACCTTATCTTGGATTAGCAGTTACCTATCAAATTGTTCTCATTCCGTCTCCTTCAATAAAGTCCTTTCTTCTTTGGCTCCCATATCATGTGGTGTCCCTCAAGGATCCATTCTTGGACCCCTGCTCTTTTCCATATTTGTCAATGATTGACCCTCTTCCTTCTCCGACTGCAACTCCATCATGTGTGCGCTGATGACTTGGTGCTCTACTCAGCCGCCTGTTCTGTACCCAACCTTAATGTTCACCTGTCATCCACGTTCCAAATGCTCCAATCCTGGCTCCAAACCAACTCCCTGATCCTCAATCTACCAAAGACAAGGGCTATGCTCTTTGGGTCTGCTAGAAAAGTTCATTCTGGGACCCCTAAGCTTAGCGTGCACTGTTGTGATGGGTTGGTAGTCCTGTCCACTGACTCCTTCAAATACCAGAGTGACTCTGGATCCCACTCTTGATTTCTCTTCTCACTTACAGGAGGTGTGCAGATCCATCAACATTAAGATTGGTGCCACATACCGGGTGCGTCACTCCCTAACCCCTGCTGCTAGGATCTCGGTGGCCAGAGGCATCCTGCTTCCTAGGCTCCTGTATGCCCTCCTCATCTTTTCCCATGCTAATGGTGGTATTCTTCAAAAATGGGACATCACCTACAATAACATCTGCAGATTTGCCCTGTCTGCCTCTCGCATTACTCACTACTGCCTCCTGTACTCCACCCTACACTGGCTGTCCCCCCAAAATTTGTGCTTATACACTCCGGGATGCTTCACTGACTTCATGACAAGATCTTCTCTCCCTGACAGCATCAGGGCCATGCTCACCCCTGTGTCACACTCCCGCCAACTGAGAGCCATTAATTCCTCCTCACTCCACATCCCACGCTGTTCCACAAAAATGGGGGAACAAGCTTTCTCTCACTTTGCCCCCAAATTCTGGAACTCTCTACCTCCCAGCCTTAAATGCTCTCCATTTCACTCCTCCTTCAAAGCTGCACTTTTCTCTCACCTACATGCACCTGTGACTGTACCTAACTCTCTCTCTCCTCTCGCTTCCCTTTAGCTATCTTACCGTTTGTCACTGTAAGTATTGACTGCTCTGTCTTGTTTTCTTTACCTGCTTCCCTCCATCCCTGCATGGATGGGCACTGCTTCATTGTATTGTTTTGTTTTTCTGACTATCCCTGTGAGGATAGGCTCTGGTTCTGTATATCTGCTGCTTTTGTACTCCACTATTGTTTTGTTATTGTAATCTGTCCATTGTACTCTCCCGGGTCATGCTTGAAAATAGGCAGGGTTTTTGCCTAATGCACCTACCTGGTCAACAAAAGCTAATAAATAAATAAATAAAAATAAACGGTTGTTGGAAATGGATATAGATGATGGACCAAATAAGCTGTGGCCCACAGAAACTCATAGCCATGAAACTAGGACATTTGCTGATCTGGGTGGAGAAGGGGCTAGTTTAAAAAATGATAAAACCTCCATTGCTGAAAATTTACTTTTGGGACAGAAACCAGCTACTGCTAAATATCAGGAAAAGACAAGATGTAATGAGGAAGGAGATTTCGGCCACAAGGATAATGACAAACAAAGAGACATGCTAGTAATTGGAGACTCCATGATTAGGTTACAGATTCATTGATTTGTAAAAGTAGAAAAGAAAGAACAACAGTGAGCATATTACCTGGAGCAAAAATATGTGATGCATAGAGAATGTTACCGGGACTAATGGAAACATCCGAGAACCCCAAAGCATTAAGATATTTTGGAGTAAATTATGTAGGGAAAGGAAGGTTACAGGATATTCAGCGTGACTTTGAGGAGGTTGATACATTTCTTAAAGATAGAAACTAAGAGATTATAGTATCAGGTATACTGCCAGTCCCCAGAGCCAGTAATGTAAAAATGAGGGCGATAGAGACATTAAATGGGTGGCTAACACAATGGTGCACTTGTGAAGGCTTTAAGTACATAAACCACTGGGATAACTTTATGGACAATAGATTCTTTTGACAAGATGGACTACATCGTAATAGATATGGGAGTAGGGCATTGGCTTACAGAGTCAATACAGCCATCATGGAGTGTTTAAACTAAATACTGGGGGAAGGAGAGAGGGATACATAACAAAAATAGGCAAAATGAGGAATTAGAATGTTTAGAGTATCCTATAGACACTGAAACACGCTGGAAATGCTTATTAGTTAATGCTAGAAGTCTGGTTTAAAAAAGGATGAACTGGAGTATATTCTGATCTCTAAATCAATAAAAATATATGCAATCACAGAAATGTGGGAGAAAGAGAATACTTGGAATAGAAATATCCAGGCTTATACGCTCTATAGTATGGAACGAAAATCCAGGAAAGGTGGGGGTCTATCAGTACATGTCGAAGATTCTGTTCATGTAGAAACTATGGATACTTGTGAATATAATTTAGAACAAATATGGATCAAAATATTACCTGAGAATAGTAAAAGGTTTGTTTTGGGGGTAACATATAGGCCACCTTCACAGTCCAATGAAGATGATATGTTAATGTTTCAACATTTAGGAGATATAAACCCAGATGACAACAACTTATCACTGGGGGAATTTAACATGCTGGGAATAGACTGGGATATTCGAAAAACAGTGTCTTCAATTAAAGAAAAAATTCTGAACTGCATAGGAAATATGCGCCTAGAGCAATATGTAAGCCAAGCAATGAGGGGAGAAAATATCCTGGACCAGGTGCTCAGCAATATGGGGGATGACATACAGGGTAACTGTACCATTAGGTAACAGTGGTCATTCGATGGTACAGTTTAGGATACCAAGGTCATCAGGAAAAGATATAGGTACTAGCATAATAAGGAGTTATGATAAAGCAGACTATAAGGTTATGAAGAAAGAGATGGGGGAATGGGATTGGAGGTATGAGTTCTTAGGAAAACCCCTAGATACCAAATGGGACCTGCTAACAAATACAATAACTACCCTGGTGTCTAAATATGTACCTACAAGGAAGAAATATAGCAAAGTAGGAAGGGTACCACCATGAATGAATACAAAGGTAAAAAAAAACTACTAAACAAGAAACGGAAACTGTATTTGAGAGCAAAGGCCAGCATGAATGCTGGTAACTGGAAGAACTACAAAATCATTTTTAAAAAGGCCAAAAATACCATTAAGAAAACCAAAAAGGACTATGAGTTAAAACTAGAAGTAAAAGTTTGAGATAATTATAAAACATTTTATAATTTTGTTACTGGTAATAACCAAAAAGGGGGTAAAGCTGGTGTGGGACCATTACAAGATGAAAATGAAGAATTAAGAACAGATGTGAAAAGAATGGCTGGAATACAAAATCAATATTTTAGTTCTGTTTTCAATAAAAAACAAGACAATAACAGAATTATGGAAGAGGAAGTAGGTAGGAAGAGCCCAATAACTCTATCAGAAGGGGAAGTAAGGGGAAAACTAAAGACGTTAGTCATAAACAAGTCTCCGGGACCTGATGAGATGTATCCGAGGATGATTAGGGAATTGGTTGAAGAGATGACTGGGCCATTTCAAGAAATTTTCCAGGAATCCTTAGACAAAGGTACAGTAGTATGCTCTCAGAGGAACGCTCTGGTAGTACCAATATGTAAAGGTGGGCATAAAAAGTAAACTATAGGCTTAACATCGGTCATGGGAAAGATCTTGGAGGGGTTCACTAAGGATTATATAGAGGACAGCATAATGAAATTAGGGAAGGAAGATTACACACAACATGGATTCACAAAGGGCAGATCCTGACAAGCTAATCTGTTAGCCTTTTATGGCAATGTGAGTAGAGAGATTGACTAGGGTAAACAAGCTGATGTCATTTTCTTGGATCTGGCTAAGGCATTTGATAAGGTTCCATGTAGGAAATTGATTACATCCCTTGGTGAAATAGGAATACATTTAAACATAACAAAATGAATAGCTGCATGGCTAAATAATGGGTTAGTGTATGAGAAGTGGTATCAGGATGGGCTGAAGTGACCAGCGGAGTGCCACAGGGATCCATGCTGGGACATTGTCTATTTAAAATTTATATTGCATCCATGAAAATAGAGGACAGTACATGGTTAGAAAATGTTGCTGATAACACAGAGATAGGCACAGTAATAACTAATAGGGAGGACTGTGAAAGGTTACAAAGGAGGTGAATGAGTTGGAAAGATGGGCTTCTAGAACTAGCCTAGAATTCAACATAAACAAATGTGTAGTTATGCATTTCTGCAAAAATTTACAAGTTTATGAGTACCGTTTAAATGGGGAGAAACTGAGAGTTGTAACTGAAAAGAGAGATCTGGGAATAATGATTACAAATGATCTGTCATTTAATAAACATTTTCATGAGCTGGACTGGTGGCACTGAGGGTTAAGGCACTGGATGCCACACCTCGCACCACACCGGTGACCCGGGTTCGGGAACGGACTTGGGTCATTGGGGGTCAGCAGGGGAATGAGAGGACTGAGTGTCCAGTGGACTGCTGTCCCTTCCTGGGGGTGGGTGGGTTGTGTTTCCCGCTTATATGTGGTTCCCAGTGGAAGCTGGGGGCATTGCATCATGCAGGAGTCTCACCAAGGGGTTTGGAGGCGGTGGTGGACATTCTGTGGGCAGGAGTGGGAGTGTACCCGCCATGCGCTGGATATTACTGCATGTCCGTACCTCCAGGAACAAGAAAAAAGGACTCTGGCACCCGGACAGGTGAAGGGGGTCAAGTGGTCGGCCCCCACTTCCTCAGCTAAGTCCATCGCAGCTGGTATCCGTGTGTCTCCTCCACTCCCCTACCTAGATTCTAGACAGAGTGCTGGAAGAGTTAGGGTGGTCCCACCCGTGGGGGCTCAGAGCTGGGGGATGGGGTGGTCAATGGCAGTGGAAGGGCACTCCCAGGAGTGGAGACCAGATGAGAAGGACCTCAGGTCAGGCGTCACACCAAGAGACCTCACTGGAGAGAAGTCTAAGGGGCCAGTATAGGCATATAAATAGAGTTCACAAAAAAAAACTAAACATTGTCATGCAATCTCTAAAAGAGCTAATGGTATTGGAACAAGTATAATGAGGCATATAGGAAGCAGAGAGGGGAAGGTGATACTACTGTTGTATAGAGCGCTTGTGAGACCCCCATTTGGAGTACAGTGCCCAGTTTTGGGCACCAAGTACCAGAGGTGAAATTAAAGTATTGAAAAGAGTGCAGGGGCCACCAAGATGATTAGAGAAGTAAGGGGGCATGAGTATGAGGTCAGATTGAATAACTTGGGCATGTATACTCTTGAGTATAGGAGGCTTTGTGGCGATATGTGTCTATTGTTTCGGGCCCTAACAAACCATGATTTGTGGAAAGTTTTGGGACTGGAATTGAGAACAATACATAATACTAGATCACACATATTGCAGTTAAAGACAGAAGTGTGCCACTCAAGAAAAAGGGGGCTATGGTTTAATCAGAGGGTGGTGGCATTATGGAACTCACTCCCTGAGGAGGTGGTTGGAAGTAATAACATGACAGAGTTTAAAAAAAGATTTGATAGTTATTGCAAAACCAACAATATCAAGGGATATTTTTAGAGACATTGCGAGCATCATGGACTATTGTCTTCTTTGCTCTGATATTACCTACATATTGACAATGATTATGCCCCTGACACCCTTCAGGCCCGCAGAGAATACCAGCTTTTCTTTGCCCCTCTCAAAGAAAATAAAATCAAGTTCACCACTCCTTACCCTTCCAGGATGATTATACAGTTCCCTGAGGGCAAAAAAGATTTTGATTCTCCAGAAGAAGCCAGAGTTGAAATTCTGCATCATGGCATACAAATACGAGTCAGATCCCCAGACCCAACTGGTTCCCAGGGAGCGGAGAGATGGCGAGAGGCGGCACAATCCAGAAACAAGAGAGTGGAATCCAAAAGTCTCTCCAACACCTTGGTTAAAATGCTAGCTTCGTTTCGCCACACTGTAGTGGCCACCTGAAACCTACGTGGGTTTTGAGAGGTATTTCCTAGAGAACTCTGTCCTGCAGCCAGGTTTGGTTAACTTTTTGACTGTTCAGGCTATGGTTTTACAAACCGCGCAGCACAACCTACAAGGTGCAGATTTTCCCTGAGAAGTCAGTTTATAATGGGGGAAATCGCTACCAGTCTGCCCTGTGTTTCTCTGCAGTAAAACACCTGGGAGCAGCATTGTCTAGGAGGACTGTCTCTGTAAAACAAATGTGGGGAACCTTATTTAATAACACTGCTTCCTACAAATATCTCCCCTCCAGTGGCTTATCAACTGTCTTTGTGCAAGATTTACTAAGGGTTTAACAGTTTCATACGCTACCACATTGATGAACTCAGGATCAAAAAGCCTGGTGCCAGAGAGTCAACATTCAAAACCTCTTGAAAGAAACTCCTGTATGGTAGAGAGATGTATAATTCAGGAGCTAACTTGTACAGGTTTAACGCCCTAGGAGGGGTCCACTCCCCCACAAGAGAGACATGTATATTTATTAAGGGTGAATTTCTCAGTTAATTAAGATGTGTTTACTGTGTGGGAGTTTAATCTTGTAGATACCTGCTGGTTTCAACTGCCCCCCTATTATATATCTGGGGAGACTATATGATGGTTTACATTAAGTGAACAACACCTGGTTAACAGAGTAGATGATCCTCTCCCTGTTGTAATTATTGAGTTTCAGTGTCGTCTTGGGCCTTAAAGCTATGCTTGAGACCATCCTGACACACTTATTACACCCTATCCCTTTGATTTGGTTCTTATATCAGAGTCTGCTCAGCCGTAATTTTTTCTCTGTGTCGATAGCGGACAGTATACTTGAATCAACCTCATTTTATTTGTCCTAATTTAGGGGGCGATTGCAGCCCCTGGGAGGCCCACCTGGTTAAGCTAGCTGGCATACCTCCCCCTCTAGCGGTCATTCATGGTACCGCTCAGGATAGGAAAGAGAAAATACGCTTCTCACTATTCGTGATAGTCAAGACACATTTTGTAAATAGTTTACCTGCTCCATTGCGGGATCCTATCAGGAAAGCCCAGTTGGCGACTAGATATCAGATTACATTTGATGCTCGGTTCAAGTGGAATGCTTCACCATCCACAAAAATAGTTATTTTTTATACCTCGAGGTGGAAATTTTTGGTTTTTATTTATTTTAGTTTTTACTGTAAAAAGGGACACAACACTACCTTTATAAACAGACAGACAAATAAGCGGAGAACAACAGCTATGATTTACTGGAAATTAATCAAGATTAATGAAGAAAATGGACACCTGACAAGGCACTTGGGGGCATCGGGGAAGGTTACAGAGATGGGACAACTGTTGCCAAAAGACAGGAGGGCTCGAATACATACATGGACCCCTTTAAATTATTTTAAAAATGGATAAGATATCTGTAATACTTTCCCTGAATATCAGTGGGATCCATTCTCCAATAAAGAGATATCGCCTGTATCAGTTTTTGAGGCAGAAAAAAACAGAGATAACTGCCCTGCAGGAGACTCACTTGTCCCAAACAGAGCATTTGAAATAGCAAAACCAGAACTATTCTCTCCTGGCTTCCGCTTCACACACTCCGGGGAGGAAGAGGGGGCACATTGCTCATTAATAAAACAGCGAATTGGGTGGAACTAGATAGACATGAGGACACAGAGGGAAGATATGCCTTAATATTTGGCCTTCTATATAATAGAGAGGTGACTTTTGTCTCCACTTACTTCCCTCCTGGCTCCCCAAAGTCTGTTGCTCAGAGATTTTTATCAGATCTGCTGTCAATACATAAGGGGCAATTAATAATGGGGGGAGATCTGAATATTGTTCTGGAGCCTATGCTTGATGTCTCCAGGTGCCTTACTCATAGGGTTAATCCCCTACAAAAATATTTTAAGCTTAACATGGCCAGTCTGGGCTTTGTAGATGTGTGGAAGCATACCTTTCCTTCCACTAAGAGTTTTACACATATATCTCCCAGTATGGGGCTAGCTGCCAGATTAGATTATATGTATACAACTGTAGAACATTATGACTCAGTTTCAGATATCTGGCATGGGCCTCCCCTATTGTCAGACCATTCCCCGGTTTATCTGAAGGTGTGCCTGGATAATACACCTAAATTCAATCATTGGCGTCTGAATGTCCAACACTTAAGGGACCCAGAATTTCAACAAAAGATACTAGAGTTAATCCCAGATATTATTAGAGACAACCAGAACCAGGAGACCTCCCCCAAGATCCTCGGGGACACCCGTAAGGTGGTCCTTCGAGGACTAATAATTAAAACCTCTGCTAAGAAGAAAAGGGAGAGACACAGAAGATATATTGAGTTACAAAATGAGTTAGATACCCTACACATGATGCTGGAACAGGGAGACCACTCTGTCAAGTCCACCCTCCTGCAAGTTAAGCAGCAAATTCAAAAGTGCTTAGATCAAAAGATAGAGCAACAGCTATTCTGTCTTAAACATTATCATTATGAGGGGGTTCCGAGAGGAGCCAGGAAACTGGCCAGAAAACTTAGAGAACAAAAAGCCAGAACCGCAGTTTCCTCCCTCTATGACCCCAACACTAAGATTTTGTACACTCAACCCTTGAAGATCAGAAACATTTTTGCTGATTTTTACCAGCATTTATATGCACGGGAGAGTTCCCCCTCTTCAGTTGAAATTTCAGCCTATTTGAACAACCTTAACCTCCCTAGCCTTATGTAACCCCCCCGTTACCCGGGGTTACTAGAATCCCAGTAAGACCTAGTGGTAGGCAGGGAAGGCAGCTTGTGAAACTCCAGTTAAATGGATTTCACACTGTCTCACTCTGTTCTCAGTCTCAGCTGAGACTGAGGTATGACATCATTATAGAAGTTTCGCAGCTGCATAAGCCACACTGGAATGTTGCAGTTGGAGGTTAGTGTAGAACGTTGGGGATTTTGAAGCCAGTCTGTGGGCAGTCTGAGTGAGAGACAGTAGTACAGCTGAGTGTGTGCAGGCTCTCAGAGCTTTAAGCTCTGTTTTAGAGCTACGTTTGGAAAGTGTGTGTTTCCACCTTAAGAGGAACACAGGAACTGGTAATTGAAGTGGTGGAGACTGCTTTCAGTGGTTCAAGAGCCCTATCCCTGAGGAGATGGAGGAAGGTTTTTGCCTGTTTTCCAGGGGCAACCTCCTGGGTCCGGCTAAGGGAAAGAAACTGCCTATTCAAGTTGTGCTGAGGCACCAGAAGTTCTGAGAGAGAAATTCCTGGTGAAGAAAACGCCTGTGGGGCACCTGCAACCAAAGAGTGAGTTCGCTCTGAAAATGGGCTAAGTGTTTTTCACCTGAACAGAAGGAAACTAAAGGGACTATTACTGTGGGGTCAGGAAAAGACAGCCAAGTACAGTTGGAAAGTGGGGATCGGACTGCTTAATCTGTGGGAGGTCAAGAGTAATGGACATTGCCACTTAATTCAAGTATGTTCAAGTCCAGCACAAAGAGTGAAGGAAATTGGGGATTGGACTGCTTAACTCAGTGGGGTGTCTAGAATAATGGACAATGCCACTTAAAAGTATGTTCAAGTCCAGCATAAATGGGAAGCAAGACAAGTAGATGGAATGTGAAATACATTTAGCAAGAATCTACATTGCAAGGCTTTACAGGATGAGGTGTTTACTGTCCAGAGAAATGGCGGGTATGAATTGTGGGAGGCGAGAGGTGGGAGACCCCATCAGTAGTAACCAAATTCACCTCTATGGATTTGCTCTGAGACACCTTTACTTTCTCTCAGGTATTTGGCCAGTGCCTGAGGAAAGTACCCAGACGTGGGATTAAGAGGAAGAATTCCCTGATGGAGCCGAGGTGCTCTTAGGTGGTTTAGGGAGCCACCAGAAAATGTTTCCATGAAGTATGGAAGGTGTCCAAGTGGCCGGCAAGGGAGCCGAGCCAGGGAAGACCAAGAACAGTGTACAGATTCGGGCTGTGTAACCCAAAGCAGTGTGCAAGTCTGGGCTGTGTGCCCAGTGGGTTCAGAACCTGAGGGCTAAGGTGTTGAGGAAGTGTTCTACTCTCTTTTAATCTGCATTACCAGGAGTGTAGCCCCGTGGGGGTCTGTCTATGCTTTGTTTATTCTGTTTGGATGTGAATAAAAAGTCACACTTTAGAATCCCACTTCTGGTATTGGACATTACAGTTATTGCTTCCTATTTTCGGAATTACTTGGGTGCCCCTGTGCAGAGTAGCCAAACCTAGCCTTTGTGCCAAGTGACCTATTCCTGCCCGAACCCAGCCAACCTGGTATTGCTGTCAGATTCAAACGGCATACCGGCCCTGGGTTACACTTATATCTTCCCAGGCCCAGCTGATTAATAGGCCTATCTCTATAGCTGAGGTAGATCAGGTTATCTCTGAAGCAAACACACTGAAAGCTCCTGGTCCAGATGGCTACCCAGCTGAATTCTATAAGGCCTATAAGGACACTTTGGTCCCCATTTTACTTCCAGCCCTTCAAGCAATCCAACAGGGAGAGAATACAAAGTCACACATGCCCCCACAATGCAAAGCATCATGGGCTGCATATGCAAATCACCACAGAATGTTATGCTGGTCCAACTTTAAGCAGAATTGCATGGTGCCGGAAGGCCTCTCACACAGTTTGCAAAGGGTGCTAATAGAAGACATAGACACGTGTTTCGTCCTACCAGGACTCATCAGTATGCCCTGTCTGTTTAACACCCCAGTGGACTGGACCAGCTACCCCTAAGGCAGTGTGTCTGGGATATATTGTGGTGAACCCATTAAAATAAAAAACATTTAAAGACAAAGAACCTCTATGCGTAAACACTGAGGCAAGGGTTACCAAAGGGCATTTGGCTGGGAAGCCAAGTTTCAAGAAAATACAAAGTCACACATGCCCCCACAATGCAAAGCATCATGGGCTACATATGCAAATCACCACAGAATGTTATGCTGGTCCAACTTTAAGCAGAATTGCATGGTGCCGAAAGGCCTCTCACACAGTTTGCAAAGGGTGCTAATAGAAGACAGACACGTGTTTCGTCCTACCAGGACTCATCAGTATGCCTCGTCTGTTTAACACCCCAGTGGACTGGACCAGCTACCCCTAAGGCAGTGTGCCTGGGATATATTGTGGTGAACCCATTAAAATAAAAACATTTAAAGACAAAGAACCTCTGTGCGTAAACACTGAGGCAAGGGTTACCCAGAGGGCATTTGGCTGGAAAGCCAAGTTTCAAGAAAATACAAAGTCACATGCCCCACAATGCAAAGCATCATGGGCTGCATATGCAAATCACCACAGAATGTTATGCTGGTCCAACTTTAAGCAGAATTGCATGGTGCGGACTATCAGCATGCCTCGCCTGTTTAACACCCCAGTGACTGGACCAGCTACCCCTAAGGCGTGTGCCTGGGTTCACCATAATATATCCCAGGCACACTGCCTTAGGGTAGCTGGTCCAGTCCACTGGGGTGTTAAACAGATGAGGCATACTGATGAGTCCTGGTAGGTGAAACACATGTCTATGTTCTCTATTAGCACCCTTTGCAAACTGTGTGAGAGGCCTTCGGCACCATGCAATTCTGCTTAAAGTTGGAGCAGCATAACATTCTGTGGTGATTTGCATATGCAGCCCATGATGCTTTGCATTGTGGGGGCATGTGTGACTTTGTATTTTCTTGAAACTTGGCTTCCCAGCCAAATGCCCTTTGGGGTAACCCTTGCCTCAGTGTTTACGCACAGAGGTTCTTTGTCTTTCAACAGGGAGAGGACCACTCTCCTTCTTGGCAGTATGCCACTACTGCTGTGGTCCTTAAACCCTTTAAAGATCCAAAGCAGGCTGCAACTTATAGACCTATATCCATGCTAAATTTCGATTATAAGGTCTACATGGCCATATTAGCACATAGATTTGAGGACTTAGTTCCCTACCTAGTAGACCCGGATCAAGTAGGTTTTATTAAGGGGCCCCAAGCTCACGATGCCATCAGGCATACTTTTCCATTACTTGAATATGCCACAACCCAACGTATACCCCTTGGCACCCTGAGTCTTGATGCGGAGAAGACATTTGACAGGATTGCCTGGTCCTTTTTATGAGTGACCCTGTCTCATTTTGGCTTTCCGGAGGCCCTAGTGTCCCAGCTTCAAAAACTTTATCACTCCCCCAAGGCCTATGTGTGCCTGGACGGTGCTCTTTCGGATCCTATTTCCCTTGTCAGAGCACTCGACAGGGGCACCCCCTCTCTCCTTTTTTATTCGTACTAGACTTAGAACCACTGGCTGCTGTGATTCATCAAATGCAGGGGTGGAGGGGGTCCCCATTGCAGGTAGAGAATTTAAACTGTCTCTGTTCGCAGATGACATATTGCTTACCCTTACAAATCCTGAACATTCAATCCCAGAAGTCTGGACACAGCTTCATAGATTTGTGGCTCTGGCAGGATATAAAGTTGAGCAGAAAACTGAAGCTCTACTATACAACTTTCATCCCACTCCCCAACTAAAACTATCTTATCCTTTAAAATGGAACAAAGTCACTATGAGATATTTGGGGGTAAAACTGGCGACCAACCTAGAAGTTATTGACCTCATAAACTATGAACCCCTTACATCTCAATTGGCCTTGGATATGAACAGATGGTCCCACTCCCCCTTAGGCTTTTTTAATCGCATAGAATCCATAAAGCAAAATGTTTTACCCCGGGTTCTGTTTTTCCTGCAAAACTTGCCTCAGCTCCCGACTAATATATATTTCATAACCTGGGACCAGTTGATATCTAGATATATATGGGCTGGAAGGCCTCCCCGGGTACGATTTTCAGTATTGCAGCTTCCAAGGGAGAGAGGGTGCTGAAATTTACCATGTTTCCAAAACTATCATAGGGCTGCACAACTACGAGTACTTGTGGGATGGCTTAATCCACTATATAAAGTTTAATGGAAACAGATAGAGACAGTTTATAATGACTTGAGTCACCTTCCTGAATTGCTCTTTGCTAACTCTCTAGCATGCAATATTTTAAGTAAATAGTCCTCCTATGCCAGGGCACCTATGAGGATCTGGATCTGGTTACATACCCATTATTTTACCCAAAAAGAAAAGCTTTTTATGAGGGCAGTTCCCTTGGATAGATCCTTTCCCCCCAACCTGGTAGGTGGACTAAGGGTTTAAAATATGTACATCAAATGGTGGGACCGACTGGCTTACTTGCGTTTACTACCCTGCAAAAATCTCATGATCTTTTGCCCATGGAATTTCATGGGTATATGCAGCTAAGATTGTACCTGTTGAGAAATGAAAACTCACTGGCGGACATTGCTGAAAAAGTTCCTACAATGGTCCAGCTACTAATACAACATACCAAAGTGACCCTTCCTTCTCATGAAATTAGTGCCATCTATAATGCATTAAGTGAAAGACCTCCTGATTCTACAGAAAGTTTGAGGATAACTTGGGCCAAGGAAATACAAATGGATATCTCCACTTCAGCTTGGGAGGAGGTGGCTGGTTCGGCCACCCGGGTGGTCCAGGCCTCATACTGGAGGGAGTATATTTGGAAACTCAGGGTCTGATGTTTTAGGAACCCTCTGTTAACCTCCAAATATTCAGGGGACCCATCAGGGGCCTGTTGGAGGGGGTGTGGGACTGGTCTTGCAGGACAGACCCATATCTTGTGGTTGTGTCCTCTAATCCAAGGGTTTTGGAAAGAGGTGATAGATGAGCTACAGGAGATTTATAATAGGGGAGTCCTCGACCACCCCGTGTTCCTATTAACATTTACCCTCCCCCAGGGAACAAAGGTTGATAAAATCACCTATAAACAAACAACTTTGTTAGTGGCTGCTGCCCATAAAGCAATTACATGCCTGTGGCTAACCACAACCATTCCCACCAAACTGTGCTGGGTGAAAATTTTCTGGGAAATCTATTCCCTGGAACGCCTCTCGGCCAGTCTTTTAGACCAAAAAGAAGTATTTGAAATCCGCTGGCGGAAGTGGGTTATTCACGATATAGCTCATTATCCAGAGTTTGTACCCTGATGCTTATTATGAAATTTAGAATTTAAATTAAGAGATGTGTGACACTCATCCCTGATGTCCCCCTGGGTATTTCTTAAAAATGGAGAGCAATGAGTACCAATGCCCGCAGTCTGAGTAACAAGCTTCCTGAATTAGTGGCCTTGATGGAGGAGGAACATCTGGATATCATGGCAGTCACAGAAACATGGTATACACAAAACCATGACTGGGACGTAAACATACCAGGATACACTATCTACAGGAGGGACAGAGAGGGTAAAAGAGGAGGAGGAGGAGGAGTAGCTCTTTACATAAGGGAAGAAATCAAAGCAACAGAACAAAAGGGAAAACAGGGAGAGAAGAAGCACTGTGGGTAAATTTGGAGACAGCATGGCACCACAATCTGCACCAGGGGATTGTATACAGACCCCCCTTCTCAGGGGAGGAAATTGACAAGGAAATGATAAGTATACTTAGAATGGCAGAAAAAGGAGATATTGCTGATGGGTGATCTGAATATCAGATGTTAACTGGAGTGCAGTTACAGCAGCCACTTGAAGAGTGGGGTTATTCTAGATGCCTCTACCGGGCATGCCTTAGACAACTAGTATTGGAGCCCACTCGAGAGGGAGCAATCTTAGACCTGGTTCTCTCAAATGGAGATGAAGAGAGGATCACACATGTGAAGTGGGTAGCCATCTGGGAACTAGCGACCATCGAACAGTATGATTCACAATAAACACAGCAATAGAGTCAAGTCATACAAAGGCAAAGTACTGGACTTTAGGAGGGCTGATTTTGCCAAAATGGGTGAGTGCCTAAGGAATGCACTAGTAAATGGGCAGGAAGGAGGGGTGGAAGAACAATGGGAATAATAAAAACTGCCATCACAGCGGTAACAAGCCTTTGTGTGAAGCAAATAAACAAAACGAAACGATGTAAGAAACCACTATGGTTCTCAAAGGAAGTGGCAGTGAAGGTTCAAGAAAAAAGAAAGCATTCAGGAAGTACAAGGAATCACAGAAGGAGCAGGACAGAGAACTGTATCAGTTAAAGCAGAAGGAAGCTGGTAAGGCAGTCAGAACAGCAACGGCCCAAACCAAGGAAAAGATAGCCAACTCGGTTAAGAAGGGGGATAAAACCTTTGATAGGTACATTAGGGAGCAAAGGAAGACCAAGGAGGGATAGTGAGGCTTAATAAAGGGAGGGAGGGTGGGCAGGGTGACTGTGAAAGGCAGAGATACTAAACAAATATTTTGCTCAGTATTTACAAAGGAAGAGGGAGGTACCTAAAACAAACAGTAGAAACACTCTGTGACAGAAGTTGATACCAGCCCATTTACAGAAGAAAGGGTTCTGAAAGAACTCTTAAAACTGAAGGTGGACAAAGCAATGGGGCATGATGGGATTCATCCCAGAATTCTAAAAGAACTAAGGGTAGAACTAGTGACACCACTGACTACCCTCTTTAACAAATCATGGGAGGATGGGGTGGTACCCGAGGACTGGAGGAGGGCAGATGTGATTCCCCTTCACAAAAGTGGGAGCAAGGCAGAAGCAGGAAACCACAGACCTGTTAGTTTAACCTCAGTGGTAGGGGAAATGATGGAATCACTTCTGAAGGAAAGAATTGTTGAGTATCTAGAGGCCAGAGGGGCACAGGACCCAAGGCAGCATGGATTCACAGTGGGAAGGTCATGCCAGACAAATCTGATAGATTTCTTTGACTGGTGACCAAAGTAGTAGAGCAGGGAGGGCTGTGGACATGGCCTACCTAGACTTTAGCAAGGCATTTGACACAGTCCACATAAAGATTAATATACAAGTTAGCCAGCCTGGAGTGGGTCCCAAGATGACATCCTGGGTAAAGAATTGGCTGCAGAATAGGACACAGAGAGTAATAGTAAATGGAGTCCACTCTGAAGAAAGGGAGTTACTAGTGGGTACCGCAGGGTTCAGTATTAGACTGTCCTCTCAATGTCTTTATGCGTACATTGCAGAGGGACTGGAAGGAAAAGTATGTCTCTTTGCAGATGACACCAAGATCTGCAACAGAGTTGATGCACAAGGTGGGTGGAAAGGATGAAAAGGGACTTTGCAAGGTTAGAGGAATGGTCAAATGTATGACAGCTTAGATTCAATGCTAAGAAGTGCAAGGTAATGCACCTGGGAAACAAAAACCCAGGGGAAGAGTACACAATGGGGGGTGAGATACTAACAACAACAAAAATGGAAAGGGACCTGGGGGTAGTCATATCAGATGACCTAAATGTGGGCAAGCAATGTGAGAGGGCAGCAAGTAGGGCTGGGGGGATACTGGGATGCATAGGGAGAGGCATCACCAGTAGAAAACAGGAAGTTGTTATCCCTCTGTACAGACAGCTGGTGAGACCCCATCTGGAGTACTGCATGCAGTTCTGGAGACCCAATCTCTGCAAAGACATAGACAGGATGGAAGCTGTCCAGAGGAGGGCACTAAAATGGTGCAGGGTCTGCACTGGAAGACATATGAAGAGAGACTTAGGAGCTTAATATGTATAGCCTCAAGGAAAGGGGGGACATGATAGAAACTTTCAAGTACCTCAAGGGAATCAACAAAGTCCAAGAGGGTAGCATCTTTCAAAAAAAGAGGTGTGCAAGAACAAGGGGGCACAATTTGAAGATGGGGGGCTCAGAGGTAATTTAAGGAAGTATTTTTTTACAGAGAGGGTTGTGGATGCATGGAACGGCCTTCCGGAGGAGGTTGTGGAGTCAAAAACAGTGGTGGAATTCAAGCATGCATGGGACAGTCATAAGGCAATTCTAGGTGGTGGGGGTAGGAAGAAGTAGGCTGCTGGTTAATTAGGATCTGCAGCTTATCCATTAGGTGGGGAAATGGGCAGACTGGGTGGGCCAAGCGGTCCTTATCTGCCGTCAAATTCTATGTTTCTATGTTTCTATATCTACCCTTTCTCTTTCTTTTTGTAATTCATTGTATACATTTACTTGTCTATAATCATGATACATTGTTTAGAAACCCACTTGTCCATATATAACTTATGTACTGAGCCCTTGTTGGGTTGGGCCTTGGCTATCTCTATTGGATGTATATGAACTGTCTGAATTCAAGTGTGTTGTTATGTCTACATGAATAAAGAACAAATAAAAAAAAAAGGATATAACAATGAGGGACTACTTCAGATTAGACAGTAATGCTTTCCTGGAAGAGCTTGCTATGGTCAACTGAGAGGTCATCAGTAGGTCTATTAATGTAAACTCAGCTCTGGATTTTCTGGTAAACAGCTTCCTTGGTGTCACATATAAGCATGCCCAAATCTGAAGAGGAAAGTCAAAGGCTTTTGCTACAAATCGCTAATCCCAGATCTCTTTAAACAAATGAAACACATGGATAAGGTCTGGAGTAAGTATCGGATTTCTGGTCTGTAACAGGACTAGCAAGATTACAGGGAACTGAGGAATTCCTGCATGCCTAGCCTAAAAAGTCTGAAGTAAAATATGTAAAAGGATCTTCAAACCAGCAATCTACAAGACCCTAAGGGTTTTTGGTCCCAAGTAAATGGTTTACTAAAAGGCTGAATTGGAGCCCCTACCCATCACAAAATCTCTGATGAAAAACCATCAGTGACCCTGCTTTAGTTGATGACATGTTTAACTAGTTCTTTATGGCAATTTAAAGAGCTACTAACGCCTCAAAGAAAACTCTGAAAAACACAATAGTTAGGTACAATTCATCTTGCATTTTATGTATATTCTATAGACTTATCTTCCTCATTGTGTATTAGAGAGGAAATTGTTATGAATAAATGGTCTTTTTCCTAGGGAGTTCACCTGCCTCCCTAGCTTACTCCCTATTTCAAGTCATACTGCTCTGTTGTGACATCACAGTCTGCTCCCATGGGAGTAACTGTGAGGTCACAAAGCAGTGCATTATGACCTCAGGTAGGGAGAAACCAACAGGAATAGATGAACTCTTCAGAAGCAAAGATCCTGTTTTCATGCCAGTTACCTCAATAATAAATGATGTGGAAGAAAAATGCAAACTAATGTGAAAAACAAGCTGAATTATGTCTAAATATTATGTTTTGATAAAGTTGTCCTGAAAGCGTCAGCTGCTCTTTAAGGGTCTCCTAACCGGGTCGCCTTTGCTAGCAGTCCTCCCTGACCTCCTTGACCTTCCGAACGAACATCTCAAATTTAACTTCAGGTTGTTTACTAGGAAGATGGTGCTTAATCAGATGAAATTTATAGAAATGGATAACTCTGCTGGTCATGACAACCTTGAGCTCCAGCTGCTTAAACTTGCTGCCTCATTCTTGCCTCTCCCTTAGTGTCTCTTGTTAAGTTTTTCCTGCTTCAGGATGTAACCCCTGATAAATAGAAAGTCACCTATGTGAACTTCGAGCATAAAGGAGGTCAAAGAGATCCCACTGAAAGCTGTTGTCCAATATCTATACTTTGCACCCTGGCTAAAGTTAGCCTAGAGGTTAGAGTAATGAGCTGTGAATGAGCTTGGTACATCCAGCAAACGAGACCTTGGTTTGATTCTCACAACCTCCACTTGCATACTGTGTGACTTTGAGCAAGTCACTTAACTGCCCAGTGCTCCCAGGTCGCCCCTGAAAACAGGCACTTGTGCCTAGTGAGCCTTACCCGATTACCAAAGATTAAAAAAATAAATAAATAAAATGCAAGAAAGGTTGGTTTATAATCAGCTGCAGAATTGAGTCTAATGCCCTGTCAACAGATACTGGGCATGGATTCAGGAAAAGATACGGTACTGATACTGCCCTTTTTCACCTCACTGCTGATATTCTCAATGTCAGGGAAGATAGTCGAGCAAGAGGTGTCATTTTTGTAGACTTAAGGCATTTTATCTGGTTAGCCATGAGCGTCTGCTATCTAAGATTAAGAAGCTGGGCTTTGACCAACTCTCTCACACTTGGTTCAGAAGTTACCCGACTGGTTGTAACCAGATGGTTGGGGGGGGGTAGGCTGTCCTCAATGCATGTGATCACTGATAGAGCACCTCTGTGGAGACCTGCGTGCAAGAGGTGGAGGAGCGGATCTCTCATTCCGAGGATACAGTGATGTGCCTGCAGCAGGTGGTGGATTATTTACTTGATCAGCAGGAGACCCTACAAAAGAAGTGCCAAGACCTTGACTCCTGCTCATGCAGGAACAACCAACGAATATACAGCTTACCTGAGGGTACCGAGATGGGGCAGATGGCAGACTTTGTTGCAGATTTAATTAAGCACATAGTTCCTCTCCCAGCCTCCTTTCAATTCAGACTTGAAAGGGCTCATCGGGCACTAACTCCACGCCTGACTGACCCAGCAGCAAGACCCCACTCCATAGTGGTTAAATTTGCAAGCTACCGGGATAAGGAGACTGTTCTGCAAGCAGCATGGGGAGCAAAGAAGGTGGAGTATAATGGTTTCCGCTTGCTTTTTGATCAAGACTGCCCCACAGATATATTGAGGAAGTGCATGGAGTATGCAGGGATTTTGAGAGTGCTACAGGCCAACTAGATACGATTCATAATGCCTTTTCCTGCTCGGCTTAAGATCTTCTGGAATGTGGGTGTGGAGCTTTATAATATGCCCCAGGATGCCAGGCATGCCCTACTCACCCATGGAATCAAGGACACACCGGATCTCTCAATGCCGCTGAGACCACTTCCATTGAGACAGAGAGGTAACCTGAGGGAATCTGGGCAGTCTGGGCTGGTTGGCAGGTGGGCGGCCCTGGCCACTTATGCAGATATCTGCAAAATGCTGAGCGAATCCAAGATGCAAACGAAGGGTGTCCCCCCCTTAGCAACAAGCTGCCACATGACTTTTTTTCTGAAAAATAGCTATGCACCGCTTTCCTAGGCTCAAGTCTGCGGACCAGTATCTTCTTTCAGATACTGCAATTTCTCTTGGTATGATCTGTTATAGTCATATCGCTACATGCCCACAGAGCAGCCCCTTCTGTTTTGTTTTATCTCTCTGAAATGGAAGAACAATTATTAAAAATTATCATGCACACATATTATTGGTCGTTGAAATCAAACTTGAAATGGGCTTCAGCAGCCTTCTCCAGGAGCAGCTATCTCTTTATCCTAATAATAATAACTAGAATCTACACCTATAAAGCTGTGATAGCTGTAATTTACTGCTGAGACACCTTCAGGATCTTGGCTGCTGGCCTGCTCCTCTCTGGAGCTCCTGGCTTAAATACTCGCTGATATAATTGAAGCCTCCCCTAAGTTCATATTAAGGGGGTAGATCCTAGGTCAACTACTGATTGTTTCTGATTCTTTGAGTATAATAACTTGGGATATACATGGCTTAACTAGTTTAGTTTTCAGATGTTACATAGACATATACTGAGAACAAATAAGGGAGATAATGTGGGGCTCTGTGATCTTTATGTTTATGTCATAGTAAGTTTGTTATCCTAACCCTACTATCAGGGCGATGTCTGAATAATTTAAAATTTTTTACTTCTCCTGAGAGACACATCTCGGTGTGTATGGGGAAGACACCCAGAAAACCCCAAAATGGCAAAGCCATGCCCACTTTTGCTTGGCATGGCCATCCTGGTGTTGCAGGTGATGATGTCTCTAGCCATCCTGGGCAAACCGCAGACGGTAATCCATGGTGTGGAGGACCTAATGGATATTTCCATTGCCTCGCCTCCAGATCGCACCCATATTACCATCATGGTATGTATGCGGTCCTCTAAGTGGCAAACATATTGTCCCCTGTGGTGTGGAAGTTACAGTAAACTGTCACTTGTAAATATGTTTGAATGGTTATGTTCTCACGTTGACTGTAATGTCTGGTATGGGTTTTGGTATTTTTTTATTTATCACATAATACTGGAATACCATGTGGACACAGGGCTAGCACGCTTGACAAATAGCTTTGGTTTCTTAACATTGGTGTATTTGCTTGATGAGAGATATGTTTTAATGTCTTACCCGGGGGGAGGACTCTGGGGGGGGGCAAAGGGGACCTGGCATATATGGCAGATGGGAGTGTTGTGCTCTGGGATGGGAGGGATGGATTCGGGATGCATCTGCTGGGGAAAATCACTAATGCTTCTGATCGGGTGAAATGACCCCCCCCCCATTGAGAATTATTCTCTCCTCCCAGTACGTGAATGGACTGAATAACCCAATTAAATACTATAAAGTGCTCTCTCTGCTCAAGAGGCAGAAAACAACCTTTATTTTATTGCAAGAGATGCACCTCAATCAGATAGAGCACAAGAAATTGCAGAAATTTGGGTTCAGCCAGGTCATCTCTTCATCTTATAAGGGAGCAAGAGAAAAGAAGTGGCGATTCTGGTACCCCGTACATCCCAATTTCAAATCACCTCTGCTTATCTGGACCCAGAGGGCCACCTGGCATTGGCGGCATATTTGAGGGGGCTCCACTTACCCCGGCCAGTCTCTATAGCCCCCCAGGGTCAAATACAGGGACAGTGAAGGCATTACTACAAAAAATTACTGAATACCAGCAAGGGGCATTACTCTTGGGAGAAGACTGCAATATGATTTTTGATGATAAGAACTCCACCAATCCCACACCTCTGAGACACACTGTGACTCAAAAAACAACGCAAAGATATATTAAAGAAATGGGGTGAGTGGACGCATGGTGCTGTCTCAGCCCCATGGGTCATGTGTATACCCACTTCTCAGCACCCCATGGGATATACACCCGTATAGACCTATGCCACTTTTCCTGTGAACATGTGCATTTACTTAAGAAATGTGACATCCTACCATTTGTCCCCTCAGACCACTCTCAAATCCTCCTAACTATGGATTGGGTCACACAACGCAAACCCACATTATGGTATTTTAATAATTGTCTTTTAACTCTTAATTAGTTACAGGAGATAGTTAAAACTAGGATTCCCCAAATATTAGCAGACAATACCTCCTTGGAGGTTTGCCCTACAACTCTGTGGGACGCCCTGAAGGTTATTTTGTGGGGGGAATTATTAGTTTTGCTGCCTGCCATAAAAAGCAACAGGCAGAACACATGTCCACGTGCCAGTGATAGCTAGGGGATTTACAATGGCAACATGCAGCAGGAGATGCCTTTGTGCGCCCCTTATTTGAAGTCACTAAACAACAAATTCCACATTTATTGGATATAAAAACTGAACAAGCGTTGCAGTATTTGAAGCAGAAATATTATGAAGGGGGCTCAAGAGCCTCCTGGCTTCTAGTGCACCGGCTAAGACAGCATACACAGCAAAGCACAATTACACAAATCTTCTCGCAGTGACAGGGAGGCCTATGCCAGACACCTGCTGAAATAATGGTGGCCTTCAAGAAGTTCTATACCTCCCTATACACCCCAGAAAAACCTTATTACCCCCAAGCAGCAACTCAGGATTTACAATAGCAACATGCAGCAGCAGATGTCTCTGTACGCCCCTTATTAGAAGTCACTAAACAACAAATTCTACATTTATTGGATATAAAAACTGAACAAGCGTTGCAATATTTGAAGCAGAAATATTATGAAGGGGGCTCAAGGGCCACCTGGCTTCTAGAGCACAGGCTAAGACAGCATACACAGCAAAGCACAATTACACAAATCTTCTCCCAGTGACAGGGAGGCCTATGCCAGACACCTGCTGAAATAATGGTGGCCTTCGAGGAGTTCTACATCTCCCTATACACCCCAGAAAAACCTTATTACCCCCAAGCAGCAACTCAGTTTTTACAGACTCTCAGATTCCCAAAATTTAACTCAGGACCATATAGGACAGCTGGAGGCTCCAATCTCCTGGGAAGAATTGGAGGAGGCTTTAAAAAAGGTTAGAGGGGGAAATCCCCAGGGCCTGATGGCTTTACTGGAGAATTTTATAAATCATTTAAAGACCTCCTATTGCCTATCCTGCAGGGTGCATGTCGGGAGGTGATGAGGGGGAAACCTGTTCCTCCCTCATGGAGATATGCCACAATCCCTAGCACTCCCAAATCGGGTAAGGACTCCAGTCAATGCAGCTCATATCACCCAGTTTCAGTGTTAAATAATGACTACAAGCTTTTTGCATCTGTTCTGGCAGGAAGATTGGAACTGATAATGCCCTTATTAACTGATATGGATCAGAGCGGTTTCATAGCCTCAAGACAAACCCAAGATAACACAAAGCACACACTTCACTTGTTGCACCGTGCCTCCCAGTCAAAGAACCCTTTCTATTGATCAGGCTTGATGCTGAGAAGGCCTTCGACCGGGTGGTGTGGCCTTTTTTAATGGTGTCCCTTGAATGTTTTGGTTTTTCCCCATTGTTTAGATAGATCATTGTGGGCCTGTATGACTGCCCAATGGCTTACATCAAAATTAATGGAGCCGTATCAAGGCAGGGGTGCCCTCTCTCACCCTTGCTATTTGTGCTTTATCTAGAACCCCTGGCTCAGGCCCTTAGGCAGGTGGAAGATGTTATGGGATTGGAGGTGGGTGGAGCCCATCATAAACTTGCATTATATGCAGACGATCTGCTGATCTACTTGACATCTTCAGAGCAGTTATTGCCTCCATTGTGGAACTTACTAGACAAATTTGGAGAGGTGGCAGGGTACAAAATCAATGTCACGAAGATGGAAGTTCTTCGAATAAACTGCTCACCCTCTCCACAGACGAGACAACAGTTTCCCTTCCGCTGGAATATGACTCGCCTAAAATACCTGGGGGTAAACTTAACCACAGACCCAAAGCATCTCTACTAGCATAATCCCCTTATTATGCCAGCTACAGCTGGACTTGGAGAGATGGCACACTATCCCCTTTCATTAATATAGAGAGCGGAGTCAGTCCGCAGGAACTTACTCCCTAGATTCCTATACTTAGCTCAGTCTCTCCCTATCACACCACTGCAGGTTTTTTCAGAAAGCTTAAACAAGCTTATATCTCGTTATATATGGGACAAATGCGGCCCCCGCCCCCCGGATAAAATACTCTGTCCTCCAGCTTCCTTCACGAGCTGGAGGCTTGGCTTTGCCTTATCTCTGTAATTATCACCTAGCCTCACAACTACGAACAACCTTTCTCTGACTTCATCGAACATACATGGCGAAGTGGAGGGAACTAGAAAAAAGAGAGAAGGACTTCATTAATCTACACAAAATTCTGTTGAGTTAGCTACCTATCCCTATAGACCAGATCATGCAAAATCATTACACGAGGTCTACCATATTATGCTGGAGAAAGCTGTGGTCCTACAAGCAAATGGCTCTATACAGACATTTATTTTACTCCCTCCCTCCCTTATCTACAAACATTCCTCCCCACCAGATTGTATCATGGATTTCAAATCTGGCTAAGGCAGGGGATTGAAGTACTCTTGCACTTTTATAAAAAGGGAACTTTACTAACAATTGAGGACATGATGACTAGGCATAAAATTTCTCTCCGAGACAAATTTAGATATTTGCAGGCAATTAACTATCTCAAGTCTCACTCAGCCCCTCTTGTACCAGGAAAGGAACATCCACCCCTACTAGATATGTGCGGTCTGGCATTGTAGGGGTCAGTCCCTAAACACATGATCTCATATATATATATATATATATATATATATATATATATATATATATATATATATATATATATATATATATATATATATATATATATATATATATATATATATATTTAGCAGTGTCAGTGGCTCAGTAGGTAGCACACTCGCCTCTAAGGCCGGAGATCAGAGGGCTGTGGGTTCAGTTCCCACATCTGGCACTTGGGTTAATATCCCAGTACTGACACTGTAATGCAGCATGAGAGCGTGCTGCATTTCTGAGGTGCCGCCTTTTGATGAGACGTTAAACCGAGGTCCCATCTGCCTGGATTGGTGGTAGTTCAGGTGGATGTTAAAGATCCCATGGCACTTATCGAAAAGAGTAGGGGAATTTCCCCGGTGTCCTGGCCAAATTTCCCTCATTCACTAAAAATACCACCAACAGCTTAATCTGGTTCAAGGTCAGTTGGCATTCATCTGTATCCCCCTCCCCCGGGTCGTGCCTGAAAATAGGCAGGATTTGTCTAGTGCACTTACCCGGTCAACAAAAGCTAAATAAATATATATATATATATATATAAAGCTCTTACTCTCCTTACCCTCCACCTAATGGACCCAGTGAAGCATTCGTGGGGAAAAAGACCTTGGCATTGTAATAGATAAACAGATTTGGGAAACTCATTCACGATTTATGTACCTCGGGACTGCGTCACATATATGGAGGGAATTTTCCTGGAAGGTGGCTTTAAGATATTTTAGAACCCGGTGTTCCAGGCCAAATATAACCCCATTAGGGGAGCCTCTTGCTGGCAGGGTTGTGGCCAGGTCCTGGTTGCACTGGCTCATATCCTCTGGGAATGCCCAGTATTTAAGCTCTTTCTCTGGGCATTACAGGATGCTCTGACAGAACTTATAGGGGTCCCTATACATTTTACAGTGTACTTTTTTCTCTTTAGACCAGGGTCTGAGGGATAACTCAACTAGGAAATTGATTCATATATACCTACTTACGGCTAAGAAAGCAGTGACCCAGAGGTGGCTCACGTAGATGCCCCCTTCCATCCAAGACTAGCAGGATCTAATGATCCAGGTATATAGGATGGAAAGGCTTACAGCTGTTGTAAACCAATGCTTAGAGAAATTTGAAATACACTGGAGGAGATGGGTATTGTACATCACGCCCCTTAGACCAGACTTTGTCCCATAAAGTTCCCCCCGCCCTAAGACCAAAGATGAGAATTGAACCCAATTTACACTTAATCGCGGGCCTACCATAGTATCCCCTTGGGTCCCCTTCCCCACTAGGTTCTCCCTTGGAGATTAGCTAGTCTTCATCAGCATTAATGGAATTTTCCTATTCTTTATAGTTATGTAATTACTGGGTCGTGGTTTTTCCCATAGGGAAACTGGGTTGTAATTTTGCTGTTATAACCAGCTGGTTATAATGGTGAACACACACCTGGTTTCCATCGCTCCACATTGCACTAGCCGGCCATGTTCCTGCGGAACACTGCACCAGCCACCCCGACCACCAAACTCACTCTTGGCAGTAAGTAAACTTTTTTAAGTAAAAAATGATTGTAACCTTGGATCCCCAGTTGTTGAGTTTAAAGGGGCCTTACAGATTAAAAAAAAACAAAAAAAAACGAAACGTCTCACCAGCCGTGGACCGCACATAAGCCAGACGGGACTGCGGCTGAACAGGAATGCAGTTTTATTTTATATAATTGCTGTGGTGAAAAACCGTGACCCAGCAATTATATAAAATAAAGGCTGGGTAGGTTTGTAAACTAATTTTACATACACCCCTGGTGGGATGCTATATCAAATCCTCGAACTTCGCCTCGGGTTGAGGTGGACATCACACACCCCTCGGAGGTGTGTCAAATTCTCATTATAGCCCCTATCCAGCCATTATTCTCTATATAATTAATGGTCTCCATTTTCCCATTGCCAAAACCGTCTGTTAAATGCCGTAACACCTGAGTAGGTGTTACGGCATTCACGCGCTCCCTTTGAACAACAAAGCGCTCGAGACTAAACATAGCGCGATGTTCAAATTGTCCCTGTCACCTCAAGTGGCACTGACTAAAATACACACTTCTCGGGGGTTGCCTCTATACCAAATAGCCTCCAGCAGCCTCGCATAGCCTAGAAGTTAAAAAAAAAAAAAAAGCCGATTCCAAACACTGAACGAAACCGAAAGACAAGAGAAGGAAAACCGCAACACAATTCAAAACACAAAAAGCTTAATTCCTCGACTTTTCAGACGGAGCCCTTCAATTATAAAATAAAATATGGGGAAAAGTAAGAACTTGATTTAATACACTTTGTTGTTGGATGGCATTCATAAACTCTTTAGGGCTTCCTCGGGTTTATGTGCCATCCAACAACTCGGGTGTGTGTTAAATTCTCGTAATACACTTCTCCCCATACTTTATCCTATATTTATTACTGCCTGCACCATGGTTAACTTATCATATATTAGTCATTATATCATTATGAATGTCTAGCCCAAATAATATGTCTAACTTACTGATATATGAGGTATTCCTATGCTAAGTTTCATTATTCTATCTGTCTTGAATGGAATGTTCTTGATGTTAAAAAAAAAATGTTTTAAATGAAGAGTTAAAAAAAAAAGAAGTCGATGTTATTTGAAACTAGGAAATTGGGTCCTGAATTACTGAAAATACTGCATGTACCACTTATGGCATCCCTCTTGGAGTTGTAGACTCCGTAAAGCATCTGGGCATGCTACTCGACCAGGAGTTTTCTCTCGGACCTCATATAGATTGAGTGACTAAACTTAGAAATCAGAAACTGGGCTTGCTTTACTGGCTTAGGGTATATCTCACCAAAGGGGCATGTTTGTCAATAGCTAACAGTATTCTGCTTCCAGTCCTTCTGTTTGGAGCACCTGTCCTCTCCTCATTGAGGGAGACATAGTTTTCTAAGCTTAAAACATTGTATTACTGTGTATTTATTTATTTATTTATTTATTCAAGCATTTAACCAGGAAGGCATACTGAGCAGGCTACTGCTCAATTCCAGATGCGTCCTGGGGGAAGGGTGGTACATACAATTGAGGTAGGTAATACAACATATAATACATAGTACATAGTGCAAGTACCTGAATAAGGACAAACCCAATACGATAGGTACCGAATATAGAGACATGGATAAGCATGAGGGAACAAATTGATACTGACACAAACAGGCACAGTTTAAATACATACAATAAATATATTATGATAGGTAAGCAATCAATAAATGAACGTAGGCTGCGCGACCAAGGCTGACACACTGTGGGCTGTTATAAGGCTGTACCGCATGAGCAGATAGGGGAGAAGTGAACTAGAAGCATGGAGTTAAGATGCGGTGAGGAACAGAAGTGCCAAATGTTTGCAGGGAGGGAGTTCCACATCTTAGGCATAAGGTAGCTAAAGGCTGCCTGTCCCAAGGCAGTGGTTCTTTGTGGGACAACCAGGATCCATGGGTCATTGTTTCTGAGTGAGTATGCTTGGGTGCTAGTGTTGGTTAGGGCACAGGAGAGGTATGGGGGAGCTGCTGGGACCAGTGCTTGGCCGATATTTTGGCACGGTGGGATTGCCTGCGGTTATCTAGAGATGTAAGGTTCATAGATTGGTAGAGGGTACAGTGATGGGTGGAGTATGGGCAGTTCAGGACAAAGTGACAGAAAGAGTGGAAGAGGGGATCGAGGCTGGCTAGGGTGGATTTGGAACCCACACTGTAGACAACATCACCATAATCGAAGACTGGGAGGATAATTTTCTGCACAATGGCCCTGCGAGCAGAGACTGGGATACTGTCACGGTTGAGGTAAAGTGCACCGAGTTTAGGGTGCAGCTTCTTGATTATGGAGTTGACGTGCAGAAAAGTTGAGGTGCTGATCAAGCCAGACTCCGAGGTACCTGAAGGAGGTACAGGTCTCAAGGGGTGACCCATCCAGGATATGGAATGTAATAGGGGAGTGGAGCCTTGAAAGTCTCTGCCTTGTGCCAAAGGTGACTGAGATGGTTTTCTTGGCATTGAGGGAGAGGTGATTTGAGAGTAACCAGAGCTGGACTTGATCAAAGTCCGACTGAAGTCTGTGTGTATGATGCTTCACTGCTGGTGTAAGTAGCAGGGAGCATCACTGTCCAATACTCACTGCATTAAACTAGCCACATTTAGAAGAAAGGAAGGTTAAACTACAACCTGCTGTGCATTATCTAAGATAATAAATGCTCTTTCCTCAGCCCTGCAAATATCCTGGAAAGAAAACCTCAAAAAAGGCTCCTCCACTCATCCTCGCAGCTACTTCTGACTGTTCTATGGATCTTATCAGCCTCTGGTCACAGATCCTTTGCATTCTTTGCTCTGAGCTCGTGGAATGATCTTCCCACAAATATACAAGATAATACTACTTTAGTGACTTTTAAAAAAATCCCTTAAGGGGCATTTTCTTGTGTGTAAATGATGTATCTGTTATCATGGAAACGTATACCCTAGGTCCTTATGTTTCATCACGCCTTAACTTGCAGTTTCTTGTCCTGTATACCTTGACAAATGGCAACAAATACACATACCAGGTACTGCACTTTTTTATAGTACTGTTGTCTATCCTTTATAAATATATTTTTTTGCTTGATTATCCTTCTTTCCTTGTCTACTACTATATGTAATTAATTCAAGGTTGCTCCTGAAAAAAAGGACTCTTGGCCTCAGCGAGTTCACCCAGTTATCAAAATTCAAGAAAGAAAGAAAAAAAAATTTCTATACCATAGAAACATAGAAGTTGACGGCAGATAAGGACCGCAAGGCCCATCCAGTCTGCCCATTTCTTTTTCTACCTTATAAATGTGCCATCAGCCTTTGCTCTGTCAGTGGCCTATCTATTCATAGTCATTTGTATTGCTCCCTTATGCCTATCCCATGCCTGTTTGAAGCCCTGCACTGTATTCATAGCCACCACTTCTTGTGGTAAGCCATTCCATGCATCCACCACCCTTTCTGTGAAAAATTTCCTCACATTCCCCTTAATCGGCCCCTCTAATCTCATGCTGTGTCCTCTTGTCCTGCCATTTTTCTTATATTTAACATGTTAGACTCTTTCACCTTGTTAATGCCCCTAAGGTGTTTGAATGCCTCATCATATCACTCTCCCTCCTTTGCTCAAGGGTATATATTGAGCTCTGTTAATCAGTCCTCATATGTCTTCTGATGCAGTCCCTGCACCATTTTGCTACCCTTCTCTGGACTGCCTCAATTTGTTAATGTCCTTGTGAAGGTGTGGCCTCCATACTGCAACGCAGTTCTCCAGATGGGGCCTAACTAGTGTCTTGTAAAGAGGGATTATTACCCTCTTATGACTTGTGATACCCCTACTAATACACCCTAACACCCCCTAGCCTTACTCTATTGCTTTAGAGGTCTGCTTTGATTATTTCAGGTCATCAGTGATGATGATGCCCAAGTCTCTTTCTTCCTTTGTGACTGCTTGCAACTCCTCCCAGCCTATAGGTGGCTTCAGGGTTTCTCTTCCCTATGTGCATGATTTTGCACTTCTTTGCATTAAATCCCAGTTGCCACTCTTCTGACCATTTTGCTAGTTTATCCAGATCTCTTCTCATTCTGCCCACCCCATCTGGATCATCTACTCTGTTGCAGATCTTGGTGTCATCTGCAAACAGACAAGCCTTACCTCTAGTCCATCTGCAAGGTCACTAATGAAGATGTTGAAGAGGACTGGCCTCAGAACTGATCCCTGAGGTACCCCACTTGTGACTTGCATCTCTTCTGACTGTATACCATTTACCACCACTCTCTGTTTTCTGCCCGCCAACCAGTTTGCCACCCAGTTGACCAACTTCTGACCCACCCCGAGCCTACCCAGCTTATTAATCAATCTTCTATGTGGAACAGTATCGAAAGCTTTGCTGAAGTCAAGGTAGGCGACATCAACTGCTCCCTTGGTCCACCACTCTAGTTACCCAGTCAAAGAAATCTATGAGATTAGTTTGACAAGACCTTCCTTTGTAAACCCATGCTGTCTTGGATCCTGTGCCCTATGGATTCCGGTGTTGCACTATCCTTTCCTTAAGGAGTGCCCATAATCTTGCCCACTACTGAGGTAAGACTGACTGGTCTGTAGTTTCCGCCTCCTCCTGCTACCACTCTTGTGGAGCGGGATCACATGAGCCCTTCTCCAGTCTTCTGGGACCTCTCCTGTGCTCAGAGACTCACTGAACAGTTCTGCTAATGGCTCTGCTAGTTCCACCTTTAGCTCCTTAAGTACCCTGGGATGTATGCCATCAGGTCCCATTGCCTTATCCACCCTGAGCTTAGCAAGCTCTTGTAGGACCCTTTCTTTTGTGAAGGGAGTAGTGCTCACCTCCCTCCCCCCTGTGTCCATGATGCTGAGCTGTGGACCCTGCCCTACCTTCTCTTCAGTAAATACTGAACAAAAGTATCTATTTAGGATAGTTGCCTTTACAGGGTCCTCCTCACATGCTCCCTTTTCTCCATTATTTATTTATTTTTATTTATCAAGTCTAGGATTACAAATACCTTTGAGCCATGGCTCTTTTACAAAGGTTCCACGTCAGAGAAATACAGATTATGGGGAACATCAAGACAGGCATTACAACAAAGTGGACGTTGCAAACAGAGTACAGATTAGTACAGTTAAATACAGTTCAAGGGTAGCATTGTAACAAGGCAGCCAGCGGCATTTGTCAGAGAAAATGGCTTAGCAATACCCCCTCTGGACTTTCTCCTTTCACTAATGTATCTATAGAAAGTCTTGTCACCTTCTTTTACTGTTCGTGCTAGTGTTTCCTCAGTTTGGGACTTTGCCTGCCTTACTGCCTTCCCTGCTTCCCTTAGGGCAGTTTGGTATGCCTCCCTATCTTCATCCCGCTGTGTACCCTTATATTTCCTGAAGGCCAGCCTTTGGCTCTGACCTTTCTGCTACTGTATTTGAGAACCAAAGTGGTTTCCTTCTTCTTTGCACTTCCTTTTCTGTCTAACACAATGGGATGTTGTTTCAAGTATTGCATCCTTAATGCTTGCCCACTTTGCCTGTACCCCTCACCTGTGTTTCTTTTGCCAGGGCTAGCTTAACTCTGTTGGCCATCTTATCAAAGTCAGCTCCTCTGAAGTCCCATATTTTTGCCTTGGAATGGGATGATTTAGATGTAGTAGCCAAATTGAACCATACCATGTGATGGTCACTGGCCCCAGGTAACCTTCTACCTGAGATCTGTGATCCCTTCCTTGTTAGTCAGTACTAGATCTAGGATAGCCCTGTCTCTTGTGGGTTGCTGTACCAGTTGTTTGAGGCCCTCCCTGCAGGGAATCCACTATGTGTCTAGTTCTGGCAGATGTTCCTGCTGGTATTGACCAATCTGTATCCGCATGTTGAAGTCTCCCATTATCAGAACCTCTCCTTTAGCTGTCATGTTTTGTATATCTTCTAACAGTAATGTGTCTATGTCCTCCCCTGGTCTGGGGCCTGTAGACAACCCCAGTTCTTATGGCTGTCCCATTTCCTGTTTCCAGGGTGACCCACAGTTCTTCTGGCTCCTATGTGTATTCTGAATTTCTGTAGCTTTGATATTTTCATTGACATACAGGGCCACTCCTCTCCTTTTGCACCTCGGTCTCTTCTGAACAATACATAGCCAGGTACTGAAGTCTCCTAGTGTGGTTACTGGTAAACCACGTCTCACTAATTGCTACTATGTCCAGCTTAGCCTCTGACATTATTGCCTGCAGGTCTGGGATCTTATTTCCCAGGCTGTGAGCATTTGTGTACATGATTTTCCATTGGCCAGATTTTGTGTGTTAGTTGTTGGGTGAGGTTTGGCATTACCTTGTGCAATGTATGGGGAGACAAACCTTTTTCTTACCTGGTGATGCAAATGAACTGCAAACATGCTGAATCCCTGTTTGACCACTAGCTGAGGGGGAGGGTGTTCTTCCCATTCGACGATGGGTGCTGCACCTCTCCCCATTTGCTAGTTTAAATATTCTGCAAAGACGTCAAACTTCTGCCCCAATGCACTGACTCCCTCCTTAGTCAGATGCAGTCCATCAAATTTAAAGAACTTTCGCTCCCAGAACTGTTGCCAGTTCCCTACAAATCTGTGTCCTTTTTCCTGGCACCAGCCCTTGAGCCACATGTTTAACTCCCCTATCTCCCCTTCTCTGACCTTCGGTCCATCTGCTCCCCTCTCCCAGACTGGCAGGATCTCAGAGAAGGAGATGCCGGACGAAATAGATGATAGTTTGTCACCCAGCCTGGTCAGGTGTTCCTTGGTCTCCACAACTGACCGGCTGGCGAGATCATTAGTCCCTATGTGTACTAGGATATCAATGTTTTCTCCTGCTTTGTAAACAATTTTAGCAATGCGGTCAGTGTCTCTCCATGCTGATATACCTGGGAGACATCTGACCATTACCCCTGGCTGGAGATAGGTATCAGCTCCCGAATCATGGAGTCTCCTATGATCAGAAGTTTTTTGGATTTCCTTTTTGCTTTTTTGTTTTGGTTCCTGATTTGGGTGAGTTTTGTTGTGCTAGCTCCTGTGCTGCAGTGTCCTGCTCTGCAGTGTCTTCTGCCTCTTTGTTTGATTTCAGAGATAGAGGCAGATACCTGTTTGTAGTGTTTATATGGTTTTTGGAGGTAATATGTTGGAGAGCAGAGAGTGATGGGGCACCCGATTTGCCCCTCCTAACCACCTGCCAACCTTCTGGACCAACTACCCTCTGCGGTCGAGGTTTTTCTGTTGGATGCTGGGGAAATGGCGGGTGGTTCTTATAATGTATTTCCTGTTGAATATGAAATTTGAGGCGTGCAATCTCTGCCCATGCTGTCCGGAGCTGAGCCCTAAGATCTCCAATGGCCCAGCATGTAGGACAGTGTCCTAAATCCTGTAAGACTGTCCTTCTGAAAATTGTTCCACAGTACCTGCAGTTAATATATCCATTCCAGATAAGCTGCTGGGTTTATAACCTAGTCAGAGTAATTAGAAGGAAAAAAAAAAGGGAAAAAAATGCAATTAATGGGTTGATTCTGTTTTGTTTAACTTGTTATAACAAGTTAAATTACTAGTGCCCCTGTAAATGAGCGCACCTTGTGGAGGCCCCACTGATCCACCCCTTCCTGCTCTGCCACAGGAAATGTCACAACTGTGGTACCCTATAAAAGGAGTGTAGTGTGGGGTGGTTGGGGATGGGGTGGTGGCTGGGCCCTTCCTCTGCCGAAAAAGAAGAACCACGGACAAAAGAACAAGGAGGTAACAGCAGAAACAATCAGTCAACAACAAATGCAGTAACCCTGAAAGCTTATCCTAATGTTAGATAAAACTGTAAAACCTGTAAAGCACCACCTGTAATAATTTCAAGAAGATATACACTGTAAGAAACACTTTGCTACAGAGAAAAATAAAACAATTAAATGTTAGCAACAAACAGTAGCAATCCCTGTGAGTAAAACATAAAAACAACACCACACAGTAAATCTGCTTAGCCAAAATAAGTCTTAATCCTTTTCCCTTGCTCTGGTAAGTTTCTCTACTCTGCCTTTCAAGCAGTCTTAGAAGGAAAGAGCTCAGGTGAAGCTAGGTGCCTTGGCCAGCAGTTATTATCCTTCTTTTTAATGTGATCTGGTAGTATGTTGGTGCAAATGTTTTTACTTATTTTGTTCATCATGGGTTATGGCTCAGTAATGGTTGTGCCTTCCTTTTACACTAGTTTATTAATCATATGCCCACGTCACTGGATATGAAATGTATAAATAGTTTTTAACGCTAGATGGCAGTCATCCTTGGAAAAGCACCCCATCCTTGGTGTGAGACTTTGGAAGGGGTGTGGGGATGCTTCACTACTAACTATTTGAATAAATCTTTTGAATATCATCCTGAAGTCTATTGGAGATTCTTTCTTGTGCCAGTCTCTGTTAAGCCCAGCTGGATGGTGGGCCTGTAAGTATAATAGCGCTGTGGCACCAGCTTTTGTTCCTTTGCTGCTATATCCCCCTATAATGAGCTCTGGCTCCTTATGTAGATTTATGAAACCTCAAAGAGTTAATCTCTAGGTGCTTTGGGAGGCTAGGTCACGTGGTCTGCTCCAGAGATGCAAAGGCATGAAGCTAGCTAGCTGTAGCTGGAGAGCAGCAGCAGGTTGCATCTGGAGGGAACCGCATGCCTGACCTGTTGTGCCAGAGCTCCCTCTTGAGTTCCTGATTACAGAGTGTGTGACTACCAAAATCCTTTGGGAATCATGACAACTGCTATTGCCAGAGAACCCTAGCGAGGGTGAACACCTGTGAACAAGAACACATGAGGCTGAGAGAGGACTTTGCTTCAGAGAGAGGATGAGAGATGTGGAGGCTGAACTGTCAATTCTGAGGTGAGCTATATGTCTTCCTAAATTAGGTGACTGTTTTAGGCAACCCTTGGAGCCCTCCCTCCCTCCCTGCTTCCAGAAACGGGATTAGTATGGGCCTGTGAGAGTCGATGGCCAAAGGGCCCTTTGCCCACAAGAGTCAGTGCTTGGGAGAGGGTGGGAGGCAGTACTTGTGGCAATCTAGGACCCCCAGCAGGGTGACTACCTCTCCTAGCCCCTTCTAACATGTGTGGCAATCCACAGGGATTCCCAGAAGTGGGGACACAGCTGTCTTGTGTAATTAATGAGGTACTGGACCCTCTTCCCATGTGGGTCAATACTTGGGAGAGGAGAGAGGCTGGAGCTGTGTTAAACTTGGACCCCCAGGGAGTGGTGGCATCTCCTTGCCAACTCTGAATTGTGGTGCAGTCCCCACGGGTTTCAGCCTTTCAAGTCTGTGCAGTATAATTGGCGGAGCATTTGCAGATCTCAGAGCTTGTGGATGGCTGTCGTAAACCCACATGTGGCAGGCAGTCGGTGAGGGGTATCGGGTCTAGAGGATGGATGGAAGGTTGGATGTCCCTGGCAGGTCTCTGGAGCCAAATGCTCCTTGCTGTGTCATGATGTCTGCCAGATTAGAAGTTTCTGGGACAGAGTATGACATAAAATTTGCCCTTCAGGGATCCCTCTGTGGGTCAGGATGAATGTCCTTAGAAGTCCACAGGAGGGTTAGAGCTAAGCCCTCTGTATATATCAGTCACAAGTGCCACAACAGTCAAAGGGAAGTCTGCTTTGGGAGATAAAACTGCATCTCAACATTGTTTCATTCTATGAGATGTCTGAGTTGTACCTCACTGGGTAGCTTGCAGGCCTTAAATTAATTCTGGATTGTTGCCATGGGGATTCTGAGATATTGCTTTTAGAGACTTAAGAGGTACCTCCCTAATGGGAATAAGAAATTGAAAAAGATACTTTGAATTAGGACTTTGCAAGTGGACTGTGAAAAAATTACCGTGATGTAGAAACATGCATGATTATCTGGAAGTGATGTGTTCGTGCGCTTGGACAGTAACTGGATCCAGTTTTAGGCTTTACACCTTGTATGAACCTTCTATTATTGCTTGTGGCCCATTTTGTTTCTAAAACCTCCTTCTTTGCAGCCTTGCATGGTCCGTGAGTGCCCATTCACCAGGAAGGTCTTCCTAGTCCCAGAAGGTCAAGTAAATGCAAGTTATTAGTGACATTAGTGATGTTAAGATCCTGTTTCTAACACACTGAAATACTACATAACAAAAAAGGGTAATAGAAATGCTGCAATCTGATTGACTGTCAGCATTCTGAGGCACTTACATCAGTTTCTGTTACACCATCATGTCCAGTCTGATCACCATAGTGTATGAATTCTTCCTGTCAGCATTCCATGTTCAAGCACTGCTGAGTGACTGGAGTGATGCATTTTGATTCTCAACCAGCATTCTTAAACTGTTGGTGGAAGAATTATTTTATTGAAAAATGTTCCTGTCAATGGTGGAAACATTCTAAAGGTACAGTTCTCACACTTTTCCTTTTGAGTATTTTTTTGTAATAGCAATAAGATACTCCCAGGAGCTAGATTAACAGTGAGTTACCCCCTAGGGCCAATATGGCACTTGGCTGTGCCTCATGCCACCTTACGCCCCTAGGGAAGATTAACAGACTGTTAATCTACCTACTGGTCATGCCTTATTACTTAAGTATTTTGGTGCACTTGCAAAAAATATGCAGCACCAGGTGGTGTTATTAGCCTTGTAGTAAATAAGCATTGGCCTAAATATTAATTGATGGCACAGAAAAATAATTGCCTTCTTGTGTTTATAGTGTAGGAGTCATGAGTGACTCACTCACTGGCCAGAACAGTTGTGTTCCCTCATAGAGCTTTTTTGTGCTGCAGTGGTACTGGTTGCTTTTCAGCCCCTACTCCCCCCATGACCAGCCATCATCTCCCCCGTCTTGTTTTGTAGTAATCAAAACAAAGGGTTTTTTTAGATTCGTTTCACACTTTATTCTAACATAACTTGTACTGCATACTGAGGAGTGAACTGTTCTTTGCAGTTACACAGACAGACTGGGCTTGATTCAGAAAGGTTGATGTAGGGGTTGCCTTAAGCCCTGCATCAAATCTGCAGCTGTGCCAAACACATTGACGTAGCTCGTGCCCAATTCAGAAAGGTTGTGTGCATTGGCTACACTTTTCCTACTTTATGGCAGCTCACGCCAACTATTTGGCACAAACCCCATAAAAAGGTCCCCTGTTTGCTGAAATGTTAGACAAGCAAAAAGCTGGTCTAACTAGCGGCGAATGGTGCACAGGATCATGAATCCCGATTAACAGCTGCAAGCCCCATGCGCAAATGTTTGCCGCACCCAGGGCTTGTGCCAATCTGGCTCATCTCTGAATCAAGCCCACTGTCTCCATTCTGCTTCTCATATGCCCTGTAACACTCTACATGTGACTTACAAAGACTGCCACATTTGCATTTATTAATATTCATACCTTTACTTGTATCTTACCAACACTTCCACCTTTTTCTAATAAAAAAAAATATATAGCTACTTTTTATGTTGTCTTGCGCACACGTAAGCAACATTTTGTGGCAGTAGGAGATTAATAGGAGAAATGCAGAGTTGTGTCAGTTTTGGCGAATACAGGGCACGCTTTAGAAGGTACATCCCTCATTTGCCAATTAGTAAGCATTCTAGCAGTGACACAAGTGTTTTGCAGTGCCACCAACTTGAAATGATTTTGCCGCTGCAATCAAAGCCAAGCTCGTCATGCGGCGGCACTGATGACATGCCTCTGCAACATGCCTTGCCTGGTGTAACATTTCAATAAACATGGTGGAGGCTCCGCTGTCTGCCTTTTGCAATCCCTAGAAAGCCAACTTCGGAGTGCCCAATCCTCCTGTCGGCATGTGTAAACCCCCCCAAGATTGTGTGGCACACTGGTAGCCCACCCCAGTGTGCCTCCCTGTGTTCAGAAGCTGACCGCATCTGCATTTTCCTGCCCCAGCCCACCCCCAGTGTGAGTCACACTGGGAGCCCACCCCAGTGTGGCAAACATCTTGCGCCCAAAGTCATGGGGCACACTGGGAGCCCACCCCAATGTCCCCAACATTGTTTCATACACCTGTAAAGAAAGAAAACAGTGCTGTTAATTTTTATCTTTTTTGAACCTGAAACAAAGAAAATGGTCCTCACTGTCAACAGGCCCTCCCCAACCCAAGCCCACCCTCTGTGTACCCCACCTCCCCACACCCCCCCACCCCATACTTACCCAGAGGTCCAATGCCGCGATCTACAGTGGAGTGGGAACACGCCTGCACTCTTCAAAGCAGACCGCAAACTGAAGAAATGACGGTAAGCTGTATAATGGCGTCAATGGGGGAGGTTTCAACTTAGGTAGATATCCCAGCCATTGTTTTTACTTTTGACTCCAAATTTTCAACGTGGGGTTCTTGGGACCCCACCTTATGAAATCAGTCACTGTCATTTTGTTATTCGGCCCGGAAAGGTGATTTCGCGGTCATTGCACAGAATCACCTTTCGAGACCAATTAATGAAATGACAGTGCCACTGTTAATGAGGTGGGCTCCCAAAAAGCCTATGTTGCAAATTTGGTGAAAAAATTCAGAAAAATGACTGTGTTACGAGTGTGCATTGCATAGTTTCCACGCATGCTTACAACTTCGAGAATTTTTAATATTTTTACTCCAAATTTTCAACATTGCCATTTTTTCACACCTCCTTATGAACAGTACAGCTGTCATTTTTCACATCCTGCCCAAAATGTGTTTTTGCACATCTAGCACACAATGGCGCAGTCGCTGTGGGAAATCAATGTTCGGGACAGAGTAAGAAAATCACAGTGTCACTGTTCATGCACAGAGGTCCCAAGATGCCTATGTTGAAAATTTGGTGAAAAATTCCAAAAAATGAGTGTGTTACGAGCATGCATTGTACAGTTTCCACGCACGCTCATAACTTCGAGATTTTTTAATATTTTCACTCCAGATTTTCAACATTGCCATTTCTTCACACCTCCTTATGAATGGTATAGCTGTCATTTTTCACATCCTGCACAAAATGTGTTTTCACACATCTGGTGCAGAATGGCACGATCGCTGTGGGAAATCAATGTTCGATACACATTAACAAAATCACACTGCCACTGTTCATCAGTGGAGGTTCCAAAATCCCTATGTTGAAAATTTGGTTAAAAAATCCCCAAAAAGAAATATTTAAAGAAAAGTTATCTTTTTTTAAAAGGTTTTTTTTTAATATTTATTTTTGAATTGAACACAGAGTTCCCCAGATGAAGCCTAATGTGCAGGCAAAACTTCGGGATTGGGATATGAATAAAAGATAATGAAAGAACATTTTCTGGTGTATTGAGCATTTTGTGCCTGAGCAGGCCAAGAACTTGTGTTGGAATCTGATGGTACCGAAAATTAGGCCAGCTCCACTGAACAAAACAATACAGAAGAGGATTATAGAACAGACAAGAACTTTTCCTTGTGATTCTCCTTGGGACCCCCCCTTGCAACAAGTTCTCCCCAGCAACCATCACTTCTCACTTAAACTGTTTTTCCAGTTTGCAGCAGTCTGTGATACTTTGCTGTTTTGTCATATGTAGCATGTTGTTTCCTAAACTGCAAAGTCTTTTTTCTCAGTATACATTTATTGTTTTTTAACTCAGTAGATGTTTATGGGGAGACTGCTTTTGTTTAAAGATGAATTGTATACTTTGTTAAGGACTAAGAAAGAAAATATAGGAAGGAGCAGCGTGTACACTGTTTGTATGCAGTTGTCTAAGTTAATAGAAAATAATGATTTATATTAAAATGAATACTTAACAATGTGAAAACCAATAAACTTTGGTGTGTTACATTCCCTCCACCTCACCGCAAAATAGAAACAACTTACAATAATATTTACTACAATTAAAACTATGGCTGAACGGACTGTGACTGATGCCAAGGGTGCCATATTTTCATAAATTTGTCATGTTGTAGCCTGGTAATTTGTTTCATTCTTTCGAGGTCGGTGACTCTTGATCTCCATTGTGCTAGTGAGGGGGGTTGCAGAGCTAGCCCGTTGGAGGTGATGCATTTAAGCACCGTCACCCTTAGTATTTGACCAAGTTTACGGATATTATCATGGTACTTTAACAAGACAGGGAGCCCCAATACCAACTCAGTGAATGCAAAAGGGATATTGACTCCAGTTAGATGTTAAAGTTCTCAGTGAATGGATTGCCAAAAACCAGAGAGTTTAGGGCAAGCCCAAAAGATGTGGTAGTGGGTCCTCCGTGCATCGCCGCAGTTACGCCAGCAAAGGTTTGTGTAACTGGAGTGAAAGTGCTTAGTGATTACTGGGGTTTGAAAAAAATCTAACCTTCCAGTTGAATTCTTGCCAGGTTGGAGATGCAGTGACCTGCCAACCAAAGCTGAGGCAGGGTCAGACTGGCCCACCTGGATACCTGGAAATTTCCAGGTGGGCCCCCCTCAGTTGGGTAAGTGGTTACCTTCTGAACTCTGAAAACATTTGCATTTATCATCTTCTTTCTAATTAAATGGGGTTTCTGGGACACTGTTGATAAATGTAAAATGCAAACACAGAGCTAGTGTATCAGATTGAAGTGGCATATTGATGTGAGTGTGTCAACCTGGGCCCTCCTCTATTGATTTTCCAGGTGGGCCTTTGTATCCTCTTTCCAGGTGGGCCCTCTGTACCCCAGTCCAACCCTGAGCTGAGGTGCCTTGCCCAGTGAGCAGGAGTATACGTTTATTGTCAGTGTAACATTCTAGTTTTAACTTAGGTAATCGGAAACAAATCTGGTGTCCCATGAGCAATTCAGCAGGTGATTTGCCACATTCTAATGGTGGTGTTCTGTAGTTTAGTAAGCAATTGATGGGTCAGTGTTTGCATCTCTAGCATTTTACAGTAAAGTCTTAATGATTTTCACTGCACATTCTGCTAACCCATTTCCTTGAGGTGGTATGATTGTAATCATAAGATTTTGCAAAAGCTTTAAATTCTGCACTTGCAAACTGAGGTCCATTATCAATCCTTACAATCTGTGGTACGCCAGATCTTGCAAAAAGTACTTTAAGTTCTTGTATCACTTGGCTGGATATGGGTGCCTGAAGTTGAAAGGGAAACACTGGAAAAGGCACAGCTTTACCCAGGTGCTACAAAAATGCTTGATTGTTGCTTTCAGACAGTAACATTTTTTTTTTAATTACCTCTAATTGCTTTTTAGTGACTTAAACGGTGCCCTTCAACTTTCATTTTCTGTTGCTGGCAGCCACCATCTCGAGCAGCAGAGAGCTTCCTTAGCTCACTTTATGCTAATATGTCCTGCCAACCAATAGCAGAGGTCAGACAGACATATTAGCATACAGTGAGCTCAGGAATCCCACTGCTGCTCATGAGATGGTGGCTGCCAGCAACAGAACGTGGAAGTTGTGGGTAGCTGCTTTAAATCATTAGAAAAAGTTGTTACTGTCTGACAGCGTTAACTGAGAGTTTATGTATTGTCTGAGGAAAGCTGTGTCCTTTCCAGTGTTTTCCTTTAACAACTTCTGAGTAACAAGAAAATGCATCAGTCACAGCCATGTACTCTCTGCCCTCTAGACTAAATAAATCTATTCCTACTTTTTCCCAAACTATGGCATTTTCTGAGTCAGAAATCAAAGGTTCATTCTGCAATGCAGGCCTGTACTTCTGACATATGCAACAAGCCCAAACTGTATTTTCCACATCTTTAGCGGTCCCAGGCCAATACATGACATCTTGTTCTGTCTTTACATTTTCAGTACCAATATGACCTTCATGAATTTTATGTAGCATTTCCTTATTTAGTGTACTAGGAACTACAGTTCTATCACCTTTCAGTAATACTCCATCAACCTTAGACAAAGCCACTTGAAGTGACACACACCTGCGTGGAATATAGAAACATAGAAACATAGACTTTGACAGCAGATAAGGACTGCTTGGCCCATCTAGTCTGCCCATTTCCCTACCTACAGGATGGGCAGCAGAGCCTAGTTAACCAACAGCCTATTTCTTCCTACCCCCCACAAGAATTGCTTTATGTCTGTCCCATGCATTCTTGAATTCTCCCACAGTTTTAGACCCCACAACCTCCTCAGGAAGGCTGTTCCATGCATCCACTACCCTCTCTGTGAAATAATACTTCCTCACATTGCCCCTGAACTGCCCCCTCTATCTTTAAATTGTGTCCCCTTGTTCTTGTAATGTCTCATTTTCTGAAAGATGCTACCCTCTTGGACTTTGTTGATTCCACTGAGGTAATTAAAAGTTTCTATCATGTCCCCCCTCTCCCTTCTTTCCTCAAGGGTATACATATTAAGCTCCTTTAGTCTCTCCTCATACGGCTTCTCCTGCAGACCCTGCACCATTTTAGTTGCCCTCCTCTGGACTGCCTCTATCCTGTCTATGTCCTTGCAGAGATGGGGTCTCCAGAACTGGACGCAGTACTCCAGATGGGGTCTCACCAACTGTCTGTACAGAGGGATAACAACTTCCTGTTTTCTGCTGCTGATGCCTCTCCTATGCATCCCAGTATACCCCAGCCCTCCCTACTACCTTCTCACATTGTTTAGCAACCATAAGGTCATCTGATATGATTACCCCAGGTCCCTTTCCTTTGTTGTTGTTGTTACTACCTCCCCCCCCATTTTGTATTCTTCCCCTGGGTTCTTGTTTCCCAGGTGCATTATTTTGCAGTTCTCTGCATTGAATCCTAGCTGCCATACTTCTAACCATTCCTCCAACCTTGCCAAGTCCGTTCTCATCCTTTCCACACCTCCTTATGTATCAACCCTGTTGCAGATCTTTGTGTTATCTGCAAAGAGGCATACTTTTCCTTCCAGTCCCTCTGCAATGTCACTTAAAACATTAAAAAGGACTGGACCCAATACTGAACCCTGCGGTACCCCACTAGTAACCCCTCTTTCTTCAGAGTGGACTCCATTTACCTTCTGTGTCTTGTTGTCCAGCCAATGTTTTACCCAGGCTACCACCCTGGGACCCACTCCCAGGCTAGTTAATTTGACTATTAATCTTTTGTGTGGGACTGTGTCAAATGCCTTGCTAAAGTCTAGGTAGGCCATGTCCATAGCCCGTCCCTGGTCTACTACTTTGGTCACCCAGTCAAAGAAATCTATTAGATTCATCTGACATGACCTTCCCGCTGAGAACCCATGCTGCCTTGGGTCCTCTGCCCCACTGGCCCCTAGGTACTCAACTGTTCTTTCCTTCAGAAGTGACTCCATCACTTTCCCTACCACAGAGGTCAAACTGTCAGGTCTGTAGTTTCCTGCCTCTGTCTTGGTCCCACTTTTGTGAAGGGGAATCACATCCGCCTTCCTCCAGTCCTTGGTACCACACCATCCTCCCATGATTTATTAGAAAGAGTAGCCAGTGGTTTCACTAGTTCCCACCTTAATTTTTTTAGAATTCTGGGGGAATTCCATCAGGCCCCATTGCTTTGTCCACCTTCAGTTTTAGGAATTCTTGCAGAACCCTTTCTTCTGTGAAAGGACTGTGATCGACCCCCCCTATCAAGAGTGCTTCTGCTAATTGGATTAGGCACTTCCCCCTCCTCTTTTGTGAATACTTAGCAGAAATATTCGTTCAGTATCCCTGCTTTTTCACTGTCCCCCTCTGCCCAGCCACCATTCATTCTATTCAGCCTCACTATCCCTCCCTTTGTCTTTCTACGCTCGCTGATGTACCTATAAAAGGTTTTATCCCCCTTCTTAACCGAGTTGGCTATCTTTTCCTCAGTTTGGGCCTTTGCTATTCTGACTTCCCTCCCTGCTTCCTTCTGCCTTAACTGGTACAGCTCTCTGTCCTGCTCCTTCTGTGCTTACTTATACTTCCGGAATGCTGTCTTTTTCTTCTGACTTTCACAGCCACCTCTTTTGAGAACCATAGTGGCTTTTTCTTTCATTTTGATTTGTTTATTTGCTTCACACAAAGGCTTGCTGCCTCTGTGATGGCAGTTTTGATGATTCCCATTGTTGCTCCACACCTCCTTCTAACCTGTTTGCTAGTGCTTTTCTGAGGCACTCTCCCATCTTGCCAAAGTCAGCCCTCCTGAAGTCCAGTACCCTCACTTTTGTATGGCTTGACTCTGTAGCTGAGTTTAACGTGAACCACACTGATTGATGGTCACTTGTTCCCAGATGGCAACCCACTTCTAGATCTGAGATCCTCTCACTGCCCCAATTTGAGAGTACAAGGTCTAAGATTGCTCCCTCACGAGTGGGTTCCGAAACTAGCTGTCTGAGGCCTGCCACCTGTAGGGCATCAAGAATGGCCCTGCTCTTGGATGTGGCTGCAGCAAATGTGCTCCAGTTAACATCTGACATATTCAGGTCTCCCATCAACCATATCTCCCCTTTCTCTGCCATTCTAAGAATGCCTTTTATCATATCCTTGTCCTTGCTGTCCTTTCCATCCACTCTGCATAGCTTTCACTGTGCCCCTATGTATGGAAAGAAAACAATGTCCGGATCTTCAGTGCTCATTAAAGATGCATATTTTGCCTAAATGCCATGTGTATGCCTGCCTACACTTGACATTTAAGCAAAATGTGTAAAAATACCAATGGGCACTGGAGATACGGACATCAGTTTCTTTCCGTACATAGGGGCATCACTGCCCCTGCCTTCACTATGGCAGGGGCGGTGACCCATCATCATCTCGCATTACTAGGTGCGAGATCAGACTAGGTGCGGAGCACCATATTTCAATACGTCAGCTGCACTGGGGGCTTAACAGAAATTTACAAGCAGTGAGTTAATTAAATGCTTTATTTTTTATGGTGGGTGCAGGGGGGATTGGAGGAGTGAAGCCCCAACCTGTACATCGGTCGGGGCTTCAAACTTTCCTGCAGTTCTCCTTTAAATACAAAATAAAATGTTGCTTGAAACATTCCCATGTTTCTTCTAAATTGCCCACAAATATGACCTCAGACTGGTGGTGATCTTAGTTGCTCCATTTCAGCAGACTCCAGTATCGATAAGACCAGCAAGCAAAATCTGCATTCACTTACTCCTTTATCACTGTGAAGCAAATAATGTTCCTTTTCCACAAGATTTCACCTTCTTGGTGTTTTTCTACATATTCTCAGAAGACGTCTCAAAACCACTCTTAGTACCATGTCTTGTTTTGTAGTAATCAAAACAAAGGGTTCTTTAGATTCTTTTCACACTTTATTCCAGCATAACTTGTACTGCATACAGAGGAGCTAACTGTTCTTTGCAGCTACACAGCCAGACTGTTTCACTTAACATCATGCTTCTCACATGCCCTGTAATACTCTACATGTGATGTACAACATTGCCACATTTGCATTTATTAATATTCATACCTTTACTTGTATCTTACCAACACACTCCTTAGGACTTACATGCCTTTGTTCCCTAATGGGTTAACAACCATGGTGGGGCCCGGGAGGGCTGTCCTCTCTTCCCAGAACCTGGATCCGGTATGGCGGGGCCTGGTGTGATGGCGCGAGTCAAGGCAGGCAAATGGGGCTTCCTCACTACACAGTGCCTGCCCTTCTCATTTTCTGACCCTAGCCCCCAGGGTTGACACACATGCAGTAGTATAGGTGTGGGATGTGAAGATGCCACATGCACTCAAACACCTGTACCTGTCCCTTAGAGAGGTGACTGCATGCTGTGCCATCCAGCCTCCACTGGATGTCAGTCAAGCAGCGGCATGCACTATCCCTTCTTCCAGAAGGAGAGCTGTCTATGGATGCTCAGTCCTGTTTCCCTAGCTTGCCCCTGAGTGACCCTGGTCCATTCCCAAACCTGGGTCACTGGCATGGCAGGAAGTAAGGCGCCCATCGCCTCAGTCCTCCATGGCACTGGGCTGGCTCTGAATAGTTGTTTTAACATGGTGAATTTAAGCAGTAAACCACAACAGGGTGTGGGTTATGCTGGGATTTACCCATGCCTTGTGTGGTTTGGTCACAAGGCCACAGACCAAGTGACCAAATCCACACCAGAAGTGGGTAAATCCCAGCATAACTCACAACCTGTAGGGGTTTATTGTGATTATACAATGGGTAGACACTTAAGTTTAAAACATGATTGAATTACAAGCTCATATTTTTTTTTTTATTGATCTTTGCTGGAATGTCCTTCCTCATGTCAAATAGTCCCCTGTTGCTAGGTAGAATGCATGAGTATGGTGGCAAATTGTACTAGCTAGGACTGCATACTAGGTGGTACAGTGATATTCCAAGTGTTTGGGGAGTGAGCTATGGCAGGGGATGCAATTGTGCAGCTCAGTCGGCAGCTGAGTCTCCCCCCACCCCAGTAGTGGCCAGCAATTGAAATCTGGGAGAGAGCGAGTGTGAGCAGTGACTGAAATAGAGGCCAGAAGGAGCAAGTGCATACTGGGTGACACAGTGACACTCCAAGCATTGGGGGACTGAGCTATGGCAGGGGACACTCATGCAATTGTGCAGCTTGGTTGGCAGCTGAGTTTTTTCCCCCCCAGTTTTATGATCTGTGGTGGCCAGAGCCTTGGCCAGTGATTGAAATCTGGGAGAGAGCGAGTGTAAGCAGTGACTGAAATGGACGTCAGAGGGAGCCTGGAGTCATCATGGATGACTATGATGTTAAGGTAAAGTGGTTTCTTTTTTTTTAATAGGGGTCGCTTACATGGAAATGGGATGGTGAACAGGTCAGTGGCAAACATGCATGTTGTAAGATTTGAGTGAAGTGAAACAAAAAAAAGGCAGTTTGTGTACTCGAGCTGGCAGCTGATCTCATGAGGATGCGGGACAGAGGTGGGTGGAAGCAGTCACTGACAATAGATAGTTTTAAAAAATATTTTAGGCGTTATGTAAACTTGATTTGTGGTTTTTACTGTATTGCAAGCAATATTGTGAGATTTTTTGCTGGGAGTTCTTCTCAACATTTATCGAGAAAGAAGTATAGTGGAAGTTTGTTCATGATCTGCCAGAGCGAGAAGTGACATCTGTGTGGCATTTGGTTAGGGGGCTGACTGGGTCTTTATCCATGAGTTATGCTGGGATTTACTCACGGATAAAAGACCCAGTCAGTCAATCAGGTTTCTCCTTTTCAAACTGCAACTGTATAATGATAAATTAAGGTCATGTCACCTAACATTGCTTAAGTTATATCAGAATCAAAAGCAGTTCAGGCAAAGAGTTACCGATACATATGCATGTTGTGGGTTTTTTTATGTATTTTCTGTTGATGCTTCTCCCTCATAGCACCCCCCCATCTAGCCATTCCTTCATAGTGCCAAGGTCTCTGACACCCACCCGACCCCTACCGCCATCCACCAACCTCTGCTGCAGCTTTTTTGGTAGCTCGACATATCCCTTTATCGGGAGGGTCCCTCTCTTCCATGGGGGGGGCTGATGAATTCGCATCCTGGGGCTGCAGGGCTGGTCCAGGCTGTCTCCGGGGCTTTGTGGCAGCAGGAGCTGGCACTCATCATCCGGTCAGGTGGCAAGCTCTTTTTCTCATTTTTGTCCCTGCCCACAGCAGTTCTTAGCCTTGCGTGAGTGCAGGTGACCTTGGGTGGGGATGTGCAGGGGGTGTATTGAGGCATCAAGTCCACCAAGCATGGCACCCAATCCACCCACATGTGCCAAGGCTGGTCCCCCCAGGAGGGATGCATCCAATGGACACTGTGAATCCCCCTCCCTGCTGGTAACCACTCCTGGTACCTGGGCTCAGGGTGTGAACCCGGGTTGCCAGTGTGCTGAACCAACCCCTTCGCTCGGCACCATGGAGTCGACTTCATGTTGTGTTTTAATCTTAGTTTAGAGATGGGAAGGTAAGTGTGCAATCTGAAACTGCCTTGTGGATGGCAACAGTATTTTTATATGCGAACACCTCACATTGCAGAAACCAGCAGTAAATACATCTCAATCCAGTAAATCTGGACAACTGTGGGGGCCTCAATTTGATTAGCATAATTAAAAATACTAGTCCACTCCCCTAACCGGCATCGGGGTGCACGTTGAGGTCATCGGCCCTAACTCTCACCCCATCACATGTGTGAAGAAGCAGAGGTATAGGAGAATGTGGTGAGAGTTAGGACCAACGACCCTAATGCACACCCCGATGCCGGTTGGGGTGGACTGGGGGACCAAGGGGGCTTTCAACCCTAACACCGAATTTCCTCGCTTTTTGTCGCTGTGGAACAACCCTAACTAATGCATTAAATGGAGTTTTTGCCTCTAATTTCCTTCTTTGAGAATGATGACGAGAAATAGTGAATGTAATGCTGTGGTGGGAGGGCCCCGCGCTCCAAATATCTCAGCAACCGTATGACGTAGAAAAAAAAAAAATTCACAGAAATCATTATTTTCCTGGCTACAGTTTTGCATTACATATTCCATAGGGCTATGCAAGTCATGACAAAAAATCTGTATCTCGCACCGTTTTCGAGATACGAGCCCCAAAAGGCGCAGCGTATGCCACCATGTTAGTCTATGGGAAAAAACGTCAACTTCGGAGAACCCTAACTTCGGAGCAGTGCAATATTTTTTCACCAAACTACCAAAAGGCACATCTGTGAGATGTTTGCTGCCTTCCCTCCAAATTTCAGCACAAAAGACCAAACCGCTCTTTTGCAGCAGGGTGGCAAAGAAGTGTTGTCATTTTGGCCATAGCCTGGAAAAGCAGTGTCGGATTTTGCGACACCTTTCGCAAATTTTGCGAAAGTGTCATGAGTGCAACACTACTTTTTCCAGAAATTTGGAAAACATATTTCTGGGGTGTTTAACCCCAAAATAAGGACATGGCTAGCATCCTCAGGGTCCGACTAGGTGAACACAAAAAGAATTGTGTCCCTACAGGGGCCCAAATTTAAATGCCAAGTATTTCTGTGATCACTAACTGAAAAGAAAATGGCTGACTCACGACACTACTGGGGTCATTTGCGACACTAAAAACTGCATGTACGACACTTTTGCACTTTTTGCCAACTTTTTCCATTGAATTATAATGGGAACTTGTTTTTTGAATAACTTTTTAACCGTTTAATATTTTTTCATGAAATGTTCAAAAGACACATTGGGGACCCTGGCCACACGTTCCCTGATGTTTTCGGACTGGTCGCACAAACCGTGCGTCCTGTAGGTGAGAGCAAAGAATTCGCAAAAAAGCGTAAACGCATATTTCATTGGCGCTTAATAACTCCGCAGCCGTATATCTGACCGGTACAAAACTTGGCAGATCCCAGGATCTACCATGCCTGTTCAGGCACACCAATTTTAGGTTTCAGCGAACGGTGGCAGTTATTATGCGCAGTTTGACCCTTTAACCTTAAAATGGCTCCTCAACCCTAACTATGGTAGCACTACTGTGCTACCATAATATATATATATATATATGTATGTATGTATTATGGTAGAGTAGCACTTTTAAAGTTAAAGGGTCACACTTTGCACCTTAATAACTTTGCCACCGTTCAACGGATTTGCCTGAAATTTGGCAGGCATGGGGCGTAACCGTAGATCTTGGGATCTGCCAACTTTGTGCCAGTCTGATATACGGCTGCAGAGTTATTAAGTGACATCTGTGTGCATATTTACACTTTCTGGTGAATTATTTGCTCGCGGCTACAGTTTGCGCGACCGGTCCAAATATCTGGACTGAGTCATACGGTATGGGCTGCATGCCCATTGGCTCACGCTGTGAACCAATGGGCGTGCAGTCCTACCGAGCTGTCAGTCGGCGGGCAGCGGGGCGGCAGGCGGGTGGGGTGCTGCCACCCGCTGGCTGATGGGGGGGAGTGGGGCGGTGGGGCTCAGTGGGCGAGTGGGGATGGGGGTACACTAGACCACCAGGGTGGTAGGGGTCTGTTATGTGTTACAGATGCCCGCGATCGGGCGGTGATCAGTCCACTGGACCACCAGGGATATTGGACGGGGAGACTATACTGATGCCCACGATCGGCACATAGAGGTCCACTGGACCACCAGGGATATTGGATATGGGGGGGGGACTATACTGATGATCGCGATCAGGCACATAAAGGTCCACTGGACCACCAGGGATATTGACGGGGGACTATACTGATGCCCGCGATCGGCACATACAGGTCCACTGGACCACCAGGGATATTGGACGGGGGATTTTGCTCCAGGGTGCCCACGATGGGGCATGAGAAGCGCCGCCAGATGCGGCGGCAGGAACCTTCGGGTGGCCACCACAGGTGGCAGCTGCCGTGTTGTGCCCTGCAATGTGGCAACTCACCTGTGGGTGGCCATCACTTGTTCCTTTTTTTTGGCTTATCTTTGTGCAGGTAGGGTTGCGCATGCATAGCTCTGCACATCCGGGGCTGAATATCAGGCTGTGCAGGTTTGCATGGCACACACTCTTACCTGTGCCTGTATACATTACTACGCGCCCGCGCATCGGGATTTAGCGGCACATTTTTCCTTTTGAATATCGCCATGGGCGATCAGTGGTTGGCGATGGCGCAACAGCCGAACCCTTTGAATATCTGGGCCACTATGTTTCTCTATGCACCTGTTCGGCAAAACAGGTGTGCACTTCCGTTACTATTACAGTTACTGTTTCCACTTGCGTTTATGTCCCGTTTGCGTGCATCCCATATGCAGCTGCCGTGTCGCGTTACCCTTTGCGTCGTCATTTGCGCTTGTATTTTCGTTAGTTACCATTTGCGTTTCCACTACTGTTTCTGTTTGCATTTTTGTTTACGTCACAGTGCGCATTGCCATTTGCGTTTCCAGCAGCCCTTTCGTTTGCGTTTCTGTTTCTTTTTCGTTTTGCGTCTTTCTTGCTGTTACTGTTACCATTTGCGTTTGCAATTGCATTACTGTGCCCATGCGTATTGCGGTTTGTGTTTCCATATGCGCTTGCATTTCCTTTTGCATTTCTGTTTCCTTTGCTGCTGTTGTTGCTGTAACCATTACCATTTGCATTTACAATTATGGTATTGTGCCCGTGCGTATTTCAGTTTGCGTTTCTGTATGCGCTTCTGTTCCCGTTTCCGTTTCTCTTTCCTTTGTCGTTATTCTTCATGTTAACTTTACCGTTTGCATTTACAATTGCGTACTGTGCCTGTGCACATTACGGTTTATGCTTACGGTGCGCTATGTCATGTCTTTCCGTTCTGTTCTCTTCATGTTCTTTTTGCTGTCACACTTAATATTTCCATTTAAAATACGGCTGCCATCACTTTTTGCATTACCAGTTGCATTTGCATATGCACTTCAATGTCTGTTTGCGTCACTGTTCGCTTCGGCGTGACTTTGCACTTGCATTTCTATTAACGTTTCCTTTACCATTTATGTTTGCATTACCATGTGCGCCACTGTTGGCGCTTCTGTTTGCGTTGCTGTTCCTGTTACTATGTCACAAGATGGGGCCTCGCGCTCCCACCGCCGCATTACTTTCACTATTTCTAGTCATCATTCTCAAAAAGAAGGGAAATTAGAGGCAAAAAACTCTGTTTAATGCATCAGTTAGGGTTGTTCCACACCAACAAAAGTGAGGAAATTCGGTATTAGGGTTGAAAGACCCCCCTAAGACCCCTCCACCCCACCTCCCCAACCAGTATCGGGTGCGCTTTGGAGTCGCGGTCCTAACTCTCACCCCATTCTCCTATTCCTCAGCTTCTTCACATGTGATGATGGGGTGAGAGTTAGGCTCATGATCCCAAGCGCACCCCGATGCTGGTTGGGGGGTGGGGTGGAGGGGTCCGAGGGGGCCTTCAACCCTAACACCGAATTTCCTCACTTTTGTTGGTGTGGAACAACCCCAACTGATGCATTAAATGGAATTTAGAGGTTCTTTATCTTTTATATATGTGTGTGTGTATACATACATGTGTGTGTGTATATTATGGTAGCACGGTAGTGCTACCATATTTAGGGTTGAGGAGCCATTTCTATGTTAAACCCAAAATTTTGCACCTTAATAACTTTGCAACCGTTTGACAGATTTACCTGAAATCTGGAATACATGATCAAGAACCATGGGCTTTGGGATCTGCCAATTTTTGTTCTGGTTGGATATACGGCTGCGGAGTTATTAAGCATGATCTGCGCGTGCGTTTACGCTTTTTCTGGAATTCTGCTGTCGAGCCTACAGGTCGCACGGTTTGCACGACCTGCCCGAAATCTTCAGGGAACATGCAGCCAGGGTCCCCGATGTGCCTTTCGAAGATTTCGTGAAAAAATATTAAACGGTTCAAAAGTTATTCAAAAAACAATTTCCCATTATAAGTCAATGGGAAAAGTTAACAAACCGTTCGACAGTGTCACAAATGCACTTTTTACTGTCGCAAATCCACCATCTTGTTTTCAGTTAGTGATCAGAAAAATGCTTGGCATTTAAAATTGAGACCCTCTAGCAACCTAATTCTTTTTGTATTCATCTAGTCGGGCCCTGAGGATGCTAGCCATGTCTTTATTTTGGGGTAAAACACCCCAAAAATATGTTTTTTAGATTTCTGAAAAGTACGCAAAGTGGTGCCGTGACTTCATGAAAGTGTCGCAAATTTTTGCGAAGTTTTCACAAATTAAGTATAATTACTTTGCGACACTATGCCTAAAATAACAGTAATTCTTTGGCACTCCGCTGCAAAAGAACGGTTGGGAGTTTTGGGCTGAAATTTGAAGGGAACGCAGCCGACATCTCACAGATGTGCCTTTCAGTGTTGTATTGAAAAAATATTACACGGTGGCAAAGTTATGGCACTCCAAAGTTGATGTTTTTTCCCATAGGATAACATTACGGCGCCCGACGCATTACAGGTATCCTTTGGCACCCTGCTGCAAAATAACGGTTTGGTCTTTTTTCCTGAAATTTGGTGGGAAGACAGCCAACAGCCCACAGATGTGCCTTTCAGTGGTTTGGTGAAAAAATATTACAGGGAGGCAAAGTTATGGCACTCCGAACTTCTCTTTTTTTCCCATAGGATAACATTACGGTGTTCACGCACCTTTCAGGGCCTGTGATCTCGGATCGTCGGTCCTAACTTCTCACCCCATTCTCCTATACTTCTGCTGCTTTGCTACATGTCATGGGGTGAGAGTTAGGGCTGATTTATCCCAATGCGCACCCAATGCCGGTTGGGGGTGGGGCGGTGGGGTCCAAGGGGTTTCAACCCTAACACCGAATTTCCTCACTTTTGTCACTGTGGAACAACCCTAACTAATGCATTAAACAGAGTTTTTGCCTCATATATATATATACACGTGTGTGTGTGTGTGTGTGTGTGTGTTAAACCTGAAATGTTGCACTTTAATAACTTTGCAACTGTTCAAGGGATTTGTGTGAGCTCAAGGGTGAGCACTGGGGTTCGAAACACCAAGGCACACACTTCACACCTGTTCCTGCATGCAGGGTGGAGGTGGTGTATTAGGGTTGGCAGCCGAAGGAGGGGGTGTGGTGTAGGGATTGGGAACCTTAAGTTCCCCTCATGCCTGTTCCTCCATGCACAGTGGGAGTGGAGTCTTAGGCTTGGGAACCCTAAGGTTGTATTTCCCTACTTTTGACACTGCAATCGTAATGGTGCATTAAAATATTTTGTATTATATATATATATATATATATATATATATATATATATATGTGTATATATATATATATAACCAGTGAGGGAAAGACTGTTTTTGTTAAAGCGACACTGTCAGCCCCCTTAGGCCTCAAAGTGTCCCCAGTTTAAAAAACACATTTTTTGATTCTTCATATTCTATAGAGACTGCTGATGCAGCTGGTAGTTTGATTCAGATCCCTTTTTTCTTTTAAAAAGTGAAAAAACTGCCCACCATACTGGTGTTACCACACCAAAACATGTTTGTTTACATTTCTTGACCAGCACCAACTGCATCTTTCCTGGACTCAGGACCACCCCCAACACAATCTAGCCACTCATTGTGCTGTGGGAGTAGAGGAGACTATTGTATCATGAGTGGCTGAACTGTTTGAGGGTATTTCTAATGTTCAGGAAGTATGCAGTAGGAGTAATTCAATGATTTGAAGCAAAACAAAGCTGGGAATAGCTATACATTACCATGCATTTCAGTTCTAATAAGCAAGGAGGCAGATAAAACAACCAGCAACATCAATGAGTTTTAGAGAAGGTAAGTAATCATAAAATGTGAGTTCAAGGATGCAAAAAAGGTTGACAGTGTCACTTTAAACAAGCAAATACAAGACGTGCACTTGTTCAATGGTGACAGGTTCCCCATCACCAGTGGCAGATTGGACAGCTGATATAAACAAGTGAGTCCTCCCCTTGTCGGCAGGAGCAGTTGCCATACTGAAATCATAGGCAACCTGCCATCCAAGAATTGTAGACAACCTGCCATCTCAGATCTGTAGACAACCTGCTGTCCTTATACCAAAGAACGGTCGCCATACAAGAACCATAGATGACCTGCTGTCCTAATACCACAGATAACCCGCCATTCTAGAATTGTAGATAACCTACCAACCCAGTAATGTAGACCAGCTGCTGTCCCAAAACTGTAAACAAGCTTTCATCCCAGTAGCATAGACCACCAACTATACCCAAATCATAGACAATCTGTTGTCTCAGTGCCCAAGATCAATTTGCCCTTAATTGCCTTAGGTGTTTGAGCACCTGATGCCTCTTTTTTTTTTGCCTCAGCACCATAATATTCCACGTCACAGATGTCATATTTCTAGTCATAGCACCTACAGGTGGCATTATCTGGCACCAACAACCTCCCATGTAGGTTTTGAACACCAAGAGATTCTGTACTTGTATGAAATGCTGCCGCTGAGATCCTTCAACCCCCCCCCCCAAGTAAACATAAAAAACACCAAACATAGAAACAAATAACCTGCAAGTACAGATAAGCTATTAGTGGCATTTTTTGAATGTGACTGTCATCAATCTGTCCACCTCCATTTTCAACAGATTGTCCAGTTGTTGCGGTCAGGTAGTACCAGCATTTTGATTCCACTCAGTCCATGTGAGACTTGATGGGAAGCTACCATCTAAGGCTTCAGTGTGATCCAGTTACATGTTTAAAATGTGTATTATAATAAAGAAGACAAAGAACCTCTGTGTGCAAACACTGAGGCAAGGGTTACCCCAAAGGGCATTTGGCTGGGAAGCCAAGTTTCAAGAAAATACAAAATTACACATGCCCATACAATGCAAAGCATCATGGGCTGCATATGCAAATCACCACAGAATGTTATGCTGGTTCAACTTTAAGCAGAATTGCATGGTGCCGAAAGGCCTCTCACACAGTTTGCAAAGGGTGCTAACAGATGACATAGACACGTGTTTCGTCCTACCAGGACTCATCAGTATGCCTCGTCTGTTTGATGCCCCAGTAATTTTCTAATAAAGTTTCTAATAAAGAAACTTGTTGGGGTTTTGTTAAGCAAATTTTAAAAGCACAATAAGGCACTCTTGGGGTGTGCATTGTGCCTAATTATACAATGGGTAAGAGAAACCAAGACCTGTGATTATCAGATTTGATCACATGACTGTGCATTATTCCAGAACAATGGCACAGGCCAAAAATACTTAATTTTCTGAAGCTCATTGCATTGTTTTTAAAATAAAAATCAGAGGAACCATTTTATCATCCCAATAAGGCATACCAGGCTGTGCGTAATTGTGGGCTAACAGCACTAGGCATTGCCTCATGCCTTACTTCCTGATGCATACCTTTATTTTACAATAATATGTAGCTGGTCATGACTTATTGCTTAATAAACACACTTCCAGGGGCTGAAGGCACTTGGCCTGCAGCCTTGTGCCTCACTACACTCATGGGAGTGCATTTATCTCAGCACAATGCACACCCTGTTCAGTCTTACTGCTTACATACTGGAATTTATCGGATGCATAAGGCACTCAGCATTGCCATATGCCTCACTTCCCTGAGGTGTGCTGTTATCCCACGGTAATGCACCACCTGTCATGTCTTATTGCTAAACTGTCAGATAGTGATCTTGTACACAAGATATTCTTCCAGTTTAGTAGTAGACTGAAAGAAAATGGATGGGTGACACAGATAAGGTATCTGAGCAAAGTAGAAGATACAGATACATTGAATACAAGATATCACAATGTGGCATTAGCACAGCAGCATCCCAAGAGAGAGAGAAACACTGGGGGAAAATGGCAACCAGTTAGGAAGATGACACCCTACCTGCCCATATCCATGGTCAGGCTCATTCCTCCTGGCTTCCAGGTTTCACCTCTGTTGTGGGCAGCTGGATCATAGGGGTGGAGCTGCTGTAAGAACAGAAAGGTAGGCCTCGCCGAAGTGGGGGCTTGAGCTGAGAGAGCAGTGCAGCAGTGTTTTATGGGTGGTCTGGGAGTCCCTAGGATGCCCAGGTAAAATAATCCTTGATGGACGGGAGGTGGCGCTGGCAGAGGCCAAAGAAGGTCCTAGCAGGAGGTGCCCAGGTGGGAAAATTGAGTTAAAAAATGTGTGAGTTTGACCATCTTGTGTTGCCTGGGTGCATGTACGTCACTGATCCACGTGAATTCACTGATGAAGCACCATACATTTTCTAGCTCAGGTAATAGGTAAAGACTATCAGGCAATTCTGTTCAGGTAAATCTGTATGTTGTTTAGGTTATTTTTTTTCAAGCAGGTGGAATTTAATATGTTTTGTTGTAACCTGGAGAATTTATCTTCACCCACATTAGATTGTGAAGTAGTCATTAAAGTCTTCATCAAAGACCCCTGACATGTTAATTCTGTCAGGACTGGATACAAGGATCCTGCCAATCAATGAGTGATTGCCTGAATGACTGTTCTGACTAGGAACGCTACTTAGGACGTTACAGCTAGGAACCACGTGCAAAAACTCTAAGACCTAAAAGGCTATGCCTGCAGTTCGGTGGGTGAGAGCTACTAGACTCACACACACTTCCATTAGTTATTTATGCCAGCTTCATCCAGTCTCATTCAGAAGTACTGTTTCTTTGCTGCAGTCAGACACTCTGCTGGGGCTCGCCCTCACCCCCATTTTCTCCCTGTGTCTGTCGCTTTCCTCTGCGCTTTTGAGCTTCCTGTATGGTTTCTGCTTTCAGCAGCTTCTAGGTTAGTGTTTTGTTTTAATGCCTTACCGGGATGTAACTTGTGCTTCTTTCTTTTTTCTCTGTTAGCTAATCCTGCTGCACTCGTGTCCCCATGTAGCTCCATTGTTACTTTCTGGTTCTCGGTGTGCTTACTAGTTTTCCACAGTATGTCCTACCTATATCATTCTGTTGTTTTGTTTTGTGCTGTCTTAGTCTTTGCTATTTGGTGTTCCTACCAAGCCACTGTAAACCCCCCTTGGTTTCACTGCATTCCTCTTCAACTGACTTCACCTCTCTTCCTAGCAACGTAGTCGCTCCCACTCCAGCTCTATCACTCCAGTTAGTTTTACTCAGTCTGCTTCAGCATTTATCACATTTTTCTTAGTGTGCATACAGCTTTCAGCTTTTCCTGCTTGAAACAAGGTTTTACCTATCATTTTGACCTTTAATGCACATTCAGTTTCTAGTACCATTTAGTCTTCGCACTCTTTATTAGTATCAGTCATTCTATTCCGCACTCATCATTTAATCAGAATTTTGACCTTGGGGCTTACCATGTGGGTAGACTTGCTCATACTCCCTTTGAAGTCTGCATCTTGAAGGCGAGTTCCTTGTCTTGGGTGGGAGTCCATTGTCTCCTGCAGTGCCTTCTGGCCGTCCTGCCGGGTGGTAAGGTCTAATGCTCCAAGGAAAACTTTAGCTGTACAGACCTTCGGTCAGTGGCACCTCATGGCATAGCATTTAGGACTTCAGCTGCCAGAGGGTGGAACCCTAAGCCCACAGGGGTTCCTTTAACTATGCAGACCATGTTGGCAGCACCTCTGAAAGCTCTTCTCCCTGTGTCTGTCTAATGGCCTCCTAGTCTCATTCTAGATCACCTTCATTTAGTTTCCAGTCAAGGGTAGTCCTAAAGGAATCATGTTCCTGCAACACTTCTAGGAGTGGAACCCTCCTCATGAGGATTCTTTTGCCTTCTCTGTAACCTGACAGGGTGGTAGTCCCTTAGGGGACAGAGAGTACAAATGGCCACAGTATCCACACATAAGTCAAACAACTCATTTTGCAACCTCCAGACTATTAACAATGTTGCAGAAGCATAACTCCTCACTTACGTTGTGTACACCCTTTGAATTCAAAGGCTATGCCTGCAGCTCCATTGGCATAACCTACCAGACACATCCCCTTCCATGAGCCATTTAAGCCAGCTTCTCCAGCCTCATTTGGAAGCACTGTTTCTTTGCCCCCCTCCCAACCTCTCCTCCTCCTCCTCCTCCTCCCTCGGTGCATCTTTTTCCTTGGGACTCCTTCCTAAGGTACATTTAGCTTAAAGGAATTATGTTCCCGCAGCACCTCTAGGGGTGGAACCTTCCTCAAGAAGGTTCCTTTGCCTTCTCTGTACCCTGACAGGGTGGTAGCCCCTCAGGGGACAGAGAGTGCGAATGGTCAAAGTACCCCTATGTAACAGTCGAACAACTCACTTATTCAAATACCTCTAGACCATCAACAATGTTGCGCAAGCATAACTCCTCACTTAGGTGCCCATTTAACTATAATATTTATTTTCTTCAAGCCAAAGAATGAAAACATTGCCAAAACTACCTGTGACAAACTGGTGAAGTGTGATATTTCTAAACCCAATTTACCAGAAATATGGACAGAAAAGGTGTTGCCTGACCAAAATGATGAAACCAGACATCTGGGAGAAACCCAAATACAAAAAAGTACTGAGCTAGACGAAAATCAGCAAATACTAAATAAATTACAGACTGGTCAACAAAAATATTTCAGAACTGGTCAATGACTGGCCATGTGGCACTAAGCTCTGCTATCTGGGAGACCCTGATTTTTGTAAGCAGACTTTAGTTTCTCACTCTGGGATTGGCGTAGGGCTGGGCACACTGTGAAGGTGAGATGTTTCATTTCAAAGATACTTGATCTACTGATTAATTTCAAAGTTTATAATTGCATCATTAAATGATGGCACGAGTGTTTTATGTCACCGTTAGAAAAAAGAGGCATCATGTCAAAACACCGCAACAAAAAATGGCACAAGCAAAAACAGTGCTGTGCAGTACATGTAATCTAGCATGGTCCAAAACTGCACTAGATTATATGAATAAAAGACTGCACACGTGTTTATGCCCATGCGTTTTTTTGACTGCACATTTGTGCAATCAGGGTATTGACTGGCTACCGAAAGAAAGGCAGCAATCCTCAGCCATTCCTTATGACTTATTGGTAGTCTTTAAAAAAAAAAATTAGCAAAGCATAAAAATAAATTGTAGTCTGGGGGAAAAAACATTACACCATTAAGGAGGTGACCTGGTCTTGATCAGGACCATCCAGTGTGTAAAGGTCTATGACTGCTAGTACATTAGTTTATATGCTGGTCTAAACTGCTACCTTAATGAACCTCTGAATAGTAGGAAAATTGTAGGGCACAAACTGATTTTCTTTTTTTTTGTATGTATGTATTAACATTTTTAACAACTACAACACAAGTCAGTTACAGCATACAGCTTCAGCAGTACAGCGTCCAATAGACAGATGCTAACCAACATTTTTTACTAGCAAGAATAACAACCCAGGGCCCCGCCCTCCCTGATTCAGCATTGGGGTGGCAGGGGGGCATACCCTCCTACTCATTAGAGTATGTTGGTGCACATCCTTGCTGTTCCTGTAAGGGGGGTGGGGCATGTCATGTGGGATTCTGCCTGGCCTGTTCATCCATACGCTTTTTGCTAAGGCTCCTCATGTGCCAGTCCTCCCATTCTTCCCTCCTCCCTCAATGTTGCAGTGCTTACGGTATAAAAGTGGGGACATGTTGCATAATGTACATTATCCAAGAAGTCAACCTGGATATAAAAAAGGTCCGCTTTATCGTTCAAACCTCACAAACTGATTTTCACATGGCATATAATGTATTCAGTAACATTAAAACACTGCATGAAGCTGACTTGGTGATTTGATAGCATTGTACCACACTTCAGCATGAGAGATGGGGGTTCAGGAGTCTCGCTCCCCACAATGCTGGGCAGCACACATAGCAGAGAAGCCTACACATACTGATGGAGACCCCACTACCTCCACAGCCCTATGCCAATACTCCCCACTGTGATTGCAAAGAACTTCCGAGCGAATGCTGCAGATGTAACTGAGCTTCAGCCTGAGATCCACTGGAGACCAGGCTCTTTTGGTAGCAGCCTCTGCACCTGGAAATGCTCTCCCAAGGGACTTCACCGGAACACTCAGGGCCCTCTTGAAAATGAGATGCTGCATCCCACACCAGCTTTCCTGGCTAAAGATTGTTGTTATCTTTTGACATTGTTCATCCCCCTTCTCACTGTTGTGTTCCTTTTCTGCCTAGCTGCCCCCAAGCTCTGTCCTTCTCTTCTATTGGGCTTACATTGGTACTCCAAGGGGTCTACAGTGCAGCTCCTGCATCCATGGTGGGTTCAGCTAAAGGAGATGACCCTGTCATGACTCCCCAACCATCGAGCTCATCTATTGTGTGGAGGTTGATGTCCAGAGGGACAGCTGGGGCTTGACTCCCCCACCATCAGGCCCATCTAGTATGAAGGGGGGTCGATATCCAGTGGGGTGACCTGGGCTTGACTCCCCCACTATTGATACCATAGAGTGTGTGTGGAGGTCAATGTTGAGGGGGAAGCCTTTGACTTGACACCCCCACCATCGCGCCAGACTACTTCGGGGGGCCTGGGGGGACTGATGACCATGGGGAAGACCAGGGGTTGATTCTGCTACAAATGGGACTGTCTATTGTGTGGAGGTCAATATCCAGTGGGATGACCAGTGCTTGACACCCCCACTAACAGTCCCAACTACTATGTGGGAACGGATGTCCATGGGGGTGTCCACAGCTTGACTACCCCACATCAGGACCATCTAGTGTGTATAAGTCAATGTCCAGGGCGGAAACAAGGCCTTGACTTCTCCACTATCAGGTCCATCTAGTGTGAGACAGTCCATGTCCAGGTGAGTGACCACGGCTTGACTCCCCCGCAATTGGTACTATCTTGTGTGCAGAGGTCAATGTCCAGTGGGATCACTGTCACTGGGGCTTGAGACCCCCATCATCAAGCCTGTCTATTGTGTGAAGGTCGATGTCTGTGGGGGGGGGGGGCAACAGGGCTTGACTGCCCCACCATCTGCTCATCTACTGCATAGGGGAAGATGTCCAAGGAGTAACAGGGGCTGGTTTCTGTCAGCATTGGGTCCATCTGATGTGTAGGGTTGATGTCCAGAGGGTGACTTGTGCTTGTTTCCTTACAATCGGGCCCATCTGGTGTGTTGGGGTCGATATCTAGGAGGTAACTGGAACATGACTCCCCCACCATTGGGACTGTCTAGTGTGTGTGAGGGTCGATAACCAGGGTGGTGACTGCAGCTTGACTCCTCCACCATAAGTCCTGTCTAGGGTGTGTGGGGAACTGATGTCTGAGGGGGTTGGTAACTAGAGCTTAACTCCCCCGCCATTGGGCCTTTCTAGTGTTTTGGGGTTAGTGTCCAGGGCGGCAACCAGGACTTGACTTCCCCACCATCGGGCCTGTTTTGTGTAGGGGGTAGATGTTCAGGTAGCAACGAGAGTTCACTCCCCACCATTAGGCCCGTCTTGTGTGTGGGGTCAGTTCCACAGGAGGCAACCTGGGTTTGACTCCCCACCCTCAGCCCCATCTTGTGTGTTTGGGTCAATGTCCATGGGGTGACTGGGACTTTTCTCTTCACAACTGGGCCCATCTAGCATGTGGGGGCTGATGGCCAGGTTGTGACCTAGGCTTGACCCTCACCATTATGCCCATCTAGTGTGAGGGGTAGATGTCCTGGGGCAACCTGGGCTTGATTCCTCACCATCGGAACCATCTGGTGTGTGGGGCCCAATGTCCAGGTGGGCAACCAGGGCTTGAATCTTTCACCATCAGCCCATCTGGTGTGTGGGGGTCAATGTCCAGGGTGTGAGCAGGGCTTGACTCCCCCAACACTGGGCCCATCTACTGTGTGGGGGTCGATATCCAGAGGTTAACCAGGGCTTGACCCCCCACCCCAGGGCCCATCTAACATGTGGTGGTTGATGTCCAGGGGGTGCCTGAGGCTGGACTCCCCCACCATTGGGCCATCTAGTGGGTGGTGGTCAGTGTCCGAAGGGTGACTGGGGCTTGATTCTCCCACCATCAAACCTATCTAGTGTGTGGGGTCATTGCCCAGAGAGTGACTGGGGCTTGACTTCCACATCAGACCTGTCTAGTTTGTGGGGGTCATGTCTAGGGGGGAGACAGCAGCTTGACTCCCTGCTTTTAGGCCATCTAGCATATGGGGATTGATGTCCAAAGAGAGTAACAAGGACTTGACTCCCCACCATCTAGCATGTGTGTGTTGATGCCCAGAGGAGCAACCAGGGCTTGACTCTTCACCATTGGGCCATGTAGTGAGGTGGGGTCGATTTCCAGGAGGGGACTGAGGCTTGACTCATTTGCCATCCAGCCATCTAGTGTGTGGGTGTCAATATCCAGAGGGTGACTGGGGCTTGATTCCCCCACCATCTGGCTCTTCTAGTGTGTGGATGTTAATGTCCGGGGGGGGGGCTACTGAGGCTTGTCTCTTCACCATTGGGACCATCTAGTGTGTGTGTGGGTCAATGTCCAGGAGGGCACCCAGGGCTTGACTCCTCCTCTATTGAGCCTGTCTAGTTTGCAGGGGTCAATGTCCAAGGGATGAGCGGAACTTGACTCCCCACCATCAGGCCTCTATAGTGCATGGTGGTTGTTGTCTTGGGGGGGAGCTACCAGGACTTGACTCCGCACCATCAGGCACGTCTGGTGAGTAAGGTTCAGTGTCCATGGGGAGAGTGGAGTTTGACTCCCATCACCACTGGGCCCATCTAGTGTGTGAGGGTTAGTGTTCAGATAGTGACTGAGACTGGACTATCCAACCATCAGACCCATCTAGTGGGCGGAGGTTGATGTCCAGGGGACAACCGGGACTTGACTCCCCCACTATAGGGCCCATCTGGTGTGTGGGGGGTGATGTGTTATCTAGTTAAAACAGCGCAACCAAAATAGCATGAGTAAATACTACACTACCTTAACAGCGCTTACATAAAAAGCGTTACAGCTAAACAGCGAAAGCAAGATAAGTGCTATTTCTGTTGTGCTTTATCTATTTTAGGTGTCTTAATTCATTTCCTCCTTCCAGTGTTCATTTTAATTGACAGCATCAATCTGTGAACCTGGAGACTCAGACCGGATTGGTTCGAATTGCATACCTGCCACTTGCAAACTTTAACAGCACTTAGACAGGTACTGAAATGCATACCTGCCAATTGCAAACTGTAACCGCGCTTACATGAAAGCAGGATAAGGGGTTACCATAGATTTTGTTACAGCACACCGCTCCATTTGATCATTTTCATCCTTGAGTCCTTTCTCAGTCCGAATATGCTGTCATTAACTGTCAGTTCGTGTACCAACAAGCCCATAGTAATTAAGCACTAAATTAATAATGCACAAATTAGCACATAGAAACCCTGGTGCTGAGTACTGTATATGATAGGGGCCCATCATCCTTCCACATGGCACTTCCTTGAGTTCTTGAAATCAGAACAACAGTACAGCACAACTGCAATGGAGCAGCTGGTTGCCAGTACAGCTGCTGCAGAAGGCAGAAAAAAATATAAAGACACTGCAAGTCATATAGTTGCCATTGTCTCTCAGTATGGAGAGTACCCAAAAATTGAGTTCCTTAAAGGGATAGCCTATAACTTTCAGCTATAGGCATGAATCAGTGCTGCTGAGTTGTCTAAATGCTGTGCAACAAGTTAGCATGCAATGGAATCCCCCCCCCCCCCCACCACTACTCCCAACATCACATAAGCAAGAGTTCTATTTATAATTTTCTTAAAAAAATTACAATAGTCACACTTATTTTCCATTTCTCTATAGTTTGCCTTTTAAATTTGTTAATAAACAATTATTTGTTCACTACATAGTCAGTCCTGTCTGTTATCTTTTTGTGTTGTTTGGCGGTGGAACACAAATGTTCAGCTGCAGGGTTTAACACACACAGGCATGATATGAGCTGCTCTGGATTGTCCGCCCACAAGTGTTGTCAGTACTTGATGCAGAGATGGCGATGGTTTTAACTGTCCGTAACTTCATTACTTGTAAATAAGTAATCATTACACAGTACCTCTGAATAACTCGCTGTTTTGTGTGCTCTGTATTTTGTACACACACGAATGTGACCTCACGCTAAAATGTAAGCGCTGAAATGCCTTGCTCTTTTTTGGTTGCACTTTTTTGACAGTGGTGACTCATCCAGACTCTCTAGGCTGCCCTCTCTTCCCTCCTTCCACACCCTTGATGAGACAACACGAGAGGACACCACCTCTTCAAATAACTGGGTGTCTGACTTGATCAACACCTTAACTTTTCTGTACATATTGATGCCATCCTGAAAAAACTGCGCCCCAAGCTCGGTGCCCTTTACAGGAACCGTAGTTCCTTACCACTACTGGTTAGGTGTGATCTTGTTCAGAAAATTATACTCCCTATTTTTGACTATTGCGACATAGTCTACAGTGCTGCTCCTAAGTCTTCCCTTACCAGCTTGGATACTCTGTTCTATGCTTTCTGTTGCTTTGCTCTTGACTCCCCCTCCTGCACACATCACTGTACCTTGTATCTTTCTCTAGCGTTCCCCTCCCTTGAGTGTAGGTGTCAATCTCACTGTGCCAACTTCACTTCTAAATTCTGGTTTGGGACTCTTCCCCTCTTACCTCTCCCCCTTAATCTCTGCTCCACCTCCCTCCTCCTGCCCTCTCAGATCTACTGATGCATGCATTATAGCTATTCCTCATCACCCTACCTCCATAGGCCAGGAAACTTTCTCCTACCACTTCCCAAAGCTTTGGAATTCACTGCCACCTCCTATCAGACTTTCCTCTTTCCCATCTTCAATTTCCTTAGCCCTTCACTATTGCTAGTCCCCTAACTGCACTTGTTCTTAGCCCCCCTTCAACACTCCCCACCCTGGCGCATTATTCTTTAGCCCTACTTTACTTCTATTCTGCTAACTGTACTTGTTCTTAGCCCCCCTTCACAACCCTCCTCACCCTTGTGCACTATCTCCAACTCCCCTATCCCTGACTTACCTCCTTTCTCCTAACTGAACCCTTCCTCTGATTACTTCTTCATATGCTACCTCCTATTATACCCCCTTCTCCCACCATCTACCATAACCTACTGTGCCATTTCGACACTCTACTACCATCCACAACCCTACTGCTGTCCTCCCCCCACAGCCCCCCTCTTCCCCCTACTGATGCTCTCCTTTTTCCATTCCTAGTTTACCCCTGTTTTCTCCAGCCTCCCAATTCCTCATCCCTCTTCTCCCCTCCGGTCACCCGCCACTCCCTCCTCCTCTCTGCCCCACTCTCTCACCTCCTTTTCTGCCTGGTCCTGTCCCCTTGCAGGGTTCTCTGTCATCCTGAAGAGGCACAGATCTTGGCTCCTCTCTTCTACCCCTCTTCTCCCCCACTTTCTAATCCTGACCCCTCACAGGGTTTTCTGCATCCTGAAGGGTATAGATTGTCTCTCTCTTCCCCTCCCTTTCCCCCACTTTCAAATCCATTGCCCACCCACCCACCTCCCTTCTTCCTTATCCCTTCCTCCCTCCTGTTCCTCTGCCCCTCTCTTCTCTACCTCCCACTTCCTTTCTCTCCCCTCCCTTTCTGCCTGGTCCTGTCCCCCCTTGCAGGGTTCTCAGCATCCTGAATGAGTATAGATCTTGGCTGTCTCTCTCTCTCTCCCTCTTCCATCCCCCACCCTCTACCTAACATACTAACATACTGTTTGCCAGCAGATTAGGCCTTATGGTCTATCAAGTCTGCTCGAACCTAGATCCTTAGTTGGGTGCCGAGACCCTCCCATCCCTTGTGCTCCAGAAACCCATATCATCCATCCCCACCCCCCCGGGATAGGCCATCATCTGATACATCCACTTTCTGTGTCTGTCCCACCCTCTCTTAAAGCTCTCCACTGTGGATCTCTGAACCAGCTCACCAGGCAGAGCATTCCAAGGGTCCACCACCCTCTCAGTGAAAAACCTCCTCCTCTTTTCCCCTCTAACCCTTCCACCTTCCAACTTCAAACCATGCCCTCTGGTGATGCCTCCCTGCTTTAGTCTAAAGATCCCCTCCATGTTTACCCTATTTATTCCCTTGAGGTACTTGAAGACCTCAATCATGTCCCCCTGTCTCTCCTCTCCTCCAGTAGAAAACAGGCAGAGCTCCTCAAGTCTGTCCTCGTAAGTCAAATCCCCTAGCCCTCGTATCATCTTTGTTGCCCTCCTCTGTACCCTCTCCAGGAGCTGTTGTCCTCTTCAAGTGTGGTCTCCAGTACTGTACACAGTACTCAAGGTGTGGTCTAACCAGTCCATTGTACAGTGGCAGAATCACTTCCTTGCTCCTAGAGGTGATCCCCTGCGATGCATCCCAACATCCTGTTTGCCTTGCTAGCTGCCTCCTGCACTGCTCAGTGTTATTCATACATGTATCCACCATGACCCCTAGGTCTTTTCCCTGTTGAGGCTTCCAGCACCTCCCTCCCAGGGTGTACCTGTGTTTAGGGTTTCCCACCAAGATGCAACACCTTGCACTTGGTGATATTGAAATTTAATTTCCATGTGTGAGCCCAGCTTTCCAGGGTGTCCAGGTCCCCTTGCAGGGCCAACCTCCCCTCTTCTCCCTCAACTACTGCTCCCATCTTGGAGTCATCTGCGAAGAGACTCATTTCACACCCTATACCATCCCTGATGTCTGATATGTATGCATTAAACAGGATTGGACCCAGGACCGAGCCCTGTGGTACCCCACTACCAACCTCTGTAGGGTTCGAGAGCTCCCCACAGACCACTACTCTCTGAGTGCGTCCAGCTATCCAGTTTTCAATCCATCTGACCATCAAGGGCCTACTCCTAACCCCATCAGTTTCTCCACCAGACCATTGTGGGGACAGAGTCAAACGCCTTGCTGAAGTCCAAGAATAATACATCCACAGGCTTACCCCTATCCAGTTCTGATGTTACCCATTCATAGAACTCCACAAGGTTGGTTTGACATGATCTACCTGCACAAACCCATGCTGCCAACTATCCAGACCTCCACCTCCTCCAAGTAAACCCCAATCGTTCCTTTAGTATACTCTCCATTAATTTTCCCACCACCGAGGTTAAACTGATGGGTCTATAGTTTCCTGGTACTTCCTTCGACCCCCTTTATGGATTGGTACCACATGTGCCTCGCCAATCTCTAGGTACCTCCTGTCTCAAGTGACCTGTTGAAAAGCTCCGCCAGAGTTGCAGCCAGTATGTCCGCCAATTCCCATAGTACTCTCAGATGAATGCCATCCGGCCCAGGGTTGTCTTTCTTTAGGGCGCTTGAGGGCAAACACACCCTTTGGTGGGGATGGCATCATCCGTCCTCCACCTTACTGGTCTTTTTATCCTAACCAGATGTGACACCCCTGGGGTACCTTTCCCTCCCTTTTGCTCCATTTCTGCTGCTCCCTGATCCCACTCCCTGCTGCTTCTATCCTTTGTGCCTTGCTTTGTAGATATCCCATCCTCCCTAGTGAACACAGAGGCAAAGTACTCGTTAAATACCTCTGCCTGGTCCCTCGCCTCTTCCACCCACCTCCTTCTGATCTCAATCTGCTGAGATGGCCTTAGTTTTTCTCGCTCCCAATGTACGGAAGAACCCTTTTCCCTCCATGTATCCCCTGTGCACTGATGCTCTTTACTGGACTTTGCTCCCTCACCATACAGGGTGACTTTTCTAGATGCAAGCTGGTACATTTCCTTATCCCTATCCCTCTTGTTGTTTTATATTTTTGTAAGCCTCCTTTTTTCTGACTGCTACCTGGACCTCACTGGACCACCAGCATGGTTTATGTGACCTGCTCCTTACGTTTCAACTTAGCGCAGATCCTGACTGCCTCTTGAAGTCCCCGTTTTATGACCTCCCATCTCCTTTCCACACTTGTTGTTGAGGTAATCCCCTTCAAGTGATCCTTGAGAATATTTCCCATGCCCATAAAGTCTGCCCCCTGAAGTCCACTGCCAGTGTCCTAGATCTCACCCCCACTCCCCAATGCTTATTTGAAACCAGACAGTATTGTGGTCACTCCCAGTCAGGGGGTCCTGTACAACCATGTCCCTTACCAGATCCCCATCTGCCAGAACCACATCCAGGACATGCCCCTCCCTTGTGGGCTCCATCACATGCTGTGTTCAGAACACATCCTGGAAGCCATCCAGCAGCCTCTGCTCCTTGGCCACCTTAGAGGACATGGTTCCCAGTTAGTACCTGGCATATTAAGGTCCCCCATCAACACCACTCCTTCCCCTTTTGGACCACACTGGGCAATGATGTTGTCCAGCAAACCATCCTCTAGAACATCACTCATCCCGGGGGGCCTATATGCTACACCCAGCTTGACCTTATCTCCTGCTGGGGATCGTAAGGTGACCCATAAGGCCTCCACGTTTCCCTCTGCCTCTTCTACCATAGCAATTTCTATGTCATCTCTAATGAACATAGCCACTCCACCCCCTCTGCCCTCCTTTCTATCCTTCCTAAGCATAGTGTACCCCCGTACATTTAGGTCCCAGTCATGGTTTTTGTTGGCCCACGTTTCCGTGACTGCCGCCACATCCACCCCCCCCTCGAACAGCATGGCCTGGAACTCTGGCAACTTGTTTCCCAAACTCCTGGCATTTACTAACACTAACCCCCAACCCTTATCCCTGATCCTTTTTGTCGAACCCCACCCAGATTCCTTATACTTCCATCCTCCCCTGCTCCTCCTGAAACCTCCACCTCCAGTCTGTTTCCCCTCCCCCTTGGGCTTGAAGGCTACTCCCTCATCTGGAGGGAGGGCTTCCGGTCAGCCCTCCCTTATCCCTTCCCCCTTACAAGTTTAAACCCCACCTTTCTTGTATGTAGTCAGCCATCCCTGTTTAGGACTTCCTTCCTAATGGGGCAAGATGAAACCTGTCCTTGGCATATAGTCCCTTATCCTCCCAAACTCCATTCCAGTTCCCTAACACCCCCAACCCATTCTCTTCACCCCACTTCCTGAGCCATTCATTAACCTCTGTGAGCTTCATTTTTTTCTCCACTGAGGCCTTTGGTACTGGCAATATCTCCGAAAAGGAAATGTTGCATCCATTATCCCGACAGACTCTGGCAAGTTCTTGGAACCTTGCTTGGATTTCCATAATGCTATTTCCCTCTAGATCATTAGTTCCCAAATGCACCAGGAAATCCGGTTTCCCTCCACAATCCCTAACCATTTCATACACCATGAACTTTGCTCTGTGCACTGTCAGCCCAGAGATACTCACTACCTTCACCTGGCTATGGCATCCACCCCCTGTCCTCCCCAATGGATACCCTTAATCATCGAGTCTCCCAGTAACAGAACCTTAACACCGCCATCATCCTTATGGTTACCTCCACTATGCCCTCTCAGCCCCCTCCCCACTTTATTCATGATCACAATTTCATGGGAGTCTTCCTGCCTTATTAGAGACCCCTTGTCACCCTCCCTTTCTGCCTCCCTTGCTATTTTGCCCACTTAACTCAAACCCCTCTGAATAGGTGTCCTTTAACCCTCTCTTATCTGAACCATTTATCCTGGCCCTGATGGTTTCCTCTTCCCCGCACCCTCATCCCCCTTGTATTAGTACCCCTGTCTCCAGAGCTCTCTGTGGGTCCTTAGCTAGGGCCCCATCCTTGCGGTACTGACCTTCCTGCTGAAGGGGGGCTCCTCTCCCACCTCCTTGTCTCCCAGTTCCTCTCCAATCATGCTCTCCTCCCTCATGTCTGGAATATGTTGCATCTCCCCCATTTGCTTAACATATATGTTTCCCCTTCTCCCTCTGGGACTATGTCTATCCTTTCCATAGCTGTTCTGTGATGCCCTATGGGTATCTGACTCCCTCCCCCCGGCCTCTGTATAAGTTTCCTCATTTCCACCAACCCCTTCCTCCCCCTCTAGGATGCTTAGTATCTCAAATTTATTGTGACACTCTATGTCAGCCTCCATCAAGTAACCCGAGTTTCCCCTGACTGCATCTCTAAACTGACCCTCTTCTTCCTCTCTTGCACTGTTCACCTTAGGAGCTCCCTTCCCACAGTCTGCTGTTTTAGGCTTCCGCTCAACAGCCCCTCCTGACTTTTCCCCCTCCAGTCTCCTTGAATTCAGAATTTTCACCCTGTACGCTTTCCCCTTAGCATCAACTTCCCTATCTAAGGGTCCTCTGTCCCTCATATCCCCCCTTCTGCTTGCTGTAGCATAATGTCCTGTAATTTCAGAGCGTTGCCCCAGCCTCCCCTCAGCCCCACCCTTCTGCTGCCCATATCCACACCCCTTATCCTTGGACACCCCCCCCAGCTCCCACAGCTTACTCCTTAACCAATATACCTCACTCCTAATACAAGATAGCTGTCTACAGAGTGGGCAGCCTCCTCTCAGGCCCAATTTAGAATTATTGCCATCCCACAGCCTGCAGCCTACAACCTTCCGAAGATGCTCGCTATGTGGAATATGGCCACCCTGATTATCCCCCTCTGTTTATAATAGCACACCCCCTTTTCTCAGTCCCTTTCCCCTGGAGTACAGTTTCTCTCTATACTGACTGTAGTTATTTACAAACCCAATTTCAACCCCACCAACAAAGTTCCCAAGTCTCACAAACACATACAGTCCAGTATGTGTTCAGTCCCACTAACAGTGTGTGTAAGCAGACTCCAGGTACCGTATGATGTCACAGGCCCACCAACTCCTGTTGCTTCAAAATTTCAGTCCCAAACAGAAATACTCAGCCCTTCAATCCCAACCCCCAGTGGCTTTTCAGTATTTAAGTAAGCCTACAAAACAGGGTGGGTGGGAGGGCTCTTACCAAACACCAGGCAAACACATTTAAATTACCTTCTAATTTTCCCTGCCAAACATCTATCCCCAAACCTACAATATCACAGCCCAAGTATCAGTTCAAATTCAAGGTAATAATTTTTAACACATAGAACTAATTTCACTAACAAACTAATCAAATATTTCAGTTTAAAACAAAATATAACTCCTGGCCTCTTTTCTACCAACCTGTTGCTTAAGCTCCCAAGTGAACCACCTCTCACCCATTCTCTTCCCCACTTGCCTTATAACTGCCCTCCCTTCGGTATACAACCTCACTTTGAATCTTGTGCTCAGCCTACTACTTCTAGCACTTCAAATGTGTTATCCATCCTCTAACCTTTACCCTACTGGATCACCTGCTGTTGGGTTGTTGCAATGTATGCTGTATCCGAATATGGTTTTGTTTACCCTGGCCGGTTGGTCTGGGTTATTTCTACTCTGTAATTGTCCTACACTGTTTTGTTTTAGTAATTGTACTTGTATTCCTGTGTGTTTGCTTGTTGTCCCAACTCTTGTACCCCCCCCCCGACGCTTCTGAAAATGAGCTGTTTATAGCTCATGTCGTCTTTCCTGGTGAAACATTTTCCAAATAAATAAATCAATCCACCATCAGGCCCATTTAATGTGTAAGGTTCAAGAGGCCAGTCTTGCCCACAAGAACTGAGGGGTGCTTTATGCTGTAGGCACCAGGGCTATTTCCACTGTTAAGTTGTTTCCTCCCACATTGACATGCAAGACGCCAGGGAGCATGGGCACATGTAAGTGTGCCCAGGCTCTGCTACAGCTGGGATCCTTCCACCCGTCTGCTGTTCCAACTGTACCACCAGCTCTGGTCACCTTGGTGGCAGTATCAAAGGGGAGCCGGTAGTACTCCCTCCCTGGAGAAAGAAAGCATTCTGTGGGATGCTCAATCCTCCTTTCCCCAACCATCTTGCAATGTCTTGGGTACATCTTGAACCTGGGTCATCAGTATCACAAGTGATAGCACTACCACTGGTTTGGCTATTAAAGATCTTTTAAATAAATATGAAGCAGTTTGGTGTTAATGGTTCGAACATTAACTTGGGAACCAGGAGGCTCGGGTTCAAGTCCCAACAGAGCCAATGCCACTGTGTGACTTTGATCAAGTAACTTAGCCTCCCTCTGCTTCAGCTTTTCCAGTAAAAGTAGGCCCCCACTGTACATAAAATATTGCATTTCAGCTGAGCTATCCTGGGCAAACAATTTTAAAAAAAGTGAATCATAAAGAAACCCCTATGCTGGCTTGTAAAGCTGATAAAAGGCTAGGCTTGTAAAGAATGCTTTTGAGATTGATTAACTGTCTTATTGTGCACTGAGCTGTCATGCAACACCTTTGGGTTTGGATAGGTAGTGTAGAAATAAAGGTTTTCTTCCCCTCCTGCATACCAAATGGCAGTGGGACGGCACATCGGAAAGAAACCCGTGTTCTTCTGCCAGTGTGTCAGGGCAAAAGCTGCATTATTTCCACATCAAATCCCTGAATGATGTTACAGTACTTCTAAGTTAAAAGGCCCTTGGACACCATGGACCAGGCTCATGTATTCAAGCACATGTACACTTTTGTAAAAAAAACAGCTAAAAATCAAAGCAGACTTAGTGCTTTGATGAACATCTGCTCTTAGAAAGGCACACATGTACCCAAGTGAGTGTGGCATTTGACTTCTGAAGGTGCCTTTTAGCTTAAGACAAGTTGCACTGTTATTTATGGATTTATTGTCAGAATAACGTCATTCTTGCACTGACAAGTTGGAGGCTGGTCCTGTGTTTCTTTTAGAAGTGCTGCTACTTGATGTGAAAATAATGTAGATCTTTCAAGAATCAATCTTCTCCATAGAGCCCCACTCTTTGGTCTTATGGCCAGAGGTACCAGGACCCCATGGGAGTCAGACCTTTTGAGGCCAATATGCACCATGCGCCCAGCACTGAGTATGGTTCTGTGTAACATGACAGCATACATAGTGGGGCCAGCCCCAACTGCTTCTGTTTTGTTTTCTGCCATTAAGAGTAGGCCTTGTTGCGGGGCCAACTGAACTTTGGGTTTCACCCATTTAGGCAAGTTTCTAGTCCATGTTTATTTGTGTTTTACACTACACTGTTTCTTTACCGAGTACATATTTTAGGTAGTTGTTCTTGGCACCATCAGTTTCTGCTTGTTTGTTCCCTAACCGTTATGCCAGGAAGGGTGCCAGTTAAGACCAGTAGCTTTGGCAACGAGTCTGTTTTGGACCATCATTTCTCTCTGGGCAAGTGTCCTGATACTGGACAGCCACATGACCTGGATGATAGGCAGAAAGTTAGTCCTGACCCCGCTTACACTCCGCATCAGACTCATGCTATGGCTTGACCACAGCCTCATCTTGACACAAAGACGTGACGGTGCAGTTTGCAGTCTGGTTCTTGCCTTTTGGCTTCAGGGCTGCTGACTCCATTCTGTGTGGGATTGGTGTCAGTGCCTTTCCACTTCTCTGGGCTGGGGTGGAACCCCTTGCCAGTCTTCTTCGCACAGAAGTGCTGGCACCTAAATCTCCAGCATCCCCCCAGCCTATAGGGATTTTGGCTATGGACTTTGGACTATGGCATCAGATCCTTCTAGGCATCAGCTGCCTAGTCTCTGTCCTCAGGATAGCCTCACTTCTGGAAATCCTACTGTGGGAGACACCTGACTCTAGTTTCTTACTCTGACACTGCCTTCTGCAGCACCATGTGGCACAAAGGGTGGTGCTGTTTCTTGCTGGAAAACCTGTCTTTTGCAGCTTTTTCTTCAACATGGATATTTCAGTTTTGCCCTGCAGCATCGGTGTCAGTTCTGGCCTCAGTGTTGGTTCTGGCCTTGTTGTTGGTGTAGACATTGTTGTTGTCATTTGTGCCAATGGCACTGAGGACCTTGGTGTCATTGCTGCTGGTTTCTGTGCTGGTGTCTGTGTCACCACCAGCTTTGGTGCCACAGTACGTGCTGGCCTCAATGCTGAAGTCACTCCTAGTCTCGGTGCCGAGCTTCCCAAGTTTCATTTTTACACAGTGCACGTCTTACTCTCTCATATTGTGGGATTTCTATGCAAGTCTGTTCATAGTTCGTGCAAAGTGTATTTATATGCAATTTTTGTTTTTTTCCACCTAATGTTTGTCTTATTTGTTTTGCATTTTTAGGGCAATTCTGTGTTTAATGCAGACCTACCTAGTCATGCAATGTGTTCTTTCCCATGCATCTTGTGTTTTCTCACAAACCTACATTATTTGTTGCCTTTAGCCCAAGACAAACATGCTTTCTACATGCAATCTATATTATTCTCACATATCTTGTTTTTTTTTTTTGCAATTTTGCATTTTTTAGTGTAAGCAACATAATGCAAATGATGCCTTTTTCTCGCATCTTGCATTATTTTCATTTCCTATCTTGCAAACTTGTGTATGTTCACAAGCAATCTTGCTCTATTTTTTACACATGATTTTCAGAAAGTTTGAGCTTTTTTTTTTTAGCTCAGACTCATTATTGTCCATCTGGGCTTCCCTTTGCACATCATACTCAATGCCTGTGTTATGCTGCTGACTATGGGGTTTGTTATCCTATGGTTGCTTTCATCCCCGTCTTCACCCGTTTGCCATCCTTGGGGAATTCTCAGGGGGGTTTGTCCACTAACTTCATCTGGCATCTTTTGATGGCAGATGACCCCTGAGGTGGGGCTCCATTGCTTGGGTTGAGATTGCTGATCACCTGTTAGGCGATTGTTTTTTTTGCTTCTGTTGTATGGCAGCATGGGGTACTTTATTTAGAAAAGTTTTGCCTTTTTGGAGAATCCTCACCCCAGCCTTCCCCCTTTTCAATGTTCTGTTAAGCTTCTATGCTTCTCTGTCTGCCACTTCAGGAAGGTCATGTGAAACTTTCAATCTTTTTCCTCGTGGTAATGTTTTTTCCCTGTGTTTGTGCTAGGATTTTTTCTTTTTAGCCACCCAAAAATACAGAGGGGTAGCACAGTCCCGATTCAGGAAATGCTGATTTTTATATGTGGCATTGCTGCTGTGGCTAATTGTTTGGAGATCCTTGGCCAGTTAGGAACTTTTTTAGCATTTGGCTATGCGACTACGGTGAAGTAGAACATTCCATCCATGTATCCTGTGGGGTATCCTGTCCTTAGCCTCATCTGGTGCAGTAACTGGTTCTGGTGCATACACTTCTCACTTGATCACTGCCTGCATTTCAGATCTGCTCTGTTCTCCCCAAGATGCTTACTTGCTACCAAATATAGACCGGATTTAGCATAACTTTTAAGGGATGGAGACAGTGAGCTACCAAACAAGGGCATCCTTCATTTGAGGTAGCCTGCCACTTGGTAACATCTGCCTTTTACCTCAGATAGATGCCATGGCTACACCTATCCCATCTAGCTCCAGTCTCACGCCTATAACCCTTTGATCCCTTTCCAAGTGAAAAATTGTTTTCAGCACCACAGAGGTATAGGAGCTGCTGGGCCAGCTCCTCTCTGGACCCCCAGGAATGCCTGCACTCACCTACTCAGCTTAGGAGAAAACCTCCAGTACCCCTTTTTCTTGTTTTTCTCTGTCAAGGGTGGAAGGACCTAGACATTCTAGGTTGGGGCTGCACACCTTAATCTTTAACGGTCTACTTGCAAGTTGAGAGCAAAGAGAGGGGCTCTATGAAGACTGATTCTTGAAAGATAAGAAAGTTACTTACCGTAATTCCAGATCTTTAAGAATATCTTCTCCCTTCCTTGCTCACCTCAACTCTCCTCCATCCCCTTTTCCTCCACCACACTCTCTGCTTCCTTCAAAGCCTTCTTAGCTCTAAACCCTCACAAAGGTTGGAACCCTGAAGGCCTTGACCTCAAACTCCTGTCCCTTTCTACTACTGCCATTGCCTTCCCTGTCACCTACTTTCTAAACCTCAGCTTCACTCTAGCCTCAGCCCATGACTCATGGAAGTAGGGTGCACTTCCCCTGGTAACTACCAACCTATTTTCCTCCTCCCGAAACTCCAGGAACACCTTGTTGTCTTCCAACACTCCCCTTTCATTGATCCTCCCTCTTTCTTCACCGTCTACCAGCCTGCTATTAGACAGTCCCACTCCATCTCCCTCCAGTGATGCACTGACTCTGTTCTATCTGGTATGGATCAGGGCTTCGTCACCTCAGTTGTTTTTGTTGACCTGGCCAAAGCCTTCAACACTGTTGCCCACACTATTCTTCTGGACAAGTTAGAGGCAGCAGGGCTCTCTGCTTATTCTGTTGAGTGGTTCTTCTACCTTTAGAGCAGGCCTCAAGTTGTCCATATTGGCGACACCTTATTCCCTCCTCACCTATCTGCTCTAGCATATCACAAGGATCTGTCCTTGGCCCTATTCTATTCTCCATATTCCTGAATGACCTTCCCACTGCATGTTCCTGTGCACCCATTCACATGTATGCAGATGACATGGCCCTGTATGCCACTATATCCTCTGCCCTCATGACCCAGTTCCAGTTGGACTTCATTAACATTGAGCATTGGTTAAGGGTTAATCAGCATATCCCTCAATGCCAAGAAAACAGTCTCCATGACTTTAGCACAAGGCAAAGACTGGCTAGGCTCACCCCCTTCCCCTCCTTCTGTACCCTTGCTGGTGTTGCATTTGAGTATGTTTCCTCCTTTAAATACCTTGGATCTGACTGGATCATCACCTTGATTTCTCTGTTTATGTGGATGCCATCCACCAGAAACTTCACCCCAAACTGGGTGCTCTTTACAGGAATAAAGTTAGTACCCTGCTTCCTGCCCATAGAAAGTTAGTCACGAAGATAAATCTCCATATTTTCAACTATGGTGACATTGTTTACAGTGCTGCTTTTCCAAATCCACTCTAGCCAGACTGGACCCACTATTTCAGTCCTTCTGCTGCTTTGTCCTTGATTTCCCCCCTAAAACACACCACTGCATCCTTTACTCCTCCTTTCCTGTTCCCTCTCTTGATGCAAGTGGCCACACTCATTATATTACTTTCCTCACCAATTCTGGCTTGAGTAACTCTCCTTCTGCCTCCTACTCCCTTCACTGCTCTGACTGTCTTGCACTCTCCTCTGTAAAATCATCTGCTAGCCAAGCTGCCTCCATCTTCTTCTCCCCCCAAACTATGGAGCCCTCTTCCCATTACCCTTTGTACTGTTCCTTCCACTCACTCACTCACTCACTCAGTCAGTCAGTCAGTCACTCACTCACTCACTCACATCTCTTCTCCAAGGATTCACTACTTACTCCTGTAGTTGTGTTTGATCCTGTGCTGTATTTGCCACCCTGCAATTCCTCCCCACTGCCCTCACCCTCTAGTTTCCTCCATCCTTTCTTGCTGAACAAAGCACCAACAGCACTTCATTTACCCTTCAAATTACTGTCGTCTGCACTTTAATACCATACTAAGCAGTGCCATGTTCATACTCCAGCTGTGTTCCAATTTGCATCTATATTACTTGTTGTTCTTCAGATGCTCTAGCTCATCTTGTTTATTTTGTTGCTACTTAATTGTTTAACTTATATTTTTGATTTTTAATTTGTGTAACTACCTACTGTAGAGTGACACTCGCCTACCCACATCCCCGTCTTCTTTATGCAGGGCTTACTTGGAGCTGAGACTTTCTTCTGCTACAACCTTTTCTGGTCTTTGAAGCTGAGTAGGTGGATTAGTCAGTGGCTCTCCTTAACTGCTCCTCACACTGCTGAAAATGGGGCTGGGACATCTATACTTGGGTACACAATGTTCTGACTATTTATTTTTTCCATAGCCAGAGTGACCAGAGCTCTGATTCTTGGAAGCTTACTTAGATCAAGGCTTACCCTTACAGGCCATTGTTTTTCATAATTACCCTTCCAGGGTATATATCCAGACACTTTTCTTGCATCCTTGACCTCTGTGATGGATGTTTCAATGTCACTCTTGTGTCTTCCACCAGGTGAAGTTTTCAGTCCCCTGGTGTGGGCCATTCCAGCCCCAGGCTGAGGTATGCCCATCTCAGCAAATGTTGGTGTATTTGTCACATTTCTTGGAATACTCTCTTCAGTTCTCTTCTATATAACTCTGGATTTAAATTTCTCATCTCATCTTGGAAAGGTTCTGTTGAGCCATTCACAACCTCCTTTCTTCTCAGGTTTGGCTGTTTTTCTATTCAATCTCTGTATTACCCTAATTCCAGTTCTGTTTCATTTTAGGTCACAGGATTCCACCTAGAGGCATTCAATTCCACAGACCTTTGCTTGTTGTTCTTTCTCCTTTCTTTTCTTAACATTTATTTAAAAAGAAAAAACTTTCAGATGTTTCATTCAATAGTTTTTTTCATTTTCTTTCTTTCTTACTGGCAAAAAAGAAACAGGCGGTTGGGACCACTGGATCAGCACCGCTATTTATGCTGTCAGTGTGCACAGCACCATATGTGGTGTCATACACATAAGCATGGGGGCATGCCAGCCCTAGAGTTCTGACTCCTGCAAGGTCCTAGGGCCTCTGTTCCTAAGACCAGAGAGTAGCTTTATGAAGAAGATAGTCTTGAAGTTCTAAACTTACAGTTAGTAACTTCACTTTCTTGCACAGTTACACTAACACACTGGAGTACAGGCCAGCTTTTCCTTTAAAGAGTACCTTCCCCAGTCCGTTTGGCATCATGTATAAATTTCCCCTTCTTGCATTGATTCATGATTTGTAATTATTTAATATTCTGAGCAGTTTGTTTTTGCAGTCTGAGCTGCTGAAAATTGCCTGCTGTACTAGCGCTTCTGCACTGAGCCTGGTGTTGCTGTACACCTGTGGCTGTGCTGCTGACGTCAGTACTGTATATGGCACAGGGCTGAGTCACACTGTGTTATAGTGAAAGAGAAGAGGGTTTGTAATGAAAAAATGTGCTATATAGATTGGTATAAAATTATCAGTATTGTTCTCTGTTCCCCTCACAAGACACCCCTTTATGAATAAAGTCAAGTAACTCTTGTTTGTAAGCCATCTCTTCTATGTATGCCATGTTTCTGAACTTGGTTCTCTGCCATGACACTGAATGACTGAATTGATACCGGACACAATGCTGTTACTGCCCTTGTAAGCTTCTGTTAATAATGGCCCCCTTTCAGTCTTAGCAGCATGGCTGTGCAGTATGAACTATATTAGTTGACATAATAATAGTTTTAATCCACCAGACCAAAAGTCACTGGCTACTCTGTTCCTGAGCAACTCTGCCATACAGAATGGCTCTGCTGTAAACTGAACTCATGCATGAATGAGTTTGGCGATATTGGTGACATGTACAGAAAAAAACCTGTTAATGGATCCTGTCATATGTATGTATGCCCACTGTGGGTATGATTTGTAAAACCAAGGGCTATTAACTAGTATAATTCTTTTTTGAAAAGTGAAACCGGAATGTTCATGCATGAGTTTTGCTTCCAGCAGAGCCATACTATATAGCAAGAAAACGTGGGAACAGATCAGCTGGTGGCCTTCGGTCCAGCAGATCAAACTTTTATTATGGCAACTAGTATACTTCATACTGTACAGACATGCTACTCATACTGAAAGGGGACCATTACTAACTGAAAGAGAAAGAACCTCAGTGAAAAAGCACTAAGGCAAGGGTTACCCCAAAGGGCAATGGCCATAAAGCCAAGTTGCAAAGAAATGCAAAATCACACATACTCCCATAATGCAAAGCATCCCCAAGGAAATGAACCAGCTACCCTAAGTTGGTCTTACAGGTTTGGATCATGGTGAACCAAAAAAAACCTAAATGACAAATAACCTCAGTGCAGAAGCACTGAGGCAAGGGTCACCCCAAAGGGCATTGGCCATGAAGCCACGTTTCAAAGAAATACAAAATCACACATACCCCCATAATGCAAAGCATCATGGGCTGTATATGCAAATCACCATGAAATTTTAGGCTCGTTCAGCTTTAAGTAGGAATGCATGGTGCCAAAGGGCCTCTCACACAATCTGCAAAGGGTGCAAACAGAAGACACAGACACGTGTTTCATCCTATCCAGGACTAATCAGTGTACCTTGTCTGTATGACACCCCAGAGGAAATAAGCCAGCTACCCTAAGTTAATCATTCGGGTTTGGATCATGGTGAACCCCAAAAAAACAAGCTAAAAGAAAAAGAACCTTTGTGCAAAAGCACTGATACAAGGATTTATGACCAACTTAGGGTAGTTAGTTCATTTCCCCGGGGTGTCATACAGACGAGGTACACTGATGAGTCCTGGGTAGGACGAAACACATGGTTGTGTCTTCTGTTTGCACCCTTTGCAGATTGTGTGAAAGGTCCTTTGGTGCCATGCATTCCTGCTTAAAGCTGAACCAGCCTAAAATGTCATTGTGATTTGCATTATGGGGTATGTGTGATTTTGCATTACTAACCAAAGCTTACAAAGGCAGTAACCATTACATTGTGTCCAGTATCAGTTCAGCCATTCAATGTCACGGCAGAGAACCTAGTTGAAAAACATGACATACAGAGAAGAGATGGCTTACAAAAAAGAGTTACTTGACTTTATTCATACAGGGGTGTCTTGTGAGGGGAACGGGGAACAATACTGATCATTTTATACCAATCTATACAGGGCATTTTTCCATAATAAAACTCCTGCTCTTTCATTATAACACAGTGTGACTCAGCCCTGTGCCATATGGTGATGTCAGCAGGAGCGAGCTGTCGGGCAGCTGAACAGTCAAGACAGGATAAGCAGGGTGGAGTCTCTGCTACAAAATGGATCTAAATATGGCAAAATGCGACCATCTCTGACAGAAATTATAAATGCACACCAGCTTTGAGATACATTACTTTATTAATGGCTTGCAAGAAGTTACTGTTTGGACCATCGGGGAAGGTGCTCTTTAAGTGTGCCTCATTTGTTTGGTAGCACTGTACTGCTTTTGCTTATTTGCTTATTAGTTTGGAAACCCAGTCTGTGGGTTATTCATTTACACTTTATAAGCCCTTTATATATCTGAGACCTTATGCACAATTACACATTTTGGTGCTGACAAACTGTACTGTGTCACCTTAAAAGTCCTTCAAGCATCTAGGACTCTATGCTCTATCACAAATTCTGGTGCTAACAGACTCTATTCAGTGACACTTGGTGAGTCCTTTCTACATTTGGGGCCCCTACACACAATCACAAACTCTGGTGCTAACAAACTCTATTCAGTGAAATAAGTCCTTTATACATCTATTTCCCTATGCATGATCACAAAATATAAAATGGGGTTAGAAATTTCATGCAACCTGGTTGACTAAATAAGTTCTGAGACCCAAATGCACAGGTTAGAAGGATATACTACTGCATCCTGAAACTGAGTTCCCCAACACCCAGTAGCCCAACGCCCAAATCCCGAGACACAAAATCCCAGACAGTGGGATTTTGCTCGTTTTTTATGTTTCGGGGGCTTCACCCCCTGCACCCCCTTAATTAACATAACAAACTCCGGGGGGGGGGGCAAAATCCCACTGTCGGGATTTTGTGTGTCAGGCATCTGGTGTCAGGCTGCAGGGTGTCAGGGAAACGAGTTACAGAATATAGTAGTGATGCCGGTTAGAACAAGTAGAGGTGATGGGATTTGGAATTTGGGCCAGCTGTATACAGAATTCATGAACCACTTTATTCATTCCTGATTGCCATTACAAACATGTCTACCACCTTTACTCACAGAAGACTTTCAACAAAGCCTAACAAGTAAAACTCCCTTAAATTTAATAAAATAATCAATTCAGCATTCTTTCCTCTCATGATGCCCTCCTTGCACACATGAAAAACTTTAAAAAGTAAAGTACTATTCACAGTTTTAATTCCAGGGGTTTCTTTCATGACCATGAGAAGTCCCCCTTCTCTCCTTATCAGCTTGCCGGGGCAATTTCCACTGCTTACACTGCTTCAGATACAACTGAGACCATGGCTCCATACAAAGCCTTCTCTTGTGTGTGAGGGGGTGAACATTCTGCCAAAGGAATTCTGCAGCAGTCTGAATTCCTGTGTTCCATAAAAAACATTTCATATACTGAATGTGTGGATAGACAAGTGATTGACAGGTAGGGAGGGACTACTTTTTCTAGTTACTTTCAGCATAAAGAAAATACCTGTATTAAAAGTTTAAACCCTCCCCTGACCTTCCTCCCTTGCTACCTCCCATCTCCTCTCCCACGTATTCCCTCATCCTGCTACCAAACCTCCTCCTCCCTCCATCCCTCCTATTCTACCCTCTTTTCCCTCTCTGCCCTGAACTTCCTTCCCCCTCCTGTCCCGCCCTTCCACCCCTTCTCCTCTTTCAAAACATTCCCCGGTCTTGCCTTGCTCCCCTCTCCTTGTTTCCATCTTTGTTTTTGACTCCCCCATTCCCCACTTCTCCTTGCCTCCTCTGTTGTCCCCCCCCCCGGGGTCAATTTCCCCAAAGTTGGCACTCACCCTCCTTCTCAACCCCAGCCTTTTTCTCCACCTCTTTCACCCCTCTCTTACCCCTACCTGCCTGCTCTTGCAGCCCAACCCTAGCACTTCCTGACTAGGTCCATATAGGATTGCTACACTGAAACTGCAATGTTTTATCTCCTTATATCACATTGAATGTAACATTGTTATCATTTGTACATCCACCCTGTTTGTACCCACATTTGTTGTATCTCCTTCTAACGTGGAACCTTTGTAAAAGAACCTTTGGTTCAAAGGTATTGTAATCCTAGTAATAAATAAATAAATAATTTCTCCATTTACCCATTGTATAAGCACAATAACACACTCCAAGTCATTACCTGTCTGAGGTTAATGTGCTTCCAGAACTAAAGATACTCAGCGCAAGTGCCTCATTATGTACCTGTTTGTGCATTAACCTCTGACAACTAATGCCTTATTATGTCCTATCGTGCTTACTTATGGCATAACAAACTCTATTCAGTGACACTTAATGGAAGACTACATCCTCATATCCTGTAAATGTTGTTTCCATGTCAACAGGCAACTCTTTTCCTGTAGCTGTTGGGATACATGTATTTGCTTTAGTTTGTTTTCATTGTTTCTGCTAGTTCCCTGTAACTATCCTGGGGGGGTCCATTTTATGGTTGCTGAAATCCCATTGTTCATGAGAGCTGCATTCGCTTATGAGAATATGATGTTACCGCATCCATTTATACCGTGTATTTTTTATGCTAAAAGTACAAATATCCTGGAAAACAAATTCTCTGGAAACACACAAACTGAATGCAGTTTAAAGGAAAACTTCTGCATTACAACTCAGACAGCTTGCAAAGCTAACTGAAGGTAAAGGTAGTATTTTGCACCTTGCTGCAGCTTGTTTTGTTGAACTCTAATTAAGCAGACAGGCATACTCTGGAGTCTAAAGGCTGTTGACACATCATGTTCTCATATGCTGATGCAGCTCTCTGAGACAATGAGATTTCAACACCAAGAAGGTGGAGACCCCCAGGACAGTTATAGGGACTAGTATGAACAGTAAAAATAAACTACAGCAATCACACATATCCCTAACAGCTACATGAAAAAGATTGTCTGTTGACATGGAAACAAATACAATTTACAAGTTATGAGGGTGTAGCTTTCCTTTAAGTAGTTATTTATACATCTGATGCCCTATGCACAGTTACAGCTGAGTGAGGTCACATGACATTTAATCAACAGCCTAGGTGTTCATGTCCATCACAGTACAGTAGTTTCAGTTCAGTTTTATTAAGCATTAAAACATGTATAAAATCAAAAATTTTGTACATAATACAAATGTAAAATTAAAAAAATTAAAAAAATGCCCTATTGAAGTCCATACTTATAGCATAAGTCAACAATTAAATACATATAAATATTTAAATATTGTGGCAATGATACAATAAATTCATGTGACATATTAGTTTTGCATATACAAAATGTACGAAGTTTGCTACTGCAAATAAAACAGTTCCATCTGTAGAAGACAATAATTTTTCCATTATACATTCAGCACTGCCATCTTTTGGGAATTTACTCATAATTGGTGTTAGTCATCTGTTTCTTTCTATGTTAAATCTTTCACATGTAACAAAATATGTTTGAGTGTTAATCTTGTGTTTTCTGAACATGGGTAGCCATCTATTGCAAGCACTGATGCATTAAGGCTCCACCAATTGCCAGATTTACTGATAGTCTTAATTTGTACAGGGCTTTTCTATCCTCCTCCCTCTCACAAAACGTTTGATAAATTTCTGAACCTTGGCATTCTAACCTTAATTTATATTGCTTCAGGACTCCATATTCAGATATTCTATCTATATCTCTAGTCTTGTAATACTCATTTAACCTCAGTATTGTGTCATTATAAAACTCATGGGATATTTCTGTACATTTACAGACCAGAGATCCGGAAGACAGCTTTTTTTTTTTTTTAGTAAACCATTAAGATTAGTAAACCATGTGGTGGCAATAACATCTATAAGGGAATCTTCCTAATATACTCTTGGCAGCTGATGGTTATCTATAAATAGAAATTTTCCCCAATATGTGACTGCCCTTTTAGGGGTCTAAATTCTAGGGTTTTAAAGCTGGTTTCCATCCTGAGGACCGCTGAGGGAGTATCTCTGGGTAGTCCCAGGATGGCACTCCGGAAAATGTTCTGAGTTTTCTCTAGTTCTATTCAAAGTGGTCTGATACCCCAGACCTCAATACCATATAATATTTGTGTATAGAACTTTGCATCAAAGGTTTCTTTTTTTATAACAATATATGAGTTGCCTGCAAAGTGATTTGCAAAACAAAGTACAGCCATTAGTAATGTATTTGCATTTTGCCTTCCAGGTTAGTTTTCTATCTGTTGTTACCCCTAAATTGCAGTATCTTGATGTTTCTTCAAATTGCACTCCCATTTATTATCCATTTTGTTTGGGGGGGGTTAAAATGCTTGTTATTGAAAACCATTATTTTAGTTTTCACAACATTAATTTCCAAGTTCATTTTTTAATGTGCTCCTTGGCTGTAGCTAGTGCTCTTCAAAAGCCCAATCAAGTTCTGGATATTAATGCCATATCCTCTGCATAAATAAGTTGCCATACTGCTATGTTATTAATTCAGGAAGGGAAAGTATCAACTGTTTTAAGTACTCTGATCAGTGATTCATAGTATTGGTTATATAGCAAAGGTGACAAAAGTCAACTCTGTTTTACCCCTTTGATTGTACTGAACTCTTCAGACATAAAGCCATTTTTGGTAAGCCCTTACCATTTCTTTTGTTTTAGTATGTAATGTTATTAAAACTGCAAGTAGTCTTTTTGGAATATTGTGGTCTATTAAGACATCCCACAATATGTCTCTTTTGATGTTGTTGAATATGGCTTTGGTATCGACATATGGTATTGTCACTTGAGCAGGTTAGGAGTGTTAAATACCTCGGAATCACCTTAGACTCCTCCCTCTCCTACCAAGAACATATTAATCTGGTTTGCAAAGCAGTAAACATCAGAACTGGCCTCCTCTGCAGGCATAGGAGCTGCCTGACAAATAACACCCTCCGCCTGGCTGTCACTAGTTCCATTCTATCCCTAGTGGATTATGGTATAGTAATCTACGAATCTGCATCTGACACAGCTCTTAAAAGAATAATGCTCTCCCTCAATAAATCATGTCACCTCATAACAGGAGCACCAAAGCTAACCCATACCTGCGATCTTTACAGTCAAGTGAACTGGCTAAACTTTAAGGGTAGGCTTAACTATCACACCTGCCTGTTGGCCAAGAAGCTTACCACCTCACTCTCTCCTCCCTTGGTCCAGCAGCTCATCTCCCCTGCCCCTACCCCTCATTCTACTGGGAGCTCTGATAAGGCCCTTTATCTAGTCCCTTCTGTAAGACATCCCTAGCACAGCGAGCGTTCTTCCACAGGGCCCCTGTCCTCAATGGCCTGCCTCCTCTGGTTTCCTCCACAGTTAAATTGTGCCTCCCTATTTTTTTGCTATTTCTTTTTTTTCTCTCCCCCCCGACCCTTGTCAGCCCCTCATTCAGCTGCCATCCCTAGCCTCTGTTCCTTCAGGCCCTCACCCTTGAAACCGCCATGGCTTACCCCCCCATGGTGGGGCGACAGGAAGTCCCCTACTCACCTGCCCATTAGGATCCGGTTCAGGGTGTTACCATCAGAGATGGAGCACCAGGGGACAGCAGTCAAGCTGTGACGACCAGCCACCAGAGTCTTTTCCCATTTTCTCCCTTGTGAGAGCTCAGCATACAATGATGTCAGCAGTGGGTACATGCATGCACCTGTGCACATCCCCGCCAGGCGTTTGTTGTGCTCCCGGCCCCATGTTGTAGCGGCAGTTCTCCACCGAGCCGCAGTCTCCACCAGGGGTCAGACATGTGCCAACTGCAGGACACCTCCCTCCCCGGAGATGGAGAGCAGTCCATTGGGCGCTTGATCCTTCTCCTCCCTGCCGAACCCCGGCGGCCTGCGCTCATTCCTGAACACGGGTCACCAGCATGGTGCGAGGTTTAGTGTCCAGCTCCTCAGCCCTCAGTGCCACCAGGCTGGCCTAAATTGAACCCGTTTAAAACTAAACTTCACCAGCACCTGCTCTCTGTGAATAGTTGTGACTGCTCCTAGCTTTTACTGGTCAATCTGGGACTGCTCATGGCTTGTCCCTCAATTTCTCCCTGCTCCTCCCCACCTTATCTTAATCTAATTTCTCCCTCCCCACTCTGTTCCCCTCCTGCCCTTTACTCATCCTTTACCTGCACTCTTTCCTACTCCTCCTTCTCTACACCTTACACCCCTTTGCTCAACTTTTCTCCCTACCCCCCCAGCTGTCTCACATCTCTCCTTAACTGACTTCCTTCTGGTCTCCCTTTCTTTTCTTTAATTTCCTATCTATTTACATAGTTAGCTAGCTCTGCTGCACCATGCTTGTTTCATTATCATGTAGTCTGCCCTCAGTTATGATGCGCTTCTGTATAATGCACTGCATTACTCTTATCCTATGTATTATGTACTGTATTAATTTCCTGTAATGTTTCGTATCCTGTCTGTTTTAAATCTACTCGCCATGTTGTTTCTTTGCCATGTACTCCATCCTCATTTATGATGCACTTATGTATAATGTACTGTATTATTTGTATACTCGTATGCAATGTATAATATACGGTATTAATCTCCTGTAATTTTTTTTTTGTAACCTATCTGTTTGTAAATCTGATGTGGAGCCTTTGCAAAAGAGTATTTGACTCAAAGGGTTGTAATTCCAAGACTTCAATAAATAAAATAAATAAATATACTCTCCTTTCTGTCCTTCCTCACATATTTAATTATTATTTTTTTACCACTCTATTTATCGCCACCGGACACTGGAACTCTCTCAGGCCTCGACTCATCCCCCACTCTACCTCCCGCTGTGGCCTCCACCTACCTCAGAGTCATTACTCTCTCCCGTGGAGCCTCCCCCGGCCAAAGCCCCACCAGGAGATCAAAGGGGCAGAGTTAGAGGTCCAGCATTGGGCGTGTGGCAGGTGGACAATGCGGGACTGTTGCCTATCTGGGCCGGAGGGTTTTTTTCCCCTTATAGTGATTCCTCGCTCCCTTCCTCCCTACCCCCTTGCATGGTGCACCCCTGATGCCATGGCACACGGCAACCATGCCGGCATCAGCCACGCTGCTAGACGTGCAGTCCAGGTTCTGAAGCACCCCCGATCTCCACCAGGGGCCGCTGGAACACCAGACAACTCCCAGCCCTCCCCCCTGGGAGAGGAGAGGAGAGCAGCCCAGAGGGCACTCAATCCTCTCCCTCCCCTGCTGACCCATGGCACCCGCGCTCGCTCCTGAACTCGGATTGCCGGCATAACATGAGGTGTGACGTCCAGTGCCTCAACCCTCAGTGCCACCAGGCTGGCTACATATTTCATTATTATAAAGTTCAAAGTAAAAATGTGATCTAGTGTACTAAAACCAGTCTGGAAACTCGATAATAGATGAATTTCCTCAGCCCACTGTTGAAACTGAAGTACAAGTCTGGAACATATTTTAGCACCGATGCATAACAGAGAAACAGGATGAATAGCATAATAGACTGGATCTCTGCTCCCTTTTTAAACAGTGGAACTATACGACTTACATTCCAAATTTTTGGGAGGATTAATGAGTAGTTTATACAAGTAAATAACAGGGCATAGATTACAGCCCACCAGTCCGGGTTGGCTTGAATAATTTCTGCCATAACTTGGTCCACCCCCGGGGCCTTATTATGTTTTGAGCTAAAATCAGAGGGATTACCATATTTTCTGATATTGAGGGCAATCAGGGATTTTTTGCCATCAGTTCATGGAATGCTATTGTCCCACCTCCCTCTACGAGAGTCGTTAACAAATTATCTATAATCTTTTCATAACTAGTCATAAGTGCTGTCACAACTCCATCTTCAGTAGACCCATTATAGTTACAAAAAGCAAAAAAAAACTCCTTTAAATGAGACATAGAGATATCAGTTAAGAATGTATTTACAGAATCACGCATAAATGGTTTCTACTTTAGGCATCTATTATTCAGAGAGATTATACTATATGAAATATTAGCCTTAATGTTGGCCAATAACTCTGGGATAGCAGTAGTCTCCCATTTTATCGCTACTGTCATTGTGAAATTATCACTTTCCCCTACTTGTGGGATTACCATAGGTAAACATACAGATGTCAGAGGTTGTGCCCCCATCAACAGTGGGATATGTAATGCTTCCATGTTGCTCCCCTTGTACCCTTCCATTTAAGATGCATAAGGAATATCTACTGGCTAACATCAGTATTTTTCTGCTTCTATCATTAATACGTACATCCATCAATGATCTTAAAGGGATGCTCATTTCGTCATCCATACTCCATTCGTGTGATTTGTGCTCTATTTCATTCCCTGGCTTAGCATTTACATCTCCTGCTAGGATAATAGGAGCATTTTTTAAACTCCTGAAATATATACTCCAAGATATTCATGGTGCTAGCCAAAATAGTATTCTCCTGCTTCTCTTATATAATTTCAGGGGAATACAGGTATTAGGGGCTACCGGTAGAGTTGTTCTTGTCCATAATGACAATACAGAGGCAATAGTCATTACTTCATGCTAAAGATTTAGTTACAACCTGTAGTATAGTACAGACGTATATTGCTAACCCACCACTGGAGTGTCCAAAGTTACTGTTTCTAACTGCAGGTCTATTATGATTCTCATAACCAGTTATATTAAGTGTATCAAAATTACTGGCCCATGTTTCTTGAAACGGAATGATTTTGTGATTTTATTTCATCATTCCCAACCACTGATTATCTAATAATGTATTTTTTAAACCAGCTATGTTCCAGTTTAAAATAGATACCATATTACTTTTGATATCAGGATTAATATCAGTTGCTGCTGGTTGTCATTTAGTGTCATCAAGATCATTGATAGTTGAATTAGTTAATTCCATGCTTTGATTGTCCTGGCTATTATTTTCATCTTCTAAAAATGATTGAGAATTGTTGTTTGTACTATTTTCCAGAACTATACCAGAATTGATTCTTACACCCTTTTGTGCTGTGCCTCTAGTATAGTTTCATTTTGATAACCCTAAAATCTTCAGAACTTGGTTCTAATGAGTATGTAGTCTCAATAATGTTGATGTATTTAGTTATACATTGCTGTCTAGATCCTTTATGTTTAACTTCCTAATTCACACCTGTATTAAACATTACACCACTATTATTAGTCTATATATCTCTAATTCTTTGTTGTTTGTGCTAGTTCCCTCCACCGCCAATGGAGTCTCTAATAATACAACAGTTGCTTGCATTTCTTTTTTGTATGCAACTGTGCATAGACGTATGCCATGATTTTTAAACGCTATACAAAATCCATCTTTTAGAGTTCCCTCCATGGTATCACCGAAACATAGAAACACAGAAGTTGTCAGCAAATAAGGGCCTCTGGACCCACCTAGTCTGCTCTATTTTCCCTACCTACTGTGCCACTGCAGGCCCTACTCGGTCTCAGTCCCTCCCCCCATCTTCCAAGATCCCTTTGTGTCTGTCCCATGCGTTCTTGAATCCTGTAACCACTGCTTCCACCCCCACCACCTCCGCTGGAAGGCTGTTCCATGTGTCCACTACCATCTCTGTGAAGAAGTCTTTCCTCATATTTCTTCCGAACCTCTCCCCTTCCAATTTCATATTGTTCACCCATCATCCTTAAGCATCTTTTTCTTTGGAAAATGACACCTTCTTGTACCTTGTTCTTCCCTGTGAGGTATTTGAATGTTTCTGTCATATCCCCCCATTGCCTCTTCTCTTCCAGGGAGTACATATTTAATTCCCTAAGCCTTTCCTCATAGGGTTTTTGATGTAGGCCCACTATTTTGGTTGCCCTCCTCTGAACTGCCTCCTCCTTATTTATGCCCATCGATACACTGATTTAATGTCTGCCCATTTTATGTCCTATTATAACCCTTAAAAACCATAGACCATAACTTTAAGTGATGTTACTGATTCATTTTTATGTTGATTGCGCGCATGCGCAAAAAAACATTGCAGCAGCTTTCTCCACAAGCAGATTGAGGAAGCACGGCACTGTTGTGGCCAGTGCCCCCACAGCCTTTAAAGGCTTGGCCGCCTTTCCCCAATGCCATGGCACGCTGCTGCTAAAATGGTTCTAAAATGCCTATGTTGAAAATTTGGTGACAATACTCCATAAAATCACTGTGTTACGAACTTGCGTTGCGCAGTTTGCACGCACGCTTGTAAGTTCACGAATTTATAATATTTTCACTCCAGATTTTCAACATTTTCATTGTTCTGTACCTCCTTATGAACACTACAGCTGTCATTTTTCACATCCTGGCCAAAATGTGTTTTCGCAGTTCCAGCACAGAATAGCACAGTCGCTGAGGGAAATCCATGTTTGAGCCACTTTATGAAAATGACAGTTACACTGTTCATTAGCGGAGGTCCTAAAATGCCTATGTTGAAAATTTGGTGACGGAAGTCCATAAAATGAGTGTGCTATTGGTGCAGAGGCGTTCTATGCACGCTTCATACCTTCTAACTTTGCAAATATTTTGACTCCAGATTTTCAACATTGCCATTTTTCCACACCTCCTTATGAACAGTGCAGCTGTCATTTTTCACATCCTGGCCGAAATGTGTTTTTGCTCTTCTGGTGCACAATACCGCAGTCGTTGTGGGAAATCAGTGTTTGGGACAGATTAGGATGAAGCAAGTGAGAGGGGGAGAGTGACCGAGCTCAAGTGAGATCTGTCGGGACTGCTGCGGATTTCTTTGTGGGCAGGAAAAGGCGACAACGCAGGCAGGAGCCCAATACAAAAGGGCAGCCTGCAACGGCGGAAGAAACAGAATGAGCGACGGAGAGAGGGGGAGTGAGCAAGCTCAACGGAGCTCTATCATGACTGCTGCAGATTTCTTTGTGGGCAGAAAAGGGTGGCAATGCATGCAGGAGCCCCGTATAAAAGGGCAGCCTGCAGCACTGGCCGAAATGGACTGAGTGAGTGAGAGAAACATAGAATTTGATGGCAGATAAGGACCGCTTTGCCCACCTAGTCTTCCCATTTCCCTACCTAATGGATAAGCTGCAGATCCTAGTTAACCAACAGCCTACTTCTTCCTACCCCCCCACTAGAATTGCCTTGTCTGTCCCATACATTCTTGAATTCCCCCACTGTTTTTGACTCTATGACCTCCTCAGGAAGGCTGTTCCATGTATCCACAACCCTCTCTGTGAAGAAATACTTCCTCACATTACCTCTGAGCCATCCCCCCTCTATCTTCAAATTGTGCCCCCTTGTTTTTGCACATCCCTTTTCTTGAAAGATGCTTCCCTGTTGGACTTTGTTGATTCCCTTGAGGTATTTGAAAGTTTCTATCATGTCCCCTCTCTCCCTCCTTTCCTCGAGGCTATACATCTTTAGTTCCTTTAGTCTTTCTTCATATGTCTTCTGATGCAGACCCTGCATCATTTTGATTGCCCTCCTCTGGACAGCCTCCACCCTGTCTATGTCTTTGCGTGGAGATGGGGTCTCCAGAACTGTACACAGTACTCCAGATGTGGTCTTACCAACTGTCTGTACAGAGGGCCAACAACTTCCTGTTTTCTACTGGTGATACCTCTCCCTATGCATCCCAGCATCCCCCCAGCCCTCCTTACTGCTTTCTCACATTGCTGGCCCACCTTTAGGTCATCTGATATGACTACCCCAGGTCCCTTTCCATTTTTGTTGTTGTCAGTATCTGACCCCCCCATTGTGTACTCTTCCCCTAGGTTTTTGTTTTCCACGTGCATTACTTTGCACTTCTTTGCATTCAGGAAGCACTCAACTTAATGAGGATAAATGTATTGTCCTACACATGGGCAAGAAGAATTTGGAATTCAATTACACTATCAATAATAAACAATTAAAGCAAGTGACACAGGAAAGGGATTTGGGTGTTATCATACAAAATGACCTTTCTTTTACTGCCCATTGTGCTCAAACTATAAAAAATGTTAATAGGGCTCTTAACTGTGTATTGAGACATACAGTAAGTTGAAGTAGGGAGGTCTTGATTCCATCGTATGGATCATTCGTGAGAACTCACTTGGAGTACTGTTCCCAGGTCTGGTCCCCTTACTCTAAAGGTGAGATAGTGAGAGTGGAGAGAGTGCAGCGAAGGGCAACCCGATCAATAATGGGACTTAAAAATATGTCCTATGAGGAGAGGTTGGACAATTTGGATCTGTATTCCTTGGCTTATAGAAGATGGAGGGGTGATATGATTTTAGTCTATAGATCATCTCAAGATAATATCCTCAGAGAAGATTTAGGACTTGAATTATTTGTCAGAAATTATAATACAAGAGCTCATTGTAGACAAATTAAACAACAAAAGTGGAAATCACAAAAAAGAAAACAGTGGTTTAGTCAGAGGGTTGTTTCAAGGTGGAATTCTCTCCCCATGATATAATTAGTAGTCCAACTTTAGATATTTTTAAAATAACATTGGATGATTATAGTAGAACCAAGTCCTTAGTTTATTAATTAGTTCACTTGTTGATAATACAGTTTTATGCAAGCAGACAAGGACGAAAGTCTATATATGCTTTGTGCCAACTATGATACTATGAATCTAAGCTGCCATACATTTGACCATTCCTCCAACCTTGCCAAGTCCCTTTGCATCCTTTCCACCTCACCTTGTGTATCAACCCTGTTGCAGATCTTTGTGTCATCTGCAAAGAGACATACTTTCCCTTCCAGTCCCTCTGCAATGTCACTTACAAAGACATTAAAAAGGACCAGCCCCAGTACTGAACCCTGTGGTACCCCACTAGTAACCCTCCTTTCTTCACTGTGGACTCCATTTACTATTACCCACTGTGTCCTGTTGTCCAACCAGTGTTTTACCCAGGCTACCACCCTGGGACCCACTCCCAGGCTGGCTAATTTGTTTATTAGATATTATGTAAAAAGGCAGCAATGCACGTAGGGGCCCAGTATGAAAGGGCAGCCTGCAGCGGTGGAAGAAACAGAACGAGCCACGGAGAGAGGGGGAGTGAGCAAGCTCAATGGAGCTCTATCATGACTGCTGCAGATTTCTTTGTGGGCACAAAAGGGCGGCAATGCATGCAGGAGCCCCTTACAAAGAACTGACTACAGCGCCAAGGCAGAAAGCAGGAGCGAAGCGGTGAGAGGGGAGGGAGTGAGTGAGGTCAACTGAGCTCTGTCGGGACTACTGCAGATTTCTTTGTGGGCAGAAAAAGGTGCCAATGCAGGCAGGAGCCCAGTACAAAAGGACAGCCTGCAGCACCAGGAGAAACACAATAAGCGAGTCAGAGAGTGGGTGAGTGAGTGAGCTCAACAGAGCTCCATCATGACTGCTGCACATTTGTTTGTGGGCAGGAAAAGGCGGCAACGCTGACAGGAGCCCAGTACAAAAGGCCAGCCTGCAGCGCCAGCAGAAACAGAACGAGTGACTGAGAGAGGGGTAGTGAGTGGGCTCAATAGAGCTGTGTCGGGACTGCTGCAGATTTCTTTGTGGGCAGAAAAAGGCAGCAATGCACGCAGCAGCCCAGTACAAAAGGGCAGCCTACAGCAGCAGGAGAAACAGAATGAGCGAGTGAGAGAGGGATAGTGAGCGGGCTCAATGGAGCTGTGTCGGGACTGCTGCAAATTTCTTTGTGGGCAGAAAAAGGCAGCAATGCATGCAGCAGCCCAGTACACAAGGGCGGCCTACAGCAGCAGGAGAAACAGAATGAGCGAGTGAGAGAGGGGGAGTGAGCGAGCTCAACGGAGCTCTGTCGGGATTGCTGCAGATTTCTTTGTGGGCAGAAAAAGGCGCCAACAGAGGCAGGAGCCCAGTACAAAAGGGCAGCCTGCAGCGCCAGGAGAAACAGAATGAGCGAGTGAGACAGGGGGAGTGAGCAACCTCAATGGAGCTCTGTCGTGATTGCTGCAGATTTCTTTGTGAGCAGAAAAAGGCGGCAATGCAGGCAGGGGCCCAGTACAAAAGGCCAGCCTGCAGCGCTGGCAGAAACAAAATGAGCGAGTGGGAGAGGGGGAGTGAGCGAGCGAGCTCAACAGAGCTCTGTCGTGACTGCTGCGGATTTCTTTGTGGGTAGGAAAAGGCAGCAACATCGGCAGGAGCACAGTCCAAAAGGACAGCCTGCAGTGCCAGCAGAAACGGAATGAGCAAGTGACAGGGGGGAGTAAACGACCTCAACAAAGCTGTGTCAGGACTGCTGCAGATCCATTTGTGGACAGAAAAAGCTGCCAACACAGGCAGGAACCCAGTACAAAAGTGCAGCCTGCAGCAGTGGGAGATACAAAATGAGCGAGTGAGGGAGGGGGAGTGAGTGAGTGAGCTCACCGGAGCTCTTTTGGGACGCTGCGGATTGCTTTGTGGGCAGAAAAAGGCAGCAATGCATGCAGGGGCCCATACAAAATGGCAGCCTGCAGTGGCGGGAGAAACAGAATGAATGAGTGAGGCAGGAGGAGTAAGTGAGCAAGCTCAATGGAGCTCTGTTGGGACTGCTGCAGATTTCTTTGTGGGCACAAAAAGGTGCCAATGCAGGCAGGAGTCCAGTATAAAAGGGTAGCCTGCAGTGCCAGGAGAAACAGAATGAGCACATGAGGCAGGGGGAGTGAGCGACCTCAACAGAGCTCTGTCTGGATAGCTGCAAATTTCTTTGTGGGCAGAAAAAGGTGCCAATGCAGGCAGGAGCCCAGTACAAAAGGGCATCCTGCAGCACTGGGAGAAACACAACGAGTGAGTCAGGGACAGGTAGTGAGCGAGCTCAACAGAGCTGTATCATGACTGCTGTGGGTTTCTTTGTGGGTAGGGAAATGCAGCAATGCAGACAGGAACCCAGTACAAAAGGCCAGCATGCAGTGCCGGCAGAAATGGAACGAGCGACTGAGAGAGGGGGAGTGAGCAAGCTCAACGGAGCTGTGTCGGGACTGCTGCAGATTTCTTTGTGGGCGGAAAAAAGAAGCAATGCACGCAGGGTCCCAGTACAAAAGGACAGCCTACAGTGCCACGACAAACAGAATGAGTGAGTGACACAGGGGGAGTGAGCGACCTCAACAGAGCTCTTTTGGGACAGCTGCAGATTTCTTTGTGGGCAGAAAAAGATGCAATCATAGGCAGGAGCCTCGTACAAAAGGGCAGCCTGCAGCACCAGGAGAAACACAGTAAGCGAGTGAGAGGGGGAGTGAGTGAACTCCATGGAGCTCTATCATGACTGCTGTGGATTTCTTTGTGGGCAGAAAAAGGCGTCAACGCAGACAGCAGCCCGGTACAAAAGGGCAGCCTGCAGCGCTGGAAGAAACAGAATGAGCGAGTGAGAGAGGAGGAGTGAGCAAGCTCAACAGACCTGTCTCAGGACTGCTGCAAATTTAGTTGTGGGCAGAAAAAGCCACCAGTGCAGGCAGAAGCCCAGTACAAAAGGGCAGCCTGCAGCAGCAGGAGACGCAGAATGAGCAAGTGAGGGAAGGGGAGAGAGTGAGCTCAAAGGAGCTCTGTTGGGACTGCTGTGGATTTCTTTATAATGGAGGCAGTATAGCATAGTGGTTTAAGGCTCTAAGCTGCAAATCTGGAGACCTGGGTTTGAATCCCACAGCCCCCACTTACACACTGTGTGACCCTGAGTAAGTCACTTAACTTCCTTGTGCTCCCAGGTTGCACCTGGAAACAAGCTTCTGCTTAGCGTGCCTTTCCTGGTTAAACAATTTCCCCTTTCCCTTTCCCTTTGTGGGCAGAAAAAGGCAGCAATGCACGCAGGGGCCCAGTACAAAAGGGCAGCCTGCAGCCGTGGGAGAAACAGAATGAGCGACTGAGAGATGTAGAGTGAGCGAGCTCAACGGAGCTCTATCGTGACTGCTGCAGATTTTTTTGTGGGTAGAATAAAGTGGCACCGCAGTCAAGAACCCCATACAAAACGGCAGCCTGCAGCGCCAGGACAAACAGAATGAGTGAGTGAGACAGGGGGAGTGAGTGACCTCAACAGGGCTCTATCGTGACTGCTGCAGATTTCTTTGTGGACAGAAAAAGGCAGCAATGCAGGCAGGAGCCCAGTACAAAAGGCCAGCCAGTAGCACTGGCAGAAACGGAACTAGTGAGTGGGAGAGGGGGAGTGAGCGAGCTCAATGGAGCTGTGTTGCGACTGCTGCAGATTTCTTTGTGGGCAGAAAAAGCCACCAACAGAGGCAGGAGCCATGTACAAAAGGGCAGCCTGCAGCAACGGGAGACACAGAACGAGTGAGTAAGGAAAGGGGAGTGAGTGAGCTCAACGGAGCTCTGTTGGGACTGCTGCGGATTTCTTTGTGGGCAGAAAAAGGCAGCAATGCACCTGGGGCTCAGTACAAAAGGGCAGCCTGCAGCAGCGGGAGAAACAGAATGACCGAGTAAGAGAGGGGGACTGAGGGAGTTCAACGGAGCTCTATCTTGACTGCTGCGGATTTCATAGTGGGCAGAAAAAGGTGGCAATGCAGGCAGGAGCCCAGTACAAAAAGCCAGCCTGCAGCGCCGGCAGAAATGGAACAAGTGAGTGACAGAGGGGGAGTGAGCAACCTCAATGGACCTGTGTTGTGACTACTGCAGATTTCTTTGTGGGCAGAAACAGCCACCAACACAGGCAGGAACCCACTACAAAAGGGCAGCCTGCAGAGCCACGAGAAACAGAATGAGTGACAGAGAGGTGGACTGAGCCACCTCAACGGAGCTCTGTCAGGACAGTGGCGGATTTTTTTGTGGACAGAAAAGGGTGCCAATGCAGGCAGGAGCCAAGTACAAAACAGCAGCCTGCAGCACTGGGAGAAACAGAACAAGTGAGTGACAGAGGGCCACTGAGCAAGCTCAATGGACCAATGCAATTAACATTCCGCATTGACAAATGCTTGTTTGTTTTTGGTAAACCTATAACATACAGTGGCATCCCCCAGGATGAAACGCAATTTTCATGCACTCTGCAGTATGCTGCAGCAGACCTACTGAATAAAGCAATGTCATTTCAATGGCAATTAGTCCCCTTTGTCATGCAGGAAACTGTGGCATTCACTTCATCCTGGCAGTGTCACGTTTTCCTGAATAACAAAGGGGACTAATTACCATTGCAATTACATTGCTTTATTCAGTAGGTCTTCTGCTGCATTCTGCAGAGTGCTGCAAAATGCTGCAGAATTGTGTTTCATCCTGGGAATGCCTCTGTATAAAGTGGATAATAAATATTACTTTTCAATCAGAACATCCCTGTTTTCCTTCTGGAAATTATTTTGTTTCGACAACTCCTTCTCATTCTCAGATACTAGTTATTTTTCAGATTCATAAACTGTTTTATTTGTATTAGAATTATGAAATTATGAAATTTAATATTTACTATATTATATTTTTGGCCACTTTACCCAAATCCTTCTATCTTGCAGTTTAACACTTTCAGTCCATTTTTCAGTTCTAATTCTACTACCCCTTTGATCTTCCTTCACCTGCACTCTGTTACTTTTAGTTTGTTGGCTTCCCTCTGTTTCTGCTGCTAACACCCTTTGTTATACCTAATTTCAGTTTTTAGCCATCTTTGTTTTTTTCCTTTGTGTTCCTTCTCTCATCTTGTTTCTGTTTTACCAATAATTCTACTTCCATAGCCTCTTTTTCAGCAATTGCATCTGTAATTACCTTAATGGTTTTCTTATTACTAATGCTACTACCTCTTTCAGTTTCCTTTCTGACATCATCTCATTCCACTTAGGGTATGTTGTTGAAGATGTTCCCTGGTGTTTCACATTCCCATTTTTCTGATGCTCTCAAAAAACTTTTCAAGGTTGTTTTCTGGCACAAGTACAATCTTATATATATATACAGTATATGGAAAGATTATTAGAATATTGATTTATTCTATTGCATCATGTCCTGCTAAGTATATATACAGGGTTGCAGCAAGGAAATTAGCTTCCACAGTTGCATCAGTTGGTATCATTCGAGGCACTTTACATCAATATCTGTCTTTGATTATACTGTTTATTTTATGTTAAAGTCCTTGCCATTCTGCATGTACTGTTGAATTGTTTGAATAGCATTCTTGCAAGTTTTATTTTTTATTGAAATGTTTGAATTATTTTAGTCCTGAGCTGTCCACCTCTGAAACTGCAAATTTTAAAGAAGATATAACCAAAAGAAGGGTTCTACCACTGGAATGTGCCCACGATCCAGTGCTGGGCAATTAGGTGTCAATCAGCAATGTCGGCGATCATGTTTTTGTAGGGGGAGCTGCACCCCCCCATGCCCCCCTACTTATAGATTCCAACTCCGGCGGTGGGCGGACCTTGGGGAGGGAGGTGCATCCCGCATTTGGCATCCTGATTGCCCTGTACCATACTGCCAGCGCTCTGAGTGCCAGAAGGGCAAAAGAAGCGTGGAAACCCCTATATTTCTGTCTATTTCTACATTTATAACCATATTCTACATCTATCAAAAAAGTTTTCTGAAAATGACATGGGTTTGTAATGGTTTTATGTATAAAAACATACAAATATTTCTCCCTTTTAGGGGAATATCAGTTCAAGAGGGTGTCATAGTATTAGTATTTTACTCTTTATTTTTGCATTTGTGGAAAAAAATGAAGCAAGCATCATGACAAATGGTATATCCTTGTTTCACATTTTCTTTCACACTCATGTTGACATCTAAAATATTGATGTTATAACCACATAAAACAATCCGCCCCCTTCAAGACTTTTTCCATAAAGAGAGATTAAGTCTTGCCAATATAACTTAAAAACAAGCATGGCAACTCATGTTTTTTGTTGTGGATTTTAAATGTTTAGATGACCATTATGTACTGGGCAAAAACATTATGACTTTGACATGGGGTTGCTGAAACACCAGGGAACGTCCTTAACAATATATCATTTATTTACTAGCTCTCTCATCAGTTGATTGCTTTTTAGTAGTTCTCTCTTAATTTCTGATAACCCCACTAATGTTAAAGTGCAACTCTCTATTATAATAAAATGCTTAAAAACTCAAGATTTACATCAATTATGTTTCAGCGTTATTGTTTTCTTGTTTCAACGTTATTGTTTTCTAGTTATTTGCTGTTTTTATATTTTCCCCTGCTGTTGGTCTACTAAATATTGCCACTACTGCAGCAAGTATTTCACCAAATCTTTCAAAATGTATCTGTCTCTCCCCTGTTAACCACACACTTGCCGTTTGTGACATCACAGTCTGTTTTCATGGTGAGCACTATGATGTCATAAACAAAGGCACTGTGAGGTTGATAGAGGAGAGGCAAATGTTTTCAAATGTAAATCTATACAGACTTTTTATTTATTTTTTTCTACTTTTCCCCCTACTCAGATTGTACTCAGTAGCCCATTAACATCATAAAAAAATGCTTCAGGCATATTCAAACTGAGGTTCATCATCATATACATAGGAGGGGTGGGGAGCCACAGATTTCCCTATTTATGTATTTTTTGTTCACTATCCTTTTCATTACCAAACCAAAAAGACAACCCAATATTTTCTTTTTTAAATCACTATTTGAGTTAGTGCCCGTTGGAATGGGAGCCACATTTTTTAATATTGATTTTTCTTATCTAATTTTATTTACCATGCTTTTTCCAGCTTAGAGACATCTATCAATGTATTCAGCCAATTTTTAAAACCTGGGGGATTGGGGTCTTTCCAGCTTTACAGTATATACTTTTCTGCCACTGCAAACATGAGTGATAACAATTTCTTTTGATTTACGTCAAATGTTTGATCAAAAGGAGATATACCCATCATACTCATAAGAGGGTTAATAATATTTTGCTTATTAAAGGTAATAGAGATAAATTGATTAATTTTTGACCAATAATTAGATAAACATGGGCAGGAATGGATCACATGAGTTAAAGTGCCCAAACTTACTGCACAGCGTTAGCATTTATCTGAAATGTTAGAGTTGAATAAATTAAGTTTATAAGGAACATAATAAATCCTATGCATGGTGTTAAACTGTATTTGTTGTAGCCTGACTGTTTGGATATTATGGCCCGGATATTCAAAGGGGTTGTGCATGGCACAACAGAGTTGCACCGGCGCAGCCCCATATTGCACCCTGGTGGGATATTGAAAAGGCTGCCTGGCACAGCGCAAATCCCAATGTGCTGGGGTGCAATGTAAGGGTATGCGGCACAGATGTAGGGGGCGTGCCCATGCATATGCGGCACATCCTGATATTCAGCCTGGATGTGCAGCACATATGCTGGCACAACCCTGCATTGCGCCACATAGGAGGGCTCAAAGCTGAGCCCATGAATTGGTGAAACAACTTCTGGCCACCCACAGGCAGGCTTCTGTATTGCAGGGCACAACAAAGACGTCGATAGCCATGGGTGGACACTCGACCACCCAGAACACCGTCCACAAGCACCTACATATCCTTGGTAGTCTAGCTGTACCCCCCTCCCTCCCATTACCCCGATCACCATTTAAGTACTTGCAATCATTCCCTGGTAGTCTAGTGGTACCCCCCCCCACTAGACCACCAGGGAATTTCTTAGGGCAATCAATGGTGATCGCTGCTACGGGATGGGGGATGCCCCGGGACCCCTTCCGCACACATCATTCTGTGCAGGGCACCAGGCGCAATTCACTAGACTGACTTGCGCAAGGCATGCAAATGGGGCCATAATGACATGCAAATGGCCCCATTTGCACCTTTCTTATATTATGGCTTCATTTGCATGCCCTTTGCTGAATATCACAGGTGATGCTCCCAGCACAACTGCATTTGCACTGGCGCATCCCCGTGCTCCCTATCTGTGGCTTGCGCTGGCGCAGTGTCGCTGTGCCATGCACAGTGCCACCGTGCTGTGTGCTGTCCGTGCCATATTCAAAGGTGCTGCGCCATGGCGCATCACTTTTGAATATCACCTGGTCCTGGCCCCAGTGCATCCCAGTTGCACTGTACCCAGGCTTGTGCCACTGCCAGGTGCAGTCTGAATATCCAGCCCTCTGTGTACAGACATCTAAAATCTCCTGCCACATTTGGGGTGTCATACATATTCCTAAATCCCTTTGCCTTTTTAATCTAAGTTTATCCAAAGTTACATCTATTTTTTTCCTTAACTAGTTGGTATAATGATGTTATAAGTTTCTTCCTCTCTATATTCTTCCGCAGGGTGGCTAACAAGGAAGGTGGTTGTACAATTCTTACTAAGTTTTCATTTTTTGTCAAAAAATGTTTCAGTTGAATATACTGAAACTCCTGGGAGTTCAGTATATTATTTTCGTTCTTAATTTGAGTAAAGGTTTTTAACCTTCCTTCTTGGTATGAATCATCCATTTGAGTAACCCCCTGGCTATGCCACCCTTGGAAGGATTTATCTAATATTGAGGGTGGAAATCTGCAATTTTTGTATATCGGAGTAAATTCTGAAATTAGAACATTTTCCCCTAGTTTTTGCTGGAGCTCTAGCCAGCAAACATATAGAGTCTTGGTAGTAATAGGAACTGACCCTGGTATTTTCTTTATTGGAACTGAAGAATATAAAAATTTAACAAATTCCGGTATGGCTGGGATCCTGTCTCCAACAAAGTTGAAGTTTTTCTCTGCATATCAGGCTGCAGCCAATCCCAGACATGTGTTATTTGGGTTACCCAATAATATATTTTAAAATTTGGTAATGCTAGGCCCCCACATTCTCTAGATGTTTCCAACGTATTCTTAGCTATCCTAACCTTGTTCTGTTTCCAGAGAAAGCTACTAATCATGGTATCTAGTCTCTTAAAGAAACTACCAAGGATTTGTATAGCCAGAGCCTAGAAAAGAAATAAAACCTTAGGCAAAATAAGCATTTTAACCAAATTAACCCTCCCTATTAATGTTAAATATAGAGTATTCCATTTAACCAGGTCTCTCTCAGCAATGATTAAGAATTCTTCAAAATTTGCTTGGTACAAATCTCCTGTTCTTGGAGTAAGCTTTATCTCCAGGTATTTCATATTTTGTGTTGCTGCTTGCATGTTCTTACCCATTATCTGGAGATCCCCCTGATCCAAATCAAGGTTCAGCCTCATAAATTCCATTTTGGACCAATTAATTTTGTATCCTGAGAAAGATCCAAATAGATTCGTAATTTTAATTATACCAGTAATTGACAAATTTAAATTTGTGATATATAATAAAATATCATCAGCAAACAAGCTGATTTTTTCACAGCTCTGACTTATAGTAATCCCTGTGATATCAGGATGTTTTCTTATCGCCGTGGCTAAAGGCTCTATTCCCAAAGTGAAAATGAGTGGGGACAGAGGGCATCCCTGTCTGGTTCCTCTTGCTAATGTAAACTGCTGTGATACCAGGCCACTGATTCTTATAGCTGCCATTGGGGCAACATATAAAAATTTTATCCACCCACTGAGCTGTGCCCCCAGCCCATTCTCTGAACAACTGCAAAGATATAGGGCCATTTGAGCCTATCAAAGGCTTTTTCAGCATCAATTGCCAATAAAGTCACATCTTGTTCGTTGTTTAATTCTATGATGTTAATTGTTCTTCTAATACTTTCCATCATTGATCTTGTTTAATAAAACCATTTTGATCCTGGTGGATGATTTCTGGCATTATATTTTCTATCTTATTTGCTATTATCTTTGTAAATATCTTAAAATCTGTATTTAACAGATATATCGGGTGACAGGATGCACAGCTCAGTGGGTCTTTTGCTTTCTTAAGAAAAACTTGTATATATGCTTGTGAAAAAGAGCCAGGCAGGGTCCCTTTTTGAGTTAGGGAATTAAGTAACTGAACCAATACTGAAATTAGAATGTCCCTATATTTTTTATATAATTCATTCCGTAAACCATCTGGTCCTGGTGCTTTATTATTTGCTAAATCCTGTATAGCCCTTTCTACTTCCTCACCAGAGATTGGCTTCTCCAACCCTTCTCTAACATGATCTGCTACTTCCGGAATTTGGACAGAGTCTACGAAAGCCTCCATTTCCTCTGTATTGTCATTAAATTGAGAAGTATACAACCTTTGATAGTATTCCATAAATTGATTCAGAATTTCCTTCGGTTTCTTAATCATCATGCCTTTATTATTTTTTAAATACATAACTGAATTCTCACATTGAGTTTTCTTTGTTATTTAGTTGTTTAACCAGAAGTGCCATGATAGAAGCTTTAATGGTTTATCTGCAGTGAAATAATAATTACAGCTTGTTTTAATTATTTGTTTTTCTATTGTTAAATGATTATAAAAATCCCTTTTTTGTAGTAATCTCTGATAAGTTCTCGGATCCAATGTTGAGCTATGTATACTACTTAAACTATATATTTCTTGTTCTGTTTGATTAATTAATTTCTCTCTCTGTTTTCTATTAAAGGCTAAGTTCATTATAGTTTCCCTTATACTCACTTTAAAGGCTTCCCAGACTGTGTCCAAATCTAATCATTGGAGTTAAAGAAAAAGTATTCCTCACATGCTTTTTGATCTTATCCCCAGAAAACTTATTAGACAAGAGTGTAATATCCATTCTCCAACTTTTTGATTGTCCTAACTTTATATTAAGTTTAATATCTAAAATACAAGGGGAGTGATCCGATATACAGATCCCAGGGTAGCGCACCCCCTGTGTTACATAGAACAATGTTTCTGAAATCAGAAAATAGTCTGTCCTAGAGTAGGACTGATATACTGCAGAGAAAAATGAATACACTCTCCCAACTCTATTTCTCTTCCTCCAGGGATCTATCAGACCTAAATCCACCATAAAACTTTGAACTATATTCATAGAGGTTCTGTGAGTTCTGTCCAATGCCAAGGATTTGTCCACTTGATGAAGAGGTAAATTAAAATCACCTCCATTTGTAAATGGTTCTTCAAAGTTTGATAGCTCTAAAAAAATCAGAGAATAATTTTAGATTATTCTCATTGGGAGCATAAAGTGTTACCAAAGTACATTTTAACTCATATATTCTTAATTGAACTAAGACATATCTACCATTTGAATCTACCGAAAATCTATCAACAGCTGGCATCATTTTTTTCCTGTTGAAAGCTATAAGTACCCCTCTGGATTTAGTGGACAATTCCGAAAAGTACACTTCTCCCCATCTCCCTTCTAGCCAATTTATATATTTTTGCATTAAGTGTGTCTCCTGGAGAAGCATGGCATTAACATGCTTTCTTTCCAAATAGGTCAGCATTCTTACTGTTTTTATTCTATCCTGTAGCCCTTTCACATTTCAAGTGGCCATCCTAAAAATATTAGACATCAGGAACTATTATAATCAAAATTTTAATTGAATAAAAAAATCTTGGGTTCCCCACCTTAGGTATGTTTATTTCTTTTTTAAATATTTGTCTTCATACTCCTTTTTCCTTTTTCTTTTATTATCTTCCAACCTCAATACTGACTTCTTTATTTTTGAAAATCTATTTTCCATGTAATTTTTTCCCTTTTCCAAATTGTTTAAGTCTATAGAGCCGTGATTCATATACCATACTATTAGATATCCCTTCCCCTATAAATTACATATAACATCCTCCCCTGCCCCTTTCCTTCCCCCCTTATAGCTAAAATAAGTCTAACTCCCTTAACCACCCCCCAGATGAGATGAACACTGGTTCATCTCCATACGCTGTGACACAGCATAGCGTAGAGAAATACCCCCTTCAAACAACATGAAGTCTTGCTGTATTCTGACAATCTGCAGTTAGCTCCAGCCTTTAAACTGCCCAGAGTATAGGGTTAATTTTCTATGCAGTGCATAGAACGTTGAGCTCGGTTGAGGTCTCTGTCTGCAGCACTTTGAAACCCAAGCATCAGATTCTTTACTCCGCCTCACTGAACAGTCGCTCTGGAGAATTCTCCTTCAGCTCGGTTCAAAAGTTGGTTAAAGTGTCGGTTTTAAGCTGAATTTATTCCGCATTGTTGGTTCAGGTTCTGTCTGCGGTACCGTGAGTTCTAGATAGTTTTTCTGATTTACTTTGTGGAAATTGTAAGCTTGTTCGATCGGTTCAGCTGAACCGATCCTATATATATTGAATTCTTGTACTTTGCTTAGAGTGTGGTTACCGGTCCTTATCGGTTTAAAACAAAACGTGTTTTAAATGTTTTTTTCCAATACTCATGACACGGTTACGAACCGATAAGGGAGTCTTGCCTGGCGGTTGCCGGAAAAAGGGTAAGTTTGGTTAGATTGGCCATGTCTGAGAAACCCAAGAAAAAAAACTGGGCCCACTGGGTTTCAACACTGCAGTGAGTGTGGGGAGGTCTTTGCTAAGGCTGATCCCCACACCACCTGTGTTTATTGTCTTGGGTTTGAACACCTCGATACAGACTGCCAAATCTGAAAAGATTTTCCTAAGTCTACCCTAGAAAAGAGATTAGGTAGACTTAGAGAAAAGGAGGCCGAGAAGTCCACTAACCTGGATGGCCAGCCCGGTTCAGCTCCAACTGAACCAGAAGGAGTGCCCTCTGACCAGGGTGATACTTCTTTGGGCAAGAGGAGAGCTGATCCTGAGGGATCAGTTCCTACAAAAAGGAAAAGAAAAGACAAATCAGTTGGTTTGGATCCGGAGGTTCATGTTCCGACTGCTGATGAGATTGCCCGAGTGATTCAGATTGTTGAATCACTTCACCCGGTTCAGTCCGATCCGGCTCCGTTAGCTAGGGGTTCGGTTCAGTCAGTTCCACCAGTTCAGGATTGTGCCTCTGAAGATTTTTATGAACCGGAATTTGAGGAGGAGTGGGATTATGAACAAGATGATGACTATGATGGAGCAGAAAGTCTGGATGTGCCCATTGAACCAGACATCTCCCCAGACAGACCTTCTGGTGTTTCCCCTCCTAGGCTCTCTGAGTCCTCTTCCCACTATCTGTTCTACAAGAAAGTGGCTGAAACTCTCCAACTCCCTATGGAGGAAGCTACAGAGGATCAAGAGGAGCCTGATTTTGTTGAGATGATGGACATCCCAGAGTCCAGGAGGCTGTCTGTTCCCCTGCACAAATCTTTTGGGAAACAGACACAAAAAAATGTTTAAATCTCCTAATTCTGTACCTCCTGTTGATAGAAGAATGGACAAGAGGTATACTTTATCAGGCTCAGATACTGAGTTTTTCTACCAGCAATGCAGCCATGTTGGGGTTGTGCAGGCTGCAACCTGTGAAAGGGCTAATGTTCCCATGGCTTCACACCCCCCAGATAAAGACTCCAGGAGGATGGATGCCTTGGCAAAGAAGCAATACATGGCATCCTCTTTGGGACTCAGGCAGGCTAATTATATGGCCTATACACATACTGTAGGTGCCGGAAGATAGTAAAAACTGAGGGGGTGGAGGCTCAGAAGGGCACTTATGAGAGTAAAAAGGGCACTTTTTCTACACTAGTTTTTGCCATACAAAAATACAATAAATGTACACATATGATGATCATAACGTTAAGAATGCAGTCCCACATAGGAATATTTATGCAACTACAGACATACGAATGTGCCAGCAGAAATAGACCACCCAGTCTAAGTCTGCTCAAGTGTGCAGCTATATTAAGAGAGCAGCTGTCGACCCATTCCCTCCAATAGCTCCACATGACGTTTGAACCATACATTGCTTAACCTGTTACAGTGGCTGACTAGGTGAAACAAAGAGATGGCATAGTAATATGTGTATCACCAGTCCCACACATGCAGTCTTCACACTAATGAGTTAGGAGTTTTTGGTTCCACTAACTTCAGGATAGAAGTTAGCAGTTAAGCTCAACCATCAGCGACAAGGTAAACTCCTGAGGCTGGGGAAATAATGACACAGAGCCAGTAAGTTTACACAGCTTATTTATTAATGAATCACAGTGTACAATGTAAAGTGTATTTATTAATGAATCATAGTATACAATGACAGTAAACAATATTATTGTACAACAATATGGGTATAAAACAAATTTTACAGCAAAGTCTGGATGGAGGAGTAGGATACATTTGGAAATGGGCCACTGTTCCCTAAGAATTCAATAGAGGAAAGCCATCTGCTCATTCATTCCTGTACTGTTGCAACTGCATACCACAGACTCACCCAATCAACCAGTTTACCATCACATCTATACTTCTGCCATGAATTAATCCTCTGGATGCTCTGGTCACCACTTCAGGCTAGTATGCCTGTACAAGCCATTACCAGGCCCTGATGGCCACCAAATCACCCCATGAATGCTCTGGTCACCACTTCAGGCTGGTATGCCTGTACAAGCCATTACCAGGCCCTGGTGGCCACCAAATCATCCCATGAATGCTCCGGTCACCACTTCAGGCTGGTATACCTGTACAAGCCATTACCAGGCCCTGGTGGCCATCAAATCATCCCATGAATGCTCCGGTCACCACTTCAGGCTGGTATGTCTGTACAAGCCATTACCAGGCCCTGGTGGCCACCAAATCACCCCATGAATGCTCTGGTCACCACTTCAGGCTGGTATGCCTGTACAAGCCATTACCAGGCCCTGGTGGCCACCAAATCATCCCATGAATGCTCTGGTCACCACTTCAGGCTGGTATGCCTGTACAAGCCATTTCTAGGCCCTGGTAACCACCAAATCATCCCATGAATGCTCTGGTCACCTCTTCAGGCTGGTATGCCTGTACAAGCCATTACCAGGCCCTGGTGGCCACCAAATCACCCCATGAATGCTCTGGTCACCACTTCAGGCTGGTATGCCTGTACAAGCTATTTCTAGGCCCTGGTAGCCACCAAATCAACCAATTTACCACCAAATCTATACTTCTGCCATGAATGAATACTCTGGATGCTCTGGTCACCACTTCAGGCTGGTATGCTGTACAAGTCATTTCCAGGCCCTGGTGGCCACCAAATCACCCAGTCAACCAATTTACCACCACATCTATACTTCTGCCATGAACGAATCCTCTGGATGCTCTGATCACCACTTCAGGCTGGTATGCTGGACAAGTCATTCCCAGGCCCTGGTGGCCACCAAATCGCCCAATCAACCAATTTACCACCATATGAATTGTTCCCTAAAGTAAAGATTTTCAGTATCAAATTTTTCCGAAAAAGTTACGTCGTCTTTCATTTTGTTGCGCAAACTCCCGAACAATTTGTGTCCAATCCAACTTGTCTGTTCTCTCTTCGTGAATGTTCAGCAGCATTAGGTGATTGTACCTCTTCTCTGTCATGGTGTTTCTTAAGTAAGACTTTATCCTCCGCTGTGTTGACAAGGATCTCTCCTCAGTTGCTGTACTCATTGGGACGAGGAGGTAAATTTGAATGAGCTTCACTACTTCTGAATACAGTATCTGCTGCTGGCAGTCTTTTCCCACTAAGGCATCAATAATGGTGTTGATTGAAGTTACTGCCCTCACCTCTGGCAAAACCTGCTGCACAAGTCCTGGGAGCAAGTTCAGTTGTGCATTCAGAATGTCAATGTCCAAGTCCTTATCTCCATACAACTGTGTGATCTGAGGAGGAACTGAAAACACCTTTGCATTGGCTGCTTGAAGCAACAAATTCTCCATGGATGACAGCAAAGTGTAGGTTTCTTGATCAAAACGGTCTAGTTCAACAAAACAAGCATCAATGGCTTCATAGTACATTTGTCGATACTAGTCCTTAGCAAATTCGGGATGGTGATGCGGTGCACTACCATGTTGCAGCCTTGCTGGGACATAGTGCTGTCTGGGAAGTTTTGTCTCCTTCACATTTTTCAGTAGTTGTGCTTTCTCTTTGATGCCTTCATAGACCTGGTCAAAGTCATTGCGCTGGCTTTGTAAATTTTTCTTCAGGGAGTTTACACTCATCATCGTACTTTCTGTTGTCAGTGTTTTTGTTTGCAAGATTGAAGCCACTTGTTCTGATACGCTGAATATATTGTATGATACAACTGGTCCAAAATAGGTCAGAAACTTTTTCATCATTGACAACAGGCCTTTGACCTTAGTTCGTACCTCTGTAGATTTGTCTTGTTTCAGCTCCTCTAAGGTTTCATAGAGTGCTCCATAGTTTTTGAGAACTGACTTGATGCTCTTTGTTCTTGCTGTCCATCTTGTTGAACAAAGTAAGTGCAGGCCTTTTATCATCATGTAAGGGCCCTCACTGTCATTCACTGCAATATTTTCATAAAGAGCCAGCCTCTGTGCTGATCCCCGAATCAACACACTTAAATTCTGGACAAAGCTGAGGGCATCTTCAGTGGCATCACTTGTTTTGCCACAGTTTTGCAACACCAGGTCCAAGGAATGATTTTCACAATGGACATTCAATGCTAGTGGATTTTCTCTCTTAATTCTTGTTGCAGTTCCAGAAATACATCCACTCATATTTGCTGCTCCATCATACGCCTGTCCCCTCATGTTGTTGATTGGTAAATTACATCTTACTAAAACATCCTTAATGGAACTGGTGATGGATTCTGCATCAGTCTTTGCCATTTCATACACGCCAATAAAATATTCATGTATAACAAAATGGGGCAGGGAAACCCATCATATACATATTGTCATCTGTTCATGTTGGCTAATATCCCAAGATTCATCTGCTATGATTGCATACAGCTTTGATTCACTGCGTATCTCTTCCAGAAGGTTCCTCAGCAGCTGATGTGCCATGAGTTCCATGACTTCATTCACAATATCTGAACTCTGATATTTCCCTTCCTGGATCCATCTCAGTAGTTCTGGTATGTCAACTGCCCTACTCAGCATTTCCTGCCTCAGGTTGCTTTCCTCTTCTTCTTTGCCATGAATTGCTAGTCATTGCTGAAGTAGAAACTATATTGCATTTAGCTGTTTCAGGAACATTTCTCGGTTTCTCACCTGTTCCTGTGCAAGATGCTGGCTGAGCTGAGCACCAACATTCATCCTTGTGTTGTTGAATGCAGTATACTTCTCAACAGCTTCACGGTGGAATAATGATGTCTGATGTTTCTTAAATTTGTCAATTACTTTCTTCCAATCACTAAATCCTGATGAAATGAAGGTCGTTTCACCACAACGACTGCCTGTGATTAGTTTTCTTTCCACTGCTGCCCGACAGTAGTAGCAGAATACAAATCCTTTTGAAACACAGTAGGTTAGCCAGCTGAAAGATGAAAACCACTGTGTTTGACAAGTTCTTGTTTCAGTTCTCCCATTGGTTCGCAGAATAACTTGTTTGATGGACATGTCTATAACACTGCTTGGTTGAAAAACACTGTTTATACTGTGGCAACAAACAGAAGAGCAGGAGGGAAGAGACAAAGAGACAGCAGGTTCAGACACTGGTGGTTCAACTGTAGTTACCCAGGCATAGGTGCCGGAACCGGGGGGGGGCGAAAGGGGCGGTAGCCACTCCACTTTTTATTTCTGTATGGCAAAAACTAGTATAGAAAAAGTGCCCTTTGTACCCTCATAAATGCCCTTTTGAGTCTCATCCCCCTCAGCTTATACCATATTCCGGCACCCCTGTCAGGTATTCTCAGAGCAGGAGGGGAGAGACAAAGAGACAGCAAATTCAGACACTGCTTCAACTGCAGTGACCCAGGTATTCTCAGAACAGGAGGGGAGAGACAAAGAGACAGAAGATTCAGGCACTGGGTCAACTGCTGTGAGCTTGGTATTCTCAGAGACATGCATGATGTTGCCATCGCTATTGCTGTTCATGGAGAACAGCTCTACAGCTCTGTTTTCTGTATCAGAGCAGGCCTTACCATCCAGGGGCACTAGAATAGCAGCTGTAGGAAAATCCTCATTAGGCAAGGAACATGTCAGTTCTGGCACTGATGCAGCATTTGAAACAAACATGGCTGCATTTGACTCTATTGAAGCCATTGGCAGCGAAGCTGTATGCACAGTTACATTGTCACTTACTATACTGGTACAGCTGACAGCTGCAGTGCTTGTGGCAGTGTCACTGGTATTATTCTCAGCAGCGATGTCCCTTGCATGCTCTGAAGATATTGGTATCTGGGCACTCCCAAACCAGTAATTTAGTTATCTTGGCAGCAATATCAGCCAGTTGTTTTTCTATCTGTCTTTTTCGTCTCTCAGACCATGGCATATTTGAATGCAATGACACAGACCGTGCAGGCTCTGAGAAATAATTTTGTGTATACAGTTCCGTGAACCCATCTGATTACCATCTTCTGATAAGGCACTGCAGCATGAACATTATTAAGCATGCTAGCAATGAAATGTCTATGGCAAAAAAAAATTTTTTATATCTTGCTCTTCCTCACCCCCCCCCAATCTTTGTCAATAGTTAATATTTATCCTCAAATACTGGGTCTACTTTAATTAGATATTCTTGGCTAGTGATCCATGCATCAAAATACTTGTGTACTGCACCACTATTGTACAAGACATGAGGGTCCAATAAAATTTATAATGCATGATTTGGCTGGTACTGACAATGAAACTATTATTTTTATATGCCATTGTTTTTGCTCAGTTGCCCAACAGTTACAATGGCAGGGCTTTTGTCCATGATCCAGCACTGGGAAATTTGACTCCTCCTCCCATATGTCACATATCAGCCAACCTCTCCCAGCAGCTGCAACTCACAGAATTTTCAAATGCCCCCCAACTTCCCCAACTACTCCTTCTCTGAAATGCTTTCTCCCCTTGCTGCTGGGTCCTCAATTCCCTATCACTGTCTGGCTCTTCAGCCAAGGGTGGGGACAGAGAAAGGCCAAAGTTCAGTGCACGCAAGCACTATACGCTATTCACCCAACATTGAATTGTTTTAATATGAGAATCACATCAAACCTCATTTTTTTAAGGAGAACTTTGACATAGTGGTACTGCTTTATAACAATGCTCTCTATACCACTCACAGTGGTTTATCTCACACAAGTCATGCAGAGTGCCAACTTCATTTACCACCCCTGAACACATCAGTGCCATACTCCAGTCCAACATGCAAGGCAGATTCCATGCCATTGTCTGCCAGTGCCACCACAAACAAGTGCCACACTACGTAAACAACAACATGAATCATTAATCATTCTAAGCACTCTTACAGCTGCCTCCTTCATTCCTAGCTCAGTTTACAGACACATTTGCACATCATCACTTCTTTGTAATGCAAATAAGGCTCCCTAGATTTCTGAGATGTCAGTCCTGGCAATCCAAGCAATTAGAACAGTTAAAACAACACTTACTTGCACAATCTCCTCGTAAATGCTATGCTATAAGTTTTTAACTGGAAGATTATTTTAATCAACATTTTCAGCCATGTATATATTTGTACATATCTGTACATAAACTGGCAGTATTTTTATTATAAGCTGTGTCAGCTAGCGTGAACTGTTTATTGTCCGTTTTGATGGCACACCTCAAAATAGGTCTTCAGCCTAGAGTGGCTGATCTGTTAACTAAAACAAAATAAATAACAACTGGTGCTACAGTGAAAATGATGCTATATTGGTCTGTCAAACCTAGTGCTCCCAGATGCCATATCTACAAGGATGGCTGTATTTAACAGAGAAATAGACCAGTCAACAGTGGGAATAGTTATGACTGACTTGCATGTTGTTATACAGCAAACTAAACCAGAACTCATGTTCCACAAGAAATAGGGTTAAAAACATACCCACTATACAATGATTGTACAGTTTTCCATGAAATATGCATCTAACTCTTTTCCCCCCCAGGACACACCAGAAAGCAAGCTGCTGTCACCTCATTTTTGTATAAATGATTACAAATGGCACCCATGCGCTGTATTTCATATTTGGCACATCACTGACCAATAAAGGAGTTAAGTTGTTTACTTTGAAGTAGATCCAGAAGTAAATGGTGGTGTGATACCTTTTATTGGACCAACACAGATGTTACAAAAAGAAAAACAATGTTTATGCTTTCAGACCATTACGCTTTCTGACTATTTTGGTCAGGTCTACCTTCAAAAAGACATTTTGCTCAAGAGACTGTCATGTTAAAATTTATAAATAAATAAATGAATAAACCATTCTTTATGTCTTTAGTCTCCTTTCACTAGCTTGCTTATTTTTCCCTAGGTCTTCTTCATCCTGTTTTAACCTCTCTTGGGATCTCTTACTCCTCCCTCCTTCCCACACTGTTAAGTGTTATGACAACTGCTGGACAGGGCACAATTATGTATCTATCTATTGTTTTTTTAAATTCTTCTTTGTTCACACACTATGACTGCTGCTTTCCAGTAGACCATGTCACTCTGTACAAACATACATGATAGTGGCATTGGCATAGGCGTTCAGCAGAAGGCAGCTGAGGTTATTACAGCCCTGTGCCCAAGTCTGCTGCTAGCTTCATGAAGGGCCTGCATAGCTTTTTGCCACTGATTTGATGCCTCTTCCCCAAGTTCACAAACCCATTTACATTCATTGGAAAGCAGAAAAGTGTAAATTTATTTACTACAGTTTTTTCCTCCTACTAAAAAAATAACACATTGCACACCCTGGTACAATAAGTAATTCAGTCTGTCACGATACATGGGACAGTGGATGGGAGACTATGCACAACCAGTGTCTTGTGGCACTGAGGGGTTCTGATACCCTGTGACCGTGAGAGTGATGCTTGAGGGGTCCATGGGAATCTGATCCCTGAGGTGGCACAACACACTGGCTGTGCATAGTTACAATCCACTATTTTATATAGTGTATGGGCATCCATGCCTATTTCTGACACTGCACTTTGTTTCAGTGAACTGCTGGTTTTGGGGCAAATTATTGACAGTGTGATGCTGATGTCTGACTTTTTAAACATGAAACTGTGGGAGTTATAATACATACATATACATATACATATATATACTGTATATATATATATATATACTGTATATATACATACACATACATACACACACACACACACATATCTCCTGGTTGTTGAATTGTGAATTTTTTATTTTAGCTAAAAAATAGAAGTATAAACATATAAAAACAACAGCACAGAATTGAGCAACCCTTGCCTTGCAGAATATGCAGTTAATAAGAAAGAAACTGATGTTATTTGTGTTTTACCTGAACTAGCACAGCAGCAGACAGTAGAGTACAGGTCCCGTCCAGGCAATGCAGCTTATTTGGATCGATTGGGATCTTCTTCTAGAGTCCATGGTTCAACAGATGAAAGATGATGCTGAGTCAGCTTATCAAAATCAAGGTATCACATATCTCCAAACCCTCCTGCTGATAGGACCCGATCCCCATTTATTACAGTCTGTTACACACCTGGTGCCCCCTGTCAAGAGGCTTAGGCTACTAAGGTTAGATTAATTATCTGGCAAAAATGAAGCACGGCCAAGGTCTGGACCCAGTTGTGTGGAGGTGGCAGGGGGCTAGCCCAACTAGGAAATATGAGCTGCCTTAGGTGTTTAGTTCTTCCTCTGAAGAAGCAGCTTTGCAGCCCTTCTTGGTAATAGTGGGTTGTATTATTATATGGGTAGCTAGAAATAGAGTGGCAATTTGTTCTTTTACTCTATGCTGCCATTCTGTGATCTTGACTTTCTTCCCCGACCCACCACCACCACCACCATTTTGTGAAATAAAAATAAGTACAGCATAGGAAGGCTCCTAGCTTGCTTGCTCTGACAGAAATACAAGTTGCTAGTCTAAGCTGTGGACTCCCGTGGAGGATGTAACAATAAATAAAGAATGCAGCCGAGAAGAGCTGCTTCCTTCGATAAAGAAAAGAATCCAATCGATTCAGGATTGACGTGGAATGGCAATAACTCTCCTTTTTCTTTGCCACTGCTCCCTGTCTTAAATTGTACTTCCCAGGTGACCTTTCTCCAAAAAGACCCTACAGGGTCTAAAGAAACTCACAAGAGGACAGCAGTTTTTGGCCCTCCCTACTCCTTTTTTATACATAAAAAGAAAACTAACATACCCCTTTTATCAATGTGGTGGCACACTTGAGGATTTTATGGGTTGGGCTCTAATAACTCACTTTTGCCTCGTGGCTCCTATCCACCCCTTAGAGTAGGGTATGTTTTTTAAGCACTGCATAACCCATACCCTCTCGCGTGTTATTGCTTCCTCCTTGTCACTGACTCATGTTAGCGTAGCTGTGCTTTTCTAACACCACATTGCCATGGCTCACAACCTCAGGGAAATTAGATGTTACAAAGTGTTAAAATGAAACAAGCACTATAGAAACAGTTTGCCTGTTAACTGAATCTGCTGTCTGTAGATTCCCCCATGTGCATGCCATGCCTCCATGAATTATGACTCTAGTGAAATTAAACATTGCAATAAAATTAAAGTAAATATTAAAGTTCCCATTAGGATTTAACCCTACTGTAGCTCCTTTGCTAAAAATGCAAAAATAAGGGTTCATCCCAGGATGTGAAAACTGGTTTCTTGCTGATGCATCCACTGAGTTATGATGCTGAATTGAAGGGAAGCTCAGAGGCTGTGTCACACATCTAGAAATCAAGCTACATATATGGGATCCGAGTTCAAATCCAGGGTACTGCTTTTGAGCAATATATGAGGAGCTCCAGACAGACATAAATGGTAATCTTTTATCTCTTTTGATTTATACTGGAGGCTTTGTTATTTATAATAACATTATTTTGAATTCTTTTTTTTTCCCCAAAGTGTGTTGTCATTGATTTCACAACTACTGTACTGCAACATTTTAAAATTAGAAAATAAATCATATCTGGGCAACAAACATTTACAGTGTGCAGAAAACCAGGGCTGAGAGAGGTACATTTGATTTCTGGCAAAATCCAAGCCACAGTGCACATCCCATTGCACACAGTACAAGCTGGAATTAGCTGACCATGAAATGTTTAGTTTGGTTCAGCTTTACTAGAAGGATGCCTTCTCTGCCTTTTTTTTTTGTCCTTCTCTGGTTCCAAAATATGTTTTTTCCTTGCAAATCCCAATTCTCCAAGGCGTGTGTCTGTATATATATATATATATATATATATATATATATATATATATATATATATATAAGTGTGTGTATGGGGGAGATACCAAGAGTGTTTACTTGCCCGCCATGGTGTTTTCCATAGAAAGTAAGGAAAGAAACTAGAGAGACAGTTTTTTTTTTTTTACTACACACTAAATTAAAACTCTCTCTAGTCTCCCTCTCTCTCAGCTCTCCGGCAGCTCCGGTAGTAAATTAATTCTGTGATGCAGGGTCAAGGGTGCTGTGTGGTGCAGTTTAAAGTGGAGGAGGCAAGCTTAGCAAGGAAGGCAATACTTTAAATTACTTTCAAGTCAGTCAGCCTAAGTTTTTTCAGCAGACAAGTTAGACAACGAGTATGATGGGACTACTCTATAATGGGCACTGGCACTCATTAAATGAAATAGAACAGCAGTCAAAGTGGAAGGCTGGAACACGTATGTTTATTTTAATTAACTTCTTTCAGCAGAATCAGCACTGCAGCAAATGCCCGTTCGCCTGCTCTGCTATATAAAATATGAAACCTGCTCGACTCCTTCTGGTGGATAATGGATAAGGGGGACAGAGAGAGAAGTAGTCCCCACCCGGCCACCCCAAAGAAATCATTTTTTTTTTTTGCTGTTGCTGCCCTGAGCCTGCCAATGAGAAGGGAGGATACAAAAACAATACAAAAGAAAAACAAACCAGATCATCCGTTCTCTGGCAGCCGAAAAGAAAATAAAGGGGCCGGGAATTAAAAGGCTTTTTTTTTTTCTCAGAAGCCATCAGAAAGCAAAAAAGGAAAAGGGGACTAGGCTAGGGTGAGACTCTTGCTCTGTTTTTATGTATTTCTTTGAGTTTTGCATTCCAGAATAGCAACATTTACCAGGTGTTTCACCTATTCTGCAAATATGTGTGTGTGCACATGCACGTGAGTGGGGGAGGGTCTCTGAGTATAGCAGCATAGTGGCTACATACTAAAGTAAAAGTTACAGTTGTGAAATATAGTTTCACCGGTGACTAACACAAAGCAGATGTCATAATTAGAGTATAAATACAATAAAATCATGGGCATTGGGGGGTGGAGTCTGCAGGCATAACCTCCCTCCAAGTCCCTGAGCTCCCATACCTCCTGACCTGTAGTTAAGTTCCCTGCCAAAACAAAAGTGTAAGTACCCCAATAAAAAGTAATTCAAACTGAGGCAGATGCACATAAAACAAATTACAGATGATCATTCTATCAGTGAAAAACTTTCATTTTTCATATTAATGGTAGACATTGGCCAATATATATGAGTTACCACCAGTTGCATAACATTAGGATACGGAAACTCTAGAGCAGCAGTGCATATTATGGTAGATATTTTGCAACTATACTTTTTATGCTATTTTGATTGCCCTTATCTTCAATCTTGTTAGATGCCATTTTTCTTAATTCTGAGTCTGTATTAACATTTGGTTACATTTTAAATAATAATAGAGCTTTATTTCAAATATCAAAAAGAGCAAACACTGGCTTAAAATGGGGAATTAAAGGATCATTATAAGGAGAAAAAAGGGAAATCTAAAATAAAATAAAAAGTTGTAGGTACAAAGTTTTCATGTATGTACTACTGCTATGGTGCATCCCTGCAACTCAGATATATTATTTGTATGTTTAATTTCATCGCTGGTGTTTACTGGATTTGTATCAAGTGTACCAGCCACACACTAAGTACTTGGGGGTCATATCCATAACAGACACTGTAGTGCAATATGGGGGGGGGGTGCTAAATTGTTGAGTTGCCATTCCTTCTGATGAGACATTAAACCAATGTCCCTTCTGTCCCTCTCTGCTCACTGCAGCTGGATGATAAATATCCCGTGGCACTTATCAAAGAAGAGTAGGGGAATTTTGTTTGAAAAAACAAACAAACAAACAAGACAAGGCAATAAAAAGATGAAGCTGAAATGAATATTACCAGTATATCAAAATAAACCAACAGAAAAACCCCTTGACAGATCATAATTATCTTGTTGACTTTTAAACCCGGGCAAAAAAGATACTGCCCCAGTGCTATCAGTCAGTAAAGATGCAAGAAATGTGAAACAAAATCACATTTATCAAAGCCAATAGTGTGCAAAAATACCCCTTACCAAGGAGACAGGGGGAACAACTCATTACCTCCTTGTACCGGTTTTGCCTGCAAAAGACATCATCAGGGAGTGGCAAGCATCAGTACAGTAACAACAATCATTTTAAACAAGGTGTTTAAAGGGGTACATACCTATAAAATCTGCAGACCTAAAGAATGTGCAGCATTTGGTATAAATACATATAAATACATTCAGATATAGGAAAAGTTCCAAGTATTATAAAACACACCCTCGTCATATTTTTTGTTATAAATATGCAGTATATTTATTCCAGAAGGGACTGTATGTCCATATTCCTATGTGCTGCATATTTGCTTGACCACATCCTCCCCCCTTTTATGTATTAAATAATTATAAACACCTTAATATGATTAGAGAACACCTGAATCATACAACTCTTCACCAAATACATAATAACAATATAGTGCAAGGCATGCAACAATTATAAATACATATCCAAAATTTGTGTAAAAATGTCAAAAGAATGTATGTCAGATTTGTTATTAAAAATGTTGCTGAGCAATTGTATAAAAAAGGCCCAACTTATAGCAAATATTAGAATTATTTGACAACAATTATTGGAGCATGTAAAGGCCAAAAGAAAACATTCTATTATGGGGAAGATGAAGCCAACAGTGTTTTAAAAATAACCTTTAAAGGATTTATTTCTTCAAAAATATTGCAAGATCAATGCCCTCACTGAGTCCTGGTTTTCTCATCCCACCCAATGTATAAATCCAAAAGGCTTCTGTTTCACTAAGTTTGGCTTCTAGATCCCCAACCCTCAGTCCCATAAACTGACTTTTTCAATGCCACAAAACAGAAAACAGTGTTCACCGTTGTCCCTCATCTCTACAATGTGGGCTGCTGGAGCTGTTCTAAAATCATTGTTTCTAATCAAACTTTGATGTTCTCCTATTCTTATCTTTAACATGCACTTTGTTTTTCCCACATAAAAGGCTAAACACTTGCAAACTGCTAGATACACCACCCCTGTGGTATTGCAATTGAATAATCATCGTATAGTAAAAATCCTACTGTTATTTTTCTAGGCAGTATTGCAGGGACTGGGGCACACAGACCAACCTGACCAGGACTCGGAGTCAGGAGGGAGGGGCAAGACAAGGGACCCACTACTAAAAATAAACAAAAACACATGCTGCTGCACTGACTTATTGAAACAGAAACTGGGTCAGGGTAAAAAGTTTTAAAATTAAAAAAATGGTAGTACTATCATGAGCAGCAGAGCCTGCCTGGGGGCCGTCATGATGACTGGTGGTCATAGGCAGAGCAGAGGCTCCAGGCAGCCGCAGCAGGACAGGAAAATCAAGACAAACAAATAACCACAATAAAAAAAAATGTAATTAATGAATCAGTAGTACAGTACATAGCTGGGCATTGAACTTACTCAGTCAATTAGTCAGCAGCAACCGGGAGTCAAGTCGCTTGAAGAAAAAGTTAAACTTGTCTTTACTGAAGCCGGAGCGGAGCCGGAGCCTGCAGCTGTGAAAGCAAACACAGTGAAGCCAGCCAGTGAATCAGCAGCAGCAAGTCAGTCAGCAAAGTAAGTGAAGTCCGACTCCACAACACTCAAGTCAACCCAGAAGAAGGAGTCAGCGAAGTGGAGATTTGGGGATGTGTGTGTGATACTTTTATACCCCCTATGGCTAGTGCCCTGGTTAACTTCGCTCTCTCACTTCTCATTCTCGGTCGGGGGGGGCAGGGCTCGGCTCTCGGAACTTAGTTCTGCGACTGCGGGACATTTAAAAAAAAAAGCTGAAGCGCCTTACTTTTAAATGTGTATTATTGAGAGGCGCCAGTGAATAAAGTAGTTAAACCTGTTATTACCTTAAACGGAATGCTGTGCAGTTATCTGGCTGGCAGCTGGTGGGCTAGGGCTGTCTAATGGCTTAATGGGCTGGCTAAATGGGTGCTGTGTGATGTATTTGTCATCCCTCCTGACTCCGAGGCACAAAAACAAAGAGGAGTGGAGATGACTAGACAGAGGTGTTAAAGCTGCTGCCGAGCTGCCCTGAATGAATAGAATTAAAAAAAGAAGTGTTAAGTTCTACCGTTCTACCTACTTTGCATCTCGTCTCTGCTGGCCGAGGCATTTAATAACACAGGCAGCAGGTGTCAGTTTCTTTTGTTTAAGTTTTAGTGGTGGGGCAGGGGTGGGGGCAGGCGGCACAGCAGATTCAAAGGCAAGGAGCTAGGATGGTAGCAAGAGCAAGCAATACTGTTATAATGTCATGCAAGTATAATTAATTCCATTCTGCAGTATAGGGGCAATCTCCTAGTGCACAAAAAAGTGGTGAGGCGGCCACCCCTCCTGCCCCCCCCCCCATTTCTGGCACCTATGCCTATACAGCCAGATACCAGAAGTCCAGGTGGGACACTGTACTGGCATTGGCTAAACAGGCCTCCCCCCAGCTGGCCAAGGAGCTGGAGGAGATGGCTGCGGATGGGATTGAGGCATCTAAGGTACAGTTTCATGCTGCAGTGGACTCCAATGATGTGTCATCAAGAGTCATGGCTACATCTGTGGCTCTTCGGAGAATGGCTTGGCTCAGATGTACTAGCCTCTCACAGGACACCCAGGCTAAGGCCATGGATTTCCCTGTGGAAGGTAATTCTCTGTTTGGGGAGCAGACAGAGAATTACATGAAGAAGATGGAGGAATATAGGACCACTTATAGGAGTGCACAGGCCAAGGAGAGGCAGGCAACTCCTCAAAGGCAGCAATCTAGGGGCAGGGGCAGGCCTTTTCATAGGCCTTTCTGCCAAGCACAGGCCTCTTCTCCCTTTTCACAGAGGGGGTTCTTCAGAGGGAGAGGCAGAAGGGGGATGAGCAGGGCTGCATCCACTCCTCAGCCTAAGGCCCCTGCCAAGCAGACACCCTGATGGGCCTGCCCGGGTTGACTCTCCTATCCCTGTAGGGGGCAGGCTGGCTTACTTCATCCAGGACTGGGTGTCTGTTACCTCAGACAAGTGGGTCCTGGAAGTAGTAAGCCAGGGACTGGTTCTCAGCATCAAAAAATTTCCAAATATGAGAGCCAGATCTTTTCCACCTGCAAGTCTCTCCAAAACCCTTGCCCTAGAGGCACAGGTTTCATCTCTTCTGGCCTTAGAAGCCATAGAGAGAGTTCCTACCCTACACTGGGGCAAAGGTCTGTACTCCAGGTACTTTCTTACCCCAAAAAAGACAGGGGAGTGGCGACCCATCCTAGATCTAAGATACCTGAACAAACATCTTTTAAAACCAAGGTTCAAGATGGTGACTCTGGGAATAATTCTTTCCTCTCTAAGGCCAAGGGATTGGCTAGCCTCCCTGGACCTCAAAGATGCCTACTTTCACATCCCCATCAGGTGCTCCCACAGAATGTACCTCAGGTTCAAGTTGCCCTCAGGCCATTACCAGTTCAAAGCAATGCTCTTTGGCCTAACATTAGCTCCAAGGGTTTTTACAAAATGCCTGGCAGTAGTAGTGGCCTTTTTAAGAAGGCAAAAGATTTCCATTTTTCCATATCTGGACTGGCTCATAGTGGGTCAGTCTCCAGGCCAAGTCAAGTCAGACCTGCAAGTCACCCAGCAGGTGTTCACTTCCCTAGGATTTCTTCTCAACCTCCCCAAATCAGTTCTCGAACCAATGCAGCTTCTTACCTTTATAGGGGCAGAGCTAGACACTGTCAAAGCAAGAGCCTTTCTTCCCCTGCAAAGGGCAAGAGTTCTTATTGAACTGGCTTCTTCCTTCAGCCTTCAGGTGTCCCGACCAGCAAGGCACTTCCTTCAGCTCTTGGGCCACATGGCAGCTTCTACAGCAGTGGTCCAAGGGGCAAGATTTCAGATGAGGGACATTCAGTTCCATCTGAGGGCCTTTTGGTCCCAAAGGAAGGACCCTCTTACCAAACCGATTCCAGTGACTCGGACACTGATCCAAGCTCTTCAATGGTGGCAGGATCAGAACAGTTTAAGGAAAGGGGTCCCATTTGTCACTCAGTCTCATTCAGTGGTCCTAACCATGGATGCTTCCCTTTTGGGGTGGGGAGCTCATCTGGGGGCTCTCACAGCCCAGGGACTGTGGTCCCCTCAGGAGTCCCTTCTCCATATCAATCTCCTGGAACTCAGGGCAGTATTTCTGGCCCTGCAAGCCTTCTCTCAGTCTGTGCAGAACAAGGTTGTTCAGGTCAGAACAGACAACACCACTACCATGTGGTACATCAACAAGCAGGGAGGTACTCGGTCTATGGCCTTGTGCATGGAAGCCATGAAATTGTGGTCCCTGGCTTATTCCCTGCAGACCTTTCTGACAGCAGTCCACCTTCCAGGAAAGGACAATGTGCTGGCAGATGCACTGAGCAGGATCTCCCAGGGCCATCACGAATGGTCCCTGGACCCCCTGGTGTTGAAAGTGATTTTTTCAAGATGGGGCACTCCAGAGATAGATCTCTTTGCAGTCCCACAATCACCAACTTCCTCTGTTTTGTTGCAGACCCCCAGTCTTGGGTTCAGTCCCTCTGGATGCTCTGATTTTGAACTGGGAAGGGAAATTTATGTATGCCTTCCCTCCCTTTCCTCTACTGTTCAGGGTTCTAGTCAAGGTAAGGTCACAACCTTACAAAGTGATTCTGATTGCTCCAGACTGGGCCAGACAGCCTTGGTACCCTCTGTTGCTGTCTCTTAACAGTCCATCTTCCCCTGTCTCTTCCCAGGAATTACAACCTGTTAACCTCCTCTCAGGGGAGGATTTGGTTCCCCAATCTTCGGTCTCTCAATCTCAAGGCATGGCTCTTGAAGAGTTAGAGTATGCAGATTTGCATCTGTCTCAGGAGGTTCTGGATATTCTCAAAGCCTCTCAAAAGCCCTCCACCAGAAAGACTTATGACTCCAAATGGAAAAGATTCAGCATTTGGTGTTCCAAGAAGCATATCTCTCCAGACACTGCTGAATTGCCTACAGTTCTGGATTATATGGTTCATCTTAATGGCCTAGGCCTCAGACCAGCTACTCTCAAGGTACACTTGTCAGCTGTTTCTGCTTTTCTGTCAGTGGGGAAGCCTTCCTCACTATCATCTCATCCTGTGTTCTGCAAATTTTTCAAGGGATTGCTTCATACCAATCCTCCCTTCAGGGATCCTCCCCTGCCCGGGACTTATATGTTTGCATTGCTCAACTTGTGCAACCTCCTTTTCAGCCTATGTGCTCAGCAGAGCTTAAGTACTTGACTTGGAAAACTGTGTTTTTGGTAGCCATTACCCCTGCCAGATGTATCAGTGAATTGCAAGCCCTGTCAGTGGAACCTGATTTTATCTCCTTTCGTAGAGATAAAGTGGTTCGTAGAACCAATAGGAGGTTCTTGCCCAAACTGGTTTCAGACTTCCACTTGAATCAGTATGTCTCTCCCTGTCTTCTTCCCTGATCATTCTTCCTCAGGAGAGAGGAGGCTACACAGTTTAGATGTTAAAAGAGCCCTTAGCTACTACATAGAGCATACCAATGGTCACAGGTTTGATTCCCTCAAGTTGTTCCTCGCTTATGGGGAAGTGGGAAAGGGCAAACCTGCTACCAAGAGAACTATTGCCAGATGGATTGTGTCTTGTATACAATTCTGCTATGAGAAACTGGGAAAAATTCCACCCTCAGGCCTGAGGGCTCACTGTACAAGAGGTACAGCTGCTTCCCTGGCTGCTGCCAGGGATATCCCTTTGTTAGAAATCTGTCAAGCAGCCACCTGGAAAACAGTCCATACCTTTACGAAGCATTACTCTCTGGATATCCAGGCTAGGAGTGATGCTCGGTTTGGCACAGCAGTACTTCAGAGCCTATTCCCAAAGTAGGTTCTCTCCCTCCTCCATGGAGGTACTGCTTGGTAGTCTGCAGATTGTCAGAATACAGCAAGACTTCATGTTGTTTGAAGAAAAAATTACTCACCTTAGTGATTGTGTTTCTTCTAATGGAGTCTTGCTGTATTCTGACCTCCCTCCCTGGCTCCCCTCTCAGAACCTGTTTTTGGGAAGTGGGTGGGCAGGTGCAGTGTTGCACCCCAGGGGTGTCGTCAGCACACCTTCCAAGTTTCTGGGTGCTTTGTATTATAATCTTTATTTTGGATAGGTTTTGGTTTTGGGTTTCCTGACTTGAGTCTTCCTTTGGGAATCCAAAACTTTCTGTTGCCAGTTGGCTAGTTAAAAATTTTACAATTTCCACACAGTATAGTTAGTGAGTGTTTGCTCGTAAGAATCTGACGGTTGGGTTTCAAAGTGCTGCAGACGGAGACCTCAACCGAGCTCGAGCTCAACGTTCTATGCACTGCATAGAAAATTAACCCTATACTCTCCAGGGCAGTTTAAAGGCTGGAGCTAACTGCAGATTGTCAGAATACAGCAAGACTCCATTAGAAGAAACACAGTTACTAAGGTGAATAATTTTTTTTTATCTTCTACAAAGTTTTCATTAGCTTTGTTATAAAATTTTTTACAAATTTTATTTCCTCCTTATAAGGATATTCTCCCTTTTCCGCCTTTTTTTTTAAAATATTAAATCTTCACAACAATTCCTCCACCATTTCACTACTTGAAACATGGAGTCTCATATAGACTCATATGTTCTTTTATAAGCTGCTATTGCGTCTTCTGGGGAGTCAAAAGTCTGTAAATGACTGTTTACCACAAAGCATATTTTTGGCGGATATAACATGGAGAAACGTATGCCCTTATTATATAATGCTTGCTTTACAGAGTTGAAGAGCTTTCTTCTTTCTGCCGTGTTACTGGAGAGATCTGGATATGCACTGAATTGAAGATTATCCACATTAAGACCTTTGGAAACCTGGACTTTCTGTAGAATCGCCTCCCTGTCTTGATATTTCAGTGGTTTGACAAAAACAGTTCTTGGGTAGTCTGAGTTAGGCATTCTAGGGCCAGCTCTGTGTGCTCTATCCAATATGATCTTTTCTTCTGGGTATTTTCTTTCTAGTGCCAAAGTGAGTAATTTCTCGAAATAGGGTATCGCATTACCTGGCCCTTCCAGCCCCTCTGGGATTTTGCATAGCTGTCAATTTACCCTTCTAGCTCTATCTTCTTGTTCACTAATTTTTAACTGCAGCACTTGGAGCTGTTTCTCCAGCTGCAACACACTTTGTGGTAATTTATGCATATTATCTTCTAAAGATGAAACTCTTGTCTCCAGCTCCTCTGCTTTTGTAGATAATATTTGTAGCTTTAAGGATACTTCCTGAATGGTGCCCAAAATGGTGTTAATTGATCCTTTTATTTCACATAAAGCATTCAGCATATCCGATTTCAAACTCCCCCCTCTGCCTGCAGAACTTCATTATTAGAGGCTGTATATTGTTCCTCATTCGCCCTTACTGAGATCTCATTTATTCCATTTATAATAGTTAAGTTCCCCTTGATGCTCCATGTTTAAAGTGGTTTTATTCTGTTCCTTTTGCACAGTGCCTTGTGTTCCATTTTCCTTCCCTAAATTACCAATATATAGCTCTTTGTTTATTGAGAGTGGCGGAGTCCCTTCCCTCCCCTCTCATGGAAAATAGTAGCTGCCTGCCGTTCACCTATACCATCCGCCACACAATCTATTATCATCTCCTTATTATTAAAATCCACTGGCCCGCTTATCTCCTTTACTGTCCTTCTCGGAGATTCTAATAAATCTTTACCAGACTCCTCTGAGTTAGGCTCGTTTTTCCCCACATTCTTCTGGTTCTGGCTTTTTGAGAAGATTGAAAACATATTACCTGAGCGTTGTTTGTCTGGTTTAGGGCTTACCAAGGGTGAAAGGAGAGTGTGTGGGGGGTTCCATAAGATCCGTGATGTCCGATGAATCAGCTCTCTTTAGGCCATGGGTATTGCAAGGTTTCTTTTCAGCGGCTGAGCTGCATCTGGCTGTTTACGTGCTGAGTGAATGTTTTTAGGCATGCTACCCAAAATTGCTGAAGGGGGTATAAACCCAACCACCTTACTCTCCTACAAAGGAGAGACCAATTTTTCAATAACGGTGCGCCAAACGCTAAAAGGAAAACTAAAAAACCATCGCACTTTAGGAGCAAAAGGATATTCTGTGCAAACACAATAACAAAAGGACCCGAGAACCCAAAGAACTTTTTGGGTTCTACCGCGTTTCACAACCAGGAAACATCGCTATGAGTTTTCTTATTGCTGGGGGTTTCAATTCTCCCACTGCTGCACTCCGCGGTGCTTCACCTGGTCATCTCAAAAGCTCAGCGTTGCAAACTGTGACATCAGAGCTTCCTCATGGGTGCTCCCAAACTGTGTACCCTATACAGACTTTTTAGATGGACTACCGAGATGTGCTGTAAATCTTGGAACAGAACATTGAGAATGAAGAAAATGTATTCTCTAGCATATTGTAACTGCTGAAACATTTTATTTATGAAAGCACATGCCGAAGTGCAGAGTTGCTGTTTAAGTTTTGGGTAAAAACATTCTCCACTGAATGGGGTATTATGATTTTGGTGAGTTTTATCCAAAAATTGTGGCTGCATTCTGATACTTTGGTTCACAGTGTTCTAAAGTTGTGTTACATGAGAGATATTTGCCATTTCATCTTGCTGAGGGGGCTCTGCAAAAAATTATTTAAATAGCGTGTAACAAACATTTCAAAATCATTTAAAATGATTTAGGCTGTAATTTCTGGTCTGACTGAATTGTTTGTAAATCAATAACATTTTGGACATCCTGTGTCATCTGTGTATTAATTGCATCATGGCATTTCCCATTTGTAATCTGCCCATCTTGCTTTTGACCTTCTAGCTTTGTTAACACATCAGCACCCAGCTATTCAAAGGTTTGCACCAGGTGTAAATTGTTTGTGCTTGCGCTGAGCATGGGTTTGTGCCAAAAATCCATATTCAAGGGGTACCTTTGCACACGCTAACAGCGCTAGTGCCCCAGTGCAGAGATTAATGTATCTAGCATGGAAAGACAGGGGTGGTACCATGCAGAATGGTGCAGCATGATGTTCAGTGTGTTTATGCTGCACAAATGGGTCTGTGTAGGTCATTTAGCACTGCGCAATTACCGCCTATAAAAAAGGCCATCTTAAACAGTGGGAACCCCTAGAAGGATGATGAAGACACTCAGACCATGCTCCAAGATGGTACTCCTAGAAGCACACATTATGTACCTCATACAGCAGGTCCTGGAGGATGAGGAGAGGGCCAGTGCCCACCCTGGGCCCAGATGTAGGCCACAGAGTTGCTATGCTGCAAACTGACAGTACCATCCATGAGTCACATTTGAAGTCCTCAGTGATGACCAGATTGTGGACTAGTACAGGATCAACAGGCCCATGCTTAGGCAGCTGTGTGAGCTGCTGCTTGACCAGCTCTGGAAAGACACCCAGCACAGTCGTGCATTGTCTGTAGAGCTCAAAGTGATGGCTGCAGTGTGTTCCCTGGCCACTGAAACATTACAGACACCAGTGGTGGAAGCCACCAGTATCTCGTAGTCAGCCACCTCATGCTTGTTGGGCCAGTTCCTAGACACCCTTCTGGTCCATGCTGGGGAATTCATCATATCCCCCACCACATCAGCAGAGTGAACAGCAACCATGCAGCAGTTCTATCTGGTGGTACCCTGATACATGTAGTCGGTGCCATTTATTGCACCTGTGTTGCTATCTGGACACCCATCAGTAATGGAGTGGAGGCCTATGTCACTAGGAAGGGGTACCACTCTAATAATAGCTGGGTGGTGTGTGATGCAATAGGGTGCATCATCAGAGTCATGGTACCCCAGCAGTGCCCACAGTGCCTTTGTCTGGCACAACTCCATCTTGTGCCAGAGGTTTGAAGGTGGGAACATACCTAGTGGCCACCTCAGATGAGTATACCCATGTTGCACATGATGCCACTAACCAATGCTCTTTACTTACATGGGGGACTGTGCCTGTATCCTGTGTCCATGGTTCCTCACACCTGTCCTATGACCCACATCCTTTACAGAGGACAGGTACAATATAGCACACAGTGCCATGCACAACATCATCAAGCATGTCTTTGGAATGCTGAAGATGCAGTTCTGGTGCCTTGATAATTTCGGTGGTGCCCAACGTTACACCCCTAAGAAGGCCTATGCCATATTCCTTGTCTGTTATATAAAATACAACATGGTACTCAACCTTGGGATATGCATGCTGGCCCCAGAGGAACAACCTGCAGTGGATTCAAAGCCAGAGGACAAGGGGATAACAAAGCAGCTCACCAGACATGATCCCAGAATGGTGAGGAGGGCCCAGGGGTACAAAGCCTGACTCATAAGAGACATTGTTGAACATGGAGGGTGAGTACAAAGCACACAGGAGACTGTAATATGTTTACTCAATGTATTATCACACACCAATACCAGTACATACAGAGCATCATGCCAAGTACGGGGTAACAAAAGGGAGGGGGAATGCATCACAACCAGGCAGGGGGGTAACAAATAGGACAAATAAATTAAGTCCATGTTAGAAGGGGGTCCTAAAGGGTGTCAACATAGATACATGGCATCCAGGCAGGGGAGTAAAAGGGGGTAGATGGAAATGCAGGCCTTCCAGGTAGTGGAGTAGTAAAATGGGGTATAGTTAAAGACAGGCTATGTTGGGGGAGATCAAAGGGCTGTACACATAGATACCCACCAGCTGGAGAGAGGGTTTGCAGTACTACTGGGCATCCATGCCAGGGGCAGGACTGACTCATATAGGTCACAGTGGCAGATGGTGATACATGGGTATGGGGGAAGGAGGGGGGGCATGTTGATGAGGTGTAGCCATGCACAACCTACGTGCATCCCTTACCACCTCCCCAGGTAGAGACAATATATCTGTGCAGTACCCGATATGGTTGAGGGGACCTCATCCACAGTATGAGGGATGAGTGTGGAGACAGTGTTACCCCTCCTCGGCCATGTGGGGTACTAACCCTGGTGGGGAGAAGCAGGTCATGGCCTTGTGTACATGGTGTCCTTGGTGACCTGGGAGTCCTGGGTGTGCTGGGTGGTCTCATTCCAGTGCTGCATGTTATGGGCATATGCCATAGTGTCTGTTGTGGGTGGCACTACTCCAGCTGGACAGGCTGGGGCTATGGGTGGCCCTCGCAGTGCCTGCCACTATAGCTGCAGCTTACAGCACAGTGGCACACAGGTAATCCATGCAGGTGGTCATGTCCTGGCACCCAGATCCTGGTGCAGGTCACGTAGTGCCACCATGAGCTCTGCATGTTGTGCCTCTGCCCACTTCTTGTTTTCATGCAGCATGTGGCAAAGGCATGGCAGTTCCTGCTGCATGGTACTCTGCACCTCCACGGCTGACCAAAGCAGTTGCCAGTTGTCGGCTGCATCCCATTGTTGCCAGGGACTGTTCATTGGGACAAGGTTAGGCTGCATCCTCGACCACTGTATGGGCTAGGGCTGCACTGTAATGGGTGCTGTGCTCCACTGTGGGCAGTGTGGTCTGTCTGTGACTGGTCCAGTTGGATGGGTGTGGGGTGGCAGGGCTGTGGCCATGCCAGAGGATGAATCATGGGAGGTACAGTAATGGCTGGCCCTGCAATATTGGCTGAGGCCAGCAGGGTGATGGATGTGCCACAGTTAGGGTCATGGGATGGCTCAATGATAGCTGTGCCAGGGACTGTGGTGGGCTGCACCACTGTACCGCAGGTCATGTAGGCACAGTGGCTAGGTCCCACTGGTATGGGGGATGGCAGGGGGGGAAAACCCCTCCTGGTCACGGGCAGACTCCTCCTGTCCCCAGTTCCCAGTGTAGGTCTTGTCATCCTCTTCTTCAACATCCACCTTGTTGCTGTCCACTGGCTAGCACAGATGGGTGGGCAGCAGGGGCAGCTGCCACTGAGATGGTCCTGGAGTATCCTCCACCATGTCTGGTATGATGTGGTGTCCTGCTGGGAGAGGAGAGGTGGGTTATATAGCACCATAACGTACAAAGCTATGTGCCAGTTGAGGCAGCATGCTTGCCCGGTGTACAGTGACACTTTCCCTCTGCTGTGTGTATGGTGAACTGCCTATTCCCTCATGTCCCTACACATCCCACTCCCAAACACCGGAGCGCACACACCCTGTCATCATGGGGTGCACAACCCAGCACCAGTGAGCACGTGTCCCAGTACCAGTAAGCACAGCACCTCAACACCTGTGAACACACACCCAGCACCAGTGAGCACACACCCCACTACTGGTGAACACATCCAGCACCAGTAGGCACATAGCCCAGCAGCAGTGTGCACACACCCTATCCTGAGCACATGGGCAACACACATGGGGCACAGTTTTGGATCTGCACACAGGTAGCTACACACTGGGTGACAGGGAAACAGTAGTGCAGCCTACACCTAATGCGTCCCCCAGCACTGGTGTATGCATGAAACATAGAAACATAGAAGTTGACGGCAGATAAGGACTGCAAGGCCCATCCAGTCTGCCCATTTCTTTTTTCTACCTTATAAATGTGCCATCGGCCTTTGCTCTGTCAGTGGCCTATCTATTCATAGTCATTTATATTGCTCCCTTATGCCTATCCCATGCCTGTTTGAAGCCCTGCACTGTATTCATAGCCACCACTTCTTGTAAGCCATTCCATGCATCCACCACCCTTTCTGTGAAAAAAATTTCCTCACATTCCCTTAATCGGCCCCCTCTAATCTCATGCTGTGTCCTCTTGTCCTGCTATTTTTCTTATATTTAAACATGTTAGACTCATTCACCTTGTTAATGCCCTTAAGGTGTTTGAATGCCTCGATCATATCACCTCTCTCCCTCCTTTGCTCAAGGGTATACATATTGAGCTCTGTTAATCTGTCCTCATATAGTCTTCTGATGCAGTCCCTGCACCATTTGGTTGCCTTCTCTGGACTGCCTCAATTTGGTTAATGTCCTTGTGAAAGTGTGGCCTCCAATACTGCCCAGTACTCCAGATGGGGCCTAACCAGTGTCTTGTAAAGAGGATTATTACCTCCCTCTTACGACTTGTGATACCCTACTAATACACCCTAACACCCCCTAGCCTTACCTACTGCTTTAGAGGTCTGCTTGGATGATTTCAGGTCATCAGTGATGATGATGCCCAAGTCTCTTTCTTCCTTTGTGACTGCTAGACTCCCTCCCAGCCTATAGGTGGCTTCAGGGTTTCTCTTCCCTATGTGCATGATCTTGCACTTCTTTGCATTAAATCCCAGTTGCCACTCTTCTGACCATTTTGCTAGTTTATCCAGATCTCTTCTCATTCTGCCCACCCCATCTGGATCATCTACTCTGTTGCAGATCTTGGTGTCATCTGCAAACAGACAAAAGCTTACCTCTAGTCATCTGCAAGGTCACTAATAAAATGTTAGAAGAACTGGCCCCAGGACTGATCCCTGAGGTACCCCTTGTGACTTGCATCTCTTCTGACTGTATACCATTTACCACCACTCTCGGTTTTCTGCCCGTCAACCAGTTTGCCACCCAGTTGACCAACTTCTGACCCACCCGAGCCTACCCAGCTTATTTATCAATCTTCTGTGGAACAGTGTCAAAAGCTTTGCTGAAGTCAAGGTAGGCGACATCAACTGCTCCCCTTGGTCCACCACTCTGGTTACCCAGTCAAAGAAATCTATGAGATTAGTTTGACAGGACCTTCCTTTTGTAAACCCATGCTGTCTTGGATCCCGTGCCCCTATGGATTCCAGGTGTTGCACTATCCTTTCCTTAAGGAGTGCCTCCATAATCTTGCCCACTACTAAGGTAAGACTGACTGGTCTGTAGTTTCCTGCCTCCTCCCTGCTACCACTCTTGTGAAGCAGGATCACATGAGCCCTTCTCCAGTCTTCTGGGACCTCTCCTGTGCTCAGAGACTCACTAAACAGTTCTGCTAATGGCTCTGCTAGTTCCACCTTTAGCTCCTTAAGTACCCTGGGATGTATGCCATCAGGCCCCATTGCCTTATCCACCCTGATCTTAGCAAGCTCTTGTAGGACCCTTTCTTTTGTGAAGGGAGTAGTGCTCACCTCCCTCCCCTCTGCGTCCATGATGCTGAGCTGTGGGCCCTGCCCTACCTTCTCTTCAGTAAATACTGAGCAAAAGTATCTATTTAGGATAGATGCCTTTACAGGGTCTTCCTCCTCACATGCTCCCTTTTCTCCATTAAGCTTAGCAATACCCCCTCTGGACTTTCTCCTTTCACTAATGTATCTATAGAAAGTCTTGTCACCTTCTTTTACTGTCCGTGCTAGTTTTTCCTCAGTTTGGGACTTTGCCTGCCTTACTGCCTTCCCTGCTTCCCTTAGAGCAGTTTGGTATGCCTCCCTATCTTCATCCCGTTGTGTTCCCTTATATTTCCTGAAGGCCAGCCTTTTGGCTCTGACCTTTTCTGCTACTGTATTTGAGAACCAAAGTGGTTTCCTTCTTCTTTTGGACTTCCTTTTCTGTCTAACACAATGGGGTGTTGCTTCAAATATTGCATCCTTAATGCTTGCCCACTTTGCCTGTACCCTCCACCTGTGTTTCTTTTGCCAGGGCTAGCTTAACTCTGTTGGCCATCTTATCAAAGTCAGCTCCTCTGAAGTCCCATATTTTTGCCTTGGAATGGGATGATTTAGATGTAGTAGCCAAATTGAACCATACCATGTGATGGTCACTGGCCCCCAGGTGACCTTCTACCTGAGATCTGTGATCCCTTCCTTGTTAGTCAGTACTAGATCTAGGATCGCCCTGTCTCTCGTGGGTTGCTGTACCAGTTGTTTGAGGCCCCCCCTGCAGGAATCCACTATGTGTCTAGTTCTGGCAGATGTTCCTGCTGGTATTGACCAATCTGTATCCGGCATGTTGAAGTCTCCATTATCAGAACCTCCCTTTAGCTGTCATGTTTTGTATATCTTCTAACAGTAATGTATCTATGTCCTCCCCTGGTCTGGGGCCTGTAGACAACCCCAGTTCTTATGGCTGCCCCATTTCCTGTTTCAGGGTGACCCACAGTTCTTCTGGCTCCTTATGTGTATTCTGAATTTCTGTAGCTTTGATATTTTCATTGACATACATGGCCTCCTCCCCCCTTTTACCTCAGTCTCTTCTGAACAATACACAGCCAGGTACTGAAGTCTCCCAAGTGTGGTTGCTGGTAAACCACGTCTCACTAATTGCTACTATGTCCAGTTTAGCCTCTGACATTAGTGCCTGCAGGTCTGGGATCTTATTTCCTAGGCTGTGAGCACTTGTGTACATGATTTTCCATTGGCCAGATTTTGGTGTGTTAGTTGTTGGGTGAGGTTTGGCATTGCCCCTGTGCATTGTATGGGGAGATAAACCTTTTTTCTTACCTGGTGATGCAAATGAACTGCAAACATGCTGAATCCCTGTTTGACCACTAGCCGAGGTGGGAGGGGTGTTCTTCCCATTCAACGTATGGGGTGCTGCACCCCTCTCCCCATTTGCTAGTTTAAATATTCTGCAAAGACATCAAACTTCTGCCCCAATGCACTGACTCCCTCCTTAGTCAGATGCAGTCCATCAAATTTAAAGAACTTTCGCTCCCAGAACTGTTGCCAGTTCCCTACAAATCTGTGTCCTTTTCCTGGCACCAGCCCTTGAGCCACGTGTTTAGCTCCCATATCTCCCCTTCTCTGACCTTCCGTCCATCTGCTCCCCTCTCCCAGACTGGCAGGATCTCAGAGAAGGAGATGCGGATGAAATAGATGATAGTTTGTCACAGCCTGGTCAGGTGTTCCTTGGTCTCCACAACTGACCGGCTGGCGAGAATCGATAGTCCCTATATGTACTAGGACATCAATGTTTCTCCTGCTTTGTGAACAATTTTAGCAATGCGGTCAGTGTCTCCATGCTGATGTACCTGGAGACATCTGACCATTACCTAGCTGGAGATGGGTATCAACTCCCGAATCATGGAGTCTCCTATGATCAGAAGTTTTTTGGATTTCCTTTTTGTTTTTTTTGTTTTGGTTCCTGATTTAGGTGAGTTTTGTTGTGCTAGCTCCTGTGCTGCAGTGTCTTGCTCTGCAGTGTCTTCTGCCTCTTTGTTTGATTTCAGAGATAGAGGCATGCACCCATACATACACACACACACATACACATGGCTGATAGAACATTGCACTGTCAGTCACATGGCTGGGCAGGTCACACTTTCCTCTTGTAGCCTCCACCTGGCACTCCCTTCACCTCCACTGGTTATAGAGTGGATGCTATGGCCTCCTCTGCAGAATCCAGGGCATGTGCAGCCTCCAGTGCGTGTGGACCCCTGCCTGTCACATGCAGCTCCCTGCGGTGTGTTGCCATGACCTGCTGCATCCACCTGCTCATGTCCCCAAAGTGCTTCCATGAGCTTGTTGCAGCTGCTGATAGCATTGACCATGTCTGTAATCTCCTCCCAGGGCTGCCGTACCTGGGCATTCATAGCCTGCCTCTGGGGCAACACCTCCTCCCTGGCCATGTAGGCCTGTACCAGCACTTGTAACTCCTCCATGGAGAAATGGTGGACCTGAATTCTGTTGGTGTCTTCCATGGTACCTGTTGGACAGGGAAGTGGAATACAGGTGACTGGGGAGTGCACACAGTGGCACACAGCTGAATGGGACTGTGTTGTAGCCCCCCTTGACCACAATGTGTCCCGGCAATGCATGTCCTAAAACAGCCATGAGCCACCTGACACAGGCCTGCCCTTGCACAGACACAGCCATTGTCAAGGTCACAGACAGACAGGGGTAAACATGGGCAGGGGCCCACAGGAACCCAGAACCACCACCACCTGTGCATGTATGTGAGAGGGTGACTCTGCTGTCAGTGTGCAACATGGACTATGGTAGGAAGGTGCCTCCACTCAGACATGACACCAACAGCACCACTAGATGTAGAAGCCAGCAGCCACCACTGCCATATGTACAGGGCACCACTACACACAGCATACACCCAGGGTAACACAGGGCAGGAGTCACAGGAACTCTGTTCCACCCTCCTGCCCCATTGACTACTATAGGCGTGTTCTGCCACCTACAATTGACACGTTCACCTCCTAGACATTTGGATGTGAGAGTTCCCCCACCTAAGCATTTCCAGTGTAGCAGGGCCCCCAGATGTACAGTCTTCCTGTATTGTTCAGGGCAATTGAGACATGTACAGAGAAATTGTTCCCATGGATGTACATTGGCTATACAGGACAACGACTACTTTGTCCTCCATAGCATGTAACAGAAGCTACAGGAACACTTAGGAACTTGCCCAGGAGGTACATGGAAAATGCCAAACCAATCTTGGAGCCATGCTGTAGCCACTGCATGCACACAGTTCAATGCTCACCCACTCCCTGTCTAGGCCATTCCACAGGATTCCTACCTCTGTTTCTCTGTAGTTCAGCCATGGAATCTAGGCAGTGCACTGTGCTCCTTTATATACTCCAGGCGCAATCAGGCATGTTATTGTATGCATACCTCCCAGTAACGACATGCAGATGTAGTTGTTTGCCCACTGACGCAAAATTAACACATTTGCATACCTTGACTGAGTATCTCACTTTTGCCCTCCATGCTAATGTGTTTCGACTAGCAAGTGATGTTGCACTGCACCTGTGCTTGCACAGCATCAGGCCATGGCACAGGCATGACATCGTTGCTGCCTGTGATGTCATCAGTCTGCGTAGCCCTGCACACCAGGCCTTTGCGCAGTAGTGGTGCACTGCACTGCGCAGGGCGGAGCATGCACAATATGCACATGTGCACCCTATGCATGTGCCACCCTATACCTTGTGCATGCTCCCAGTTCAGCCCCCTTTGGACATGTGTGTTGTCCAGCATGACGTAGCGCAGCACTACCACACCAACATGCTGCACAATGCTACAGGACACACCCAGACAGCCCAGAATGGGGCAGAAGCATTAAACACATCCTAGGCCTACTCAGTGGGTGACAATATGTCAGGCAGCAGATGCAGGGCCATTAGCCATGCAGCAGCGGGACCACAGGTGGTCCACCACCAAGTTGGCAAATCTGGTTGACCTGGTGGTGGCCAGAGAGGACCAGCTGCTGGGGGAGGTGGCAGAGTCAGACAGGCCCCAGAGGAAGGTGTAGGCATCTCTGGGGCAGCACCTCAGAGGCTACACTGGGGTCACCCGCACCAGTGACCAGTGTAGGCACTGATTTAACAACCTCCATCAGAGGAAGGCATGCCACCTGCAGCAACTGTGGGCAATGGTGGATGATGGCACCGTGCCCAGGTCAGGTGAGTACAAATGGTTTTATGTATTGTGTGTGTAATGACCTATGTGCAGGCCTGTGTCATAATAGTATGCGACAGGGTTACTGTTCCAGAGGCAGTGTGCATGTTACCTATGTGTCCATGTTGTTCCCCTGTGTGCTATGGGACATGATCCACTGCATTGCCTGACCATACATATGAAGGTATCTAGACCCCCTATCCCACAGGATGTTCCCATGCCATGTACATGTCAGGACCCGCTACGGTTGCCTGAGGTGTGTATCTGCATGGGCAGCATGGTTGTGGGCCACCACAGTGACATGGTGGTAGTATCAGGGTGCAGGACAGCATGAATGGTATCATGGCATGTTCTGCAGGGTCTGTTTACTAGGTACAGTGACCCGGACATGTCACTGCCAATTGCCGGGTACAACCTGGAGAGTGCCTCATGTGTCCTACATGTGGCTGTGCTGGTAGGTGCCCCCAAAAGGACATGGATGTGGCCATCTATGTCGTGCACACTGTCCATAGTACCTCGCATGGGCACTGCTGTGCAATTGCCAGGTACAGCATGGGGTACATCACTACAAATGAGGTTCTGCACATGCACAAGCCACTGTGCAGGACTATACCTCAGATTTATTTATTTATTTAACTTTTGTTAACCAGGTAAGTGTAATGAGCCAAAGGCCCGTTTACATACCTACTGAATCCTGCCCCCCAGTGGTTTGGCTGGTATGCCATGCCTGCCTTGTCACATAGCAACTGATGCACCATGCATACTATGTCTTGAAAAGGATCTAGAGCCTACCTGTATTGGTCTGTTGTACAGGGTGGGGGAGGGCAGGCAGGATGTGGGCACTACATGGGCAAGCATACACTGTGCAAGGCCATACCTACCGCAAAGGGAGGTATCATACCTGCTGGGCCTGAGCCACTGCATGCATGTGTGTGGTGCCAAAGGTGGTCTTACAGGTAAGTTGCAGCCTGCTCAGACCTGTCAATCTGCATCATGCATATGTAGCAGCTGGTGCACAGTACAGGTATATGGGTGTTTATACTGTATAGCGAGTACTGAATGGTGCACTGTATTCTACTGCAGGATACTGATCATGCCTCTCTTTTTCTCCTCTACAGACCTCAGCAGACAGTCAGCCCTGGCCAGGGGCACAGGTAAGCAGGACCAGCCAAGCCATGATTAGGACCAGTCCAGATCACCAGGTTATGAAGGGGCCGAAAGAAACTGATCACTGGAGGGGTCCACATGTAAGTTCCCTGATTTGTGGGAAGGGATCAAAGCAACTGAACTGAAGGGTAAACGGGGAGGAGAGGAGGCACTGTGGGTCACCTTGGAGACAGGAAATGACATCATAATCCACATGTGAGTTGTATACAGACCCCCGTCTCAGAGGGAGGAAATGGACAAGAAAATGATAGAAGGCATCCTTAGAATGGCAGAAAACAGGGAGATATTGTTGATGGGGGACCTGAATATGCCAGATGTAGATGTTAACTGGAGCACATTTGCTGCAGCCACATCCAAGAGCCTGGTCATTCTCAATGCCCTGCAGGGGACATGCCTCAGACAGCTAATGTTGGAACCCACTCGGGAGGGAGCAGTCTTAAACCTGGTACTCTCAAATGGGGACAGAGAGAGGATCACATTAGAAGTGGGCAGCCATCTGGGAACATTAACAAGCGACCACCAAACAGTGTTCTTCACGCTAAACACTGCCGTAGAGTCAAGCCATACAAAAGCGAGGGTACTGGACTTTAGGAGGGCTGACTTTGCCAAAATGGGTGAGTGCCTAAGGAATGTACTAGCAAATGGGCAGGATGGAGGGGCGGAAGAACAATGGAAAAAAATCAAAACTTCCATCACACAGGCAACAAGTCTTTCTGTGAAGCAAATAAACAAAACAAAGTAAAAAAACACTATGGTTCTCAAAAGAGGTGGCGAGGAAGGTTAGGGAGAAAAAGATAGCATTCAGGAAGTATAAGGAATCACAGAAGAAGCAGGACAGAGAACTGTATCAGTTACAGCAGAAGGAAGTGAGGAATGCAGTCAGAATAGAGAAGGCCCAAACTGAGGAAATGATAGCCAACTCAGTTAAGAAAGGGGGATAAAACCTTTTATAGGTACATTAGGGAGCAAAGAAAGACCAAGGGAAGGATAGTGAGGCTTAATAAAGGGGAGGAGAGGTGGGCAGAAGGTGACAGTGAAAAGGCAGTGATACTGAATGAATACTTTTACTCAGTATTCACAAAAGAAGAAGGGGGGAGGTACCTAAACCAAACAATACAAGCACTCTAGACAGGGGGGTCGATACCAGTCCATTTACAAAAGAAAGGGTCCTGAAAGAACTCCTAAACCTCAAGGTGGACAAAGCAATGGGGCCTGATGGGATTCTCCCCAGAATTCTAAAAGAACTAAGGGGAGACCTAGTGACAAAACTGACTACCCTTAAGAACTCATGGGAGGATGGTGTGGTACCTGAGGACTGGAGGAGGGCAGATGTGAGTCCCCTTCACAAAAGTGGGAACAAGGAAGAGGCAGAAAACTACAGACCTGTTAGTTTGACCTCAGTGATAGGAAAAATGATGGAATCACTTCTGAAAGAAAGAATTGTCAAGTACCTAGAGGCCAGCGGGGCACAGGACCCAAGGCAGCATGGTTTCACAGCGGGAAGGTCATGTCAGGTGAATCTAATAGATTTCTTTAACTGGGCAGCCAAAGTAGTAGACCAGAGAGGGTCTATGGATATGGCCTACCTAGGCTTTAGCAAGGCATTTGACACAGTCCCAAACAAAAGATTAATAAACAAGTTAATTAATAAACAACTATCCCTCCCTTGGTCTTCCTTTGCTCCCTAATGTCCCAGGGTGGTAGCCTGGGTAACAAACTGGCTGGACAACAGGACACAGAGGGTAATAGGAAGAAATGGCGGTTACTAGCAGGGTACTGCAGGGTTCAGTACTAGGACCAGTCCTCTTTAATGTCATTATAGGTGACATTGTGGAGGGGCTGGAAGGAAAAGTATGCCTCTTTGCAGACGACACAAAGATCTGCAACAGGGTTGATACACAAGGGGGGTGGAAAGGATGAGAAGGGACTTGACAAGGTTGGAGGAATGGTCAAAAGTATGGCAGCTTAGGTTCAATGCAAAAGTACAAAGTAATGCACCTGGGAAACAAAAACCCAAGGGGACAGTACACAGTGGGGGGTACTAACAACAACACAAATGGAAAGGGACCTAGGGTAGTCATATCACACAACCTTAAGGTAGGTAAGCAATGTGAGAAAGCAATAAGGAGGGCTGGGGGGATACTGGGATGCATGGGGAGAGGCATCACCAGTAGAAAACAGGAAGTTGTTATCCCTCTGTGCAGACAGTTGGTGAGACCCCATCTGGAGTACTGCGTGCAGTTCTGGAGACCCTATCTCTGCAAGGACATAGACAGAATGGAGGCAGTCCAGAGGAGGGCAACTAAAATGGTGCAGGGTCTGCACCAGAAGCCATATGAAGAGAGACTAAAAGAGCTTAATATGTATACCCATGAGGAAAGTATGGAGGGGGGGGGGTATGATAGAAACTTTCAAGTACCTCAAAGGAATCAACAAAGTCCAAGAGGATAGCATCTTTCAGAAAAAGAGATGTGCAAGAACAAGGGGGACACAATTTGAAGATAGAGGGGGGACGGCTCAGGTGCAATGTAAGGAAGTATTTTTTCACAGGGGGTTGATAAGACACATGGAACGGCCTTCCTGAGGAAGTCATGGAGTCAAAAACCGTGGGGAAATTTAAGAATGCATGGGCAGACATAAGGCAATTATAGTGGGGTGTAGGAGGAAGTAGGCTGTTGGTCAACTAGAATCTGCAGTGTATCCAATAGGTAGGGAAACGGGCAGACTAGGTGGGCCAAGCGGTCCTTATCTGCTGTCAAAGTTTGTTTCTATGTGTGTCACATCTGAGGTTGCATGTTTACACATACAGGTGCCGAAACTGGTTGGGCTGCTATGGCCATGGCCGTACAACTTTAAGAGGTGTTATGGCCTGGCTCTAACTGTTGTTGCAATCATAGCTGTTTATTACACCAGCAGAGTGTGCCTTGACACTGCAGCATGTGTTGTATGCAGTGTTACTTACACAGCACCCTCTGTGTGGTGTGCAGGGTGTCAGCGGAATTGTGGACAATGAAGACCTTGGTACTGTTGATGGGGGTGGGCAGGGGTCATGGCCTGCTGGGTTACGGCACAGTAGGTAGACTTACCAATGTAAATGATGGGCCTGGCTGGGGGGAGCATGGCACAGGGTGATGCTGTCAGTGGTTGGGGTGTGGTACACCACATTCTACACCTGCTCAAGGCAGTAATATGGGAGTGGGTGAACCCATTCAAAGAGGGAGTAATTCACTCATTACATCCATGGCCCTGCCACTGTTTAGGTTATCCCACCACCTACATTCACACTATGCTACATGCCTCTGTTGCCAGAAAAGATGTCCCTGTGTGGCCCGCCATGTAGGATGCATGCCTGTGGGGGCATCACCTCTGGGGTTGTAGTGCAGGACACTCACCCTGCACTTGGGGCACTGGCCCCCCAGTGCCACTGAGGTGTGTCATGGGCTGTGCACCTATATGCTGCTGCGATGGTGCCCTGTGTCTGTCATGCCATGGCATGTCTTCCACTGTGCAGTGGCATGCCCCTGTGTTGCCAACCAGGTTTCACAGGGGGTTGGTATTAGTGCTCACAGTACTGGTTGTGCCCTCATCAGTGTCGGTCAGAGCTGTACTGACATATGCTCTAGACTATGTATGTGTGCTGTCATCAGATGGTTGGCATTCGGCACACCACTGTCTCCTGCCATGTGCATCATACATCCTCTGTGGTAGTCCACCTGCAGTGGTACCATATCCTTGCCACATGCACTGTGCATCATGCCTTTGCAGCTCACCAGAACCCTGCATATGTGGCACGGGGTTGGCAGAAAGTGGGACCATTGGTGAGCAGTGCATGTAGTGCACCATATGTGAAAGACATTGCTATGCAGATGCGGTGGTGTCAAAGAAACAGAATCTGTCAGCAGATAAGGACCATACGGCCCACCTAGTCTGCCCATCTTCCTACTCACTGCTGCAGTCCCAGATCCTATTTGATCTGCAGCTCTCCTGCTCTGCACATCTCCAGGGTACCCTTATGTCTATCCCATGCACTCTTGAACCCCCGTATTGTTTTCACCCCACCACTGTTCCGTGGCTCTGCCACCCTTTCAGTGAAAAAGTACTTCCCAATATTACCCCTGAGCCTTCCACCCTTCAGCTTCATATCATGCCCCCTTGTTCTTGTGCAGAGTTGTCTCTGAAATATGCTTTCCACCTGTACCCTGTTTATTCCCCCCAGGTACTTGAAAGTCTCTATCATGTCTCCATTCTCCCTTCTTTCCTCCAGTGAATACATATTAAGGTCCTTAAGTCTTTCTTTGTAGGACTTCTGGTGCAGTCCATGTACCGTCTTCATTGCCCTTCTCTGGACTGCCTCTATTTTGTCAGTGTCCTTCCGGAGATGTGATCTTCAGAACTGGACACAATACTCCAGCTGAGGCCTCACCAGTGATCTGTACAGTGGCATCACCACCTCTTTCCTCCTGCTTGTTATGCCCCTCCCTATACACCCCAACATTCTGTTTGCTCTCCCCACCACCTTTTTACACTGTTTGGTCACCTTCAGGTCGTCAGATATGATAACCCCCAGGTCTCTCTCCTGACTTGTGGTGGCCAGAATATCCCCACCCATCCTGTACTCCTCCCTTGGATTCCTGTGACCCAGGTTCATGATCTTGCACTTTTTAGCATTGAAACTCAGCTGCCAGGCACCTAACCACTCCTCTAATAGGCTTAGGGCCTTTCTCATTTTTTCTACCCCCTCCAGTGTGTCCACTCTGTTGTAGATCTTGGTGTCATCTGTGTCTAACTGACACAGTGATGACTAGGGTATGATTACACCACTGTACACGGGCGGGGCCAGACATACATTCAGACAAGACTGAGCTTTGCAAAGTAGTGACCTACACAGAGTCTGTATTGGGGGATACCCTCTACTTAGGGTGGACCCAGCATCTTCTTGGACAGATGGTGCCTCCAGGCTGCTCTGCATCATACACCAGTGTTGTGGTGACTGGGGAACAGTGTGTCAGGTGCGAATCCACATGCACTACCACTGCACTCATGTGTTACCATGCCTGCTGCACACAGTGCTGCTTGATGATCCTAGCCATGTACATCTGTGTTGTGTGCACCACATGTGTGTGCCTGAGCCCTGCCCCTGCTGCCACCTGGGGTGGCTCCTGGATGTCTGTGCCCTGCATGCCAGTGTTGGCCTGTGCGCTGGATGCCTAGTCAATAGGCACGGTGTGTGTGAGTGTGACACCTTGCCACTTGGGCCATGACGCTTTCTATCAGCTCTAGCTTGGCACAGCTGTTGCATGTGCTGGGTTTATACATTCGGCATGCCTGCCAGTGGTGTTTGTTCATTCTATGTCCACAATATACTACATGCCTCTGTGGCCAGCAAAGATGTCCCTGTGTGGCCCGCCATGCAGGATGCATGCTTGTCGGGGCATCACCTCTGGGGCTGTGGTGTGGGAGACACACCTTGCACTTGGGGCACTGGCCCCCCAGTGCCACTGAGGTGTGTCATGGACTGTGCACCTACATGTTGCTTCGATGGTGCCCTGTGTCTATCATGCCATGGCATGCCTTCCACCGTGCAGTGGCATGCCCCTGTGTAGCCAACCAGGTTTCACATGGGGTTGGTATTAGTGCTCACAGTCCTGGTTGTGCCCTCATCAGTGTTGGTCACAGATGTACTGACATATGCTCTAGACTATGTACTGTATGCACAGTCATCAGATGGTTGGCATTCGGCACATCACTGTCTCCTGCTGTGCACATCATACAGCCTCCGTGGTAGTTCACCTGCAGTGGTACCATCTCTAGTGCCATATGCACTATGTGTCATGCCTTTGCAGCTCACCAGAGCCCTGCATATGTGGCATGGGGTCGACGGAAGGTGGGGACATTGGTGTGTGGTGCATGCAGTGTACCATATGTGAATGACATTGTTATGCAGATGTGGTGGTGTCTAACTGACACAGTGATGACTAGGGTATGATTACTCCACTGTACATGGGTGAGACCAACCATACATTCAGACAGTCCTAGCCATGTACATCTGTGTTGTGTGCACCACATGTGTGTGCCTGAGCCCTGCCTCTGCTGCCACCCAAGGTAACTCATGGATGTCTGTGTCCTGCATGCCAGTGTTGGCCTGTGTGCTGAATGCCTGGTCAGTGGGCACTGTGTGTGTGGGTGCGATACCTTCTCACTCCAGCCATGACTCTTCATATCAGCTCTAGCTTGGCGTAGCTGGTGCATATGCTGTGTTTATACATCTGGCATGCCTGCCAGTGGCGTGTGTTCATTCCATGTCTCAGGCTTGCTCCAGTGCAGCATGGCACACCCACTGCATGTGCAGTCCTCTAATGTAAGGATCCACAATGCTGTCTCTGGTATGCCATGGCTGGTCCATTGCAGTTGTGACTCCCGTCACCCATGTGTACATGCATGGTGGCCCATGTGTCGGCTGGTTGTACCTTGATTGTGCACGTTAGGCCACTCCTGAGTCTCTTGTCCTGTGTGCATAGCTGGCTGAGTTCAGTGCATTTCTTTTCAAAGGCGCATGAGGACTGCTAGTCATCAGGGGCATGTCGAGGATCGATAAGGATGGGACGACCTGCTGCTCAAGCTGATCTGCCTGCAGCATATCTTGATCAGGTTCATAAAGGACATCAACCAGGCCATCCAGGATCTGTTCATGACTCTCCAGCAGCAACAACAGCTGCCACCACCAGCAACAACAGCAGAACCCTGATGTTGGACTGGCACCGGCAAGGCCAATTACGGGTGGTTGCCCCTGTTTTGTTTTCCCCACCCCCCCTTTTTTTTTTATCATTTAACATTTTTTGTTGCCCCCCTCCAGACAGCCCCCATCTGGCCGACCTCCCCAGCCCCATCACCCGATATTATCGGGACTTACCTTATCTTATGCCCAGCCCAGGAGCAGAGCCTGCAGGGGTCAGTCACCATCCTGCTGCTGGCGTTTTCCTTCGTTTTTACCCCAGGGGCCCCAGAGTGGAGTCAGCATGGGAGGTGCGAGATTAGTCCCACGGCCCCGGTAATGGCCCTTTTCCTCCCACCCCAGGCCTAGCACCTGGCTCCTGCTGGCCCATGCTGCCCCCAGCCTCCACCAAGTGGCAGCCATCAGCCAGAGGAAGCCCCTTGCACCTCCCCGAAGAGGAGAGATTGCCTGTCGGCAGCTCCATCCAGCTCCGCCCCCCCCCCCGCCGACCTCCAACGGCCTGGGCTCATTCCCAAACCCAGGTCGCCAGTGTGCTGCAAAGTAAGGCGTCCACCGCTTCAGCCCTCAGCGCCACCGGACCAGCCCTCCCACCCCCTTTTTTTTATATGATGTTGCTGCTTTATTTTTGTACTGTACGGCCTGTTGCTGGTTTGTTGCATTAAAGTGTATTTTTATTACATGTGCTGCTGTGTCACATGTCACGTGTCTGTTATTGGTGCCCTCCTCACTCACCCACCCACAGCCACCCCCAGTGTGCAGCTCTGGACCCTGTGCTATGGTCATACCTGCACCACTGCATGGCCCCTTGTGTTCAGTGCTATCCTCAATGGTATATTCAGTGCTGCGCTAGTGCTTGTCATTTGTGCAGCATGCAGTCCATCCTATATTCATAAGGTTTAGCACCAGCGCAATGTCTCTGAATACGGCACGCTAAGGGACCGGCGAAGGCACAGAACAAACATTGGGCTTGTGCACACTTCTGAATATCTGGGCCCAGTTGTCTCAAATGGCAGCTTCTGATTAACTTGCTGTGGTAAATGATTACCTGACAACTGATCCTGAGATGCTTCCAATTTTCTGATCTGATGTATAATTGGATTATCCTGACTCACTTTAGTTTGTAAAACTGGGGAAGATAAAAGCTGTGGCAAAAGAGATACTTGAATTGTCACTATTTCATTATTCCCAAAGTTCAACCTGTGAACCTAGAGTTAAAGAATAGCTTATCTTTTTTTTTTTTTTTCGCTATTACTATAGAACAGCGGTTCTCAACTGGTGAGGCGCGCCTCCCTAGGGAGGCGCGAGCTGTTTTCAGGGGAGGCGCGGGGGCTCGGCCGAAATACATGCAGCCAAAACATAAACGGAGCCGCGGTACTGAAAAGCGCAGATTCTCCTGAGCCATCCCGTCAGGTCACATCTTCTCCCCCTCCCACGCTGCTTTAAACAGGGCTGCAAATACATTGTGTCCAGGAACTTACCCCCTGCAGGCAAGATAACTGATGAGGTGCAAATAGCACCTTGAAGAGCCGCACCAACTTCCTCATCGCAGTGCCCAGACAGAATAGGTCCGGAGCAGCAGAGCTATAGGGGCTAGGGAGGCTTGCAAGCCAACCAATAAGGCAGCAGGAAGCTATGCACTGCACCAATGAGGACGAATCGTACACCAGCCAATTAGAAGGAGGTACAGTGCAGCCAATCATGTGCCACAATTTCCCAGCCAATGACTGCCAGGCTGCTTCAACAATCAGCTGCACTGTAATGTTGCTGAGGAGTTCCGGTACTAAAGCAGCATGCCTGATGTGAGTTTTACTTATTTTTTGCTGGACAGGACCTGCCATGTGAAACGACCGATTTTACAGATTCTCCCAGACCCGCCGCATACTGCCACTGCCAGACCCGTGAAGCCACCTATCGAGCGATCATCTGCGCTACCTCCGATCTCAGACTTCCAAGTTACCACGTGGAGCGTGTGAGTGCAGACCACTGATCATCATTTGCTGAAGGGGCTGGTAAGGATGGGGTTTTTTTGCTGACAAACGGGAGGGTTTCTGCAGAAGAGGCTGAGAGGCTGCGGTTATAAGGGAAGGACTGCTAAGTCAATCTGGCAAAAAGAATGTTTTTTGATCCCCCCCATTGTGGACAGACTGTATTAGGATCGTCACAGAACTGTGATTCTTACTCATTTATCTGTATTTGAGGGAGGGGGTCTGGTTGAAATGGCACAAAATTAACTTATGTGATGGTGATGGGACGAGACTGCAATGATGGACCTGCATCTTGGGGGGTAGGGCAGTGGGGACTGTTAAATACTTTTATGGGGTTTATGGATCAGAAGATGTGCAGTTGTTTCTGTTATTGCTTTTGGAGTGATGGAGGGGTCTTTGGCATGAGGGGCCTGCATAACAACTGTGATTTTGTTTTGTGAGTGAAGGGTCTGCTGGTGTAGCGTTCGGTGGCCCATGTATAATGGCTCTGTGGTGCTAAAATGGTGCCCTATTTTTTTGGGGGTGGGGCTGCTGGTCTATCTTGGGGGATGAGGGACTTCTTAAGAGCGTCCCTCAACCCATCAAGACACTTCGCTGCAAAAGCATTATGTGCCTTAATTGTGTGTGCTGTGGGGATCTTGATGGGGAAGACTTTTTTGAGGAAGGGTCTGCTGCGTAGCGTGGCCCATACATATAATGGCTCTGTGGGGTGCTAAAATGGTGCCTTTTTTTTGGGGAGGCTGCTGGTCTATCTTGGGGGATGAGGGAGCATCCCTCAACCTGTCCAAGACCCTTCGCAAAAGTATTATTTACCTTACCTGTGTGTGCTGTGGGGCTCAAATTGTTTGTGGGTTGTTGGAATGTTGGGGCTGCATTTTGGTGAGGTGGGAGGCTTTGAAGCAAAGGGCTCATATATTTTCCCAAAGGATAGGTCTGACAATGCTGGAACTAACAGATAAGAAAATCATAAGTATGAAGGAGTTTCTACTAACCCCCCAAAAAAACAATGCCTTGGCTTGGGGGTCTTGCCTGTGTGGTGGACGTGTGGAGTGAAGGTTGCACCCAGATAACTTTACATAGGGTGCATCAGCCCAAATACGCTCAATGAAGATGTGGGGGTCTCTTGATATTCACATCAGGTCCCTGCTGTAATTCACCCAGCTACCTTGTTGGAGGTAGACCTCCCATCAGCCCGGTTCCTACTTTACACTGCATCTGCCTCAAGAGTCTCTGACTCAAGGTCTTTCGAATATTTCTTAATAAACAAAATAGGCTCAATGGAGGAGTGGGGTCTCTTGGTATTCACCTCAGGCCCTGCTGTGAAGTCACCCAGCTACCACGCTGAGGTAGACCGCCATTAGCTGGGCTCACAGGCTCCCTTCAGCTGACTGATTTTAAAAATGTTCAGATGCTAGATTTGGTGGTGGGGGTGCCTTTTAATGACTCAGAAAAACAGGCTTACAGGCTGTCTTCAGCTGACTGACTTAAACAACACTGGATGTACAGCACATTTTTATCAGTTGACTTTTATTGCTGCTTTGCATGGTATCTGTGGTGTGCAGTGGTAAACTGCCTTTCAGTTGACTTATAATTACTCATTTGCACAGTATTTATAATGCACAGTGCTTCACTTTGTAAATAAAACACTATTCACAGTATATTTTGCCTGTTTCGTGATTGCGCATGAAATCGCGCATGAAATTCCATATCCTTTTGAGTGTGTGCTACTGTGCTTGAGACATGGGGAGGCCCAGGCTTGTCCAAAGTGACATAGGGGAGGCTCAACCTGAGAAGGTCTGAGAACCCCTGCTATAGAACTATCTTTCTTTCTTTTTGATAATTTCCTTGTTTTAGTGGCTTTGCAGGGATAGCTGCCTTCCTTTTAGTCCCCATTAAAGCACCACCTAACTTGAAATAATCTTCTAGAACACCTTAAAACTCCTTGCACTTATATGCAAAACATGGACCTTTCTCATTGTATCACAATATACAAAAGTAATGGTTTTAAAAAATGGTAACGTATTAAATATAACACCCTTGTTCTGAATACTGAGTGATTATGATCCCCGTGCTTCTAGCACCACAAGGTACCGATCTTTAAAAATAAAAACACAGTTAATACGTTTCACAGAGTAATATCCCAACGTAATAAAAGTCAATTGCAAAATAGAAGCACGCTCATAAAAATGCCCATTCAATTCAGCACCTGTTTCAGTTCAAGAATCCTGATCCATTTTAAGGCTCAGGCTTCCCTTCATATAATATTTTTCAAGTGTTCATCTTTCAAGAAACATACTCAGGCAGTTGAATTCTCCTTTCCCAAGTAAAGTACCATCTTCTGGGGTTTATTCTTGAGCTTTGTCCTGATTTTGTCATGTATCCATCCACGACTAATCTCCTTGAAAAAGAAGAATTATTTAAAGGTAAAAGCACCAAGCAACAAAGGCATTAACTTCAACAGTCCGGCACTTGTTACAAAAAATTGAACATTAAATCTAGGCATAGCATGCTAAGAATCGATAAAACTGGCTCTACTTACAACATGCTATTTGCCATAGTTCACAGTTTTTAAATCATAAAAAGATGAATCATCACAAAAAAGGCCCAGGGATGTCTACCAGATGAGACCAAGTTGGTAAATGCTAGAATGTAAACTCAGTAAAATGTTTAAAAGGCTCCAGCTCCTCTCAAGTTGGAAGGCAGCTCAACGTAAATCTGATTCTCACGCTCTGCTGGCTGCTCTGAATGGACTGATCAGACAGCTGTTTTTACATGCAAGCATGTAGCTGGCTTGTGATGTCACCCAAAGCCTGACGTCAGTCTGTGGCAATTTGAAGAAAGGGAATAATATAAATTATAATGTAGTAAACTTGATTAAAGCAAATACTCTTTCCCGCTAAATTAAATTCTAAAAATCAAAAACTTGAAAAAGAATTTCAGCACCTTCAGCACGAGTAAAAGTAACTTCAGCCAGTATGTCGGTAATTCTGACTGGTGATTTATCCCTTTATTTCTATTGAAATAATGTGTATACAGTTATAATTTAGTTTTAAGCAGTAGTGTTGCAAGCTAAAATATCCATTATAGTTAAAAGGTGCCCCAGTTCTCCGGCCTGCTGGCACAGTGGTAGGGCTACCACTTGCAATTCTGATGCCTCAGATTTGGGAATGGACCCAAAGAGCCAAAGATTCAGCAGGGGAGGAGGGGAATTGAGCATCCCATGGACTGCTTTCCTTCCTCAGGGGGTGGTGAGCGTTCAGTGCATGATTGAGTCCAGGGGAGTAGCTGCCGGAGCTGAGACATAGGGGAGGCATGCCGGAGGTCAGCACTTTGGCACACTACATCATTGCATGCCATGCCTCCCAGGGGAAAACTGCAAGCAAAATTCTGGCCCCATTGATGATGCCACACTTCTCCAGTCCTGCTGCGCCCGCCTGTGACACTCGACTGGTGACCGAGTACAGTCCTCCATCGAGAATGGCCTGACCCTGCAGCCCTGCCCTTGGGGGTAAGCCAGGAAGGAACACTGGCAGTTGGAGTGTCTACTGGGAACCGAGTACTGGATCCATTGAGGGCACACATACATGGCAGCCACAGCCAGGGGGGCAAGCCTAGGAGAATAATCACCAAGGTAAGTCCCGGGGGGGGGGGGTTCTGGGGACTGGGGGGAGCATGGGCTAAGCTATCAGGGACCAGGTGCAAAAAAAAAAAAAAAAAGTGCTCCAGTTCCCTATTGAGACTCTTTTTACTCATGTCTATTTGTTGTAACTGTGGGTTTTCTTAGACTCCAAAGGCTCCTTTAGAAAACAGTGTGTCTCACACTCCCATGTTTCCTTCTTTCCTCTAGCACTTCAGACTTTACAGCTATGGACTTCAGTGTCCTGTCTCTAGACTTTGGTTTAGTTTGGTTCAGTCTTCAGTAAATTATCCTGCCTGGTTTTCTCTTGCACCTCAATTGATACTCCCTCGCTGTACTCCCATTGATCATATTGTCACTCCTCACTCTTGGGTTTCTCAGGACTCCGACCTCCAAAACACCAGAATCTTCTGTAACCGGACTGAACTTCTGAGTCATCCACCAAAACTGCTTATGAGTACCTATGTTCCCTGTGAAACTAAAGAAAAATACCTCGATTCAAAGTAGAAATTACTAGAATGTTGATTACACAGTAGGACACCACAGGCTTCCAGATTAGCCTCACAGATCAAATGGGAAGTGTTGAATCAACTGTATTTATGCAACCATAACCCAGCCCTTGTAGTGCAACCACACCCAACTAGAGCAGTTTACAAACTACCACCTAATCTTTAACACTTATCTAATTTATGCAAAAGCTCTAAAGCCAACAATTTAAAGATTAACACCTAATTACAACACTACTACACTGCTAAAAAAACATAACTAAGCATTTTACAAAGTAGAACAAGGCAGTTCCATCAGATCATGCCTTATTAGTGTACCTTGTGGTGATTGAAGTCCCGAGCTTGAACCACTCTCATTAACACATAGAAATTTATGGTAGATAAGGACTGCTTGGCCCACCTAGTCTGCCCATTTTCTTTACCTTCTGCAATACCACAGACTCTGCTTGATCTCTGGCTTTTAACCTCTCTTTCCTATTGCTAGGGTTCCTTTGTGCCTATCCCATGCATTCTTGAATTCTCCTACCGTTTTTTCCCCCACCACCTCCACTGAGAGGCTGTTCCATGCATCCACCACCCTTTCTGTGAAAAAATACTTCCTCATGTTACCCATGAAGCTATCCCCCTTCAGCCTCATAGTGTGACCCCTTGTTCTTGAACATCTTTTCTTCTGAAAGATGCAACCCTATTGTATGTTATTTATGCTCCTGAGGTATTTGAAGGTGTCCGTCATATCCCCCTCTCTCCTCTCCTCTCTTCCAGGATAAACATATTGATGTCCTCTAGTCTCTTCTTATATATGGCTTTTGATGCAGACCCTGCACCATTTTTGTTGCCCTTCTCTGAACTGCCTCTACTCTATGTTCTTCCGGAGATGCGGCCTCCAGAACCGGACACAGTACTCTAGATGGGGGTCTCACCAATGATTTGTATAGTGGTATCACCACCTCCTTTTTGTGTTCACTTGAGCAAGGAATGTCTTGGGACTACACGGCAAATGAGAGATGTGTCACTGCCAAGCCAGTTACAGCTGAAACTGCAATGGGTTTGGCAGTGTACACCAATGATCACGCACTCTGGTCATGACAGCAGTTCTGCTTTGCTGACATGACACGTGCTGGACTTGCAAAAAAATGAACCACTCCAATAGGAGCACTTCAGTTCTTTCTGTAGCCTGAACTCCAGCCATGCGCATTACAGTACACACTAATTTGCATGGCCAGAGTTACGGCTTATGTATTTTCTCTCCCCATCTTCGCTCCTCTGCCCCTTCCTAAAGGCTTCATTAGCCGTCGTGCAGCTTTATCTCTTAGTGCTCGCTTCTCAGCCCCCCACCACAACACTAGCCATGGTGCAACTTTCTCTCCTCTCTCCTAGTGCTCGCTTCTCTGCCCCCCTCCCCCACCTCAACCACGGTGCAGCTTTCTGTTAAAGCTGATATCAGGATGCCCAATCCTTGTGTCAGCAATAAAAAAAAACAGCGCTGCCACTGAGGGATACTGGGAAGCCCACTGCCAGTGTTCCCATATCTGCACCCCCCAATATTCCGGGATACTGGGGAGCCCACTCTCAATATCCCCATATCTATACCCCTTCCCTTTAGAAATGACCAGACTGAGTGGGCCAAGTGGGCCTTATCTGCTGTCAAAGTCTATGTTTTCCTGTAAAAAAGAAAACGGTTCCCCAATGTTTTTTTCTAATAATTGAAAAAAAGAAAACTGTTCTCGTCTTCTCCTCTGTTCCCCTCCCCATCCCAGCCCTCCCGCTGTGCACCCACCTCCCCCCGACCCCCGCTCCCCATACTTATCTCTGGAGGTCGTCAGCTGCGATCTTCTCTGGACTGGGACATATCTGCACTCTTTAAAGCCGAAGCAGGAACTGAAGAATTAAGGTAAGAGCCATATAATGGCAGTCAGTTGGGGTTTCAACTTATGTTGATATCTCAGCCATTTTTTGGAATTTTTGCCCCAAATTTTCAACATAGCCTTTTTGGGACCCCACCTCATGAACACTGTCACTGTCATTTCATTACTTAGTCCCGAAAGGGGATTTTGTGGTCACTATGCAGAATCACCTTTTGGGACTGATTAACGAATGACAGTGCCAGTGTTCATGAGGGAGGTCCAAAAGACCATGTTGAAAATTTGGTGAAAAAAAATCCCAAAAATGACCGCATTACAAGCGTGCATTGAGCAGTTTCTACGCACACTCATAACTTTGCCAGTTTTTAATATTTGCACTCCAGATTTTCCACATTGCCATTTTTTCACATCTCCTCATGAACAGTACAGCTGTAATTTTTCACATGCTGCCCAAAATGTGTTTTTGCACCTGTGGCACAGAATGGTGGGGTTGCTGTGTAAAATCAATGTTTGGTATAGAGTAATGAAATCACAGTGTCACTGTTCAAGAGGTGGGGTCCTAAAAAGGCCATGTTGAAAATCTGGTACAAAAATACCCCAAAACACCCGAGTTACATGTGATCATTGAAATTTCACTACGCATGTGTATAACTTTGGCACATTTTTATATTTTCACTACAAATATTCAGCATTGCCAGTTTTTCACACCACCTCATGAACAGTATAGCTATCATTTTTCACATTCTGCCTGAAATGTGTTTTCGCACCTGTGGTGCCAAATGGCATAGTCGCTGCACAAAATTATCTTTCGGGATTGAGTAATGAAATGATAGTGCCACTACTCATCAGGTGGGGTCCCAAAAAGCCCATGTTGAAAATTTAGAGTGAAAATATCAAACACTCGGGGCATTAGGGTTTCCAACAGTAATGGCCCACCCCCACACCTTGTAGAGACTGACAGGTATCGGGGGTGTGCCTTGGGGTCATCGGCCGTAATGCTCATGCCATTCCACCCCCACCCTGCAACCAGTGACAGGCACCCCGGGGTGCCTGGGGTCTTCGGCCCTAACATTCACCCCCCATTCTCCTATACTGCACCCCTCTCAACTTCTTTCCTTATGGAATGGGGTAAGCATTAGGGCCAAAGACCCCAAGGCACCTACGCAATGCCTGTCAGTGTCTGCAGGGTGGGGGATGGGGATGGAATGGCATGAGCATTATGGCCGAAGACCCAAATGCACACCCCCAACGCCTGTCAGTCTCTGAAGGGTGGGGGTGGGGCATTAGTATTGGAAACCCTAATGCTTCATTAAGGAAGTAAATCAAGGAGGGATCGTTGACATCACCTACCTTGATTTCAGCAAAGCCTTTGACAAAGTCCAACATAGAAGTCTGATTAACAAGGTGGGTAGGCTGGCCATGAGGCAGAAGCTGATAAACTGGGTTAGAAACTGGCTGATGGGCAGGAGGCAGAGTGTGGTGGTAATGGGATCTAATCTGGGGAGAGGGGGGTGACCATTGGGGTACATCAGGGGATCAGTCCTGGGACCATTTGCGGTGCAGCTTCCACCATGTGGCATCCACCGCTCTCAGTGCTGCCTCCTCTCTCCTCTGACGCCAGTACCAAACACCACTGCAAATGGTCGTCAGAACCCCCCCCAATCATGTACTCCTCCCCTGGGTTTCTGTGCCCCAAATGCATGATTTTACACTTTGCATTGAATCTTAGCTACCACACTCTTGACCACTCCTCAAGCCTGCTTAGGTCCCTCCTCATTTTTTCCGCCCCCCCCCCCCACCTGGAGTGCCGGAGTTGTAGATCTTAATGTCATCTGCAAAGATGTATACCTTCCCTTCCAGCCCCTCTGCAGTGTCGCTTATGAAGACATAAGAGAGTACCTTCCCCAGAACAGATCCTTGTGGCACCCCATTGGTCACACTCCTCTCCTCGGAATGAACTCTGTGTACCACCACCCTCTGTGTTGTATCCCTTAACCACTTTTTGACCTAGTTTACCACCTTGGGCCCCACTCCCCGGCTACCCAGCTTGGGTACAAGCCTCTTGTGTGGAACTATGTCAAAGACCTTGCTGAAATCCAGGTAGGCCACATCCACCACCCCTCCCTGATCTAATTCCTTAGTCACCCAGTCAAAGAAATCTGTCTGATTTGTTTGACATGACCTTCCCTCTGTGAATCCATGCTGCCTAGGATCCTGTGATCCACTGGATTCAAGATATACCTTAGTCCTCTCCTTTATTTTATTTATTCAATTTTGGTAACCAGGTAGGCTCACTGTGCCCCGAAGGTCCCTTTTTCAGGGGTGACCTGGAATTAGTTACAGAAAGATACAAGTACAATAATGGAGCAGGGACACAGTACATCAAAGGGATACAAGTACAATAAAGGAGCAGGAACATAGTACATCATGAATAACAAGTGCTAACATTGTACCAAAGTTAGTTACATGTGATGACAATTTCAATAAAATCAAGGGTTGCAGTGCTTCACTCAGGGGAGGATGAATTACCTAACAGTAAATGGTAACGGCGAAGATCATAGGTAGTACAGCAGTGAGTAGCTCAGATAAGATAGGTCTAGTATTTGAGATTGGTGATGTCCAATCATTGACAGGAGCAGATGCTAACATCTAGTAGGTGAGCATGTAGTCCCTTGTGGAAAGTTCCGATGGAGGGGGCTTCCTAAAGGGGAGCTTTTCCAAGGGCAGGGGCGAAATGGCGAGGACTTGCTGCTAACAGTAGTTCGAACCTTAGGTTTGTCTAGGAGGTTACGCCCAGGGGTTCTTAGAGTACGTACTGAGCGCTTGCGATCCAGGATGCTGGACAGGCTATCTGGAGATTTGCAGTGTAGGAGTTTGTGGGTGTGGCAAAGCAGGGGGTACTGAAGGCGACCGTCAAGGGAAGGCCATTGTAGAGAGGCAAGGGCGTTGCAGTGGTGCCATCTTCTGTGAGACTGAGACGCAAACCAGGCTACTGTGCTGGAGTTAAGTAAATCACTTCAGTGCAAATAGTGGTGCCATTAACTTGCTCTAGGGTGCCCCACAGTACCTCCATCCCTCCCTGCATTCCCTGTACCTCAATTGCTTTTATACCCTCCCTGACATAAAGAACCACTCCTCCTCTCTTTTTACCCACCCTGTCTTTCCTGAATAGAGGATAACATATTATGGCTATATCTCAGTCATGGTTCCCATTGTACCACGTCTTGGTGATGGAGACAATGTCCAGATCAGCCTCTGCCATAAAGTCATTCCTATCTTAAAACAGGGGAATCCTAGGGAGCCTCAGAACTACCGCCCCATTGCCATCCTGTTCACCCCCAGTAAACTGCTCGAGAAAGCCGTTGCCTCCCAGCTCTCCCAATACATCCTGGACTACAATCTACTCTCTCCTGCCCAGCACGGCTTCAGGAAAGGATACAGCACGTCCACCACCCTTGCCACTGTCACCTCCCTGATCAGGTCGGGCACTGATCAAGGCAATCTCACTGGGGCCATTTTCGTAGACCTGTCCAAAGCCTTCCGACAGAGTTAACCACTCCCTCCTCGGTTCCACGCTCCTATCCCTCGGGTTCTCCCCTTCTGCCCACGCATGGTTCCAAAACTACCTTTCCAACCGACAGCAATACACATACTTCAATCGGACATCCTCCAAGCTTTCCCCTGTCCTCTGTGGGGTACCTCAAGGGTCCGTCCTTGGTCTGACCCTATTCTCACTATTTATCAATGACCTATCCGCCGTCCCTGCCCATGCCCACTCCACTCTTTACGCAGATGACCTTGTCCTTCTGTCCAGCTCGCGGGACATCTCCTCCATTAACTTCCAGCTTAACTCCGACTTTGAACGCATACACACCTGGCTGCGGGACCACAGGCTCACCCTCAATCTCAAAAAAACTCAAGCCATGTTGTTTGGGTCCTCGAACAAATTAAAATCCTGCCCTGCTCCTCTGCGTATCCTCGGGGCCGATGGCTCTCCCCTGGAGAACGGTTACCTCCACCAAGTACCTAGGCATCACCCTTGACCAGCAGCTGGACCTCACCCTGCACATCCGTAACATCTGCAATGCCTCTAATTGCAAACTTGGCCTAGCTTATCGAGCCAACAGCTGCCTCACCCCTGCCGCCCACCTAGCCCTCGCCTGGGGGTCCTCCTCCCCTCTCTCTGCTACAGCCTCGTAACTTTTGCCCCGGTCCCCAAAACCAGCCTATCAAAATGGGACACAGCCTACAGCAATGTTTGCGTTTCATGCTCTCTGCCCTCCCTCACCCACGGTGTATCTCTACAACCGCTTGGTGGCTCCCCGGAGAAACACGGTCCTTCGCTTATAGGTAACTTCATCGACAACATCGTCCGCTCTGGTTCCCCTGCCGCCCTTGCCCTTCCCCTCAATCCTAGGGCCCCCCCACCTCCTCAGGCCTGGGACAACCCAGGATCGTTTTGTTCCTAGGACCCGCACCCTCGCGGGTGATAGGTCCTTCCACATTTATGCCCCCAAACTTTGGAATTCGCTCCCTGAACCAGTCAGGGCCGCCTCCTCCCATCCAAGCTTCAAAACCTCCCTCTGGAATTTCCTGAAACCCTCTCCCCCCTGCCCCTGCACTTCGTAACCTACTCCCTTGCCCCTACCTCCCCCATCCTGATTGGGTGGGGGCCCCTCCCTCCCCCGTCTCTGCCCACATGCACTTCTCCTCTAGCTCCGGCCAGCCTCCTGACCCCCCCTCGCCTTTGGCACCTCCTGCTTGCACTTACCATTGTCACTGCTACTGTTCATGCACAGTGTTTTACCTTGTCCTTGAGCTAGCCTTGTAATGCCTGTTGTGCTATGCTACCTTCTTGTCTCCTCAAACTGACTAATAGTGAACCTTACCAATCCATGTTTTTGAGTTATTGCCCATGTTATTATCTGTATTTCTCCTATGTATTGTCACAACTACTGTGCCTCCTTCGTAATGCCTGGCTCTCCTATGGACTTCCCTATTTTTGTAACTGTTAATTGTATGATGTCTGACTCCGGTAATTCTCTCCCGGGTCGCACCCATTTCTGTAACTGTTATTGTACAATGTATTACACCTGTAACTCTCCCGGGTCGCACCTGAAAATAGGCACATGGCTGTCTAGTGTGCTTACCCGGTTAACAAAAGCAAATAAATAAATAAATAAAGACCCCTAGGTCAGGGATTTCATTTCCCAGGCTGCGAGCATTCATCCACATGGCCTTCCAAGTTATACTACCTCCCCTTCTGACAGCTTCTCTCTTATCCTTATGCCATCCCTCTTTACCCCTCCTATCTTTGCTCCCATTTCTCCTTTTCTCTGCCATTTTATCTTTTCTGGTTCTAGATACCTTTGGTGATTTCCCATCCTTAGGCTCCTCCCTACTAACTGCTTCCTCCTGGAGGGGGCGCATATTGAGTCTCCCTGATTTCTTCCATCTATCCTCTTGGTTAATTTAAATGCTTGCCAATGAGCTGGCCCAGTGGCGCTGGAGGTTGAGGTGCTGGTCGCTACACCTAGCGCCACACTGGCAAACCAGGTTTGGGAATGAGCACGGGCTGCCGGGGGTCAGCAGGGGGGAGAGAGGATTGAGCTTTTGGAGGACTGCTCTCCTCTCTCGGAGGGGAGGGAGACTAGTCGTCCTGCTCGTCGACTGCCTTCTAGCGATGGCTGGAGGGTAGTACGGGTAGGGAGGCTTGATCTGATGTCCTCACGTCGGAAGGGAGTGGGGATGGGTGAAAATGAGGAAAATGAGCCTGGCAGGCTCAAGGATGGTCTGCCACTCCCGGAAGCAGTCCCCAGATTCTGGATTGGGTCTCGGGGGGGGGAGCCAGCAACCTCATCCTGGTCCCGCCATGGGGGGCAATCCACAGGGGAACTACTGGGGATGGCCTAGCATGGGAGCGACAGGACCAGAGAGAGAGTCCCTCCATTCGGAGGGCTGTAGCCACCTGCCAGGGCTCTGGAGGATAAACAAATAACAGAAAATAAATGCTTGCCAATGAAGCATTTAAACCTTTCACCAAGGATCCTGGTCCGCGCCCCCCCCCCCGATAGATGCAGGTCATCTCTCCTGTATAGGCCTCCATCCCTCCATGTGGGACCCCCAGTCCCCAATAAAGCCAAATTCCTCTGCTCTGCACCAGTCCTTCAACCATGCATTGAAACTCCTGGTGCGAAGTACCCTATCCTCCCCCTTGTCATAGACAGGCAACACCTCCAAAAAAGTTACTGAGCATGTACCTAAGACCCCTTCCCAACTCCCTGAACTCCTCCTGCACTACCCTAACCTCATCACTAGCCAGGTCATTTATCCCCAGGTGGACAATGGCATCTAGCTCACCCACTCATCTTGCCACCTCAGCCATCCTTAGAATGCGCTTTCCATCCCTCCAAGCTGTGGTGCCCAGTAGGCACTTAATCTCCCTCACTTCCTCCCCTTCCCTCCTCTCCCCAAGTCTACTCCCCTAACAATAGAGCCCCTCCCCACCAGGAGTTACTTCCTCCTCCTCCTTTGGAGTCCTCTGCCTCCCCCCCCCCGGGGGCTCCACTGTGGATGACCCCTACATCCTCCTTAGTCTCTACTGTTTGTGCCTTCTTGTGCCAGTGCCACCCTGCCAGAGCAGTGTAGGAGTTGCAGAGTGGAACTGCAGGAGGGATGTGCCTCTGTCCCACCGCCCTCACCCTTCCCAAGCCCACCATGGTCCAGCTGCTCCTCCTTCTCTGCATCTTTTGAGGCAGAAGGGGTGGACTTGGTGGTCCCTGGGTAGGGGAAGAGGCTCCCCGAATCCCAGCCAACTCATCCTGGAGACAAGTAACCTCCACCCTCAGCTCACAGAGGTGCATGCAGATGGAGCAGCACTGCAGCCTACAGAAAGTCTCCTGAAGATTGCCGCCCCACAGCCACTGCACTGCACCACTCCCATCATGCCTATTTCTGACTTTCCTATTTTAGCTTTGTTAGCTTACACTCCACTTTTTGTTTACGTTTTGTTAGCTTACACTTTTTGTTATCCTATGCTAGAGGCCTCCCCCCCACCCAAGCAGAGATTCAATACTAACCACAGAAGGTATTCAGTATATCAGAGCTTTACAAGTAACCCTGTAAAAGATTTGAACACAAACACATCTTCCCAAGTAACCCCTCCAAAAACAAATACCCTTTTACCAAGATTCAATACAATCCCAGCTTCATGCCAAGAAAACCCTGTAAAAAGAATCAGTTCTCAATTTCCCACCTTCCTGCCTGCATACTCCATTCTGGTGACATTCTTTTATGTTGCCCCTGTTCTGTAGTCCTTCGCACAGAGGTCCCTACCAAGACTCTTGAGAAGCCTTTGCCCTGATGTTAGTGTGCCTTGGTAGCATCCTTCCTCCGAGTCAAGTGTTTATGTGCCTTGATAGTCTCTTTCTTCCTTGCTCAGAGTCAGACCTCCAGCAGCTAGAGGGAGGGAGAGCTACTATTTTCCATCAAGGATGGAAAGTCTTATGTGTATTGGTGATCCCTCCCTTCCTGCTCCCAAACACTTCTGTCATGTTTTATTCCATACATAATTTATTGAGATCCTTAACTGCATTAGTGTACAGTGCTGTTGGCAGGATCAAGTACCCTCATCAGTTTCTGCTGTGATATTCTGTGGGATACTGCAGGAACCTGATGGAATCCAATGTCAACTACATCGATTTGTCATACAGTAAACTGAAATCTCACAGAGCGATCCTACTGGATGGCTTTGTATTTTAAATTCTCAGCCAGGGATTTTATGGCTACACTGCCACCTACCTGTTCACCAAGCTCATCCTTGCCAGATCTCCTCCAAGACATGCGATAAAATGAAAATTACGTACCTACCGTAATTCTTAATCTTCTTGGACGAAGTCTCCACCACTCATTCACACTAATGGGACTATGCTAGAGGCGCAAGGACCCAGCGGGAGCCAAAATTCTTCAAGAGGGCTGGTGCTTAGGTAGGGCTGTGAGGAAGCGGCACTGTGAGCTCAGCTCATGCTGTATAGGCTACCTCAGTGTCGACCCTCCAACCGCCTCAGTAACTTTTTTACTGAGGAGGTGCAGCGTTAAATAACCTAGTGAAACTAACCTATGTCGGACATAAGATAGTCCAAATGACCTGTATAGGAAGGGTCAACACAATAGAGTCTTCACAGCCCAGTCTTCAAGGGATTGAAGACCAAAAAACAGACAAGTGAGCTCGGGGGATGGAGGGTGGATGTGTGAATGAGTGGGGGAGACTTCGTCCAAGAAGATCAAGAATTATGGTAGGTACGTAATTTTCATATCTTCCTGGACATAAAGTCTCCACCACTCATTCACACTAATGGGAGAGTACTGAGCTAAAATAATCCCCCAAGAAGGGCAGCAGGAGAGAGGAGTTCACTTAGGACAGGAGTCCATTAAGGATTGTCCTGCCAAAGGATTGATGCTGTCTGGCACGGACATCCAAAGCGTAGTGCTTCACAAGAGTGTGCACACAGCTCCAAGTAACTGCACTGCAGATGTCTGCAATGGACACATTCTGAATTTGTGCCAGGGATGCCGCAACTGCCCTGGTAGAATGAGCGTATACTCTGCCTTCCAGTTAAACCTGTGCCATGGAGTAGCATTGGTGAAGACATGCCATTAGCCCCGCCGAAATACATCTGATAGCAACAGGCTGACTTAGCCAGGCCATCCTGAAAGTGACAAAAAGTTATTTAGGTTTGCGGATCTCTTTAGTTCTCTCTATGTAGAATCGCAGAACCCTTTTAACATCCAGAGAATGTAGGTTACACTCTCCCTCATTCTGGAAGTTCACGAAGTAGGTCGGAACAACCAAGGGCTAGTTCAGATGGAATTCTGAGACTACTTTAGGGAGAAACTTAGGGTGAGTGCGAAGAACCATCTTGTCCTTGTAAAACACAGTATATGGGGGGGTGGTCTGTGACTAGCACATGTATTTCAGATACTGTGTAAGCAGAGGTAATGGCTACAAGGAAGGCGGTCCTGCAGGTCAGGAACTTCAGCTCACAAGTTGCTAAAGGCTCAAAAGGTTTACGGGTGAGCATGTCTAGCACAAGGTTCATGTCCCAGGTGGCTACCGGTCAACTGACTGGTGGCCTAGTGTGAAGTATACCTTTAAGGAATCTCTTGACCACAGGTAACTGAGCCAGGGACATGGAGTGTATGGGTTTGTGGTATGCCGCGATCATGCAGAGGTGAACCTTCATGGTAGAGTAGTGCAGTCCTGTATTAGACAGGTCCAGAAGATACTCCAGAACTTTGTTAGGTGGGCAGGAGAAGGGGTCCAGGGAGAACTCTGCACAACAGATGGAGAACCACTTCCACTTTGCCGTGTAAGTTTTTCTAGTAGCCAGCTTGCGTGCCGCTAGGAGAATGTCTGAGACCCTACGTAAAACGTCAAACCTATCCACTTCTATCTCCTCAGAAGCCAAGCATGGAGGTGAAGGGATCTCAGGTTGGGATGGAGCACTGGGCCCTGGGACAGCAGGTTCGTTTGACATGGAAGTTGTCTTGATGAAGTTTCCAATAATCTGTTGATTAATGGAAACTAGATCTGATAAGGCCAGAAAGGGGCGATGAGGATCATTCTGCCCCTGAGCCTCCAGCTTGATTAGTACCCTCTGAACTAAGGGAAGAGGAGGAAATGCATACAGAAAGCATTTTGTCCACCGCAGTCTATATGCATCCTGACAGAAAGTGCCAGGTTCTGGATTTCTGGAGCAGAATAGAGGCATTTTTGCATTGAGCGAGAATGCAAAAAGGTCCAGGTATGGTGTTCCCCAATCTTCGAAGAGCGATTGCACGACGCATGTGTTGACAGACCACCCATGAGGATCTGTTTCCGTTCTGCTGAGATGATCTCCTAGATCATTCTGCACTCCCATAAGGTAAACCACTTACATCAGAGCTTTGTGCTCCAGGCACCACTCCCACACTCTCGTCGCTTTCCTGCACAAGGGGTAAGAGTGTGCTCCACTCTGTTTGTTGATGTAGTACATCACTGCTTTGTTGTCCGTTTGAGGGAGAATGATCTTGTGACAGAGAATGTCCTTCAGAGCTCAGACTGCATAAAGGACAGTTCTCATTTCTAAGATATTTATGTGGAGTTGAGACTCGTCCTGATTCCATCGACCTTGGGTGTGGAGATCTTGACAGTGAGCTCCCCACCCAAGAAGGGATGCATCCGTGGTGATGGAGATCTGAGATTCCAGTGGGGCAAAGGGAAACCCTATCAGAAGGTTGTCCTCTTGAGTCCACCATGTGAGTGACCACTTTAAAGGTTCCATCACCTTGATGTGAAAGGACTGGGGATGTGTGGTTGGGGACCACTGAGTACTGAGTGTCCACTGAGTAGTCCTCATGTGAAGATGAGCCAGAGGCACAGTGAACACCGAGGATGCCATGACACCCAGCATCCGCTGCATCGAGAGGGCTCGAACTGAGTCATTCTCTCTGATGAAGTGGGCCATCTGAAGGATGTCTTTCCTTCTGTCCTCTGGAAGAAAGGCTTTTGCGCTGAAGGTATCCAGAAGGGCTCCTATGAAGAGGAGCCATTGGGAGGGCTGTAGCTGCAATTTTCCCAAATTCAGCAGAACTCCCATGGATGTGAGGAACTTGGAAGCTGTAGCCATGGCTTCCTGTGTCTCTTGTCTGGAGGGGCTTGTTAGTGGCCAGTCGTCCAGATATGGGAACACTTGAATTCCGAGTTTCCTGAGATATGCTGCGAGAACTGCAAAGCACTTTGTAAAGACTTGAGGCGCCAAGGATAGCCCAAAGGGCAGGACTTTGAATTCGTAGTGCTGACCCAATGCCACAAATTGGAGATACTTGTGGTGGTTTGGGTGCATTAGAACAAATTGGTAGATGTCCTGCATGTCCAAGGAGGCCAGCCAATCATTTTGATGAATCAGAGGTAAGAGTGCCGAGTCATATCATCTTGAATTTCTCCTTGTAAAGAATTTAACTTCCTTAGATCGAGAATAGGGTGCATGCCACCAATTTCTTTGGAACCAGGAAGTAATGGGAGTAAAAACCTGTGTTCCGTTGATCCAATGGAACTACTTCTACTGCTCTGTTGTTCAGAAGACCTTGAATCTCAGGAGCAAGAAGGTCTGACTGGGAGACAGGCAGATTGGGCTGTGGTTTGGGTGGATGATCAGGAGGTGTTTCTGAAAGATTTAGAGAGAAACTCTCATGGATAATTCTGAGCACCCATTTGTCCGATGTGACTGACTTCCACTGGTTGTAAAACTGAGTCAGACGCCCTCCTACTGCCAAGGAAGAGTCCCCCTCGGACAGCTGAGGTGGGACTTGGGCCAGAATCTCAGAGGGTGGCACTAGGTGCTTTTGGGCCCTGTACCTTCTGCTGCGTTTTCTTTTGTGACTGGGGGGCTTGATTCTTGTTGAAGCCCCCTCTGCCTTTGCCACAAAGGGACTGACAGTTATGAAACTGTCACGATTCCCACACTGTTGAAGGGCAGCAGAGGGCAGCCTGGCCGTTTTGATAGCCATTTTAGTTTTCTGTGTGGCCTTTAGTGCCTGCTCGACTTGAGGGACAAACATATAAGTTCCATCAAATGATAAACTCATAAATCTCTGTTGGGTGTCATTTGTGAATCCCGATGTTCATAACCATGAGTGGCGTTGGGTGCAAATACCAGCTGCTGCTGCCCTGGAAGCAGTGTCAATGGCATCCATAGCAGCTTTTAATTGCTGATTGTTGGACTCAATGCCTCTAGAAATGGTCTGGAGAAGCTCTGAGCTAACGTCAGACTCTGGAAGAGCTTCCACAGTGGCTTTGAGCCAATGCCAGAGGGCATACTCATACTGAGAGAAATAACCCTTGTAGCTAGCAATGTGCATACCCAGGGTAGAGGCAGCGAAAACTCGCTTCCCCAAGGTGTCGATCTTATGAGATTCCTTGTTTACTGGATGTGCTGTAGATTCCTGAGGAAGGACAGCCTTGTTATTCTCTGCCAAGACAACTATGGCATCAGCAAAGGCTTGAGAGGCCAAGATTGGTCGATACTTGAGGGGGGGGGGCGTACATCCTGTCTATGGATTTAGCTACAGACGGAATAAGTGCCGGATTATCCCACACCATCTGTGAGAGCATCTCAAAAGAGGGCTGCACCAGAGTTAGTTCCACAGGAATATCTAGAATGTGCAGATACTGCAGATGCAGCAATTTCCCTGGATCAATCTCTGAAGTCTGGAGAGAGAGAGAGAGAGAGAGTGTGGAATTCATGTTCTTCAGCAGAGACTTAAAGGAAAGGTCCTCGACCAGAGGCTCCGCTGAAGGAGAGGGTTTATTTGCCACTCCGAGAGAAGAATCATCATTAAAGTTGTCTCCTAATCGAAGATCAGGATCAGGCTCAATATTTCCTCTACTAGCCCTGGAGGGATAGTATAGATAGGAAAAGGAGGAAAAAGAGGAGGAGTGCTCCACAAATTGGAGACGAAAACCCCAGCGCCCTAGATGACACTGGCACAGGGTGTGACGCCAAAAGAGAAGATGGCGCCAGCCCAAAGAGTGGCACCGGGTGCGGCACCCCCAGGACAGAAGTTGAAGTTGGCACCGCTCTAGGCGCTGCAGAACCAGAGGTTCCCAACCCCATCCCCAGAGTCAGGGAGAAAGATCTAATAAAATTAGTAGAAGAAAATGGCACCTGTGCTGGCCCCTGTGCCACAGCCATATGAGGGGGAAAAGCACAAGAGTGAGGCGTCGACGGCACCAGAGATGGTGCTGCACAACTAGGAAATCCCAACCGCCCTGCCTGCAGGTTCGAAACCGTTAGGCCCAAAGGCCCCGGAAGTGAACCCGCCAGCTTGGGCAGGTGGGACAACCGCCAAACCCATTGCTCCATAAGAGCGGCCCATTGATGAAACTGCTCACCGGAAGACCCCCCCGGGGGCAGGGAGGGACTCTGGAGTCGAGGATGCCAGTCAGCAGGAACAGAGGCCATAGGGGACCCTGAAGGAGTTGGAGTCGAACCCGTCCCTTGTCACTGACGATCAACATGTAGACATACCAGAGGGTGACCTCGAGTGGTACCATTTCTGTTTCGACCAGGAGGTTGAAGAAGACCTCGAGATTGAGTGGTGCCGAGTCCTTGACGAAGACTGAGAATGGGACCACTTCTTTTGGTGCTTCTGGGAGCACCAGACTGCCTGTAGTCAGAACCCCACTCCGCAGAGGGTGGTGGACCAGACCCAACCCTACCGAAAATACAGCTTATATGCGAAGTCTCCCTACCATCACCATCCCCATTCATGGATGACTCCGACGAAGGCGGGCTGAAAACTTCTTTGTTGACAAAAATTTACTTTTTTTTTTTAACTGAATTTACTAAAATAAATGAAGACTAACAAATACTTAAACGACTGTAGCTGCTGTCATATAGACATGAAGATTTGACTCCCGGCGGGTGAGCAACGTCGTCACGGAGGTGCACTTGCTGGCAGGAAAAAAGGAACTGAGGCAGTTGGGAGGGGGGGGTCAACGCCAAGGTAGCCTATATGGTGCAAGCTGAGCTCGCGGCCCTACCTAGGCGCCGGCCCTCCTGAAGATTTTTGGCTCCCGCTAGGTCCTAGCGCCTCCGGCATAGTCCCATTAGTCTGAGAGAGTGGTGGAGACTTTATGTCCAGGAAGATCTGCTGTTTAGCCCTTTGACTTGCAGTCCCTCTCCAAAACTGAGGCCCTGCCACCAGCTCCACGGCAGCTTCCTACACAATCCAGCTGCTCACAATGGAGGTCCTTCTTAGGCCATTCCAGGGGTCCAAAAGTAGGTGTCAGACTGGACATGGGCAGGCGAAGGGTCACCTGTTCAGCTGACGGCCCTTTTTCATCCCCCGCTCTAAGAACGTACTTGCATCACCAGGTGGCCACACACCTGACACATGGACGTCTGCTCTCCCTCCAGTGCATACCACCAATATATGCAAGACTGCACCACCACCAGTGGTAAGCCGGGTGGTGGTAACGTAATCGGTCTCACAACTCTTTTTCCCTGGACAGCATCTCTGCTCCCCACCCCCTATGCTCCAAGCATAAACCCAGGTTGCCAGTGTCCCATTCGGCAATGCTGTCCCTACCCTGACAGTCCAGCTTTATGGCTCAGATGTTTTTAAAATGGCAATTACTAATTTTGTAATTAATGATTTAAGTCACTAAATACATCCACTAGCCATTTAAAAAAAAAAAAAAACTCTTCCATTGACGTAATTGTGACAGCACATACTAGGCTTATGCATCTGTCACTGATGACAGTTACACACTTGCTTTTGTATAAGCTGTTCTTACACCTGCATTTTCATAAGGATGCTGCCAGAAGGTACTTCAGTGTGAACTGACCAATATACTGTATACTCATGCAGTTTGCAACATTCTACATTCAGAAGCAAGTATTTCAGTTTGGTCATTTGTTCTGTATTAGCTGGTCAGGTGTTTATTCTTTTACCTGTGAAACCTTCTAGCCACCAATCCAATATCAGTTACTGAATTAATGCATTGTGTGAGCATGCAAGCAGAATATTTATGCCTGGCCTTTAGAACCATTGGTATAATTTGCAGTTTTTGAGCATATCAAGCAGCAATTTAACATGATTTATCCCTGCTCTAGGTTCAAATGCTTCCCTACACCACTGAGCATCAAGGGAGGGGGGAGTAGTGTACTGAACACAGGATAGGATCTACTATACTGGAAGCAAGTGGTGAGGTGCTGTTCAGAGACTGGGGTATACTTACATGACTGGGAACGGGGGGAACTATGCAGTATGCTGTGGTGAACCCATTTCCCAATCGTATTGCTCGGATTAACATATCTTGTAAATTGATCCATAATGTGGGTAGCAACTCACAAAGTAGCACCTGCACAGCTGGATTAGCTCTTTAGCATATGGTCTGGTATCAGAGCCTGAATTGGTATTGATGGGGCTTCTCAGTGTCTGAGGCAAAAACAGATCTACTTTGCAACGGGGCTCACTCGTACAACTGTGTGGCTCCAGCTTCAGATGTATGTTTCAATAGCAAACATGCCTGATAGCGAGGACCGCTGCCCGGGATGAATAGCAGGGAAAATCTGGAAATAAAATTAATCATCACGGAAAGCAACCGTTTACAACATAAGAGTAACAGCTGAAGCCTAGACACCAGTTTGTTTCACTGTAAAAATCTCACCATTGTATTTTATTTGCAATTTTTAACCAGGAAAGGCACAGAGCTGTAAAAGCTCACTTCCAGATACATCCTGGGGATTACATGGACCAGTCTGATAGAGGGAATGTTACAACACCGAGGAAACCCTACCCTTTTTCAGTAAGTGCCATGGGATGTTAATTTCATACAATGTGACAGCAGACAAAGGCCAAGGGTCCATCCAGTCTGCCCATTTAACTTCTCTACATTTTTCCCTTGCAGATGTTGCACCGTCTGCAAGTAGGATCAAAAAGGTAAATTCTTGGAGTCACATGATGCAGCTTGCCTGAAACATCTTCAGATCAACCCTAGTAAAACTCAGTAATTAACGGGGCTTAATAACCAGACAACTTCTTAAATGACCAGGACTACTTGTAGGTACTGAGCGGTGCTTTACTGAATTAACAGCAATGTCGGGGGGGAGTCAGGAAACTGCCATGACGGGTCTGTCAGAGGCATCCCCACTTCCACAGCAGCCACAGCACCCAAAATGCAAACCACCACCAGACTCACCCCTGCAGCAGGAGGTGAATGAAAGATTGGACTGCTTCTTCATCAAATTAGCCTCTATTAAAGACACCCTTTGTGAAGTAACGGAGGACTTCAAACTTTTCGAGCCAGTTCTGGAGCATTTCAATCAGCAGCTGGGAGATGCCGAGGCGAGGGCGAGTTCCCTAAAGAATGCACTGCAGTGGGACGGACAAGAAATCCAGAAACTAAAAAAAGACAGGGTCAGCAAATTCGAGGGCCGCAATAAGGACCAAGAAGGAAGGAGCCAAAGAAATAACTTGGTCTCTCTAGGGATCCCCAAAAGAGCTTATCTGCTGATGGAGGTAGCCTGCCTCCCTTCCCGCACCACAAGGTACTTGACTGAGTAAGCCCACCACTCACTAGCCATGGGGGGAGGTGCTAATAAGAGGCAGGAAATTTCAAGCCTCCCCCCACAAAACATGACGGGTAGTAAGTTAAACACTGAGGTACAGTGCTCAACAGAGGGCAGGACAGGGGTAAATGGAAAAATAGACAAGGGGAAAAAGGATAAAGCCAACATTAAATGGAGGGCAATGAGTACCAATGCCCGTAGTCTGGGAAACAAGCTTCCTGAGCTAGTAGCCTTGATGGAAGATGAACACTTGGATATTGTGGCAGTCACAGAAACATGGTACACAGGGAACCAAGGCTGGGATGTCAACATACCGGGGTACACAGTCTACAGAAGGGACAGAGAGGGGAAAAGAGGAGGTGGAGTAGCTCTATACATAAGGGAAGGGATCAAAGCTACAGAACTAAAAAGTAAAGGGGGGGGACAAGAGGCACTCTGGGTCACCTTGGAGACAGGGAATGGCATCACAACCGCACAGGGGTTGTATACAGACCCCCATCTCAAGGGAGGAAATGGACAAGAAATGATAGAGGACATTCTCAAAATGGCTGGAAAAAGGGGATACTGTTAATGGGGGACGGAATATGCCAGATGTTAACTGAATGACATGTACTGCAGCCACATCCAAGAGCAGGGTCATTCTCGATGCCTGCAGGGGGCAGGCTTAAACAGCTAGTGTTGGAACCCACTCGGAGGAAACAATACTAGACCTGGTACTCTCAAATGGAGAGAGGATCACAAATTTAGAAGTCGGTAGACATCTGGGAACAATGTTTACCTACTGCACAGTGTACTTCACAATAAGTATAACCATGAAGACAAGCCTTACAAAAACAAGCATACTGGACTTTAGAAGGGCTGACTTTGGCAAAATGGGTGAATACCTGAGGAATACTCTAGCAAATGGGCAAAAAGGAGGGGTGGAAGAACAATGGAGAAAAATCAAAACTGCCATCATAGAGGCAACAAGCCTTTGTGTGAAACAGATAAGGAAAACAAAGCGGAGTAAAAAAACACTATGGTTCTCAAAAGAGGTGGCAGGGAAGGTTAAGGAGAAAAAGGCTGCATTCAAAAAGTATAAGGCATCACAGAAGGAGCACAACAGGGAACTGTATCAATTAAAGCAGAAAGAAGTGGAGAAGGTGGTCAGAATAGCAAAAGCCCAAACTGAGGAAAAAATAGCCAAGTCAGTTAAGAAGGGGGATAAAACCTTTTATAGGTACATTAGGGAGCATAGAAAGGTTAAGGGAGGAATAGTGAAGATTAACAAGGGAGAGAGAGGGTGGGCAGAGGGAGACAGTGAAAAGGCAGGGATACTGAATGAATACTTTTGCTCAGTATTCACAAAAGAAGATGAGGAAGAGTTACCTAAACCAGACAATAGAAACACTCTGGGTAGGGGGGGTTGACACCAGTCCATTTACAGAAGAAAGAGTCCTGAAAGAACTCCTAAAACTCAAGGTGGACAAAGCAATGGGGCCTGATGGGATTCACCCCAGAATCCTAAAAGAACTAAGGAGGACCTAGTGACACCACTGACCACACTTTTTAACAAATCATGGGAGGACGGGGTGGTACCTGAGGACTGGAGGAGGGCAGATGTGATTCCCCTTCACAAAAGTGGGAGCAAGGCAGAAGCAGGAAATTACAGACCTGTAAGTTTGACCTCAGTACCTCAGTGGTAGGGAAAATGATGGAATCACTTCTGAAAGAAAGAATTGTTGAGTACCTAGAGGCCAGCGGGGCACAGGACCCAAAGCAGCATGGATTTACAGCAGGAAGGTCATGTCAGACGAATCTAATAGATTTCTTTGACTGGGTGACCAAAGTAATAGACCAGGGAGCGGCTGTGGATATGGCCTACCTAGACTTTAGCAAGGCATTTGACACAGTCCCACACAAAAGATTAATAATCAAGTTAGCCAGCTTGGGAGTGGGTCCCAGGGTGGTATCCTGGGTTGCAAACTGGCTGCACAACAGGGCACAGAAGGTAACAGTGAGTGGCACACATTCAAGAAAGGGGTCACTAGTGAGTACCTCAGGGCTCAGTATTGGGTCCAGTCCTCTTAACGCCTTTATAGGTGACATTGCAGAGGGTCTGAGGGAAAGGTAGTGCTTTGCAGATGATACAAAGATCTGTAACAGAGTTGATACACGGGGGTAGAAAGGATGAGAAGGGACTTGGCAAGGTTGGAGGAATGGTCAGACATATGGCAACTTAGATTCAATGCAAAGAAGTGCAAGTAATGCACCTGGGAAACAAAACCCAGAAGAAGAGTACACAATAGCAGGGAGGTACTAACAACAACAAAATGGAACGGGACTTGGGGTAGTCATATCGGATGATCTAAAGGTGGGTAAGCAATGTGAGAAGTCAGTGAGGAGAGCCAGGGGGGTACTGGGATGCATAGGAAGGGGCATCACAAGTAGAAAAAGGGAAGTGGTTGTCCCTCTGTACAGACAGTTGGTGAGACCCATCTGGAGTACTGTGTGCAGTTTTGGAGACCTCATCTACGCAAGGACATAGACAGGATGGAAGCAGTCCAGAGGAGGGCAACTAAAATGGTGCAGGGTCTGCATTAGAAATCATATGAAGAGAGACTGAGAGAGCTTAATATGTATACCCTTGATGAAAGGAGGGACAGGGGACATGATAGAAACGTTCAAGTACCTCAAGGGAATCAACAAAGTCCAGGAGGGTAGCATCTTTCAGAAAAAGAGATGTGTAAGAACAAGGGGACACAATTTAAAGATAGAGGCTCAGGGGTAATGTGAGGAAATCTTTTTTCACGGAGAGAGTGGTGGATGCGTGGAACTGCCTTCCTGGGGAGGTTGTTGGGGCTAAAACAGTGGGGGAATTCAAACATGCATGGGACAGACACAAGGCAATTGTAGCGGGGGGTGGCAGGAAGTAGGCTGTTGGTTAACTAGAATCTGCAGCTTATCCAGTAGGTAGGGAAGTGGGCAGACTGGGTCGGCCAAGTGGTCCTTATCTGCCGTCAAAGTCTATGTTTCTATGTTTCACTGAAGCTGACCCCCCTTCCCCCAATAGCAAACCCAAAGCTATAATTATCAAATGCTTACATTTTCAAGAAAATCTTCACCCAGGCTAAAGCCAGAGAGAAAATGAACTTTTCGTGGAATGGACACAAGTTTTACGTATTTGGGGAGGTGACACCTGCTGTAAGAGACAAGCAAATAGCATACAAGGAAGTCAAAAAAGCCCTGCACGCAGCCCAGATTAAGTTTAAGATGCTGCACCCAGTGAGGCTCACTGTTCAAATGGAAAATGGGCCTGTACGGTTTCAAAATGCAGACACTGCCAAATGGGAACTGCCAACTCTGATCCAGGGCTTCAGTATCCCCACCTCCAGTGTGCCAGATTACCCACCTAAAGCTAGCAACTAATGCAGCAGGGAGAATGACAATGCTTTTTGTCACAGTGACCTGTACACATCATTTTTTGCTTCTCAACATCCCAATACAAGCCAGGACTGTCGAGGCATAGGAGGACTTTAACTGCTGATCCAGTTCATTTGTGATGTTGCCCACAAGGCACCACGATGGTAAGCAACTGTGAAGGGCACTTACCATAACAGAAGAACTAATGGCCAGGTACCCTTCTTCACCAATGTTTTCCCACCTTGAGGTTCCTAGGGGTGTGCACTGATGATCTGCATACGGACATACAGGCACCCTCCTTTACTGCCTTGAGGTTCCTAGGGGTGCGCACTGATGATCTGCATAGGGACATGCAGGCACCCTCCTTTACTGCCTTGAGGTTCCTAGGGGTGCGCACTGATGATCTGTGCAGAGACATGCAGACGGGCTCCTTTCCCACCTTGAGGTTCCTAGGGGTGCGCACTGATGATCTGCATAGGGACATGTAAGCACCCTCCTTTACCGCCTTGAGGTTCCTAGGGGTGCACACTGATGATTTGTGCAGAGACATGCAGCAGCCAGAACATCTGAGGTGGAAAACTCTCTGCAACTGTCTGAGGCGTATCTCAGGCAACTAGTCAGAGAACCCACTCATGATGGGGCAATACTGGACCTGGTACACAGGAACAGTGTTGCAGATGTCAAGCTGAGAGGCCACTTGGGGACCAGTGATCATTGTATAGTGTGGTTCAAAGTAAGGACAGCTGCCAAATCAAACCACACAAGGGTGAGGGTCCTGGACTTCAGGAGGACAGATTTTATAAAGATGGGCAAATGCCTCAGGGATGACCTGGCAGAGGGGGTGGCCTGGTTGGGGTGGAAGAACAGTGGGCAAAGATAAAAGGAAGCACAGTAAAGGCTACACACCTCTGTATCAAACCAGAGAGTAAAAGCAAGAGGAAAAAGAGACCACTATTGTTCTTGAAAGAGGTGGCAGAACAGGTAAAGGCAAAAAGGGTAGCATACAGAAGGTATTAGGAGACACAGAGTGAAGGATAGTACAGTTAAGTAGGAACTTACCATAACAGTAGATCTTTGAGAGAGGTTCCTTCAGTAGGTCATCACATATAGGACTGGCGCCACCTGGCGTCGGGCCGCACGGCAGACTTTTCTAGCAATATCTGACGGGGGACCGCCTACCCAACATCATGTGACCGACATCAGCGTGATTGTATATAGTGGGCTGTCCCCACACCCGGCCTCCAGTTCTCCCACCGGAGCCAGGAAGAGGCCTAACAGCAGGAGCAAACAGGATTTGGAGTCCCTTCAAAATACAAATGAGGGAAAGGAGGGAGGGAAAAATATGACCTACTGAAGGAACCTCTCTCGAAGATCTACTGTTACGTAAGTTCCTACGTAACTGTACTATCTTACTTCGAGAGGGTTCTTTCAGTAGGTCATCATATATAGGACAGAGTCCCAAGAAGTCCCTCCAGGGAGAGACCAAGAGAAACTAGGGAGGAGGCAAACATAACTCCAACAGAAATACTGGGAACCAGCATGGACCCAGTCTAGGAGAGAAGGCTCTGCAAGACATCTAGGCCAAAGAGAGCCCTCCGCCTAGAAGCAATGTCCAGACTGTAATGTTTGGTAAAGGTATCTACAGAACTCCAAGTAGCAGCGACACAAATGTCGGCCGCAGAAACATTACGCAAGAAGACCACGGAGGCAGCCATGCCCCTAGTAGAATGACCTCTAATGGGACCCGGCAGAGGTTTTTCGTACTTCTGGTAACAGAACCTAATGCAGTTGTCTAACCATTTGGACAGGCCCTGCTTAGAAACTGGTTTGCCCTTTGATCTAGGGGCAAAGGAAACGAACAGCTGGTTGCAGGTACGGAATTCTTTGGTCCGGTGAGTGTAACACCGGAGAATCCAATGAACATCCATCATATGGAGGAGTGCCTCACCTCTGTTAGAGGGGGATGGGTAATACACAGGAAGCTCTACTGATTGATTCAACGTGGCTTCCGACACCACCTTGGGAAGAAACTTCGGATGTGTTCTGAGGACCGCCCGGTCCCTATGGAAAATCAGATAGGGTTCCTTACAGACTACAGTGTGAAGCTCTGAAATCCTTCGGGCTGACGTGATGGCCACGAGAAACAGCACCTTCCAGGAAAGAAAGCGCAAATCGCAGCTCATAGACGGCTTGAAAGGAGGAAGGGTGAGCTTTTCCAAGACGAAGTTCAAGTCCCAAGGAGGAGTTGGGCTGCGGATGGGGGGGGGTTCAGATGGAGAATCCCTTTGTTTTTGAGACCTCCAACTGAGCCACGGGTTTACCATCCACTAGCTCGTGGTACACCGAGACAGCTGAAAGGTGGACCTTCAAGGAAGAGTACGAAAGACCGGAGTCTGACAAGTGAAGGAGGTATGCCATGACTTGAGGGGCAGAACAAGAGAAGGGGTTCCAGCCCTTAGCAGTCGCCAGGATGGAAAACCGTTTCCACTTCATGGCATAAGTGGAATGAGTAGAGGGTTTTCTGGCCTTGATGAGAACCTGAGCAACTTGGTTGGAGACCACAAAGCGAGAGATCGCTATGTCTATAGGAGCCATGCATGAAGATGCAGAGTCCTGAGCCCCGGATGTAACAATCAACCTTGATTCTGAGTCAGGAGGTCACGAGTCACTGGAAGCGGAACCGGTGGTTCCCTGGAGAGCTGTTGCAGCAGCGGGAACCAGATCTGTCTCGGCCAGAGAGCAGCAATGAGGCTCATCTTTGTCCTCTCCACTTGATGCTTGAGAAGGACCCTCTGTAGAATGGGAAATGGAGGGAAGGCATACAAAAATTTCCCTGTCCAAGAGAGAGACAATGCGTCATTCCAAAAAGCACCATGCCCTGGAACGAGCAAGCAAAAGCTGGGAAGTTTTGCGTTGTATTTGGAGGCGAAGAGGTCAATTTCCGGATGCCCCAATGTAGGAAGATGGATTCTGCCACTTCCTGATGCAGTTCCCACTCATGAGCTAGGGTCTGCTGCTGAGGCTGTCCATCAGGACATTTAAAACGCCTGAAATGTGCACGGCCACTAGGACCAGATGGTGCTGGACTGCCCAGTTCCACACCCGCGTTGCTTCCCGGCACGGGGGTACAACCGTGTTCCTCTTTGTGTGTTGATATACCAAACCACCGACATGTTGTCCATTTGGATTAGCAGTGTTCCCTTGGGAAAGAGGGACTGGAAGGCCTGTAGAGTGCACAGGACCACCCTCATCTCCAGAACGTTGATATGCAAAGAAGTCTCCAAGCTGTACCATAGTCCCTGGGCTTGGTGTTCCCCACCTCATGTTCGAGGCATCCGTGGTGAGGGAAGCTAAGGGTGCCGGGCTCCGGAAGGGAAGCCCCAAGAAAAGATTGTGAGAATCCATCCACCAATGCAATTCTTTCTGAACCGCCGAGGAGACCAGCACCGAATGGCCCAGGTCGTCCAGGAGCTGATCCCACTGCACCCACAAGGACCACTGAGTGACTTTCATGTGAAGCCTCACCAGGGGAACAGTTGTGATGGAGGCCGCCATCAGGCCCAGAAGGCGCAGGACCTCCCGGGCCAGGATGGTCCTAAGGGAAGCCACTTTGGAGGCCTGACAGAGAAGGGTCTCCACCCTGTCTGGAGGAAGAAAGGCTCTGCATTGGACCGTATTCAAGACTGCCCCAATAAACTGCAGCCTCTGGGCAGGGATGAGGGAGGACTTGGGAACGTTGACTGTGATCCCTAGTCTGTTGAAGAGGTCCAGAGTGAAGGAAAGAGCCTCTAGCAAAGAATCTCTGGACGGGGCTGAAATCAGCCAGTCATCCAAGTAAGGGAAAATTGCAACACCCCTGCGACGCAAAAAGGCCGCGACCACCGCCAGGCACTCAGTAAAGACCCGTGGTGCCGAAGACAGACCAAAAGGGAGCGCTCGAAACTGAAAGTGCTCCCCCTGGAACTGAAAGCGCAGGAATTGGCAGTGGCTGGGGAAAATAGGGATGTGCAGGTAAGCTCTTGCATATCTAGAGCACAGAGCCAGTGGTTCTCCATAAGGAGTGGAAGGAGGTTCTGGAGGGTCAGCATTCGAAATTTTTTGTACTCAACAAACTGATTTAGCTGTCTTAAGTCGAGTATGGGTCTGAAGTCCCCTGACTTTTTTGGAACCAGGAAAAAGTGGGCGTAAAACCCCTTTCCCCTTTGCCAGAGGGGAATATGCTCTATTGCTTCCTTGAGTAACAGCGAGTTTACCTCTTCGTGAATGAGGTGAGCCTGGTCCCACGAGTAGGAGGACTTCTTTGGTGGAGTTTCCGGAGGAATTTCCAGAAACTCTATGGTGTGTCCGATGGACACTAGTTGCAGGACCCATTCATTGAAGGTGATCGTCCTCCACTCCTACTCGTGGTGGGTGAACTTCCCCCCGACCTGCTCCCCGTCGTGAGACTAAGGAGGCAGTGGGGATGAGAAGTCAAGAAGTGGCAGGGCGCTCAGGTGGAGGACCCCCTGAATGTCTCTGGTTTTTGGAGGCAGGAGGGGTGGCTGTACCTGTGGCTGTACGATTCCCCTGGCGGCCTGCCGGGGTGTTCTTTCTCTGCCTCCAGGTCCTTTTCCAAAAGGGATGCTGCTGCTGGGAGCCCTATCGTTACATGGACCTCACAGACATAAGGGCAAGGCCCCTGTCCTGCAAGTTTGTGATAATGTCCCTGGTGTCCCCACCAAAGAGCACTGAGCCCCTAAAGGGGGTGTCCTGAATCAATGACTGGACCTTGTTGAAAAGTACAGAGAGGTAAAGCCAGGAGTGCCATCTAAGGGCAATGGCAGTTGCCGAAGTATGTGCCACCGAATCGACAGAGTCATAAGTGGCGTGTAAGGCGTGCCTACACAAGACTTTGGAGAGGCAAAGATCCTTGGCAGGTTCCTCCTTTAAGGGCGAGGGGTCCATGGACTGTACTCGAGCCTCTAACCTGGCCAAGGTAGCCTTTTGGTGGGACACCATGTGGGTCACATAGTTAAGGGACTGGAGGGCACATGTAGCCGACGAATAAATCTTTCTGCCGAACTGGTCCATCTGCCTCGACTCTTTGTCCAGAGGAGAGGTGCTCATGCTTTGGCACTGAGGACCGGTCACGAGCAGCAGAGATGACCACAGAGTCAGCCTTGGGATGTGTCTTCAAGAACGGGGCATCCTTCAGCACCCAGTAAAGTCTATCCGCCCATTTGGGGACAGCCAGGAGAGAATGAGGCATCTGCCAGACAGTAATGGTGAGGTCTTGGTGAGGTGCAATCCAAGGAGGAATGGGGACTGGGGACAGAGACTCTAGGTCGAGGTTTTCCGTGAGCCTCTGTCTCACAGGGTCCTGATCCTCAGACTCCCAGTCAAAGTACTCCTTCATGGATCTCAGAAGGTCCGAAAAGGCAGGGTCCTCTGGGGGAGATTTCGGGGAAACCTTGCCTTTTGGGACCTCAGGCTCCTCCGGGACCTCCTCTGAAGAATCGTCAGCCCCCTCTGAGCTATCATCATCATCCACCTCCTCAACAGGACGGTGTCAGGTATCAGAAAGGGAGACGTCCTGACGAGTCTTCCCCGAGACGTGGACAGTAGCAATGGAGGAACTGCTGGGGAAGGGACCTGGGAGACCGTGAGAGTGGGAGCCTGGTCTCCAGGTCCGAGACCAACTCCAACTGAGCCCCCAGCTACCAAGACTGAATTAGGGTCTTGAAATCTGGAGCAACCGGGAGTGGGTGGAGTTGGCACGGGCTGAGGGGGAGGAGGAGGTGGAATTACTGGTGGAGGGTCATAACCCTGGAATCCCTGTTGAGAAGAGTAGGGATTAAACCCAGGGTAAAACTGTCCAAAATGACTCCAGTCCGGAGGGGGACTCGCCGAGTAGTGGTCCCCAGGAAGCCCCTGCAGGTAATTCGGGACAGTTCGGGGTCAAGAGTAAATCCCTGTCGTCAGATCTGGTGGCGGGGGTACCCACATTGGACCTGCCGTAGTAAATATCAGCTGGGGGTCCGGCATCAGGAAAGCCCACGTCAGGGGAACCGAGGTCGCAATCGGCACCACCCGATCCGGCACCGGAAGGGGATCCAGCGTCAGGGCTGGATGAAGGGGCCCTGGCAGTGGGACCTGATACGGTGTCGGGGCCAGAGGTTGAGGCTGGCTGAAAGGTCCAGGCCGGGGCGGACTGTCACTGGACGCCCGCGCCGGAGCGGGCACCGGAATCCTGCCCGAAGGCGGAGAAGGGGCCTCCACGGTAAGGCCTGCTGGCTGAGAAGCAGCCTCCTTGCCCTTGACCCTGAGAGGGGAACGTGGAGATGACCTCGAAGCACCGACAATGTCAAGGGGTTCACCGCTATCGCAGCCAGAAGTACCCGCCAGAGAGGCGGAGGGTACAGATGAAGGAAGGGAAGGGAGAGGGGCTTTCTCCCTCTGGTTCCGCCGGATGTTGGGTAAGGCGCCGTCAGGCCCTGATGGGGGAACTGCACCCATGCGACCATCAGGGATGGCAGTCTTAGTGGGTTGAGTCAGGCAGGTGGGGGAGGAGCCCCCAACCGGCTTATTGACCAGTGCCGAGGGAGTACCCACAGCCTGGGTAGTCGACTTATCAGCCGCTGGAGATCCCAGAGGAGCCGGGGGTCAATTTATCGGCTGTGGCAGTGCGGTCGGAGAAGGAGCTGATGACCGGCTGACCCGCTACGATCTTACCAGACTTACCGTCTGATTTTCTGGGCAGCAGCTGGACCTTGCTCATCGAGAGCCACGAGTTGTCCGCGGAGTGCTCCCGCTCCCTGGATTTCTCCTTATGCTTCTTGGAAGGAGAAGATTTTTCAGCCGAGGACTCTCTCAAATGGTCCATCTTCTTTTCGAGGGAAGCCAGGCGTGCTTTTAAAAGATGGGCCTCCAAAGCCTGCTGTCTTCTTTTCTTTGTGGCCTGATTGAAGGTCTGGCACTCAGGGCAGGAGGAAACAGGATGGTCTGGGCCTAAACAGAGGACGCACAGGAGGTGACTGTCTTTGTGCGGGATCTGCATGCCACAAGACGAGCACTTCTTCTTGGGTGAAGACATCAAGAAATAAATCGAAAAAAAAAAAGGCGAGGAAAAACCGCGCAAGAAACTTCCACTACAATCGCAAAAGGAAGGCTGCAATGCGACTGACACGAGGCGACAGCGGGAAAGAACTGGAGGGCGGGCGTGGGGACCGCCCACTACAGTCATGCTGACATTGGTCACGTGACAGGTGGGCGGTCCCCCGTCAGGTATTGCTAGAAAAGTCTGCCATGTGGCCCGACACCAGGTGGCGCCAGTCCTATATTTGACCTACTGAAGGAACCCTCTCGAAGTAAGATAGGGTGTATCAGGAAACAGAGGGAAGTAGGGAAAACAGTAAGGAGCACAAAGGCGCAAACTGATTAGAGAATAGCCCAGGAGGTAACAAAAGGGGACAAGACACCTTTCTGGGCATCATTCTTGTTTTTGAAAAAGACAGGCAGATTAATTTGACCAGTTGTTCATTTTAGAGGGCTTCCTATAGCCTAAAGGCACAAATAAATCTGCACAAAGGAAGGTATTCAGTTAAAATAGGTCTATGCTATTGTCAAGTATTTAAGTTGGCCCCAGTGTAGTAACCAGAGACTGAAAATGTTATTAGGCTTTAGTACCGGTTGAGCAAATATCACAGTACCTGATGTGCTCTGCCACTTTCTCAGGAAGTCGGAGCAGTGGTAGATAAATGACTATTCATTTCTGTGGTAGAATGCAGCTGTCATTAGCTAATGTAGGATGTGATGTCATTTCACTGATAACATTACATGCTAAGCACAGAGAGGTTTTGGATATAAAAGGTAGGGAAGGGAACCAGGTGCTATGGAAAAACTGTGCATATTAATCAAGAATCACCAGAAATGAAAATTACGTACCTACCGTAATTCTTGATCTTCTCTTGCATCTTCACCATTCATTACTGCTTGGGTAGTGCCGGAGGCGCGCACCCGCTATGGGAGATTTTTTGAGTTGTTCCAACGGCGGCGCCACTACAGCGCCACATCGCACGCCTGGGCGCCATAAAGTAGGGGCGGCCGTTAGGTGCCGCAGACTCCTACTCCATCTCAGTTCTGGTAGCCAGAGAGGAGAAGTAAAGGGTAAAGGAAAAAATAGGAAAGCGAGGCAAGAGAGCCGAGGGACAGAAAAAGGAAAGGATATAAACTGAAGAAGGAATAAGCTGGTAGAGGACAGATAGAAGAGGGAGAACACCTACCCTAAGGGACCGCAGGGCCTCCCATCTGGGGCGGCTCTAAGGGAGGAACAGATAAAGAGAAAAGGAAGAAGAAGAAGGAGAAGAAAAAGAAGGGATGCTGAGAGGGGAGAACATGGCCATAGATACATTGGTTGAGAGGGTTATAAGCTCGGAACCAAAACCAAGGGAGCAAGAATCCTTCCTGATAGGACTGAGAAAAGGTTCAACTGAACCGCTTGTATAGATTGGACACAAAGGGCAGATTCTCTATCTTCTCATTATCCCAACCCCCTACACTCTAGCTGAGAGCTCATAGACTGCCCAGACAGAAATCTGTTCCGGAAGGAGAGCTCCCAACTATGAGGGGGGTAAGCCCCTTAGCACCTTGTTAAGTGCTAACACCGAAGTGTGTGGGTAGGGGTTAGGCCCTACAAAAGGCAGCTTTGTATGAAGGATAGAGTGGAAACTCAATTGGACTCCCTGAAGGCAAGGCAAGACAGCAGTTCAAGGTTAAGAAGTGCAGACGCACCAACCAGAAGAAGCTGACAATTAAATAATGTAATTGTAAATGGAGTCCACTCTGAAGAAAGGGCGGTTACCAGTGGGGTACCGCAGGGTTCAGTATTGGGTCCAGTCCTTTTTAATGTCTTCATCAGTGACATTGCAGAGGGACTGGAAGGAAAAGTATGCCTTTTTGCAGATGACACAAAGATCTGCAACAGGGTTGATACACAAGGAGGCGTGGAAAGGATGAAAAGGGACTTGGCAAGGTTGGAGGAATGGTCAGACGTATGGCAGCTAGGATTCAATGCAAAAGGCAAAATAATGCACCTGGGAAACAAGAACCCAGGGAAGAATACACAATGGGTGGGGAGGTAGTAACAACAACAAAACAGGAAAGGGACCTGGGGTAATCATATCAGATGACCTTAAGGTTAGCAAGCAATGTGAGAAGGCAGTAGGGAGGGCCGGGTATACTGGGATGTATAGGAGAGGCATCAGCAGCAGAAAACAGGAAGTTGTTATCCCTCTGTACAGACAGTTGGTGAGACCCCATCTGGAATACTGTGTCCAGTTCTGGAGACCCCATCTCCGCAAGGACATAGACAGGATAGAGGCAGTCCAGAGGAGGGCACTAAAATGGTGCAGGGTCTGCAAGAGAAGCCATATGAGGAGAGACTAAAGGAGCTTAGCATGTATACCCTTGAGGAAGAAGGGAGGGGACATGATAGAAACTTTCAAGTACCTCAAGGGAATCAACAAAGTCCAAGAGGGTAGCATCTTTCAGAAAAAGAGACTTGCAAGAACAAGGGACACAATTTAAAGATAGAAGGAGGGCGGTTCAGGGGCAATGTGAGGAAGTATTATTTCACAGAGAGGGTAGTGGATGCATGGAACAGCCTTCCTGAGGAAATTGTGGGGTCTAAAACTGTGGGAGAATTCAAGAATGCATGGGACAGACATAAGGCAATTCTTGTGGGGGGCAGGAAGATATAGGCTGTTGGTTAACTAGGATCTGCGGCCTATCCTGTAGGTAGGGAAATGGGCAGACTAGATGGGCCTAGCGGTCCTTATCTGCCGTCAAAGTCTATGTTTCTATGTTTCTAATGCCTGCCAGGGGGAACCTGAATTTTGTGGCCGAGCCATAGAGGGACAGTCTCTTCAGCTGTGAACTGAACAACGTGGCTAAGGAGCCCAGAGGTCACCCTTAGGGGCAGTCAGAAAGAGTTCCGTCAGGATAGAAAAAAAGTCCTACTCGTTCCCCTTTACCTTGAGGAAAAAAGATCAGTCCAAGAAGAATGGAAACCAGGATAGGTTTTTTTTTTGGGGGGGCATAAAGACCAAAGGAAAGGAGAGGAACAAGAAGGGAGGGGGAGAGGCCACAGTAGGAGGCCACTGAGGGGAAGGTGGGCGGGTATCAGTAATGAATGGTGAAGATGCAAGAGAAGATCGAGAATTACGGTAGGTATGTAATTTTCACATCTTCCCTTGTCAATCTTCACCATTCATTACTGCTTGGGTGAGTACAGCTCCCACCCGGGGGGGGGGGGATAAAGAAACCCTGAGGAAACAAGACCCCCAGCCTCCTGTTGGTGGGAAACAGGAGGGGAAGACCCTGGGCTAATCAGGTGAGAAGCCTATGGTGGAGGAGAGCTAGGAGGTGTCCCCCGAGGACGGGAAGACGAAGGAAGCCCGCCCCTGCAGAAGTCTAGCTCTAGAGGAAAAAAGACGGGTCCCCCAGAAAGTGCAGCGAATCACCCTATGCCTGGCCAGGGGTGACAACCTTGACAGATGAAGCCATGCCGTCCGTCTAATACAGAACGCTGTCCCTGCAAGCCTGGAAGCCACCTCACTGGCGTCATAAGATGCCCTTGCTTGGTATCTTGCCAGCTCCAGGCCTATAGCAGAGAGGGCAATAGCTTGTCTGGTTTGCTCCGTATCAGACATTGATGCTAAGATTTGGGAGAGCATCGACCACAAATGCCTACTGTAGGCAGCATGGTGAGCCTGATGTGATGCAATGCATAACATCACACGAGAGGAAGAGAACACTCTTCGCCCCCACCTGTCAAACTGTAGGGAATCTGAGTCCGGTGGACAGTCGTGTGCCAGGTGGCGGCGCCAGAGGGAGTTTCAGGGTATGCCAACTCAAGGTGGGGTTGGGGAGAGTACCTAGAGATTCCGATGGGGCACAATACCTTCTTCCGCAGTCTGCCGGGGCTGGAGAAAGGGCGGCTGGCGACTGCCAGGAACGGACATACGCCTCCTTGAAGGGAATAGGCCAGGATAGTACCACCAAATGCTGGGCACCGAATTCACTGAGGAATTCGCGCGTCTCCCGTTCGGTATTGTCTTGCCTAACAAAGGAGTTACGAAGATCCCTCACCATCCTTGGAAGGAATCACTGATATTCAGTGAAATCAGCATTGGAGGAGAGATAAGCAGTGGGTTCCTCTCCCTCCGAGGAGGGAGACGAGGATGATGGAGAGCTTGAATGTCCAGAGGACTCCTGCGGTGGTGGGGATAGGTGAAACACCCGCTCATGCATATAACTAACTTGTGAGGGGAAGGCCGCCGCAGAGCCTCTGAACATCTCCCAGGATAACAGGCCCATAGGACCGACATGGCCTGGGAGAGAGGGTGGGTGGCTGCAGAGGAATGGGAGAGGGGCACCTACGGCGAGGCAACTGTCCTCTGCTGAGGCTCTGAAATCCGGAAAACGGGGCCCGAGCTGGCAGGATCCTGGACAACAAACCAGGTCGCAGAACGGAACCCTGGGGATGCAAAGCCTGGAAGAGCCTAGTAGAGGATCCTCCCCCGTGACGAACCTGGGGCTGCATGGGTCCAGAAGGGCAGCTCACAGCAATGCCACCAGAAGGGTCCCTGGGGCTCGAGAAAGACGAGGCCCGACGCTACAGACCGAGGTGACTGAACCCGGTCTCTTGACCCCCTGGACTCCGAGAACGCCCTCCTCCTCGACCCCAGTGACACCCCACCCTGAGGAGGTGCAGCAGCACCGGGATCGGCAGCTGCCGCAACCCCCCAGGAGGGAGAGCCCCTCCCTCCACCTCCACGCCACCCCCCTCCAGGGACCCCAGACAACCCCCAGCTTGGGAGGCCTCAGGGGAGGACAGCAGAGGAGACAGAGGAATAGGCGCGCTGGGCCGCCTAGCACCTCATCTCACCAGAGACCCTGACTCCGAAGAGTCAGGGTGCCAGGACGGGTCCACATCTGAATCATCCTCCTCTGAGGAGGAAGAGACCAGCTGGACCACAATACTGGTCACCCCGCGGGTCTCCAGTGAAACAGCACCGCGAACGGCACCAGTGCCAGCGGCGGAGCCGGATGACCCCGGACTGCCTGCAAAGCCGAGACCCGGCCCTGACTCCCCAACGGCGCCGGCCAGACCCGCGGCACCGCCCTCGGTGCCGGGACCTGACTTGACACCGCTAGAAGAACCGACTGGGCCCACGGTGCTGCAGGCGGCGCTGAGAGCCAACACTGCACGACAAATAGCGCCGTCTCGATCCAAAACGGTGCCAGAAGGCGGCGTCGAGGATCCACCGACGCCGGGCCCAGCAGACCTGGGCTTCGATACTGGGGAGCCTGCACCTCCGAGGAGGTGACTGCCGAGGCGGTGTCCCCACAGCGGCCCCGGGAAGGACCCAAGCGTTCCTCTGACACCACGAAAAAGGCCTCTTCGGCAAGAGAAGATGAGGAGGCCTCCTCCTCTCCAGACTGTATAGGCCAGAGAGGGGACCCGGAGGAATGGTCTAGAGACCTTACCTGGGAATCCCTGGGGCGGCGCTGTCCCCTGAAAATCGGCATAGCCTTGCCTATCTTGAACGCACGGACTTCCAGGACGAGACGGTCCATCGAGAAACAGGCGTCGCACGCATCCATATTATGGTTGGGTTCCAGGCAACGGAGACAAACATCATGCCGGTTCGTGACAGAAAAATGCCTGCCACAGGAGCACCGATGCATAGGGGCGCAGCCCCGCCTTCGACTTGCGTTTTGCCCCCGAACCTGACATGATGCGAAACAATTAAGGCAAAAACAAAGCACAGCTCTTGGCGTCGTCGAATATTAGAGAAAAAAACAGAACAGTCTTACCAGTGACAACATTGAGAAAAAGGCAGGATGAAGGAGAAGTCTGAATACGGTGTCAACGAACGACAACTAGGCCTAGCGTACTGAAAATCCTAACCACGCAGCGGGTGCAGGCTCGACAGCGGGAGAAACAGAACTGAGATGGAGGAGGAGTCTGCGGCACCTAACGGCCGCCCCTCGTGCATGACGCAGCACGTCGCTCTCGTGGGCGGCGCCGTTGGAGCCGACTCCAAAAAAAAAATCTCCTGTAGCAGGTGCGTGCCTCCAGCTCTACCCAAGCAGTAATGAATGGTGAAGATTGACAAGGGAAGATCAGTGAATTCTGTGGCACTGCAGATATACTGTGGTAGGTTGCAAATTCTGCAGCCGCAGAATTCTAGGGGCCTTGACTACATAAAGTTAATGCCAGCACACAGAATTATTATAACTGACCTAGCCTAGCACCTAACATCAATTTGAGAGCTTTGACAAGTTGCAGACTCGGTAAGCTCCCCACAGAACTGCAGGACACACCATTGCTCACCTAACGGTTTGTAGACAAGTCCATAACTTTCTCGTCGGCATGAACCTTATCTCTACATGTACCGACTGTCTGCCACAAAGTACAGTTACGTAAGAACTTACCGTAACAGTAGCTCTTCGAGACAAGCTCTTGCAGCAGGCAACACAAGTAGGACTGACGCCACCTGGCAGCAGTTCTCAGCAAATTCTTTCTTGCAGTACTGATGTGGGAATCACTCACTGCCACACCCCGCCACTTATACAGAGGGGGAGTTCCCCACTGTGTTCATGCACGCCTACAGGCAAACAGATTGCAACAGGCAACAAACAGCAATTGTGACCCAAACTTTTCTCATAACAGAGGAACAGCCAGCCCGAAAAGGTCTGATCCCTTGGGGAAGGAGGGCAGGAAAAAATTTACCTGCTGCAAGAGCTTCTCTTGAAGATCTACTGTTCCGGTAAGTTCTTACGTAACTCTACTATCTTACTTTGAGAGGAAGCTCTTGCAGCAGGTAACACAAGTAGGACTGATTCCCAAGCAGTATAAACTTAAGACATCCCTTGGGAGGGGGAAACAATAAGGAAAAACAGGAGAAACAAGAGCAGGAAGGATCCCTCGGAAACCAGGCCCAGAAGAACTGCGAGGCCAAACCCTGCTATGCATCTAGAAATGATGTCAAGGCTGCAGTGCCTGACAAATGTGTGAACAGAGTGCCAGGTAGCAGCAGCAGCACAAATGTCAGCTGCAGAGACCCGTTTCAGTGCTGCAAAGGAAGTGGCGACTGCCCTGGTAGAATGAGCCTTAATCGAGCCTGGAGTAGACCTACTGTGTTTCTGCCCAGAGTAGACCTATTGTGTTTCTGATAACAAAAGGTAATGCAATGGACCAACCAGCGCGACAGCGTCTGTTTGATGACCGGGCAACTGAAGGACCTTTGTGCAAATGACACAAAAAGCTGATCAGATTTTCTGTCCCCCTTGGTCCTAGCCAGGTAATATTGAAGAGCCCTGTGGACGTCCAAGGTGTGAAGCAGAGCCTCCCCTCTGTTCGAATACTCTGGGTAATACACCGGAAGCTGAACGGACTGGTTAAGGGTGAGCTCCAAAACCACCTTCAGTAGGAACTTCAGGTTGGTGCGAAGGTCAACCCTATCCTTATGGAAAATAAGATAGGGTTCTTGACACATGAGAGCCTGAAGTTCTGAAATGTGCCTCGCCAAAGTGATTGCTACCAAATACAAAGTTTTCCAGGACAGGAAACGAAGCTCAGCCTCCACTGCCGGTTCAAAGAGGGGAAGCATAAGCTTCTCTAGGACATAGAGGAGATCCCAAAGAGGGACAGGATCCCAGATGAGAAGTCTGATATGAAGAATACCATGAAGGAAAGCCTTAGATACCTCCATCTGAGCCACCATCTTACCCTGCACTGGCTAGCGATAAGAGGAGATGGCGGCCAGGTGTACCTTGATGGAGGAATAACCGAGATCTGACTCCAAAAGGGAAAGCAGGTATTATAAAATGGAATTAACCACACAGACCAGGGGGTCCACCCTCTTGGCTGCAGCCCAGATACAGAAACATTTCCACTTCATAGCATAAGTGGCCCTGATGGCAGGCTTACGTTCCTCAATCAAAACTTGTGCTACCTGATCGGATACTCCAAACCTGGATTTAGCTAGGTCCTGAGGAGCCAGGCATGCAGGTGAAGGGAGCACAGATTCGGATGGATCAGTGACCCGCTGTCCTGAGACAAGATGAGAAGAAACTGGAAGGGCAGTGGAGGCTCTGCAGCTAAACAATGGAACAAAGGAAACCAAATCCAACGAGGCCACAGTGGAGCTATCAGAATGAGGGTAGATGGTTCTGACTGCGCCTTGAGGAGAACCTTTTGCAGGAGCGGGAAGGGAGGGAACGCATAGAGGAACCTCCCCTTCCAAGAGAGGGACAATGCATCTTGCCAAAACGCTCCAGGCTCTGGACCTAACGATCAGAAACTGGGCAGTTTTGCATTGGATTGTGACGCGAAGAGATCTAACTCTGGTGTCCCCTGCCGGCAGAAGATTTGATCTGTGACTTCCTGAAGCAGCTCCCATTCATGAGCCTGTGACCTGGTTCTGCTGAGCGTGTCAGCCAACATGTTCTGCTCTCCTGGAACATGAACTGCCGTCAAGAAGAACTGATGCTCCAGAGCCCAGTCCCATACCCGCATGGCTTCCCGGCAAAGGGGGTACCAGTCTGTACCACCTTGTTTGTTGATGTAGAACATCAGCGAAGTGTTGTCCGTCTGGACCAACAGGTGGCCCGGCACTAGGACCGAGACCAGGGCCTGAAGAGCATACAGGACCGCTCTCAGTTCCAAAATATTGATATGCAGATCTTCGTCTATCGGGGACCAAGATCCCAGAGTGCAATGTGTCCCCAAGTGGGTGCCCAATCCCAAGGAAGATGCGTCCGTGGTCAGAATCTGTGTCGGGGCTCCTACATGGAAAGGGATACCCGCCAGTAAGTTTTGTGATGATATCCACCAGCACAATTCCCGGGGTCCAAATCGTCCTGTGTTTGATCCCACTGGACTCTTAATGACCACTGAATGGTCCGCATGCGCAGCCGTGCCAGAGGAACTGAAACTATGGTGGCTGCCATGTGCTCTAGCAGCCTGAGGAGGAGTCTTGCGGGGACCCTTGAGGCTGTAGAGACTTGGTAAGCAAAGACCTGAATCCAACCTGCTCTGTTGGAAGGAAGAAACACTTTCCCGAGGCTGGTATCCAGAAGAGCTCCGATGAACTGGAGCTTCTGGGACAGGAGAAGTTGAGACTTGTCCCAGCTGACCATGATCCCCAGGCACTGGAACAGCGAGAGGGAGTCCCTGATGGTTTCCAACAGGCGAGGCCAGTCGCCTAGATAAGGGAACACAAAGTGGCCCAGTCTCCGAAATGCCGTGGCAACCACTGCCAGGCACTTGGTGAATACCCCGGGGGCTGAAGAGAGACCGAAGGGGAGGCCTCTGAATTGATAGCCCTTGCCTTCGAATCTGAACCTCAGAAATCTTCGATGACCCCTGGCAATAGGGATATGCAGATAGGCATCCTGCATGTCCAGGGATGCCAGCCAGTCTCCCACCAAAATTAAGGGCAGGAGAGTGGGGAGACCATACGGAATCTCCAATAGGAGACCCATTGGTTTAGATCACTGAGGTCCAGAATAGGTCTGAAGTCTCCAGACTTCTTCAGGACCAGGAAGAAGTGGGAGAAACCCTGTCTCACGCGCGGCTGGGGGTACCAGTTCAATGGCATTTTTATCCAGAAGGGATTGGATTTCCCTTTGGATCAGCGGCCGGTGTTCCATGGGATAGCAGGATGGGGGTGGAGGTCTGTCTGGAGGGATGGCATCGAACTCTATGGAGTGCCCGAACCCCACGAGCTTGAGGACCCACTAGTCGGATGTCACTTGACTCCAGGCATCTGCACAGAGAGAAAAGCGTCCTGCGACCGGCTCCCCCGACAAGGCGTCCAGGGGAGGAGGGTGGCCTGAACAGTCAGCCAGTGGGAGGGCGGCAGTAGCTAGTTTAGCCTGTCTAGAGGAGGAGGCAGAGGAACCCCTGGCTCCGCCCCTACGATTAAAGCCACCTCACTGCGAGTGGGACTGGTAGCGAGGTTACTGAGGCTGATGTCCCCCACGGCAATGAAAACGGGGCTTCGAGGTCACCCCTGCTTCGGGTGGTACATGAATTCCACGGTTCGGTTGGCCTTACTGGAGTCCTGCAGCTTGGCGATAATCTTCTCTGTGTCTTCACCGAAGGGCACGGATCCCTTAAAGGGAGCATCCAGAATGTTCGTCTGCACATCTGGATCGAACCCAGAAATCCGAAACCAAGCATGGCGCTGGAGGCAAATGCCAGTAGTGGCCACCCTTGAGGAGGTGTCCGCAGAGTCATAGGCCAACCTCAGAATGTGGGTACCCACATCTGAGTCAGTCTGCAGCAGCTTGGCAAGCTCTACCCGCTGAGGGCAATCTGGCATGTTTTGCACAATATCCATTCCCTGTTCCCAAACAGCGTTCTGGAATTGGACTATGTGTATGTCAGGAAGTTGAAACTCCTCATACTGCATGTGGCAGCAGTACACCTTGCGTCCAAAGGAATCCAGCTGCTTCGACTCCCTGTCACGCAGCTGGGTGCTCAGGTGCTTGGACCTCTGTGAATGGTCGTGAGCTGCCGAAATCACCACCGAGTCCGCTGCAGGTGGCTTGGCCAAGAAGGGGTGGTCCTTAGGGGTCCGGTAGAGCCGATGAGCCTTCTTGGGCACGGCAGAGGAGGAGTGAGGGCGCTTCCATGTAGCGAATGTGATGTCCTCAAAGGTGTCTACCATGGGAGGGATGACCACCGGCTTAGGGTCTTTTTGGGGAAGGTATTTAGCCAACCGCAGTCACTCGGGGTCCAGGGCCTCAGTGTCCCAACCCATGTTTGCCAGGACGTGCCTCATCACCTCCATGAAACTGGGGTCGTCCGGGGGGGATTTGGGATGCCCCCCGTGTCCCCTAAATCCGGTTCGACGTCCGAGTCAATCCGAGAGGTGTCAGAGTCGACATATGAGTCCGAGGTTGAAGAGGATGGGGATCTGTGTAGTCTCCTCTTGCGCCTCTTCTCCAGAGAGGGAGAGCGGGAGAAACTGCTGGACCTAGTCCTCCTACGCCTCTTGTCTTTATCTTTTTTAGGTGCTGCAGGCTCCTTCCATGCCTCTTGATCAGAAGGCTCAGAGACTGGGACCAGATCAGGAATAGGGCCCCCTGGGGTATCTGGAACCGGGGTGGGGTGAGTTGTAGGAGGAGGCACACCCACTGGGAGATCACGTTTGACCATATCCCACCAGTGGGAGAAGAGCTCCTTTACCTGTGAAAGGTTCAGTTTTGGAGAACGAGGAGGAGGTGCACAGGCCAAGCGCTGGCCCGTCATCGGGGTGCGGCGTGGTCTGAACCCCTGAGGCCGGTGTCCACAGGCACCGTGTCGGTCTTTGGGGCGACGATGGAGGGGCGTCAGCTACCCTGTCATCGGCCTCTGTCAGGTGGACCAGTGTCTGTTGCGGGGAGTGGGTCCCAGCGCTGACGTCGGGTGGTGCCAGGGTGACCTGTGTTGGAACTACTTTAACTGGCGGCAGAATGGCCTTCGCCGGGGGGGGAGGCCGGGGGAGCCGTGGGCAGACGTCAGTCTGGCATCCGCTTGTCTCTGGAGTCTGACGGGTGTCCCTCGGTGGCATGAGGCTTGGGACGGTCAGACTTGTGATGTTTAGAGGACTTCTCGACCGAATGTCGGTCAGTTGCCTGGGGCAGGCGACGGTCGGAGTCCTTTGATTTTGGTGGCAAGGACGAGGCCCTGCCGCCGGAAGACCCGGAGACTTTGCTCCGACTACCTGAGGTCGGCCTTGGAAGCAGAGGCCGAGCGGGAGGAAAACTTACCTGCGCCTGCTGAGGAAGCCTTCTCAGAGGGCCGACACACCTTCAAGGGCTGAAGGGTGGTCCCTGAGGGCTTGGTCGCCACAGACCCAGCGGAGAAAGGTTTGAGGGCCATGAGGCAGGAATCATGCCCTGACAACCCCGACTTTGAGCCTGAGGACCTAGGCCTAGAATGGGACCTCTTTCTCTCCTGGTGCTCCTGATGTTTGTGGTGCTTCTTATGGGCGGGAGGGTGGTCTGATTCCCCCGAGGACGAAGCATGTTCCATCGTGGCCAGTTTGGACTCCGCTAAAAAGGCGGAAAGAGATTTCTGTCGCCTGATGAGCGTCCAGGAGTTAAAGGTCTGGCAATGGGGACAGGCGTCAGGTGTCGTGGTCAGCCCCCAGGCAAAAAAGGCACACAGAATGGCCATCCTTAGATGGTATCCGACACCCGCAGGAGCACTTGTTAATGTGTCCCTTGGAGGAAGAGGACATAGATGTGAGAAAACACTTTAGAAAATGTTGATGAAGGAAGAGAGCGATCGGCACTGCAAGCGGTAAACTGAAGGCGAACTAACCCTGACCGTGCATCAGGAAAGAACTGGAGCATATGGGGAACTGCCCATCTATATAGGGTGATGTCAGGGGTAGAGACGTTGGTGGGGGCTTTCCCACGTCAGTACTGCTAGAAGAAGAATTTGCCAAGAACCACCGTCAGTCCTACTTGTGTTACCTGCTGCAAGAGCTTCCTCTCGAAGTAAGATCCCCAATTTCACCATGAGAGGTAATATAGGTGATGCATCTCTCCCCAATGCAAATCTTTCCAAAGCCGCATTTGTGATTGAGAACACCACTCTGGTACACTTTGACACTGATATGTAGCAATCTAGAAAAACATTGTGTCTTTCAGTTTATGCAACTCCAACATACCATGTGTAGCAAACTTGGCCCACAACACAGAATCGTACACAGACAGACCTCAGCCTAGAGGTGAATCACAGGCATGGAAACTTAAAGAGATGTGGCCACTGGCTCAATTGAATATGCAATTAGAACACTGGAGTAAAGAACCTGCTGAGCTGGAACTGTAGACAACTTGTGTGGACATACTTAAGTATGTAAAATGTAATTAAGGCTATCACACAAGTTGTTAAATAACTTGTACTATACGCCAGTGGGACTGTTCAAAATTCATCAGTTGGAATCTGATGTGTACAAGATGCAATTTTCAGAAAGGAACACTGAAACACATCTTCTAGGACTGCCCATCGACGGGACTTCCGGTGCAGCTTCCAGGTGAATGGCAGCTTAGCTTTCGAGCTCTCGTCCCGAGCTCCTAATTTGATTCAATAAATTAGCCGCCCTCTCTCTAATTTCACAAATCTACTATTGGAAAATTTATGGCAGCTAGCAATCTCATTGGAAGTTAATATGGATTCATGGTAATTACGCCAGAAACCACAGAACTCGGAGACGCGACTGACTCGAGGACCTCCACGCTCTCAACCCAGACGTCACAATCTACGTCGCACAGATGGAACAAATCAAAAACCAAACAAACCACCAATATGGACACTAAACTAGACAAAATCTTACAGGAGATCCAGAAGTTTAAAGCAGACTTTCAGTCATTCAGGCAAACTCAGGAAAAATTCCAAAACGATCACATGGAGCTGCACACCTCAGTATCCTCTCTAGATCAGCAGATACAAGAACAGGCTTCAACCACTTCTCGGTTGCAAGACACCCTGAACCAAGTGGCCCACCTTTGCCAGCTCATGGTGGAACGTCAGGAGGACTCGGAGAACTGCAGTTGCCGTCAGAATATACGACTTTACGGGGTGCCAGAGAACAGCAAAGAACCAGATCTGCTTAACTTTGTAGAATCCCTCCTTTGTGATACCTTCGATCTGGGCCCAGATTACAATTTTAAGATAGGGAGGCTACACAAAGCCTTAGGCTCAAAGCCCGTTCATCCGTCCGCCCGCCCTAGATCCATAATCATCAGGTTCCTACGATTTCAAAGGAGTTTATCCTAAAACAAGCTTGGGCTAAAGCACGTATCTGCCTTGGTGATAAACGCATATTCGTAGATAACAACTACGCCCCCACCACAATGCAGAAAAGGAGGGCATACATTCCGCTATTCCCCTATCTCAGACAGCAGAAGCTTAAATTCAGGACACCATACCCGAGCAGAATGGTGATCCAGTTTCCATCGGGGCAGCAATGTTACGAATCCATGGAGGACGCCTGCTAAAAGAACGGGGGCATACTCTACCAGCCACGATTCAAACACCTTGGAGAACACCTGATGACAAAACCACATTCAAAGCAACCCCTCCTAAACAACTGCCAGATCAACAAGCAACTTTTGACTCAATTAAAACTTTGCTGGCACAGTTTTCCTGGCACAGCAGCTGAATTCCTTCTAAAAACAGAACTTCTGACTCGCAGTGAGCAGTATGGCAGGGCTGGGGTGGGGATGGCCTAAGATGGGCCGTCGGGCACTTGCCTCGAGAGAGGCTTAATGGTGGAGGACATACAGTATATAATCGTAAATGATTAGACCAGGAAAAAATAACCAAGATGTGTTTGCTGTTTTTTTTGGGGGTTACCCCGGGGGGCTGGACTCGATACTCGGCTTTCAGCTGTACACTCTGACCCGGGGGGGCGGGGCCTCCTCAGTGCTCACTTCTTTGGGGTGGGGCAAACTCGTTCCAGCCTTAATCTGGATGCTCCTCTCCCGTGGACCTTCTATTCAGACAAACAGCTGCCGGGTTGGGCCGGGTAGGAGAACATTGATCTGGTCTTCTCAGACTAGGCCAGGAGGGTAATATATATCTACTCTGTCCTCGTTATATAAGTATTAATAGAGGATCCCAGATACCACTGAGGGATAGAGGGCTCGGAGTAGTCGCTAAGCCTGCTCAGACCCGGACGCCTATCGGGAGGCCGGGGGATATACTTAAGCAAACCCAACTGGCAGCCATGTGTATGCTCGTTAAATAGGGCACAGCTCCCGGGTCTTCTCGGCCTGGCAGCTTCAAAGAGGGTTCTTTTCCCCTTCTTTCCATTTACTCAAAAACATCTGTACCCTCAGCTTCATCCTAATTTAAAATGATCCATGGGAGACTTCAGAGAGGAACTTCTAAATTAAGGAGGACTAGATGTTCACTGACTGGTCGAGCTCGGTCCCTTTATGCCCCAGTTCTTTTTATGGAAAAACATAATGAAATGAGGGGCCTGAGGTAGCACCCCGTGTCTCACTTCCCGATCTATCTCTCTAAGAAGAGAATTTTTACAGCTCGTAATCTGGGCTGGGTGCTTGGTCTGGCTTTCTGGGGACCCACCCTTTCTCCATAGTTCTCCAACCTTCTTGCTTCCTGGGCTGGGCGCGAGCGGTTCGTCCCCTAAGCCTTCCTGTGCCCCTGCCTGCACTCCGCGTAACAAGATACTCAGACCTTCCTGCTAGTTCGCATCTTCAGAGACTTCCCTCTGAGGGGCCTAAGACTGAGCCATGACACTGACGAAATCCATAGTTATGGGAAATAATCAATCAGAGCGGCCATAGGTCTAGAAGGCCGTAGCCCTGATACCTTACTGCCTTGGACTCTCTGGGCCATTCTGAAAGCCTGCAACGAGGACCATTAAGGACTTGATCATTCTAGTTCTTATCTATTAATACTGGGAGTGACGTGGCTACTATGTGGGAAATGATGGAAGTGGTGATGTGGGAGAGTTTCCCGTGTGTATGATCCGATTTAAACCTCTTACCCACGGTGATTCTTCTCTACCTCCCATCACTGCTGGGTTGGAGGCAAATACACCCTGGAATATCCAACCCCGCGCCCCTGACATCGACTACCTATCTCAGGGCTGAATTATTAAACCTTACCTACTCCCCTTCCTACCCTAACTTGAAAAAGGAGGAGCGGGACTGAGTTTTTGCTGCTACTTAAGATACATGCTATAAGGGAACTGTATCTTATCCCCTTCCCAAACTCTCTCCCATTACCATTAGTTTTTTTTTTTACTACACCTGCTATTGGTTATTCCTATTTCTTCCCTCCCCCCTCCCAGAGTTAGAGGCAGGAGTTTCCCCAGGATCCCACATCACTTTGTGGATAAGGGGTCCACTCACGGACGATCTATAGATCTGTGCCAAAGGCTTGCTCCATCTGAGCAGGCATGGTTGGAAGTCACAGAATTCCCCCTTAATTGGGGTTTGTATATAGTTATCACTTTTTTCCTTTATGTAGATATGTACGCCTGGTTGACATACCCATCCCCATATAATTCCTACCCAGTTATTGTTCTTTTTTTTATTTTTGAATTACAGTTGATCAGAAAACTGCTAACCATTCAGATGCTATATGTTATCAGAGACAGGATCAAAAATCAACAGATTATCAGAAAGGCCATCTTAGTGGGGCGGGGGGCGGCATGGGAGGTCAAACAGACTTAAAATCATAAACAGACATGCATAACCCATTCAAACTTATATCTCATAATGTAAACGTACTGGTCAGCCCCATCAAGAGGGATCGTACACTTCGAGCACTTAAAAAATTAAATCCAGATATTCTTTTATTACAGGAAACTCATTTATCTACCACGGAGCACCAAAAGTTGCTCAAATTTGGATTCTCACATATAATAGAATCCTCCTACCAGAAGGGCAGGAAAAGGGGTTCAGTAATTTTGATTCCAAAACGATCAAAATTACAATTACTTGACCAGTACACTGACAGAGAGGGCAGGCTAGCATCAGCAGTGGTCAAATTGAATCAACAGACCCTAACAGTCTGCAGTCTCTACATCCCGCCGGGCTCAGATGCCTCAACTATCAAACAATTAGTAGACACCATCCTTACTAGACAACAGGGTATTTTAATTTTAGGGGGTGATCTTAATTGTCAGCTTAATCCCTCACTTGATTCTTCAGCAGCTCACCGCTCCCACAGACATCCAGCCAAAAGCATCTACGTCGTCTCATCCGGGATGTGGGCATGATAAGACACATGGAGGCAGTTACATCCTACACATTGGAAATTCTCTTATTATTCTCACACTTTCAAACGTTATACTAGATTTGATTACTTCTGTATAGGTAAGAAGCACGTGGACCTGATCTGATCCACGGAGATTTTAAATATTTCTTTGGCAGATCATGCCCCTATCACCCTGGACCTTAATATTCAAAAAGAGAGAATAAACACCCAATGGCACTTTAATCCGTCCCTACTCAGGGATAAAGAATTCCAAGACTTGTTGGAAAAACGTATCCCTGAAATTATTAAAGATAATACTTCTCCCCAGATCTCCCCCCAAATTCTCTGGGACACACTAAAGGTAGTCCTCAGAGGCGACATAATAGCCTATGCCTCTCATAAGAAAAAACAGTCAGAGTAAGTTAATAGCCCTACAGGAGGAACTCTGGTTCCTTCAGCAGGCTCATATGCAGGGCGACATAGATCTTCTACCTATGATAGCCCAAACACAGAACAAAATTCAACAGATCCTGACAGCCAAAACTGAGCAGGCTTTGGCCTGGTTGAGACAGCGATACTCTGACGGTGGGGCGAGAGCTTCCAGACTCTTGGCATACCACCTCCGAAATCAAATACAGAATTACACCATTACTAAAATCAGAGATCCCATTTCCAGTCAACTTAGATATTTGACTTCACATATATTGGACGCCTTCAAGAAATACTACCAGAACCTATATTCCCCTCAGACGGCCCCTGATCCTCGCAAAATTTCAACTTTCCTCTCCCAGCTCCATCTCCCTACTTTGTCAGAATCACAACAAACCAAAGTAGTAGCCCCGATCACACAAACAGAGCTTCAAAACACAATTCTCATCCTCAAAAATGGAAAATCCCCAGGCCCAGATGGCTCTGGAGCCAAATTTTATAAGGGCACATGGAACTTAATGCAAAACCCCCTTCTTCAGGCACTACACCACTTCCCCCTTTCCAATCTCTTGGAGACAAGCAACCATTTCAGTGATTTTGAAGCCCCAAAAACCTCTACATCTTTGTGACTCATACCGCCCTATCTCGGTACTCAATCAGGACTATAAAATTTATACAAGCATCCTGGCACATCGGCTTGACCACATCCTCCCCTCTCTGATACATCCAGCTCAATCCGGATTTATCAAAGGCAGACAGACAACGGACAACATCAAAAGAACCCTGTATCTTATAGACCATGCCCAGTCCACAAAGTCCCCCCTCTTGATATTAAGCCTAGATGCTCAAAAGGCTTTTGACATGGTTTCATGGGATTTTTTTTTACAGGTGGCCCTACAAACATTCAAATTCCCTACCCTATTTATGGACACGATTAAAGGCATATACACAGATCCAGAGGAAGTAATGAAGTTAAATGGTTCACATTCTGACCGTTTCGGACTGCACAGAGGCACCCGTCAAGGTTGTCCCCTCTCCCCATATCTATTCGCTATTTTTGTGGAACCCATACCTTAGATGTTAAGACAGACTCCAGGCCTCCATGGCTATACAGTTTCTGATTCAGCGTGCCATAAAATAGCATATTATGCTGACGACCTTCTTCTATATATCACCCATCCCAAAGAATCACTACAAACCTTAACTGGTTTACTAGCTGAGATAGAGACTCTTACAGGATACACTATAAACCCAAATAAATCAGAGGCCCTTCTTATACAGCCTCCCTTCCCCCGCGAACTCATTAATAAATACCCATACAAGTGGGATAAAACATATTTAACCTATCTGGGAATTAAAATCCCATCTAAGATATCTGACTTGTATAACTTGAACTATCCCCCTACTTTCTCCAAAATACATTCAGACTTACAGAGATGGACTCCTCTTCCTCTATCATTAATGGCTAGAGTTCAATCTATTCAGATGAATTCCCTCCCAAAGCTTCTTCATTTGATGTAAAATATCCCCTTACCTCTATCAAGGAAGGATGCCAGACTATGGGACAACTTTATTAGCCGGTTTATATGGATAAATCAGCGCCTCGATTAGCACTGGTTAACCTCCAACAACCTAAGGATACTGGAGGCCTGTCTCTTCCTAATATATTACATTACAACATGGCTTCACTGCTTACCCATATAACTGCACGGCTCCTACCCCCAACTCATACGCCATCCTGGCTTCTAATTGAACAGAACATGATGGCTGGCCGCTTACTCCACTCTCTAGTTTTTCAACCTAACAATATCACTAGACTGCAGAGGGCATCCAGATTTACAAAAGAGACACTTCATTCTTGGATGAAGTTCCTAACTCATCCTGCTTATAGGTTTATGGCATCCTGGATAGGAATTCCGTCGGTAGACCCCGACTGGGCCCCCCCGACACGGTTTGATGCCACCTTTCAATCCTGGGCTCATAGAGGTCTAAGACACACATACCAATTATATGAAAATGCAGTACTCAAATCATTTGACCAACTCAAACAGGAATTCTCCTTAGTGAGACGTGATTTTTATAGATACCTACAATTACATCATTTCATAAGTTCAAAGATAGGCCTGAATACTGCAGCCCAAATCATCTCCCCCTCTGCCCTCTCCTGATCCAGTCGGAAAGGGGTGATCGGAGTCATCTGATCTCTCGTCTTTTTAAAGCCCTCCAAGGGACACATCCCAAGCCATGGATCTGGTACAATTTCATTGGGAAGCAGAACTACAGATCACACTGTCCCAGGAGGACTGGCGCTGGATCTGGCAGAGACAACACAAAACCTCCAGCTCTTACATTTGGAGAGAGTATTCTTGGAAAGTGGTGTCCAGATACTTCCGCACACCCCAGATCACAGCTAAGTTTCTAAAGGGAAGTGATTCCTCATGCTGGAGGAAATGCGGTTGTCAAGTAGCAACACATTCTCATATTTTTTGGACTTGTCTGGTCCTGACACAATACTGGACTACTATCGGACATAAGAGTTATGCACCTTTTTCCTCTCTTAGGCACCTTTTCACCAGCGACTGGGCTCCTACTTCATTATCCCCGCTTCTTCAGGGATCTGCATCAAATATACCTCCTTAATATTCTGTTGGGGGCAGCTAAAAAATGCATAACTAGATTATGGCTCAACACTGACCCTCCCTCCATCACAGCCTGGGAGGATACAGTATATGATATCTATAAACTAGAACATAGGACAGCCAGAAATCAAAATAAAGTCCCTGGATTAATGAATCGATGGAATAGATGATTCCTACACATTGCACAACTTAGACCGGATCAGATACCATAGCTCCTGGGGGAAACGTGTTGTGGGAGGGGTCCAGGCGGATGGGGTCGTGCCAGTCCTTATTTTAGGTTACCTGTCCAATTGTTCCACTTTATCCTCTTTTAAGAGACTTCTCAGAACTTGGTTGGGCGGTGGTTCCGACCACTTGCCATTCTGGGTGGAATCCCCAGGCCTCTCTCCCTAGTAAACCCCTGAGTACATATAGTGAAAGGGCAATCTGATTTTTGCAAACCTGAACAAAATCGTAGACACTTAGGAAGAACCAGGTGTGTTGCTTTTAACTCACCTATATCACGATTTACTTATAAACCTGTTTATTAATTTTTCCTACTCTCTAGAGGTTTGCCTTCATGCTTACTGAACGCCTTGCTTTACATCTGTAATAGATTTTCTATAAATACGAACTGTGATATCAACTAAACTAACATCTGAAATAAAAAAAAAAGGACTGCCCATTGACGGCCTCCCACTGGAGAGATTAGAGACAAGTTAGACCCACTACTTGGCCTTCAGGATGCCTCTGACCCACTCACATGCCTCACTGGATTAGGCCTGGAAAAAGGTAGTATGGCAACAGCGGTACCAGATAGCCTTGGCTGCAGCCACTGCACAGAGGGTCACCGCCAGACATAGGCTAGTTGGCCAATCTCCAACACAGAGTGGCACACCGCTGTTTTGATAGCATTAAAGATGGAAAAAATGTTAGCCAGCATTAATCGGATGCAAAACATTCACTGCCAGATAGGAAAGGTTGCAGATACTGCTACCACAGGAGTCTTAAAGTTCAGTGTTATTCATATCCCGCTGAGACTGGTAAGTTTCAATTGTTATAATAAATCATCCTACATTATCTAATTTTTTTTTGCTGAATTTAATCAGACATTATCTAACAGTTATAAACTCTTTAGTACTGTTAAACTTATTAACTAATTGCTTCTTTCATTGTACTGTTTAGTAAGTAGTTTGTTTCTGTACACATATGTTGTACTTGTGCTAATGTAACTCATCAATATTTAATATGCAAATGCATGTAAAACATGTAGTGTTTTTATATTGACAAAATAAACACCAAGTTTAAAAAAATGTAAATTCTTTGAACAACCAGCAACTAAGAAATATCTTTTAAATAAATATACTAATTGTCATATATCTTTTACAGTGTACGTAGAGTGCTACGGGGAGACTAGATGGGCCTAGCGGTCCTTATCTACCGACAATTTCTATGTATCTACGTAATGTGGTTGTTTATATGTGGGCACAATACAGCTGCTCAAGGACAGAATGCAAAAGCATACACAGGAAATCCATAATGTGAAACAGAATAATGTTCTTGGTTACCAATACCATGAAAAACATGACTGCTATCCTGTAGGATTTCTGTTCCAGGCCTTACAACACATTCCTGAACTCCTCCAGGACAGGGAGCAGGATCGAACCGCATTCTCCGACAGCAAGAGATGTTCTGGATCTCAGAACTGAACTCCCCGACACAGCTAGATTTAAATGAGGAAACAGATTTTAAACTGTTCTTCTATATACCCATCTTGTTTCTCAGCAGTGCTCTGAAAATACACAACTGGTTATGTACAAGCTCATAATGCACTTTATTCGTGTAGGATAAAAATTAATTCTCAAAGGGTCTCAACACAGCCGTAGTATTGTAACTGGTGAAGTCTTAGTAGTCAGAGCTATATGAACTGAATTTATTATCTTGTTTCGAACCACTGGTAAAGTACAGTTACTTAAGAACTTACCGTAACAGCAGATCTTTGAGAGAAGCTCTTGCAGTAGGTAATTACATATAGGACTGATGCCAGCCGGCGTCAGGACCCAACGGAAAAATTTCTAGCTAGCAGCCTCCACGTCAGGTGACAGACATCATGCGGCGTCAGTATAAAGGGGCGGTCCCCCACGCCCACCTTCCAGTTCTTTCCCGCCAAAGGCCAAAAGGCAAGATGAAAGAGAAGCGGATATTTCCCTTCCTGGAAAAGGAGCTGAAAAAGCTTAGGGGAAAGGAGGGCGGGAAGGTAGTACCTACTGCAAGAGCCTCTCTCGAAAGTTATTACATAACTACTATCTTACTTCGAGAGGGCTCCTACAGTAGGTAATTATATATAGGACTGAGTCCCAAGCAGTCTGGAACAAGGAGAAGCAAACGGGAGGAGGAAAGCTACTCAGAATTAGACCCTCTGGTTGTGAAGGCCTTAGGAAAGGAGGCCTTGCAGAACAACCAGCCTGAAGCCTGCTCTCTGACAGAGGCAATGTCTAAACTGTAATGTTTCGTAAAGGTATGGACAGAAGTCCAAGTGGCGGCTACTGATGTCAGCCCATGTGACACTCTTGAAACAAGCCGCAGAGGCAGAGACTCCTCTGGTGCAGTGGCCTCTAACTTGACCCGGCAGGGTCTTGTTGTACTTGTTATAACAGAAAGTGATACAATGAGCCAACCATTTCGATAGGTGTTGCTTAGAAACAGCACTGCCTTCTCTTTTATGAACAAAAGAGACAAACAGTTGATCAATCTTTCTGAGATCCTTCATCCTGTTGGTGTAGTATCTCGGAATTCGATGAACATCCAAAGTATGCAAGAAGTACTCTCCTTGATTGGAGTGCTGCATTAAAAAAGGCAGGCAACTCTATGGATTGATTCAGCGTCGATTCCGCTACCACCTTAGGGAGAAACTTAGAGTTGGTACGCACAGCTACACATTCCTTGTGAAAAATCAAATACGGGATTTTACACATCAGGGCCTGAAGCTCGGAAATCCGTTGAGCAGAAGTAATAGCCACTAGGAAGAGAGTCTTCCAAGAAAGGAACTTTAGGTCCACTGAGGCTGCCGGCTCGTAAGGAGGCAGAGTAAGCTTCTCTAAAATGAAATTCAAATCCCTAGGAGGGGCAGGAACCCGAATAGGGGATCGTAAGTGAAGGACCCCTCTCAAAAAGGTCTTAAAGACCTCCAGCTGAGCAAACGTTCTGTCTGCAAAGGGGACACGATAGGCCGAAATGGCCGCCATGTGAACCTTTAAGGATGAATGGCTGAGACGCAGATCGAAGAGGTGTCACTGGTAATCCAGAAGTCGGCCGACAGAGCACGAGAAGGGCTCGACATCATTGGAGGCAGCCCAAATAGAGAACCGCTTCCATTTCATGGCATAAGTAGATCTGGTTGAGGGTTTCCTGGCCTCCACCAGAATCTCAGCTACTCGGAGGGAGGGGAGGGGGCGATCGGGCTTAAGCTTCGTCTGCAGGAGCCACTCGTGCAACTGAAGGGACTTGAGGCCTGGATGGACCAGCAAAAGTAGCGACAGAGGAAGAGGAGATTCCTCCGAGTACTGTTGCAGAAGAGAGAACCAAACTTGCCTGGGCCAGAAAGGAGTGATCAGAATAATTCGAGCTCCTTCCGAACAGAGTTTCTGCAAGACCTCCAAGACCCTCGTAATCAGTGGAATCGGGGGGGAAGGCATAGACGAATCTGCCCTTCCAGTCTAGAGACAGAGTGTCTCTCCAAAAAAATGCTGCGCCCTGGAGCAAGCGAACAGAAGACGGGAAGTTGTGTGTTTTGAGGGGAAGCAAACAGGTCTACCTGTGGAGTTCCCCAGCGCAGGAAGATGTCGTCTACGACCCACTGATCTAGTTCCCATTCGTGAGCGAGCAGATGACCGGCTTAGCCTGTCTGCCAGCATGTTCTCGACCCCCGGGGCATGAGATGCCGTGAGGTGAAGGTTGTGCTGCACTGCCCAATCCCAGACTTGCATCGCCTCTCTGTAAAGGTGGTAGGAACGAGTTCCTCCGTTTGTTGATGTACCAGACCACACACGTTGTCCGTCTGTACAGCTAGGTGACCGGGAGACAGATACAAGTGCAGAGCCTGAAGAGCATACGGTACTGCCCTTAGTTCGAGCACACTGATGTGAAGAGACTTCTCGAGCTTGGACCAGGAGCCCTGGGTCCTGTGAGGACCGAGATGGGCTCCCCAACCCTCGCCGGAGGCATCCATAGTCAACGTCTGCGAGGGGAGACTGAAGGGAACTCCCCGGCAAAGGTTCTCCTGAACCATCCACCACTGCAAGTCCCGAGCCATGGGAGTGGAGACCAGGACAAGTTGATCTAGGTCGTCCACCAGCTGATCCCAGTGAGACCGAAGCGTCCACTGAGAGATTCTCACATGGAGCCGAGCGTGAGGGACTATCGGAATTGCAGCCGCCATTAGCCCGAGGAGGCGAAGGACTGACCTGGCGCTGACCCGCCTGCGGCAGGACAACAGGCTGACCTGGGCAGTGGCCGCCCTGTCCGGTGGCAGGAAGGCCATGCCAGAGGTCGTGTCCAGGATCGCCCCAATAAACTGGAGCCTCTGGGACGGGATCAGATGGGACTTGGCCTGGTTGATGGTAATACCCAGGCAGGCAAAGACCTGCTGGGTAAGGGAAAGGAAGCGCAGGAGTTCCTCCCTGGACAGGGCCGCCAGGAGCCAATCGTCCAGGTACGGGAAAACCTGCACCCCCTGGGTACGCAGGTAGGCCGCTACCACCAAAAGGCATTTGGTGAACACACGGGACACCGAGGAAAGATCAAATGGGAAGGCCTTGAACTGGTAGTGGTCCCCCTGGAACACAAAACGCAGGTATTTGCAGTGGGAAGGGCGGATAGGGATATGCAGGTAGGCATCCTGCATATCCAAAGTGCACAGCCACTGTCCTGGCTGGAGAAGGGGCAGGAGGCTCTGCAGCGAGAGCATCCTGAATCTCTTGTACTCCACAAACAAGTTCAGGGAGCTGAGGTCGAGAATCGGCCTCACGTCCCCCGTTTTCTTCAGGACCAGGAAGAAATGGGAATAGTATCCCGTTCCCTGAAGAGGAATGGGGACGGGTTCTATCGCCTCCTTCAGCAAAAGTGCTGAAATCTCTTCCTGGACCAGAAGATGATGTTCCCGAGAGTACGGCGACCTTGGGGGTGGGTGTCGAGGGGGTTTCTGAAGAAACTCTATTGAGTGTCCTTCTGCGATCAGCTGGAGCACCCAGGAATCTGAAGTTATCCTCTCCCAACCCGGGAGGTGGAGGGAAAACCTCCCTCCTACCGGTTCCTCTGGAAGGCCCAGAGGCTGTAGGAGAGGGAAAAGTCAGGTGGTGTGGGGCAGTGTCGCGGCTGAAGCACCCACTGCTTTTTTGGGCGGAGAGGGCTTGGCAGTCGGAGGGGCCTGGCGTTTATTGGCCCACTTTCCCTGGGGTTTCACCTTTTGCCGATTCTGCCTGCGAAAGGGACGGCTCTGCGTTTCATGGGGGTGGTACATGGAGTCCACAGGCTTCAGTACAGTCCCCTTCTCCTGCAAATCGGTGATAATGTCCTTGACATCACCACCGAACCCCGGAAGGGCGCTTCCTGAATAGCAGACTGCACTTCCGGGACCAACCCTGACACACAGAGCCAGGCATGACGCTGTAAGCCTACGGCGAAAGCGGAGCTCCTACTAGCAGTGTCCACTGCATCGTATGTAGCACGAAGCATGTGCCAACTGGCCGAACATGCAGAGCGGACGAGGTCAGCCACTTCCTGTTTGACTTGAGAGTCAGGAAGGCAGTCCAATTTGGATTCCACCTCACTAAGAATCGCCTTCTGGTAATCCCCCATGTGACCGACATAATTTAGGGCCCTAATTTCCAGAATGGAAGAAGCAAAGATCTTCTTCCCATACTGGTTCAGAAGACGGGATTCTTTGTCAGGTGAAGACGAGCTCAGATGTTTCGGGTTAGCCGTCCGGCCACGAGCGGCGCTAATCACGACCAAATCAGCTCGAAGGTGAGAATCTAGAAAGTCAACACCCTCGGGAGCCTGATATAGCCTGTTCAACTTCCGAGGAACGGGGGCTAAAACCGACGGTTGCTTCCAAATAGTGGAAACAAGATTGGCACGAGGCTCAATCCAGGGTGGCACCAAGATAGGAGCTGTTTCGGGCAGGTCCAGATGCTCAGCGAGTTCCTACGCTGTGGATCCGGCTCCAAGGAATGCCACTTGTGAACCTCCTGGATTTTGCGCAACTCCGTAAAGGAAGGATCATCCGAAGGAGACTTCAGAGGAGTCCTAGGCCTGGGCTTAGACGGAGAGCGTGGCTCGTAGTCCGGCTTGGAGCAACCATCTGAGTCATCCAAGGAGGAAAAAGATGAAGACTCCCTCTCCCGGCATGGGGGAGGAACGGATCCCTTGGAAGGTCTTCGGGGAAGCATATCCTGCCCCGCCCTGGAACCAGAGGGCTCGACTCTGGTGTCCGGAGGTGGGGAAGGAGTCTGTCGTCACGGACGTACGGGAGCCGGAATTGGCACCGTCGTCGTGACTACTCTCCACCTCTCTGGTGAGCGGAGCCTTGGCCTCAGCTCACCAGGAGGCCAGAGTCTCCTTCAAGTCCACTGGCGGCTGAGGGGGGCGGTGGAGAGGGGGATATGGCTATTGACTGTACTCGTATGGCACGTATCCATAACCCGGCGTCGGGTATTGAGGCGTCGGATAGGCCAGCATCGGGTACTGGGGCGTCAGATACTGTGGAGCCGGGTAAGACGGCGTCGCATACCCGGGAAGTCTGCTGGAGATGGGCCGGCCGGAGGGCCCACGGGCGGGCCTGGAGCAGAAGGCCCAGTGGGCGGAAGGCCCGGCACTGGAGCGGCATCCAGGAACGGGATGTCGCCTGGCGTTGGCAAGACTGGCATCGGAGCCGGCATCCGGGGAACCGACGTCAGGTCAGTCGGCCCAGCGGGTGGACAGCCTGACGGGGGTGCAGCAGGAACCTTGGCATTGCCCTGGGATGGAGAGGGAAAAATCCCCAGGGTCAGGCTGAGGAGACCCAGGGTCCCCAGAGGGCAGCAAAGGCTGCGGGAAGCCGGGAACGGCGGATGTGAGAGGGTCTGGCGTCGGTTCAGCCGCCATGCGGGCTGACGTCCGACTTATCAGCGGAGTCCGGGCGGACGCCGGAGGAGCCGATGTCTGACTTATCGGACCCATCGCCCGAGGCAGGTCGCGAAGGAGGAGCGGCCTGGTTGGGTGGAAGAGGGGCTGTCGACTTGTCGACCGTCTCCATGCGGGCGTCAGAGAAGCTGACTTCTGGCTTACCGGAGCCACTCGAACCAGTAGGCCGCACATAGCCCAAGGCGCCGAAGAGACTAGCCTGAGCCAGGCCGGGCGGACGCGCGCCTGGAAGCCTCAAAGGCAGGCGTCGCGAGCAGTCCCCGGAGGGGCGTTACCTGTAGCATATCGACTCTCGAAGAAGACGGTGGATGAGGAGCCCTTATCCTGGTGCTTCTCCTTGTCTTTCTTCTTCGATGGCCTTCAGGGGAAGTGGACACCTGCCGGAGATTTTTTAACTCTTTCTCCATGGAGGACATTTTCTTCTTTAGTATGTGGGCCTCCAGGGACTGCTGCCTCCGTCTGCGGGTGGCGGCGTTGAATTTAAGGCAGTGCTGGCACCTCGCCGCAGGAGTCGCACTTATTTTTGTGCTCAGAAGGTGTAGGGAACGACATACACCGATGAATACCTGACGATTTAGTCGAAGAATCGAAAAAAAGACTGTAAAAACTACCGAGAGAGCTGACAAGCGCTGAACTTTACCGTGAGGCACTGACACGAGCTAACAGTGGGAAAGAACTGGAAGGCAGGCGTGGGAGGACCACCCCTTTATACTGACGCCGCATGACGTCAGTCACCTGACGTGGGGGAGGTCCCCCGCCAGAGACTGCTAGCTAGAAATTTTTCCATTGGGTCCTGATGCCAGGCAGCATCAGTCCTATATGTAATTACCTACTGCAAGAGCCCCCTCGAAGTAAGATCATGAAATTCTATTTGTAATGGGAATATTTATGCTAATACTTACATATTTAAACAGGTGCTTGTCAAACAACCAGAATGTGTTTGATATGTAAATAATGCATCTTTCTTCTATTGTTTTGGGGTATTTTTGTTATAGTTTTTTTTTTTTTTCCTATTGGCCCCTCCTCCTTCCTCTGCACTCTCCCTCTAGCCACATTCCACCCCCACTCCCCAACACACACACAATGTCTTATTTTTCATACCCCTCTGGTTTTCAAATTAGCCACTGCAGATCACTAGCCAAAAGTAAGTATTCTGATACAATAGGTTTGATGTCTTTTTAGACTACTTTAGCATGCTAATCAAAGAGCACCAGCTAAGAGGACTGAGTGGTTTAAGTGAATCCTGAGAAAAAATGTTTATTAAAATCAAAAATATAAATTATTTGAAAACCAACTGCTCCAGTGAGGAATTTAACAATTTCATCATATTTTTGATTTTAATAAACATTTTCTCGAGGTTCGCAAACCACTCAATCCTAGCTAATGCTCTTTGATAACATCAAAAAAAATGATCTAAAAACATCAAGCTATTATCAAAGCTCTGCACAACAGTGATCTCACAGTGGCTAACTGAAAAGACGTGTGCGTGTTGGGGGTGGAATGTGGCTGAGAGAGGAGGAGAAGAGAGGAAGGAGGAGGCAATAGGGGAGAAAAAAAACTAGAACAAAAATACCCCAAAACAATTGATGAAAGATGCATTATTCAATGCCCTTTGGGGTAAGCCTTGCCTCAGTGTTTGCGCACAGAGGTTCTTTCTCTTTTAAATAGTTTTTTATTTTAATGGGTTCATCACAGCATAACCAAGACACACTGTCTTAGGGTAGCTGGTTCATTCCACTGGGATGTCAAACAGACGAGGCATACTGATGAGTCCTGGTAGGATGAAACACGTGTTTATGTCATCTGTTGGCACCCTTTGCAAACTGTGCGAGAGGCCTTTCGGCACCATGCAATTCTGCTTAAAGTTGAACTAGCATAACATTCTGTGGTGATTTGCATATGCAGCCCATGATGCTTTGCATTGTGTGGGCATGTGTGATTTTGTATTTTCTTGAAACTTGGCTTCCCAGCCAAATGCCCTTTGGGGTAACCCTTGCCTCAGTGTTTGCGCACAGAGGTTCTTTCTCTTTTAAATAGTTTTTTATTTTAATGGGTTCACCACAACAAGTGTGTCTTAGGGTAGCTGGTTCATTCCACTGGGGTGTCAAACAGACGAGGCATACTGATGAGTCCTGGTAGGATGAAACACGTGTCTATGTCATCTGTTAGCACCCTTTGCAAACTGTGTGAGAGGCCTTTCGGCACCATGCAATTCTGCTTAAAGTTGAACTAGCATAACATTCTGTGGTGATCTGCATATGCAGCCCATGATGCTTTGCATTGTGTGGGCATGTGTGATTTTGTATATACAAACACTGCCACTTTTATGTATTTATGACATCTCACTGACTGGTAGTTAAGATTCAAATGTATGCATGACTATCGAGTTTATCTGGAGTGTTTAATGACTACTGAGTGCACTAATACACATTCCCCCAAGGAAGCCCAGTATGTAGGGCACTACGTAGGGGTATTTTGCACTGCATCTTTCGGCAATGAATTACTCACACGGTGTGTGCTCTTTTTGTTCCACTTAACTTGCACATGGACAGTGATCAGAGATGGGCAGAAAAGACCTCTCATCATAAGGATGGCACCTCAACCGTGCAAGGCATTATCTTTAGTTTCCACGACTTTCCAGTCTTGCATTCTCAGAGCAGACGTGCTACTTACTGAACCACTGACATGGATAATAGTCTAATGTAAAGTATTGCCTGCATACACAAGGCATCCCTAATTCTGTCATTTCAACATAGAAAATGTCGGCAGATAAGGACCGCTAGGCCCACCCAGTCTGCCCCTCAGCCCTGCACTAGTTTGCGGTCTCGGAACCTACCTGGTCAATGGCTTTTCACCTCCAAGGTTACCTTATGCCTGTCCCAGGCATGTTTAAATCCCTCCACTGCACTCGCTCCCACCACTGACAGTGGCAGACTATTCCATGTGCCCACCACCCTCTCCGTGAAGAAAAACTTCCTCATATTTCCACTTAACCTGCTACCTTCCTATTTCATATCATACCCCCTCATTCTTGTACTCCTCTTACTGTTTATGCCCCTAAGGTACTTGAATGTTTCTCTCATGTCCCCTGATCCCTCCTCTCCTCCAGTGAGTACATACTGAGCTCCTTTAATCTCATGTTTTCTGGTGCAAGCCCTGTACCATCTTAGTCACCCTTCCCTGGGCCACCTCCACCCTGTCAATGTCCTTACGAAGGTGCGGTCTCCAGAATTGCACACAGTACTCCAAGGGATGCCTCACCAGCGATTTATACGATGGCATCACTACCTTCCACTTTCTGATACTGATACCTCTCCCTATGAACCCCAGCATGCCGCTGGCCCTCCCTGCAGCCTGTGTACTCTGCTTAGACACCTTTAGGTTGTCTGAAATTATAACCTCCAGGTCCCTTTCTTCCTTGGTGATCATTACTCCTCCCCCCAAAATCCTGTAGCTCTCCCCAGGGTTCCCTTGTCCCAGATGCATTATACACTTCTCTGAAATGAACCTCAGACCATTTTTCAATCTTCCCCAGGTCCCTCCTCATTCTCTCCACTCTGTCTAGGAGTATACACCCTGTTGCAGATCTTGGTGTCATCTGCAAACAGGCAGACCTTTCCTTCCAGCCCTACCACAACATCACTAATGAAGACATTAAACAGGACTGACCCCTGAGGTACCCCCACTGGTCACCCCCCCTCTCCAGATTGGATCCTATTTACTACCACATTCTGCTTCCTGTCTATTAGCCAATTCCTAACCCAGTTTACCACCTTGTGCCCCATGCCCAGACTACCCATCTCCTTTACCACCCTTTTATGTGGGACAGTCTTGAAGGCCTTGTTGAAATCAAGTTAGGCAACATCCACTGCCACTCCAATTTACTTCCTTCATCACCCAGTCAAAAAAAAAACCAGCTTACTCACCTGTAACGGTTCTAGGAGTGATATATGTTGTTCATCCACACATATTGGCATAGTCCCTTTTCCTTTGAATCAGCTGGAAAGTCTTCAAGCTGGTTCCTCCCACTCACCCGGGTAGTATAAACCTCAGCTCCGCCCCATGACGCCAGATCTTAGCCCAATGGAAGCCAGGTTTGCGTCTCCGCAGCCGGGGAGGTTGGGTGGGTCCGTTTGGATGAACATCTACCACTCCTAGAACTACTGTTACAGGTGAGTAACCTGTTTTTCTAGGATCGTGGATATGTTGTTCATCCACACTTATTGGCGGACTCCTAGCAGTTCTCTGGGAGGAGGAGGAAGGCAAGGTGCACACCGCCTACTTGGGAAACAGACTGGAGAACTGAGGCCCCAAAACCAGCATCCTGGTGTGATTCAAGGTCGATGTGGTAGTGGGTAATGAAGGTGTTTGCCGTCTTCCATGTGGCAGCCCAACAGATTTCCTGGATAGGGATGTCCCTGGAAGCAGCCACCGATGCAGCAGTATAGCAGGTAGAATGAGCTCTTATCCCTTTGGGAGGCTCCTTGCCCGCTAACTTGTAGCACAGACTAATGCAAGATGTAATCCATTGAGGAATCGTCCGCTTTGCTGCAGGTCTGCCAGAAACGGCTTCAGCGTAGGTGACAAACAACTGGCAAACCTCTCCCCATTATCTCCGCCGTCCTCTTCTTCTAATAGGAGAGAGCTCGTCTCAGGTCCAAAGTATGGAGCCTGTATTCAGCCTCCGAGGTGTAATTAGGGTAGTACACTGGCAGAGTCAACACCTGATTAAGGTGAAACTCTGACACCACCTTCGGAAGGAATTTCAGGTGGGGGCGCAGGACAACCTTGTCCCTGTGGAAGACCAGATAAGGGGAGTCCACCGAGAGTGCCTGGAGCTCCCCTGTCCTTTGGCAGATGTGATAGTCACCAGGAAGGCCATCTTCCACGACAAGTGTGACGACTCACACTTGTGCACTGGTTCGAATGGCTTGCCCATGAGCTTTACCAGTACCAGCAGTGGGTCCCACAGAGGTGGAGGTTCACGCACCTGAGAGGATGTGTGATCCAGGCCTTTGAAAAAGCACTCAACCACTGCCTCCTGCGGCGTCAGCTGACCAGCCCATGCCCGGAAAGCAGAGATGGCTGCCAGGTGCACCCCCTAAGGGTCGATGACCGAAGACCCCCTTTGGGCAGAGACCAAAGATAGTCGAGAATGTTAGCCACTGGACAGGACAGAGTGTCCAGGCCCTTGTCCCAACACCAAATGGAAAACCCTTTTTATTTGAAAGCATAACATTTCCTGGTCGACTCCTTCCTGGATGCTTTCACTACTGTGAGGACATCCTCGGAGAGAGACCTAAAGCCTGGAACTCTAGCCGCTCAGGTACCAGACTGTCAGGTGAAAGGACTGAAGGTCCGGTTGGAATATCTTCCCCCTGATTATGTGAGATCAGGTCCGGGCATGTTGGTAGCTGCTCCGGGGGCCTGTTGCTGAGGTTGAGGAGATCTGTGTACCAGAATTGGCGTGGCCAGTCTGGGGCTACCAGAGTCACCTGCGCCTTGTCCCTCTTCACCTTGAAGAGCACCCTGTGGATCAAGGGAAATGGAGGGAAGGCGTAGAAAAGGCCTGGGGTCCACAGCCTCGTGATGGCATCCCCCTGCAGCGAGCCCAGCTGAGGGGGGTGGGCATGAAACAGCATCAGCTTGGTGTTTTCCCGGGAGGCAAACAGGTCCACCAATGGTTTGCCCCAGTGGGAGAACAGACTGCACGCTGCCTCTGGATGGAGAAACCACTCATGGGATGTCTCGCCTATGCAGCTGACAGCATCCACCAGTTGGTTTGAGATTCCTGCCACGAGGATGCCTAGGAGATCAGCCTCCAGACTGCTCCAGAGTGTCCAGATGCGGAGCGCTTCCCTGCACAGCGTGTCACCCCGTCTGCTGAGGTAGTACATGGTCGTGGTATTGTCAGTCTGGACTTGAACCACCTGACACCAGAGCTGAGGAGCGAAAGCTGACAGTGCCAGTCTGACTGCTCTGGGCTCCAACAGGTTGATGCGACAATGGGACTCCTTGGGGGTCCAGAACCCGTGGGCCCTGTTGTTCCCCATGTGGGCTCCCCAGCCCAGGAGAGAGGCATCAGTCATAAGGACAGCCTTCGGCTTGGGGCAGACAAACTGGATCCCTTCCTGCAACCGGCCTGGGACAATCTACCACATTGGAGAGCGTCCCACATCTTCTGGGTCACAATGATCAGCTGGTCAAAATGACTGTGATGCTGAGTCCACTGGGTGGCCAGCTCCCACTGGAGGGGGCGCATGTTCCACCGGGCCCAATAGACCACGGTGGTGTATGCCACCATGTAACTCAGAAGGCACAGAAAGTCCCGGGCAGGGCACAACTGCCCAGCCAGAAATGACTGGGCAAACGAGGAGAGAACCTCTGCCCCGATGAAACAAATCACCTGAGAAGGCACGAGCTCCAACCTGGCTTCGTTGATCAGGAGGCCAAGCTGGAAGAAGGTCTGGAGGGCCACGTCCCTGAACCTCTCCACCTCCTGCTGGGTGGAACCTGCTAAAGCCAATTGTTGAGGTAGGGGAACTCTGACACCCTCCCCACGCCTGAGGTAGACTTCCACCACTGCAATGCATTTGGTGAAGACCCGTGGGGCTGATGACAGGTCAATGGCACAGTTCGGAACTCGTATAGGGTTCCCTCAGCTCTGAAGCGGAGGAACTGCTGGTGGGACGGACGGATTGGGACGTGAAAGAATGCGTCCTGGAGATCCAGTGAGTAGAACCATGTTTTGCTCCAGGGATGGTATCAGAGAGCGTGACCATACGGAAGGTGTGCGACCTGAGATACTGATTCAGGTCATGCAGATCTAGAATGGGGCGCCAGCCCCACATCCGCTTAGGAACCAGGAAGTACCTGGAAATGATAGCTGGGTCTGCTGGAGGGCCGCCACTGGAGCTACTGCCTCGGGGAGGAGCTGAGCAATGTCATCTCGGAGAGCCGACAGTGTGGGCTCGGCTTGGAGGGTACTGCTTGAATTCCAGAGGCAGTCCCTGGCCAACCACTTCTAAGACCCACCTGTCCATGGTAACAGCGGACCAGGTGGAAAGAAAGTGGCGGAGCTGGCCCCCCACGGAAGGACCCAGAGCTGACATGATGGGAGTAGGGGTGGCAGACCCCACATCATCACTGGGCAGGCTTGGAGGCAGAGGGTCCAGGGCCTGAACCCCAGCCTCCCTTACGGGTCTGGGAGGGTCCAGGCTTGGGCCGGGGTTGCCAAGCTTGAGCCTGCTGCTGCCCCCCTTGAAAGAAGGGACTGCTGGGCCGCAGGGGAAGAGTGCCAAAAAGGAGTCTTCTGCTGCTTCTTGGGACCAGAGGAACCATTAGCAGGTGGTGTCCAAGGTGGCACTGGACTGCTCAACGCACTGAAGGTGACTAGCCACACCTGGACCGAAGAGATCGGTGCCCAGGAAAGGCACAAGAGCTAGTTTGTGCTGAGTATCCACTGGAAAGGAGAGCCTCAGCCAAGCCCTGCGGCGAGAGGCAACTGCGGCTGCCAACGAACGGGCACGAGTCCCTGATGTCCAGAGCCGTCTGGAGCGGTTTGGCAACAGCATGGCCTTGGTCCTGGACCTGCTTGACCGTGGTCTGCAAGTCCGCGGGGAGATGTGGGAGGACTTCGTCCATGGACCCCAAAAGGGCATGGGAAAAGTGTGCCATGATGACGGCTGAGTTTGCCTGATGGCAACCTAAAGACGAGGTCGCACAGACCTTCCAGGCAGAGCGATCCAAATATTTGGATTCCTTCTCAGGAGATCTGTCAGTATCTGTAGACCTACCAGTACGCCTGAACACAGAGGCAGTCACAAGGCTCTCGGCCAAAGGGTGCTCTATGAACCCCGCAAGGGACCCCATGGGCACCGCATACTTGCAGGCCATACAGGCAGACGGAGCTGGACAGGAGTCAGGGTGCTGCCAAAGTTCTAAGGCCAGCCAACAATGGCCTCAGCCACAGGAAAGGCTTCCGCTGGGGTATACCCTCTGTTGAGGATGTCAGTGAGAGGGTACTCAGTCTTTTTCTGGATAGATTCCAGGGACATCCCTGTGGGCTCAGAGAGGAGGCGAAGAATGCCCTGAAAGGATGAAGGACCTTCCTCAGTCTCTATTCCACCAGCCGATTCATCATCCCTTGGATAAGAATGGAGATACTTCATCCGAATCCGAGGTATCCGGATACAGCGGTCGACTGCCCATTTCAACCTCGACTCGCCGGGGGCGGTCAGGGGTGACAGTGACCAAGAGATGCCGGGGAAGCCTGGAGTCCGGTCTAACTTCCTTAGAAGAAGCCTCTCCCACAGGCTGCTTGGGCGGCGGTTCCACCAAAATCGGTGGAGAGACCGATTTAGGCCAAACCGGAGGTTTCACCGGACTTCGCGGGCGGAGGAACCGACTTAATCGGCTCCAGAGGAGTCGGCTTTGGCCTGGGAGGCGAAAACCAAGTAATAGCCAGGGTAGAAGCCGGGGTAGACTTGTGCCCGGACAAAATCAGCTGCTGCCACATAAGGTCCTCTTAGCGCCGCTGTAGCCTCTCCTCATCTGAGGAGGAAGAGGACAATCGATGGCGTTGCCTCTTTTTACAGCGCTTATGGCCCTTCCTCAGCCTTTCGGTCGAGGGGGTCCAAACCTCGATCGAGATCGGTCGGCCGCTTGGGACACCCCGGTGGGACCGGTGACTTCCCAGGGTCAGGGACTACTTCCTCGGCGGTATTCCCAGCAGCCTGGGTCTCCTCGTCGGTGAAAGCAAGGACCGGAGTCCGAGAGAGGAAGTCATCGACCAGAGTCGATCAGGTCGAGAATGATCTCAATGTCGTTGATCGACACTTCGGTCGACTGGCCAGACGGCAAGGCTGAGAAGCCAGCGGCCGAAGAGGCAATTTCGACCGAGGCCAAAATGGCAGGGCCCTGGGACCGAGATATCTCCCGATCCCAAGAGCGTCTCCGAGACGAAGATGGTCCCAGGTCCTCCCCCCGCTTACGGAACCGAGAGGAGTGTGTGCCCGCAGGACTCTCACCCTTAATCGGGAGAGAGGGGCACAACTCTTGGAAGGAACCCGAAAAGGTGGAGCCCAGGTTGAGTGGAACGAAAAAGCTCAGAGAGGAATATTCCGTGGCATGAGCCGCTTCCTCCTCGAAGGCTTGCATGCACTCCAAATACTCGGTGGATCCCACAACCGCGGAACCCGCCCACCGGGCCTCCTTGGATTTCACCTGCGGGTTCTGTTTTTCGGGCTTCCCCAGCTTAAGGCGCGCCAGACGGTCGTCAAGGATGTTAGGTTGAAACACGAGACGAAACGAAACTCATGGTGTCACCCAAACAATAAACGCATGCAGCATGCGGTCGGTACGCGACATCTTCTGGCCGCATGAACACCAGCAAAATCCGAGGGAAGAACTGTCTTCCATGATCGAGGAAAAACAATCGCAATCGCTAATGCGAACAAGGCGAATTTTCGGAATAACCAAAGGTTTTGAAGCCAGGGCCTATAAAATGCGAGAGCATGAAGGAGGCAACCTGAATCTTCCAGTGGAAAGGAAGATCTAGTGTCATGGGGCGGAGCAGAGGGTTATACCACCCGGGTGGGTGGGAGGAGCCAGCTTGAAGACTTTCCGGATGATTTAAAGGGAAAGGGACTCTGCCAATAAGTGTGGATGAACAACATATCCACGACAGAAGAACTATCAGAATCATCCAATACGACCTCCCTGCTGTGAATCCATGTTGCCTTGGATCCTGGGCACTGCTGGATTCCAAGTATGCCACTATTCTTTCTTTAAGCAGTGCCTCCATGTTCGTACCCACTACTGACGTGAGGCTGACCGGCCAATAGTTCCCTGCCTCTTCCTTCCCTACCACTTTTGTGTAGAGGGACTACATGTGCCCTCTTCCAGTCCCCTGGAACCATGCATCCTGAGTGACCACGAACATGGCTGCCAGTGGTGCTACTAGCTCTCTTCGCAGCTCCCTTAATATCTTCAGGTGTATGCCAACTAAGCCCCATTGTTCTGTCCACCTTCAGTTTTGTGAGCTCCTCCACAACTCTCCACTGTGAATGGACTTATGTTTAACCCCCCCCCCCTTTCAGGGACTACTGAACGCAAGTATTAGTTCAGTATTTCTGCCTTTTCCAGGTCTCCCTCCTTACACTCACCTGTATCCCCCTGAGCCTTACAGTCTCCCCCAATTTTCCTTCTTTTGCTGATATACCTATAGAATGTCTTGTCCCATTTCTTCATCTGTGCTCTCTCCTCAGTCTGTGCTTTTGCACTCCTTACAGCCTTCCCCACTTTCCTTAGATTCCTTAAGTGCACCTCCCTGTCTTCCTCCCTTTGAGTCTCTTAACCCACCCTTCTGGCCCTTGTCTGCCACCTCTCTCTCTCGAACCAGTGTTTTCCTCCTTCTCTAGCATCTTAAAAATGATTTCTGGCTGTCCTGACTCAGTGGCTATGCTGCTGGCAACTCAGTTCACCTTCCAAACCCAGGATCACTGCAGGAACTGTAGGAGAATGAAGCGTCCCGTAGGGCACCCTCTTCTGGGAATGATGGATAATGCCTCCCACTGCTTTGCCACATGGGTGATCAAAGGTAGCAGTGAAGCATGGACTCGATAGGCTCCTCTGGGAGGAGAGAACTGCCGACACTGGTGTCTTGAGGTTGGCCAGCAACCACCTGCATTACAATGCACATGGTTTGGGAAGTCGAAAATTCAAAAAAAGGCAGATTCCCAACTACAGAATTCTGCACCTGTCCCCTCAGCCAAAGCAGCCTCCAATCATCCACCTCTGCTAGGTCACTTGACTCGCCCTCTCTCCACAGCTTCTGGCCAAATTCAGAGACCCCATCTGAAAAGGTATGTGAACAAAATGGCTTCTGCGGCAGGTAAGCAGCACATGGCACTAATGAAGCAGGAACCAAGGGCAACAGTATATAAAAGGAAGAGAATTGCCTTGACGAATGGTTAAGGAGATGGGCAAGATAATCTGGACATAAACTCATTAAACACTGGGGGACGTTTGTAAATAAAAAATTTTATAGTACAGATGGGTTGCATCTCAACCATGGGGTAGTACAATATTAGGACAGAGGATTAAAAATTAAATTGAGATTTGTTTAAACTGAAAAAGAGGGGGACGAACTGGGTAATTAAGCAACAACATAGTACAATATTAAAAAAATAGTTAATAGTATGGTAGATATAAAGGTGATGTTTTTTAATGCAAGTTTAAATGAGGTTAGCATGGCTGAGTTGGAAATGATAGTAAGGAGGGATAAACTTGATATGGTTGGGGTAGTGGAAACATGGTGGTCTGATGATAGCCAATGGAGTCAACAGATACCTGGATATAGATTAATAAACCAAAATAGAGTAGAGAAAAGAGGTGGTGGAGTGGCTCTATTTATAAGGAATGAACTACAAGTAAAAGTTAAAGTAAATTGTGATATGGGAGGTATTGAAATTATTGTTGTGGATGTATTGAGCAATAGAGGAAGAAAACAGTTTTTCTGTTTTTTATAGACCACCAGACACTATAATGGATAACACGGAGGCCTTTTATAAATATGTAACTGAACTAGCTGAAGGTACTGACCTGGTAATGGTAGGGGATTTGAATATGCCAAATATTAAGTGGAATAACTGTATGGAAGAAAATATCTTGGAGTGTAGATTACAAGAGGAGTTTATGGCAGTAGGTATAAAGCAGTGTATACAGGAGGCCACTAGAGGAAATAACATATTGGATGTCATCTTAACAAATGTCCCAGATGTTATAACACAAATTAAGGTTCAACCACAAGTTGGAATGAGTGATCATAATTCCATACAATTTAATATGTCGTGGGAAGTAAAGAGGGTAAAAGGAGTGACTGAGCAGATATTATAAGAGAGGAAATTTTGAGGCTATGAGAGAAGAATTAACTAACATCGATTGGGAGGTTGAAATGAAAGATCTTAATATGGAAATGTCTTAGGAATTTTTCAGTGAGAAAATGAAGGAGGTAAGAGAAATTTATATCCAGGAGAAGAGTATATAATAGTAAAGGTAAAAAAACACCCTGGTTAACAAAAAATATAATTAGATTGTGCAATAGTAAGAAAGTGTATCGGAAAAATGAGAAAGTTAAGTTCATCAGAATCAAAAATTAAATATAAGAATATCCCCAAAAAATTGAAGGAAATTAAAAATAAAAAAAAAAAAAACAGAATTCAGATTAGCGATAAACAAAAGCAATAGTAAAAGCTTTTTTGCTTATATAAATGGGAAGAGAAATAACAGTATGATTGGACCACTGAATACTGAGGGGGGTTACAACTTCGAAATGTGAAGAGATGCTGGAAGAATTTAGTAGATGCTTTGCAGCACCTTATAAAAAGCATGTTGGGGGTATGGAGACAGTATATGTAGGTGATAGTATGTTGGACCCAAAAAATTTTATAACAAAAGAAAGGGTGAGGAGTAGAATTATGAGGCTGAAGGTGGAGAAGGCGGCAGGTCCAGATGGGATGCATCCTTTCTTGGTAAAGGAGTTAGCGGATATATTGGTGCCGGTTATAACTAATCTGGGACAAAAATCATTAGAGGAAGGTGTGGTGCCGGAAATGTAGAAGCTAGCATATGTGGTACCTATATATAAGAAAGGTAGTAAAGATGATGCAGGAAATCATAGACCGGTGAGTCTGACCTCTATTGTGGGGAAGATCACTGAGGGAATCTTGAGTGACTATTTTGGATTATATGAGGAGTAAGAACTTAGTGGACACAGACCAGCATGGATTTGTGGCGAATAGGTCCTGTGAGACTAATCTGGTGTTTTTTTGTTTTTTTTTATGAAAATGTTAGTAAACACATTGATGAAGGTAGAAATGTGGATGTGGTATTGCTCGATTTCAATACGGCGTTTGACACCGCACCTCATTGTAAAACAGTAGAAAAACTGATAGGGCTGGGAGTGGATGGGGCCATTGTGAGATGGGTGAAACAGTGGTTGGAAAACAGGAAGCAGAGGGTTAGATTGTGTGGTCATTTATCAGATCCACGGAGGGTGATGAGTGGTGTGCCGCAGGGGTCGGTGCTGGGGCCTCTGTTTAGAATATTTATTGGTGATTTAAGGATATCTAGTAAGAACAAGATGGTTAAATTTGCTGATGATATTAAGATGGGAGGAGTAGTGGATACATTCGATGGCAGATTGAATTTTGGACAGGATCTGAGGTGTATATTGGAATGGGCAAAGACCGATGGTATGACCTTTAATGAGGAAAAGTGCACTATAATGCATTTTGGGAGACAAAATGTTCAACAGTCATATAACATATTAGGATTAAAATTAAAGATATCAGAGGGAGAGAAAGACTTGGGAGTATTTGTACAGAATGATTTAAATAGTGGAGCGCATAGTAAAAAAAATCTCAAGTATAGCTATGCAGTTGGTAAATTGCATCAGACGAGGCTTCCAATCTAGAAATGAGGTGTTGATGCCTTTGTATAAGACAATTGCCAGGCCCATAATTGGCTATTATTCGGTGTTTTTTTGCCCATATCTTGTAAAGGGTATAAGGGTGATGGAGAGACCACAGAGAGTATATACAAAGATGATAAAAGGGGAGAGGGATAGATCTTATGATGAGAGGCTGACAAGATTGAGTTTATGGACATGAAAGAGAAGAAGAAAGAGGGGCAATTTACTGTTATTGTTTAAAATTTTGAAGGATGAAGCTTTAAAGCTTGATTGGGGTTTGGAAATGGTAGAAAAACCGTACTACCTACGGTGTCACAATAAACAATTAAAGGAAGAAAAGGTAAGAACTGAGAGAAGAAGGAATGGATTTAGAGTAGGGCAGTTAGATGGTGGAATGGGTTGCCACAGGAGGTGGTTGATGCTGAAAATATAAGTACTTTTAAAAAAAGTTACATGAATTTCTTACAGAAGTTGGTGACGTAGGTCATCGCCACTGAATGGTGTGGGAGGGCCTTGTGGGCAAATGCCTTTGACTTCCTTATACTCTCCAGTATCCAACTGGGCAGCCACAAGGAACAGAAAAAAAAAAAAGGTTTTACAAAAAATATATATTCTGGCCATTAAACATGGAACATGGACTCTGGAAGTTTGTTCCTGGGGTGACCAAGCAAAAACTCTCATACTAGGCTGGTCCAGTAGCAGCATGTAACACCAGGGAGATCTGGGGGGGGCGCGCCTCACATACAATCCATGAAATCTGAAACTGGAACCAGCTATAGGCAAAGCAAGCTGTTAAAAATGAAGCAATCTGTTCCAGTGTGTGGGAGGGGGGGCACATACCACTGTTGGCCTACCTCCGAGCAGTTCCAGCAACTGTTGTGAAGCCATCTGCCTTTCCTCCCAACTGCAGGAAGGGAACAGTCGTTATCCTCTGATGCTGTCCTCACTAGGACAGATGAGGGACACATCACTGCAGTCATAGTCTTATCTGGCCAAAGTCTTTGACTGTGTCCCACCCATTCCTCCTGGTCAAGCTGAGCTCTGCCTGCCTCCCAGCTCCTGATGTGAACCGATTCTGTTCCTACCTCAAGGGCCGTAAGTCAGTGGGAGGTGTCCTGTCCCCTCACCATCCTAGGAAGGGTCCCACAGGGCTCCATCCTGGATCCTATCCTTTTCTCAATTTACCTCAACAGCTTGCCCTCCACTTGTGTCTCCTCAAATATACGCATGTATGCAGACAGTCATTTACACCTCACGCCCTTCATCAGCGGCTGTGAAAGGTCTGCTCCAGCAAGACTTCGATTAACGTACTGTGCTGGTTTCACAACAAACAACTCCAGATCAATACTAAGAAAAACAGTGTCCATGACCACCTCCACCCACACCCATCTTCTCTACTCTGGATGGTACCCCTCTTGAAGTAGTTCCTGCCTTCGTATACTCTGGTACGTGGCTTGACAGTAAACTCGACATCTCTGCCAACATTGATACCATCCATACCAAGCTCCGCCCCAATCTGTGCCCTGTACTGCATCAAGGACTGGCTTTCTCACCAGGCCCGCCAGGAGCTGGTTTACCAAAACAGTTCTCCAGATCTTTGACTATGCAGATGTGGTCTATGGCACCACTCCATCCTCTTCCCTTGCCAGACTGGATACCCTCTGCAATACCTTTTGCAGTTCTCCTTCCAACTCATCTCCTCGTACTCATCACTCACCCCTCTACCCTCACATTGCCAATCCCACCATGTCTCCTTCATATTTAAAAATGGTTTGGGTCCTCCCCTCCTACTTGTCCTCACTCCTTTCCCCCCATCCCCATCTCGCCACTCCAGGAATCAATATACTTTTCCAATCCCCGCCCTCACACCTCTGCTGGGCAAGCATCTCCCCTCCCTCTGGAACCTGTTCCCCTTTACCCCTTCTCTCCCTGCCCTTAAGATACCAGCCAAGGCACCTCCCTGGTCCCACTTGTCCCCATCAAGTCCTCTCTAGACTCCACCCCCATCTATCCTCCCCTCGTGCATCCTCCCCCATTATTAGGCTCGCCGCCACTTGCTAATTATACATCACTAAAGCACCTTCACGACCTCCTCAGACACTGTGCACTTTTTGTACCTGCACACGTGTGCTACAAGTTCTTGCCATGTCCAGTACTTGCTGTTTGATCATCACTTGTTCTTGCACTTATATGTTAACTGCAATAGCTTACTGATATGTCTTAAAATCATATTCTTTCTAAAAAAAAAGAAAAATGTCCACAGATGGGGACCATGTGATCCATCTAGTCTGCCCAAAAACACTACCCCCCATACGTTGCCTGCAACCTAACCTGTCCGCAATGCCTATCCCATGCAAGTTTGAAATCTCTAATCGTCTTTGATGCTACCAGCTCCTGGGGCAGGCTGTTCCATGGTTCCACCACTCTTTCCATGAAGGACTTCCTGAGGTTGCTTTTGAACCTACCTCCCACCAACCTCAAATTATGGCCCCTTGTACGTGCTGTTGGGTTTTGCTGAAATAAGATTACCTGCCCGAGTTGTGTTTAGCCCCTTCACATATTTAAATGTTTCTATCATGTCACCCCAGTTTCTTCTTTGCTCGAGGGAGTATAAATTTAACTCCCCGAGTCGCACCTTGCAAGTTTTGTGGTGTACACAATGCACCATTTTTATAGCTCTTTGCACAGTCTCCAAATGGTTAATGTCTTTTTTGAGGTGAGGTCTCCAGAACTGACTGCAGTATTCCAAGTGTGGCCTTACCAAGTACCTGTAGAGAGGCATGATAACCTCCTGCTTCCTACTAGTAATGTCCCAAATACAGCCGAGGATGCCATTTGCTTTCTGTGCTGCCTTCTCACACTGTTTTCCTGCCTCTAAGTCGTCAGTGATCACTATTCTCCCCTTCCTCCAGGTCACACCAGGAAAACAGCCTGAGTTCAGTGTTCCTTTCCCGGCTATCAATTTTCAAACAAATAAAAATACAGTAGCAACCATGAATCAGGACATAAGATAACGAAGGAAATTATTTCAAGAGGGACCACCCCCTCGAATTCCATACTAGGGCTGAGCACTTCACTGAGGTGAAGCATTCAGTTCCCATGGTGAGTGAGCACAAGCCAATCAATGTTCTCTGATTCACTGCTGACTGATCACAGTGGCATTAGTGTTGCTCTACCAGCTACAACATTGAAGCCATGGTGGCCCCAACTGTCAAATCACAGGGAAAATAAAACCCCAAATCATACCAAGAATAAAACCCCAAATCATCACTAACCCATGTGGCAATTTTTTCTTTTGTTAGGTCACACTGCGCACACACCTGGCCTGGCTAACGATAACTGCCTCACACATTCAAACAAAGCTTACTGTGGATCACTGCAGACTAAAAAGTGTTATACACACAACGTAATCTCCCACAAATGTTTTATTTGAACAGAACATATATAAACACTATAGTGATTAACGGTAGCGACGGAGCTGCAGTGTGTTGCGCCTTCTCCAACAAGCACGGCGAGAGCCACCAATAGTAAGGTGGTATCTGTGGCCCTTGCCAAGGCCTCGGCTCTTCCTGCCAGCTGATGTCAGGCCACGCATCTCTCTGTGTTTGTGGACTGGCTTTGTGATCCATTGAGTGTCGGGGTTGCGTCTGATGGCTTTGTGGAACGGGTCAATAAGAATGACCTCAAAGAACTTGTAAGTGGAATCTTCACCAACCCAGTAGGAATTGAGAACTCTGAGCGCCCCACAGTGACGGCCAGCACGTTCCTGAAAAACAAATTAAAACAACTCAATTTCAGCAAGTTGTTGGTGCAAAAATCAAGGGTTTTTAGGTACTCTCATTTGATAGGGACAGCTAGAGAGAGACCATGTTGCCAGTCCAACAGCATAAAGAATATCCTGCAAACTTAGCTATGCATTGTGTTCCCGTCAGCTGTCCAATAAAACAGATCTACTGCCCAATCCATTAAGAGCGAGATCTTTCCTGTTCAAACACTGAGGAGACCTGGACACAGTCCTCTGAACTCCCAACAAGTTCAAAATGCAATGTAGTACAACATGGTAACACTGAATTTGCTGGCAGACAGAGACCGCTTAACACCCCCAGTCTGCCCAGATATTCCCTGCCTAATCGGTCTCTGCAGACCCTAACTGGTACGGGTGTGTGTATAATACACACACGTGTGTGTGTGTGTCTATATATATATATATATTATCTATATATCTCTCTATATATATATATATATATATATATGAGAGAGAGAGATATATAGATATAAATATAGATAGATATATCTACATATATACATATATATATATATATATATATATATACACATATATAACACACACACACACACACACACACACAGTTTTATATATTGTGCATCTTTCCAATCAAAAAGATCTGCTCATCAATAGTTCAAGAATACTTTAGGTTTCCCTCATTAAAATCGCATAATGAAGATAAAATCTTGTAACTGGACAAGTAGCAATCGGATATTTGCAGTAGAAATGAATACATCAAATAATCCTCTCCCCACAAAGAATGCAGGTTGCCATGGCTGCACCTTCCTCTGACCAGATTTTTCCCGGGACAGGACATTAGAAATACATATGTAGGGCTGATCTGGTGGCGCTTGAATGCCACACTCGCTACTAAATAATCCCCTCCTCCACACAGGATGTAGGTTGCTATGGCAGCACACTTCCTCTGACCAATTTTTTCTTTTTTTTTGGGGGGGGGGAGAGAGAGAGACACGACAGTAGAAATACATATGCAGGGTTGCCTCAGACAGCTAGTGTTGGTACCCACTCGGGAGGGAGCAATCTTAAACCTGGTACTCTCAAACGGGGACGGAGAGAGGATCTCTGATCTAGAAGTGGGTAGCCATCTGGGAACAAGTGACCACCAAACAGTGTGGTTCACGATAAAGCCGCAGAGTCAAGCCATACAAAAGTGAGGGTACTGAACTTTAGGAGGACTGGGAGAGTGCCTCAGAAAAGCACTAGCAAACAGGCAAGAAGGAAGGGTGGAGGAACAATGGGGAAACATCAAAACTGCCATCACAGAGGCAACAAGCTTTGTGTGAAGCAAATAAATCAAAAACGAAAGAAAAAAAAAAACACTGGTTCTCAAAAGAGGTGGCGGGGAAGATTAAGGAGAAAAAGATAGTATTCAGGAAGTACAAGGGGAAACCGAAGAAGCAGGACAGAAAACTATACCAGTTAAAGCAGAAGGAAGCGGGGAAGGCAGTCAGAATAGCAAAGGCCCAAACCGAGGAAAAGACAGCCAACTCTGTTAAGAAGGGGGATAAAACCTTTTATAGGTACATTAGGGAGCAAAGAAAGACCAGGGGAGGGATAATGAGGCTTAATAAAGGAGAGGGGTACGTAAGCAGAGAGGGACAGTGAAAAAGCAAGGATAGTGAACAAATACTTCTGTTCAGTATTTACAAAAGAAGAGGAGGGGGAGGTACCTAATCCAATCAATAGAAGCATTCTGGATAGGGGGGGTCGATATCAGTCCCTTCACAGAAGAAAGGGTTCTGAAAGAACTCCTAAAACTGAAGGTGGACAAAGCAATGGGGCCTAACGGGATTCATCCCAGAATTCTAAAAGAATTAAGGGGAGCACTAGTGACACCACTGACTACCCTTTTTAACAAATCATGGGAGGATGGTGTGGTACCCAAAGACTGGAGAGCGGATGCGATTCCCCTTCACAAAAGTGGGAGCAAAGCAGAGGCAGGAAACTACAAAACTTTTAGCTTGATCTCAGTGGAAGGGAAAATGATGGAATCATTTCTGAAAGAAAAAACTGTCGAGTACTTAGAGGCCAGCGGGGCACAGGACCCAAGGCAGCACTGATTCACAGTAGGAAGAGCATGTCAGACAAAACTAATAGATTTCTTTGACTGAGTAACCAAAGTAGTAGACCAGGGAGGGGCTATGGTCATGGCCTACCTAGACTTTAGCAAGGCATTTGACAGAGTCCCACACAAAAGACTGAACAAATTAGCCAGCCTGGGAGTGGGTCTCTGGGTGGTAGCCTGGGTAAAAAATTAGCTGGACAACAGGACACAGTGACAGTAAACAGTTTCTACTCCCAAGAAAGGGGGGTTATTAGTGGGGTACCGCAGGGTTCAGTACTGGGTCCGATGCTTTTTAATGTCTTTATAAGTGACATTGCAGAGGGACTGAAAAGAAAAGTATGCCTCTTTGCAGACAACACAAAGATCTGCAACAGGGCTGATACACGAGGAGGGAGTGGAAAAGATGAGAAGGGTCTTGGCAAGGCTGGAGGAATGGTCAAAAGTATGGCAGCTTAGATTCAGTGCAAAGAAGTGCACCTGGGAAACAAAAAACCAGGGGAAGAGCACACAATGTGTGTGTGTGTGTGTGTGTGTGTGTGTGTGTGGGTATGAACAACAAAAATGGAAAGAGACCTGGGGTAGTCATATCAGATGACCTAAAGGTAAGCACGCAATGTGAGAAGGCAGTAAGGATGGCTGGGGGGATACTGGGATGGATAGGGAGAGGTATCACCAGTAGAAAACAGGAAGTTGTTATCCCTCTATACAGACAATTGGCGGGACCTGATCTGGAGTACTGCGTGCAGTTTTGGAGACCCCATCTCCACAAGGACATAGACAGAATGGAGGCAGTCCAGAGGACGGCAACTATAATGGTGCAGGGTCTGCAAAAGAAGTCATATGAAGAGAGACTAAAGGAGCTTAATATGTATACCCTGGAGGAAAGGAGATAGAGGGGGGACATGATAGAAACTTTCAAGTACCTCAAGGGAATCAAAAAAGTCCAAGAGGGTAGAATCTTTCAGAAAAAGATGTGCAAGAACAAGGGGACACAATTTAAAGACAGAGGGGGAATGGCTCAGGGGCAATGCAAGGAAGTGTTTTTTTCACAGAGAGGGTGGTGGACACATGGAAATGCCTTCCTGAGGAGGTCGTGGGGTCATAAACAGTGGAAGAATTCAAGAATGCATGGGACAGACATAAGGCAATTCTAGTGGAAGGCAAGAAGAAGTAGACTGTTGGTTAACTAGGATCTGCAGCTTATCCAATAGGTAGGGGAAATGGGCAGACTAGGTGGGCCAAGCGATCCGTATCTGCCGTCAGAGTCTATGCTTCTACGGTCTGGTGGCGCTGAGGGTTGAGGCGCTGGACACCATGCTGGCAATTTGGAAATGAGCCTGGGATGTCAGGGGGTTGGGGGGCGGAAGCCTGGGAGCTGAATTGAGAGGCCGTAGGACAGCTCTCCTCTCTCGGGTAGGGGACCCAGTCGTGCACGCTGCAAGGCTACCCCCAGGTGGAGGCCTGAGTGTAGTGCAGACAGGAGTGTCTAGCATAGGGAGGGTGCCGCGGATCGCTGCATGCGTGTGCCTCCACACATGCACAAGCAATCACAGCAAGCGGAAGGGCAGAAAAGTGGAAAATGGAGCTAGCAGGCTCCATGATGGCACCGCAGCGGCCGTGTCGGCCCCCCGGAGTCTAGATACTGGTCTTCGGGGGAAGTAGATGCCCTTTGGCCTTGCCACAGAGGGCGCAACCCATGGAGGACTGCCAGGAGGGTTAGGCACGGGAGAGTCAGGCACCGGAGAGTGAGCCCCTCCAAGGGAGAGTCCGGAGCTGCCCTCCAGCTCCACGGGGAGCATAAAATATATATATGAGGGAAAAAAAGGAAAAGAAATATGTAGTGCAGGAGACCATGCTAAGACTACCATGCAAAATAAAACCCACTCTGGGTTGTCAAGCCAAATGTTTTCGAGCCCTCTTGAGTTTGCTGTGTTACCTTTTATCTGTTTTTTTTTTTTTTTGCTTTTGGTTTTAAATTTTTTTTTATAATTTTTCTTTTTGTCCTCAGACAACATTTACAAACATGACAAAGACATAACATTGAACTATATACATCACTTGACATCTGGTTAATTCATATTGTTTCACAATAATAAACTTTTATACAGTTGTATTCAATTTTCTCATACAGTAACGAAGGAGGATGCTAATGGAAAACCAGTAGTTAATATTAAGTAATAAATTCACATTCAGAAGTTAGGGTACAAAATCCGGTCTCAACGGTGAAACATACAGCACCCATCTCCTTCAGGTTATTTCAAAGCTCGCCTGCCTTTTATTTATCAGCGCTGACAGGGATTCCATCAGATACATGGCCAGCATTATGTCGTGCCATTGGGTTATACTGATGCTATCTTGAGTTAGCCATTTTTTCGTAATAGCTTTTTAAGCTGCTAAAGTGCAGATTCTAAGCAATTTCCTTGTATTTGGGCCCCTACAGTCTTGAGGCAAATCTGAGAAAAAGAATAGATTAGGGGTGAGGGTTAAACTTGGGGTGAAAATCTCTCTTCAGTGCCTCTTGTAAGGCCTGAAGGAAATGCTGCAACCCAGGGCAGTCCCACATGATGTGGGCCAGAGCCGCCAGGGAATACCCGCAACCCCTCCAACATATGGGGGGCCCGGTGGACTAGTATTTTGGGGGGTTCTAAAGTATCTGTTACTTTCCAGTAGAACTCCTTCCAGCTAATTGCCTCTGTACCCCACTGTATATCGGCCAAGTACCTTCCCCACGTTTCATCCGTGATCTGCGTCCCCAAGTGTGCAGCCCAGGCTGCTCTGGTAGTTTCAAGGGGGGAGTCCTCCAGTAACAGCAGAGCCTTATATAAATATGATATATGTTCCAAAGGAGGAGCTTTTTCCTCTACCGCTGCTACCAGAATAGATACGATTGAGGGTGGTGGATTATTTTCCCACAAGGCTGAAGACAGATCTGATATAATCTCAAATCTGGAAATACCTAAACTTATCTTGTGGCAGAAGTCCATATTGTGCTGTCAATTCCGCTAGGGTAAGGAAACGACCCTCCCTGATAAAATATGTGACTAAGTGAAGTCCCACCCCTCCTTTCTACGGAAACCCATGTCCATAGTAGTTGGGAGGAAGGAATCCACATAAGGGATGGAGAAATGGAGTGGTCTCCACTGGGCCAATCTACCATCAGAAAGAGTCTCCCAACAGGACCCAAGGGTGGTCTTCGTGCACGAGTTGGATCCTCCCCGCTGCTTCCACACATTCTGCTGGATCAGCAAAATTCTGTTCGTGTGTAGGAGATCCTCATCTCTAGTGTTTTCCACCTTGCTGCATACTGATTATGCAGCCAGTAGACAACTGTTGTAAGTTGTGCTGCCTGATGGTATAATTTCAGGTTGGAGAGTGCCAAGCCTCCCAATTTCTTAGGTAACTGGAGGAGGGACGAGTACTTGATTCTAGGCCTCTGCATACCCCAAATGAATCTGGAGATTCTGCGGTTCAAGTCCCTGTAGAACTCTCCTGGTATTATAACAGGTAAAGTTTGAGCTAAATACAGGAATATTAGCAGCAGAATCATTCTGACTGCCTCAACCCTTTGTATGAGACACGGTGAAATTATCGCCCAGCCCTCCAGGTCCCTTCCTAATCTCTCCAACAAGGGACGGTACATTGTGAACAGTTGTGTATTGCTGAGGCACAACTGTATTCCCAAATATTTCAATTTCTGAAGGTTCAATTTGAAAGGGAATTCAGCTTTGATCCCCTCAGAGGGGTTATAACCGAGTTGTAACACTTCCATTTTACTCGAATTTATAATGTATCCAGCCAAGTCCCAAAATCCTTCAACTCCTACCTTTTATCTGTTCAGGTATTTTAAATAAATACTTTGGAATCAGACAACTAGCGTCCCCGTGGTAGTCTTATACGGTCTCCTGTCTACATAGCTTTGAAAATTACACTGGAGCCTGACAAATTCTGGTAAATGGCCTCCCTCTGCAAAGTAGAAATGCAAACAGTAATGTAGGTAAGCCAACCCACGGCCCCCATAGACAGGGCCCTTGGCATTCGGTGGCACTCCGACCTCATTTCTGCAGCAGAATGCAGTCCTGCCATTGATTATAATGTGATGTCATTGATGACACCACATGATGAGCATAGAGGAAGGGCTTCAGGATAAATGAGATAGGGAAGGGAGCTGGGCACGATGGAAAAACTGTATATTTGAAGGAAAATTCACCAAGAACAAGGAATTCTGCGACGTAGTGCAAATTCTGCAGAAAATTCTATGGCTGCACAATTGCAGAATTCCAGGGACCTTGCCTTTGACTTGCTTCCCTGCCCTCTGGTCTCTCATCAATCTCTCAGTCTGAAAAGGTAACCCATCCACCCCACCAACCACCTACTCTGCTGCTGTTCTCCCATGACATTCCCTCTGTGGCAAGGGGACCAAGGCAGGGACATCCTCCCACTGACCAGCGCACATGGAGGTTGGGGGGTGGTTCATGGTGTAGAGCTCGAGTGTACTGGCAGCCAGTATCCTGACTGGAGGCCAGCAGGTTTCTCCTGTGGACACACACAAATACAAACATCACCTCCTGCAGGAGAGCAGGAACCCTAGCCTGCAGCATCTCTTGCTGGAGCCCTTTGCCAACCCACCTCAACAGACAGACTTCCAAAGCAGCAGCTGCCGTAACCTGGCTTACCTCTCAAATTTCTGCCTGAACCCAAGTTGCCCGTAGCTGGGCCCTTGGGACAGTATAGCAATTTACAACTGTAACAGCAATAAATATACAACACACAACTTGACCCTGAACAGTCCCCTCTGAGTGCTGCTAGAATTCTGTGCCAGCATACTACAACAGTTTTGATTCTCAGCACTTAGATGCAAGTTCATTAAATCTATTGGTGGGTTAAGGAATAGGATTTGGACACAAAGGGAATTCCCATACTCTGTTCAAGAAGTGCCAAGGGATCTTCAATATTCACTTAAACCACCACCAGAAGAGGCAGAAATTCAAAACTGATTAAAGGAAAACCACATGCAAACATTATGAAAACCACATACTGTGCGTTGGTTGGGTTTTTGTTTCTCTGACTTTTCTTGGCATTCTGTCCCACGTGTCTTTTTCCCACTCTTCCCTGCCAGATTTATGGTCCCCAGGGGTCACCATGCAGTCTTCTTTTATTGCCGCTGATATGCTGAAATTTTCCCAGAATGCCTCTGGGAATGATGTCAAGTAGACCTACTAAGAGCCCAGGGTCCTTCCAGACCTTCAAAGGTGTATCGGATTCATCACCCAGTGACAGCACTTTACAAAGAAAGTTGCCACACATCCACAGTAACAGTCACCACTTACAGAAATCTGACTTTGGTTGGGGAGGGCAAACACTTTTTCAAAGCGGTTAACATTCACAAACAGTTGCAGCTGGATGCTGTGACTAGGTTATGACTAGGATCCTGGGCTCTTAGGTCTGACATTTCCAGAGGCATTCTGGGAAATCTCCCCAACAGATCAATAGCAATACAAGCCTCCATGCTACCCCTGGGGGCTATAAGAAATGTCAGGGAAAACAGCAAAAAGAAGCCTTGCTACAGACACAGAGCAGAACACCAGGAATAATCAGAGAAACAAAAACGCAATACATGTGCTTTTACAATTTTTGCATGTTTCCTTTAATATGAGGATTACCATTGACTCAACAGGTGCCACAGTAAAAATGAATGTGATACACTTCCACCTTGGAGATTGTCAACCAAAACTTCATTTTTTTGTTAAATAAATTTAAGATAAACAATATAACTAGAAATACAATCTACGATAGACAAACATTAAACATAAAATTTCGTACACAGCTAAATACAAAAATATATACTTGCTAATCACTGTTGAACTTCTCCCAGATAAGGGGAAAAAAAAAAAAAGGCATTTCTAGAAGACAGAAAGAGAGGCATGATAGAGGCTGCACAAACGATTAACTCTGAAGTCAACTTTGTGTGTCATTGAATTAGAGGGACACTGTCAGTTTTGCATGGTAATTTCAGGTTATCTGACCAGTTTGCCTCTGGGCACAGACTTGGCAAAATAACTCCACAGAATGCCCCAATATATAAAATAAGTATTGATTATTACCTTTTTGGCGGTTTTTTTTTGTATCACAATCAAACGAAGCGGTTCACTTGAACTCAGCTGCCGGAAGCATAGTGTCTCCGCAAACATGCATCTCTAATGATGCCATCACTGAGCCCAAACGCATGCATAAGATAAATAGACCCGGCCAAAAACTAAGTATGGTGCCTGACAAGAGAATTTGAGAATGTATGGTGCCTGACAGAGAATCTGAGAATGTGGATCCATAATGAAAATGAGTATTGACAGCTCTAATAAATAAGTTTGTAAAATGGAGCAAGGACACTGCGCATGCACATTATTGTGCAGGATCGCAGTCCCATTTTTCAAATGCATTTCTTATTATTATTAATAATGCTTTATTTATACCGCGCCTTTCTAAAATCAAGGCGCTTTAATAAGATACAAGAGAATAATCAGGGTGCAATAAAACCAACAATACAATAAATACAGGGTTTCATAAACTTCAATAAAATACCATCAGGTAGGGTAAGCTTGGGACCATAGATGGGTCTTGAGGGCCTGTTTAAATCAAAGCCGACGAAGTAGAGAATTCCAAAGGGTTGGGGCCACGTACATAAATGCACGGGCCCCCAAAGATTTTAGAGAAACCCTTGGAATCTCCAGCAACACATCAGCCGAGCGGAGCGATCGCTTGGGGCAGTATGGCACCAGAAGCTCTTTCAGGTAGTCCAGGCCCAGTCCGTGTAGGGCTTTATAAGTCATAAGTCCGACCTTAAAGGTGATCCACCATTGTACCGGCAGCCAGTGCAGCTCGCACAGCACTGGAGAAATATGACAGGTCAGAGGAGTACCCGTCAATAACTGGTCTGCAGCGTTCTGCACTAGCTGCAAGCGGCAGATATCAACCCCAGGTAGCCCAAGAAAAAGGGAGTTGCAGTAGTTTAGGTGCGAGGTCACAAAGGCGTGGACCAGTGTAGGCAGGTCACCGGACGGAACCAGGTGCTTAATCCTAGAGATGTTCCTTAGATGGTAAAAGGAAGATTTGATGACTGCCGACACCTGCGACCACAGTGTCAGCCCGTAGTCAAAAAATCACCCCCAGGTTTCGCACCCATTCAGAGGTAAAGAGCTGGGAACCATCAAGGAAAAGTCCCAAAGGTAAACCAGCTCCTGCCCCCTCTACCCAGCGACCCGGGTCCACAATCATCACCTCAGTCTTCTCAGAGTTTAACCTCAGACGGCTTGAATTATTAGTGCAGTCAGTGCTCATTTTTATTATAGAACCACATCCTCATATTTAACGTCACAATCTCTGTGGGTCACCATACTTAGACAAACAGGCCTGGCAAAAAACGAATGCTTCATGCATGAGCTTTAGGCTCACTGACAGTGCCATTATAGACGTGTGCTCATGGAGATACTATGCTTCTGGCGGCTGAACTGGAAGAGACTGCTCGGTCCAATCATGATACAAAAAATGGCTAAAAAGGTTATAATCAATACTTATTTTATATTTTGGGGCATTCTATAGAGTTTTTTTGCCAAGTCTGTGCCTTCAGACAAACTGGTCACTGATGAGCAGAAATTACGATGCAGAGCTGAAAGTGTCCCTTTAACTCTGATGGACTGTCCCATCCTGGAGAAGCAGTCCCTGTTAGGTCAAAGCTGCACCAACCAAGCTGGGTGGGGAAAGATTCTCCACACTACACATGGCCTCAGACGACATGAGAATAGGACCACTTTTGGAATTTACCATTGTTCAACCCATCAGCATCAATTTTCCATGTAAAACAGCTGTTAACATCACATTTACAAAAACGTGGCACAGAGCTGTGTAAAGTCCCCATTTGTAGTGGAAAACATGCAGATCTGCCTTCAATTTGTGTGCATTTGGGGGGGGGGGTACAAACAGAGAGAAAAAAGACCAACAAAACCTAAATTTTAAGATTTTGTAAAACAAATTGTCTAGTTTTGAAAACTCAAGCCCACTCTCATTTCCAGTTGCATCAAACAGCCACAAATCGGGCAGCATGGCTCCTGCCACACTATATGGAATTCTGGGCCCACTTTTTTTTTTTTGGTACTCTCTTTCTTGGTTCCTGTTAAAAGTTTTGAATTCCCAGAAACAACAGAAAAGCTCTGCTGTTGACTAACAGATCATTTTACCCGCTTTTAACACCCTAGACCAAAATGGACATGCCACCCCCCAAAACTCCTAACAGGACTCGACTGCTGTTCTAGAGTTCAGCCTTTACTTACAAAGTCAATGGCATTATAATCTGTGCAATTAGCCTGAAAAATGGTACTAAACGTGGGCTATTTTAAAATCCCACTCCTGTATGAGCCCAAGATGGGCATCAAGTGTCAATGTGCAATGAGGTTAATGGAGCAAAAATATTCCAGATGTATTACTGTACCCCTACAGTACAGTGCAACTATTTAAAGCCCACTGCCTTGTTCCAAGCTACACTTTACCCTGTGTATGGTGAACAATTAGATCAGGTAAACTGGCTTCAAAATAGTGAAGCTGCACTATACAGGTACAGTAACAGCTGAAGCACACTACATCCACTGACAGCATTGCATAATAATGCCTACCCCCCTTTTAGTGTCATTCAAGAGCAAGAATTTCAAACATAGAGCTCTCCCCTAACACTTCTCGTCCTGGATCCTTCATATCTAAAGCAAATTACTACACCCTAACAAACCGTAGTCCATCACCCTACCACTGTGCCACAGAGACCACCACAATTATGGGTATCGGAGTGCCCCCATTATACCGACACTGGGCCACTACCCCCTTATCGCCACTTGCTGGGCACCTATTGTTTATTTAGCTTTTGTTTACCGGGTAAGTACACTAGACAAGTAGTATGCCTATTTTCAGGAACGACCCGGGAGAGCACAAAACATACAGTATACATACATGGCAACATTGGAGAAACAGCATGATACAGTAAAAAACAGCTATAACAACGCTTGTATAAGGGCAGAGATACTGCCACACATAGTACAAATTGTTACAGGACATAGACAGACATTAGAATCACTGAATACATATTTCACAGACCATCATGGACTCAGAGTGGACAATAGTGGACTGCAGAGTATTACATTACAGAGACTAGGAGCAGTCACATCTTGTCGTTTGTTTTAGGTGGGACCACAGGGAGGAGCGAAAGGTCCCATGGGAAGGGGCAGAGCGAACAGAGTCCGGAATGGAGTTCCAGAGCCTAGGCACAAAAGCGGCAAAGTCACGATCCCCCATAAGGGTCCGAGTAGGGGGAACTTTAAGCACTGTCACACAGACCACCGAGGCCCCTACTGATCACTCTTACTATCCTACTTCTTGGACCCCTCAGCCCTCCCCTCAAGGGCCTTCTTCCCACACCTCCCACCCCCACGAACCATCACTGACTGCCACCCACACTGCCACTGCCTGTCATGCAACCCCCACCCCACCCCACATATCTCCCTGCAGTCATGCGCCACCATCAACCTCCATGCCGGATCACATTCCTATCCTTTAAAACCCTTATCACCCTGGCCGTCCCATGTACTACCCGCACTATAACTAGGCGGCAGCTATCCTTGATAATAAGGCAACGACCTTTTGCTCTCCTCAGAGTCTTTGCCATACTCCTACTAATTTCAGGAAATGTTCACCCTAACCTGGGCCCCGTCTCACCCAGCCCTAGTCTCTTGCACCACAGGCTTAGAATAGCTGCAATGAACATTTGCAGCTTACCAAAAACGATGGCAGGTCTCCATTGCTGGATACTGCAACATCAGCCAGATGTGCTAGCCCTCACAGAAACCTGGCTCACCAAAAGAAACACTCGACTCCATGGTGCCCTCCCTGGCTTCACCCTTCACAGAGCCGACAAGAGTGGGCAAACGTGGTGGGGGGTGTGTGCTGTGTATGTCCATGATTCCATGCCCATCCAATACTTCCACTAGACAATGGCGCCCAAGCCTTATAGCTAAAACTTACTCCACATCCCTCCAGAGCCCCTGTAACTCTTACTGTCGCATATGTCCCCCCAAGAAACCAAGCTCCTGCTATACAATCCCTTGCTAACTACATCTCCGGCTTCCCCCCCAAAACGGAACACATCATAGTTGGAGACTTTAATGTGAACTGGCTTGCCAGTTCGGCGTCCCACACCAGGGACACAGTCGTTGCACTGGACCGGACCCAGCTGGTCAGCCAGCCTACCAGGGTGAACCCCTCTAACGGCTCTAGCACCCTGATCGACCTTCTCCTCACCCACTATCCCCACTGAATCTCTGACCTGGTGGTCCTTCCGAACTCTTTAAGCGATCTCTCACCCATCCTCTTTTCCAGGTCGTGTCTTCGGCAGAAACCCAAACCAAACTATATTGTCCGGCATCGTCTCCGACCCGGGGGCCTCACAAAACTAAGAAAATACTTAACTCAATGGGATTGGTCCCCCATCTTCCCGGGCCCCTACTACAGATGAAGCCCTTGATTATTTCACCTGTTCTTTTAATAAAGCATGTGACATCTATGCCTCACTAGCAAAAGTGCAACCCAAGAAACGTAAAGCCCCCTGGGTCATGCCTGCAATGCTCAAACAGCTCAAGCACAGAGATGATCTCTGGCATAAAGCAGTCACATCCGGCACACAGGCAAGCCTATAAAGCAGCTCGTAACAGATGCACTTGGGCCATAAACAGGTCAAATCGGGCTACTACAAAACAACCCTTGCCTCCTCCTGGGGGAATGCTCGGTTGTTCTGGGACAATATTAAGGAACTCAATGGCAAATCCTGACACCCCTCCCCCGTCAACAATGTCCCTACCACCAACCTGCTGGCCATCGCCAACTGCCTCAACTCATCATTCTCTGACCTTAGTGCAGTACTCCCAAATAACTTCTTCGACCCCACTCCTGTAACCCCACCCCCCAACACCCAGCATCCCCCTTCCATCTCAGGGTGATGTCTATGAATGAGGCAAGGCCTTATCTCATTAAAGCACTCAATGGCTCTTGCTATTGCAAAGATTCTTTTGATATGAGAATCCTATATCTAGTGCTAGATACAGTTCTCTCCCCACTGACTGACCTCATTAACCGCTCCCTAAGTCTGGGGCAGTTCCCGGCAGCCTGAAAGACTGCCACAGTCACAATACTGAAGAGTGGTGACAGCACCTCCCCCAATAATTACTGTCCCATATCCATTCTCCCACCACTCTCGAAAGCCCTCGAAAAAATTATAGCCACCCAACTCACTGAGTACCTGCTTGCACATAATCTACTTTGCAGGGAGCAGCATGGCTTCAGATCTGGGCACAGTACAACTACGGCTCTCACTGAGTTCTCTAATTTTATTCACTCTGCCCTGGATAAAAACACCTAGTTGGAACGGTCTTCATCTACCTGTCAAAGGCCTTTGATACAGTCTCCCACCCCTTACTCTTAAGCAAACTCCGCCACATAAGTCTGTCCCAAGGACCCATCTCTTGGTTTACCAGTTACCTCACCGCTAGATCACAATGTGTCAAAATAAACACTACCCTCTCAACCACCCTGCTAGTCCGCTCTGGGGTTCCCCAGGGCTCCATCCTCGGCCCTCTATTATTCAGCATCTACCTAAACACCTTGCCCAATTCCTGCTCTGACAACCTACTACTCTATGCGGACGACGCGGTTTTTTGCCTCGCATCCAGATCCCACAGTATTGCAGTCCTCTCTCCGACACGCATTTAACCAGACTGAAAACTGATGTATAGATCAAAGACTTGTGGTCAATGTAAAAAAGACAAAGACCATGCTCTTTGCCCACTGATACAATAAGGCCAAGAATGCGCAGCCAACAATCCTCTCCCACTCTCTCCTTCCTCTAGAATAGGTCCATACATATAAATACCTGGGCCTTACATTTGATTCCAGCCTCTCCTTCCATTCACACATTAACATTCTATCATCAGCCATAAATGTCCGTATAGGCCTATTGTATCGGCACAAGGATTGCCCACCTCCAGAAGCCCTTAATCTGGCTGTCACCTCCTCAGTCCTCTCCCTAGTCGATTATGGGCTCACTATCTACTCTGCCGCTAACCACACAGCCCTTAACAAAATCCACCTAGCCATAAACAAAGCGTGCAGACTCCTCTCTGGGGCAGACAAGCGTACCCATACTTGTACCCTGTTTGCCCTGACAAATCTCCTCACCCTGGATGAAAGGCTATTTTATCAAACATGTCTCCTCACAAAGAAAATACACCTGGGGCTTAACCCCCTTGGGGGTTTCTACCTCTCTCCTATCCTCCCACACCTCGGTGAGAACTCGCACTGCCAACCGACAGGTGTGGTCCTTCCCGAGGGCTAGAACCTCCTTAGCCCAAATGTCATTCTCACACAAGGCCCTAGTCTAGTACAACGAACTCCCCTCCGACATCTCCTCCATCTCCAAATTAGGACCTTTCAAGTCAGCCCTCAAAGAGCACATTCGCGCTTCACGGCACTGCCAATGTACCACCCAGTGCTAGGTCATCTATCCATCATCTTACAGGACCACCCCGCCACTGAGCTCCTACCGATAGGGCTACCAAACATTACCTATTAATGCCTCCATTGGCTGCACTCACAAGATATGTCTAATTCTCTACTTGGCTGTAAATATCAAACCTGTTACTCCCTCCCATCAGCTATTGTTCTCTTGAAAACTGTAAAATACAGCTCTCAGTAACACATGCAATACAATGTATAGCCGATCTTGATTCTGCAATATTGCATAACAAAAAACTGTAACCTTTAGCTACCATTCTATGTCTATATGTATTAAGTTCTTGTATTTGTTTTTTTGATGCAGAGCCTTTGCAAATGAGTCCCTGACTCAAAAGTTGTAATCCTAAAGTCTATTAAATAAAAAAATTAAATAAATATAGAAGTTGTCAGCAGATAAGACCTCTAGGCCCACCCAGTCTGCCCAGATTTCCCTTGCCTACTGTGCCACCGCAGACCCTACTCTATTTCCGGTAGTCTCCTCCCCTTGCCTTACTACCAAGATCCCCTTGTATCTGTCCCATGCATGACTGAATCCAGTCACCGTCTTGGCACCCACCACCTCCACTGGAAGGCTGTTCCAGGTGTCCGCCACCATCTCCGTGAAGAAGTATTTCCTCCAAGTCTCTCCCCTCCAACTTCATAGTGTGCCCTTGTTAAAACTGATGAAACATATATAATGCTAAATATAAGAGAAAAAAAAATCAAGGTTCTGCATCAATGTGTGATCTGAAAATAAAAAATGGTAATATTAAATGCATGTTGAAAATAGAATCAACATTTTGACCATAGGGACTTCAAAATAATCTAAGAGAAAAAAAGCATAATTAGTGGAGAGGTAAGGGGTGGGGGGGAGAGAACAGGTGATGGGTATGAAAAGGCATAGTTGGAGTGAATGACCTGAGGAGTCCTCAAGTGGTGGCTGATTAACAGGGCCTTTACTGAAAGGTGACAAATGTGTGTGTATGTGTGTGTTGGGGGGCGGGGAGAGAAGATGATAGAGATATATAGCTTTTGAAAGTTTGATTGAGAAGGGAGTTGAAAGTTTAGTCCTCCACAGACAATAGGTAGGGGAATGGTCACTGATCAAGTCGGGGAGAGTACCTGAGAGGGGAACTTTGTCCACTCTAGACTTAAGGATCCAGTCCAGCAAGGCAGCTGCAGCCCCAGTCTTCGTCAGCCGAGTAGGTTCCCCAATGATCTGCGTGACCTTCAGCTTACCCAGGTAATGATCCCCAGAGGTTCTAGTCCTACCAAGCCAATAAATGTTCAAATAGCCCAGAATAATGTGCTCCTAGACCTGGGCAGGCACCTACTATATCAGTTAATCTAGCTAACGCATTAAGGCCAACGGTAGAGGGTATGTATACACAAAGCAGGTGCAATTTCTTAACCCGACCTAAGTGAAGCACAACATGGCAAAACTCCAGGTCCACATCAGAAAGTGAAGGGCAAGGCACCACAGATGTATTAAGGTGGTCCTTAATATAGAACAAGGTATCAGCCCCTCTTCTTTTGGACCCTTGCCTATCTTGCCGAATACAAATGTAGCCAGGCAGGGCACACACAGTGTCAGGAATGTTAGGCTTAAGCCAGGTTTCAGAAAGCCCAAGTACACCGGGTTGATAGTGATGTACCCAAATGAGAAGGTAGTTTAGGTTTGGGAGCAGATTTCTGACATTAAGATGGGCAATTTTAAGCCCTCTGAGGTCAGTTCAAGGGGGCAGGCAAAGATTAGGGGGTAAACGAGAGGTAGAGCTTGGGTTGGATTCAATATCCCCAGCAACAAGTAGTAGTAACATAGCCAAGAAGATAAAGCAACAGAGTCTAAGGCACTTATGACCACAGACTAACCTCCAGTTAAATCTTTTTAGGGCCCCGATTGCTCTCAGCACAAGGTGAGTTGAGAGATACAAATTATCCAACCAGGTTTGTTTGAAAACAATAAGATTGGATATATGAAAGTCTGAGGTGGTGCCCCGGTTGTGATTAAGGGGGTATGTCAAGTTGCATAGTATCTACCACCAAAAGACAGCCCTGCAAAAACACCAATTAAAGTAGTAATCCACACACATATGAACGAGCTATTGATTAGGTCTGTAAGCAGTAAAGACCTACCCAGGATAGGCCTGTTAGCTAATTCAGGTAAAGTTGGTAAAACACAAGGTCACTGACTGCCCTAGCCTGCTATGATAGGTACACCATACAGTGAAGATTCTAGCAAGTAGGACCCTCCCTATATACGGCGGTTAGCAGATATCAATAAACAGGAAAGAATTTCCAATCTCTGGCTACATCAGTATATAGCTGTACTACCATACATAGCCATAATACGTAAAAGGAGACCTACTCCAGAACAGTGAATGGCAATACCTGCAAAAATGGTAGTTTCATGGGTGTCTGCAAAACAGTACACAAAGGAAGCAGCAGCATACAGATATACAAGAGCACACAGAGCCTACACCAACTAAAGTATATAAATAATAAACAGGCAGTTTTCAGGTCACACTAGCCAATAGTGATAACTGTAACATACAGATAGACAATTATGGCATAAGCCTTAGCCTACCCCCAGATAGTTCTGCTAGATTAAGTGAAGCATCCTATCAGTTAAAGGGTCACTAACACAGTAGCAGTCATTACCAGGAACAGTTTAATCAGTGTGTTGATGCCTCTGAATACACCAGCGATAATGCAACATATGAATGTAGAGTTTTTACCTCATGTCCAGTGAAACTATTGTGTCAGAGGAGTCACTACTAGTTAGTTTTGTTTATTGTTCGACTTTTAAAAGCCATTACAAAAATCATACAAAATGGTCAAGTAAAAAACAATTGCAGTTTTACATATTGCACTTTCACATTTCTGGATACGTTGTAAACCTATAAGACTTTAAAAATCTTTCATGTGAGTCGATCACAATTCATATCATCGATATTGTGCATTTCTTCTATGGTTAAAATCAAATGGCTGTTATTTTTCCTTAAAGGGCTATTACATCCGTTTGTAACATCCTTTTAAAACGTAATGTGAGGAATCAGAATTAAATATAAAGCTATGATATATTTAAATAACTATTGGTTAAACATACCAAATTTGCTGCAAGACTTTCATTGGGACATCTCACTACTTGTAATACAGTCCACGTCACTTATACCACCCTCGTTTAGACGGGCAATCAGTTTAACCGGGCAAATCTCATTTACCATTTGCCACAAGCTCTAATGTTAAAAATGATGTTCATAGTGTTCCTTGCCCGCCTTTTATATCGGGCAGATTAGCCACTAATTATTGTCAGTTCACACGTCGGCATGCAGTTTACCAACCTTGCCAAAGTGTGAACAGACACTACTTAGTGGCTAATTAGCGGCTAATCAGCCCAAACAGAAAGGGCACATAATGTTATTGCCATGGTCTAGTCTCTCCCCCCCCCCCTCGCTGCACATTCTGCTTTGTGAAATTTGAACTCCCCACTCGTACCTGAATGTGTGCAGTAGTCTCATTCTGAACTGTACCACTCAATTGTCTTCGGACTCCTTCACTGAACTGTTTTTGCTCTCCCTGGCTGCATCATCAGCTCCCTCTGAGTTCCCGGGGCTACCCATTGGGTGTGTAGTCTCGCAGTGCTGAATTCTCTAATTTCTGAACTCCCCACATGCAGTGACTCGCAGTGACAAATTTAAAACTCATCGGGTCTGGAGTCTCGCAGCGCCGATTTCTCTAACTCTGAACTCCCCGCTCCCAGTGACAAATTTCAAACGCTGAGTGAATCAAAGCTTGCAAGGAGTGCAGTAAAGTCAATGCTACTTTTGAACTCAGTCCGCCCTGACATTATGCAGCTTCAGTACAGTACACAGTGGGATCCGCCTGCGGAATGAAGGAATGAATCGGGGGAGGTTTTGTGCTTAACAGAGGCTGTAAAAGCAATCAGAACAGTACTAGTGCCTTGATTTTAATTGAAAAAAAAAAAAAAAATTATTTTTGGTTACAGCGCCCACTCCCTAGAATGGGCAAAATCTGCTTGCACAGATGTGCCCGTTGTAGGCGGCTTGCACTGTAGTGTGACATTTTTTCTTTATTATAAGGAGGGAGGCCACATGAATTAATGCCCATCACTTGTTTTTAACAAGTGTGTAGCCAGATGATATGGTTCATATGTTAAAGAGTAGAGTGGCCAGCCGACCGGCAGAATTTGGCGCTATTCCTTGGTGCGTGATCCTTCACACAGGGGGCCACTTGGGGTACTCCCACCTTGGTGACTGCAGTCTCCTGGTAGGCTCCTGCCTTGCTGAGGGAGACTGTGGTGCCAAAATTTGAATCTGCCCTGTCCATTTCTGCTTGATGGCTGGGTCCCTGGTAAACGGTGGGTGGGAGGGCTCACCAAAGGTTTTACTGCCCTTACGACCCCTGCAGCTCTGGCAGAGGTCCGTTTAAAAGCAGCCAGGCATTTCTTTATTCTTAAAATTTCTTTCACAGACCATTAGGCCTATTCTGCTGGCTTTTAGTATGTTAGTATATTATTCAGTTAATCAGGAAGGGTTTCTGCTCCTCAGCACAGGGTGGGATGGGTAAACTGCCACCTCATCAGGAGGCAGATTCATCTGGCACTACTCCTGTACCGCAGTGAGTGTGAGAGGAGTCAAGTTTCCTGGCTGAGCTATGCACCAGCATGCCAAGGTAAGTGCATTTCATTTTTTTATTTTAGAATTTTTTGACCGGAAAAGGCACACTGATCTGAAGCTAGTTTCCAGGCACGACCTAGGAGCAAAGGGAAGTTAAGCAACTTGCTCGGGTCACACACAGCGCAAGTGACTTGTGGGTTTTAAACCCAGGTCTGCTGGGTCTCCAGGTTCACAGCTATGACGCTTCCAGCACCAGCACACAGTGGAAAAACCCTGCTCCACAGTACGATACTTGTGGTCGTCTTGTGCAAAAAGCTGATTCTGTAACCAAGGTTGCCTCCCAGGCAGGCCTGCCTCCAAAGCAGCATTTTTTTCTGTCTCATTACAAACTCCCTTCTCTAACATATTTACTATTCTAACTCGACATCACCATGAATCACTACTCAACCTTTTTTTTTTTCAATTTAATCTCTTGCTAAAAATTCAAAACTTGCTCTTTTGATAAAGGCAGATATGTTCCTACCTGAAATCAGACTGCTGACCCTTTGCTTGTAAAGGCAAGACACATCCAGTGTACCATTTGAGCCCACTGGAGTGAACTGCAGTTCATGTGGCCAAAAGGTTATGTCATAGACCCTGGATGCAAGGCAGGCCCAGCTACCAGAGTCTGAATCCAGGTTAGCTCATTTCAGGTAAAATATATGAAGGGAAAAAACAAAAAAAAAAAAAAAGGGCATGCCTGCCTTGGAGGCAACACTGGTTGGAGGACACACCCACTACATCCTCTTGACTTCCACTTCTCTGCCTGTATCCTCCAACATGACTGTGTGCCCCCAGGGACTGTTCACCCCTGGATCTCTACAGATCATTCCATACGAGTGGTATGAGGAGCTGTGGAGAAAAGGGGCTCAAGTAATGAGGGGTTAGGGTTGAGAATGCCATCATTTGGCCGGGGGGGGACTTAACTGAGGAGCAGAAAACAGGAAAAAAAGGCCACTGTGTCATCTTCACCAATCTAACCTTAGGGGCCGCCTCACCTCTTGACCAGCATGGGGTTATATCAACTCACAGTAACCCATCTCCTAGTCCTGACCGTACTTTAGAATACCTTTTTTCTTGACTTGTAATCTGTCTTTTTTATCCCATTTTTGAGTACGGTTTGGAAGTTAAAGGAGAGCTCCATAAACAGTATATGGCTGCCCCAGGTCTTCCTAAATATTTCCTCAACTGTTTAAATATCCATACTTCCACACTGCATTTCTTGTGGCTCAGATGAACCAGTAGTGCAAATACGGCTCCCTACCGTTTTTAACAAGCAGAGGGAATTACTATTTCCCATGAAGACAGGCAGCAAACAGATGAAGTCCATGGAACATAGATCCTGTGTTCAGGCAAAAACCATTTGGCAAGGGCCAAAACTAAGTTCTGAAGCAATAAAATCTAAAAGCCCCTTATAGTCCTACTGGTGGTACTTGACATACCTCCTCCAATGCAAGCCAGCTGGCATAGATGGGAGCAACTGGGAAGACACAGGCAAGCAACTCACACCAATGAACCATCTCTGCACCAAGGATCTAAATTAGCCAGGAAATTAATTTTTATGCAATAGAACTTAAAAGATCCACTACTAGTAAGATCCCGGTAGCTCAACTACTAACTTCTACATCCCTGCCTCAAAACACCGTTTTGAAGACAACATGTACAAGTGGGAGTCCTTTGAATGGAGGTAGGTACAAAGTTTAATCTGATCAAAGACATCACAACAGAATTACTCAAATATTTACAAATATATCTGAATTAGTCAAGTCATTAATGCTAAGAGGCATATCAGAAAGTATTATTGATTTAATCAGAATTTTTTTTCAATGTTCCTTTTAAGTTCCAATTTCAATAAAATGTTTAAACGGTTAGAAGTATAGGCCTATTTGTTCTACAGACACATTTTCTTTAGGGAACCACAAAGCTACTTTGTTTGCATATTTTTAAACCAAGGCCAAGTGAAGATAATGTGCAAGATTCTCTTCTTGACCAGGATTACATAAAGAAATTCCTTCATACAATTAGAATTTTCTGTTAACTCCGATGCTGTCAACAGGGAAAGTAAGTAATACATATGGGTAACAGCTCCTATTGCTGCTAGCCTTTGTCCTTCCATTATACCAGTCATCTCTGTCCACTTTAAGTACTTGCTGATAAAAATCACACACTGCCTCCTTAATGGACCTCCAAAGGCTACACAAGGGCCTCTAGCCATACCGGCTGCTGTCAAAATCCTCACTGCCCGAAATATTAAAAAAAGCCGCCACTAACCTGTCAGATCCTGACTGGAGGTGGTATTCAGGTGGACGGGACATGTGGGAGCTGGCTGTGGAGCGTTCAACCCAGCTCAAGCATTTATGGCCTGTCCAACAGCACTTGCATCCGTGGAATGTCACCACACAATTTAGCAGCGTCCATACTAGCAGGGCACCAGATCGCGAGTGAGGCAAACAGGAAAAAAAAAATCGAACAGCCGTGCTTGAAACTGACACTCAGCGGAGTCATAATGGCTCCAAATAAAAATAATCACCAAGCAGCCACAAGAAAAACAAAAATGAAAGGCCAACAGCCCCAGAAGCACATACACACATGTATTAAACACCTTCTCCATTGACAACATGGAGCTGCACAGAAATGCAAGGGTTGAAATTGACACCGGCCCACTAGCCAAAAGATAATATATTTTGTATCGGGTAGTACTGGAGAAGGTAACATTTCAAAAAGTACACCAGCTGGGCCAGTGGAAAATTCTGTGGGGCTAGTGGATTTTCTCAGTCACTGGCCATGCTGGCTAGTGGCTGCAAAACATTATTCCAACCCCTGGAAATGGGGTTTAGTATTAGGCGCATCTGGAATGATTTGATATCTTATACAGTCAGACCTGTTTAATCCGTGCCTCATTAGTCCGTATGTCTCCCATTATGAATGAGAATCAATGCAAACGGATTTCATCTCGGGTTAACGACCTCTTCAATATGTAAAACTGAGAATCCGAATCAGTTTGTAGTTCTATTAAACAGGCTCATTAGTTCACACTGCATTCGACCTCTATATCCGTTTTTAGTGTGCTCAGGTGGAGGTGTTAACAGCCTTAACTGAGTGATAATTGCTGGTGCTTTATAATCCCTGCTAATGCTTTGGCGTGTTACTGTTGCTAAATACTGAATGTTGAATGCAACACTATCTCAACTTCTGTAGAGTGATGATCTGCTGCTGGCTAGGTAAGTGTAAAGCTTTATATTTAATCAAATACTTTTTTTAGTAAACTGTTAAGTTAACGTTTTCGTTAATGACCCTTCTCTTACTTTTCAGCATAATTCCCCTAACAGATTCCATTGCCGTCTCATCTGCTTTCTCCTCCCAACTACGTAAGTGAAGCTCTGCTTTCTTTGTTGTTTAAACGATCAGTTTCAGTTCAAAAAGCTCCCGTTGTGCCCTCTCAGCTCCCAATTTTTCTGTGTTTAAAAGTTTAAAGCTTTTGTTGAAAAGCCAGCATTCTCCCGTTGTGCCCGTTCAGTCCCCTGCCCCCCTGAACCACGCTCCTCTCAGCTCCGGTCCGTCTGTTCAGTGTCTCCCCCGCCACCTCTTGTGTTCTAAAAGCGCTCCTCTCAGCTGTGTTTTTCTCAGCTCCCAGTCCAGACCCTGCCCCCCCTTCAAGTGAAAACAACCCTTCAGCACGCCACTGTGATACCGGGCTACACAAGTGCTCGGTCTGTGAGTGTTTAAACTGAGCTTAAAAGCTCCCATTTGTGCCATTCAAACCCTCTCCCAATTTTTTCTGTGTTTAAAAGCTCAGCTTCATGTTTTAAAAGCTCCCGGTCTCTCTTTTTTGCTGAAAAGCCAGCATTCTCCCGTTGTGCCCGTACAGTCCCCCCCGAACCCTGCTCCCCCCAGCTCCCGATCTGCTCAGTCTGTGTGTTTTTAAACTGAGCTTAAAAGCTCCCATTTGTGCCGTTCGAACAGCTCCCTCGAACCCCGCTCCTCTTTAAAAGCTCTCCTCTCAGCCCCCAGTCTGTCTGTGTTTTCCCAGCTTCTCCCAGCTCCCGGTCCAGACCCTGCTCCCCCTTCAAGTGAAAACAACCCTTCAGCACGCCGCTGCGATACCGGGCTGCACAAGCCAGCATTCTCCCGTTGTGCCCGTACAGCCCCCCCACCCCCCACCGAACCCTGTTCCTCTCAGCTCCCGATTTTTCTCAAGTGTTTTAAACAGATTTTACAAAATGTTCTTGATGACCTAGGTGACCAATTTAAAATTATTTTTTTAGATTTTACAGTTTATTTCATCTTTAAACTGAGCATGCTGATTAAAAGCATATGAATGAGATTTTACAGTACAGTATCCTATCACATTAGTTTTTGGCTAACAACCTTTTTTTTTTCTCTCTCACACACAATGTCAGCTACACCTGCAAAGAGGGGCCGGACAGAGATCTCAATAGCACAGAAAAAGTCATGTGTTTGGAGGCAGAGTAATCCAAAGGCAACTTACAAAGATAAGGCACTGTATGCAATGTCAGAGTTCCAGCTTACCCTTGGAGCCTCAACCTGCAGTGACATTTGGATGGCTCATGAGAAATGGCTAGCTTCTGCTGCTGATTCAAGCAGCCTAACCAGGGTCCGCAGTGGGAAGCACCGAGAGGTGGAAGCAGCACTCAGTATGTGGGTAGCAGAAATGAATGCTAAAGGTGTCAGCATCTCTGATGCTATGGTGACAGAAAAGGCTAAATTCTTCGCAGAACAGCTGGGGGTAACAGAATTTGGATATTCTCGGGGGTGGATACAGGGATTTAAAAAAAACAAAAAAAAACATGGGCTTAGTCATAAACTGTACCATGGGGAGGCAACAAGTGTGGACCATTCAGCAGTTGTTGCAGGGAGGGTAAACTTACAGGAGGTGCTGTCGGGATTCACACCCAGTGCAATTTACAATATTGATAAGACTGGTCTATTTTACAGACTAGGTCCCAGTACAACTCTTGCCTCAGCTCCAGTGGCAGGGATAAAAAAAAAAAAAAAAGGCTGACTGTGGCTTTATGCTGATGGCTCTGACAAGTGGAAGCCATTTGTAATTTGGAAGGCTCTTAAACCTCGTTTTTCAGGCAATTTTGACCCAGAATTGTATGCCAGGTACAGAGCCAATTCAAAGGCACGGATGACTGGGAACGAATTTAAAGAATGGCTCATTGACTTCAACAGAGCAATGCGCTTACGGCGAAAACATGTTATCCTGCTTGCAGACAATGCCACAAGCCATATCCCACCAACAGGTCTGTCAAATGTGAAACTTCATTTTTTGCCACCCAACACCACATCACACATACAGTCTATGGATGCAGGGATTATACGAAATTTCAAGTGCTTTTATAAGGAGGAACTCTGTCACTTCATTCAGTGTCCTGAGAGTGATGCCAATATGAAAGTTACAGTACACCAAGCACTGCAGTTCATTCATAGCTCCTGGAGACATGTCTGCATTATGCCTCGTGCTGATTATGCACCAAGGCATTCAACAGCTTCATTAGAAGGCACCATAAATGAATTGCAAACCTTGCTACAGCAGTACCACAAGTAGGAACAGCCATGACAGCTGAACAGTATGTAGCAGTGAGGAAGAGTTGGAGACTTAACCCCCCTTAACTGATTCCGATATTATGGGCATCATACGCCCAAGCATGCCTGAAACTGAGGAAGAGGATTCTAACCTTGAGCCAGCAGCACCAACACCTCCAATAACATCATTAGAGACAAAAAAAAATGCTTAGATTTCATTATCTCCTACCTGGAGCAAAATCCATCAGATGAAACACAGAAATTTGTGGACTATGTTCTTGAGATGAAAAAATTTGTAAATGCAAAAGGGGCAGGGAATTCTAAACAAAAGGGAATCTTGGATTATTTTAAATGTAACTGAATTGTTAAAAAGTGACTAAAATGCAATTGAGGCAAAGTAATGTTCAGTACACATGTTTTGCATTTTATTTTAAAAAGTGAGAATTTTCACAGTACTGCACTGTAAAAACACTGTACAGTAATAAATCTTTTGAAAAATTGCTCATGTTGTACATGTCTGGTTACTACGTAGATTTTTACTACATAAGAAAATGAGCTAACACAAATGTTTACGGATTAACCAGTCTGACTGTATTACCATCCTGTGTGTTTAGAATGATTTGACACTACACTTCAAATTTAAAAGACATTACTAACCACTTCAATACTGGGTCAGGTAATACTGGAGACCCAAAGTGGAAACCAATTTGGGGGGAGGTAACGGGGTGCAGTACAATTATTTAACTTTGCTGGTCGCTCCCAATCTGGTTCCATTTTCAAGGGCTACAGCCCCCCCCAAAGACATTATCAAAATGCGGTTTTGTGGGTGGGCTGCAGAGTTCAGAACCTCATGAGTGGGTCCTTGTATAGTCAGACAACTACTGTGGAAAAAAATATATGTATGTGTATATATTCCCCCCCAAATGGGCGCCTTGGGTCAAGCAGCCCCTTTGTACACGTTTTCTGCCCTCAGGAAATAAGGCACCAGTTTCACTTTAAAGTAACACTGTATTGACCCCGTGTAAATATACCAGCAGTTGGACAGTGGCCACACAATGCAAATTTGGGACCTTGAAATAAGGAAAGAGAAATCTAGAGCAGAACTTTATCTTGGGGGAGACAAAAACAAGACTTACCCTCAGCCACGGACTGCAGCTGCGGGCAAATTTCAACTAGTTAACACCATGGTGAACAGGTTTCCATGCTACTTAACACCCTTAGGCTATAGGCGTTTTAAAGCCTCCACAGGCGCACACGTATACGGTAGATAACATAACCTGTAAAAACATGAGCATTGCCATCACATCTGCTAATAATCCACTTTTAAAGATGTATTTTCACGTCATGTACCAAGTACATTGTCAGTATTTATCATTTAAAAATGATAACTGGAAAAATAAGCGCTCAAGAGGGAAAAATCAAAATCATGACTTCAGAGTTACTTCTGTACTGGAGGAGTTAATTTAAAACAGCAGTATTCATCAATCAGCAAAACAAATCAGTTTTTTTTGTTGTGTTTAAAGCAAAAATGTGTTTGACATCCTTCCTCAACTCTACTGGATACTTTTCACCATACAAAGAACCACACTGTGGCTATAACAGCTCAGCACCAAAACGTGTACACAGTTTTCATGACGGAAAGACGAGCAGAAACTTTTCAAAATCTCATCTCTTGATTAAGAAATTCAATATAATCAACAGAAAAATGGATATGTTTATCAAAAAAGGCCACATTTCGAGTATGGAGTTCAGTACTGGTGCCTCACACCTCAGAAAGAAAACAATACTCACTGCAGTAATCTTCTTTCTTCCAAGGAGTCCTTTAAGGGACATTTAAATGAGTGTAGGGCCAAGCCAATCAAAAGACAGGAGGGGGTGTAAGCTGAGAGAGCTGTTGAATGCTTCAGAATTTTTTCAAGGAAAAACAAGGGCAAATGCCCCGAAAAAGAATCAACAGGATTCAAAAAACATGCACATGTCCACAAAAGTGGAAACAGAAACAACAGCAACACAAGCTAAAAACTCATCAATAAGAAACTCCAAATTTGGTAAAAGGTGAACCGGGGAGGAAGGCTGGGAGCTTACTGATGCTAAAAGACCCCTTGGAAGAAAGAAGATTACTGCAGTGAGTAATTTTTTCTTCTTGCTCCAGGAGTCCTTTAGCATCAGCAACTTTTCTGCAAACTACCCAGCAGTACCAAGTGGGAGGCGGGCAGAGAACCTACTTAGGAAAGAGGCTCTGCAGAACTGCCCTGCCAAATCTGGCATCAGATCTGGTCTGTACATCCAAACTGTAGTGTTTCACAAAGGTGTGCACAGATTTCCAGGTAGCTGCTTTGCCCCTGGTGGAATGGGCCCTGAGTCCCACTGGAGGTTGTTGACCAGATTTCTCATAGCAGAATCTAATACAAGAGACCAACCAACGAGAAATAGTTCTCTTGGTAGCTGGTCTTCCTCTGCCTACATCCCTGTAGGTGAGGAACAACTGAGTGGAAGAGCCTCTGGACGGTCCAGTATGCACTAGGTAGTGAAAGATGGCTCTTCCGACATCCAAGCTGTGGAGCTTTTGCTCGCCAGGAGTGGATGGCTCGGTAAAGAAGACCGACAGAGTAATGGACTGGTTCAAGTGAAACTCTGAAACCACCTTTGGCAGAAATTTCCTATTTGTCCTGAGCTCAACTTTATCGTTGTGAGAGATGGTGTAATTCGGCCCAGTGCACAGGGCCTGTAGCTCTGAAATCCTTCTGGCAGACGTAATGGCTACCAGGAAGACAATCTTCCAAGTTACAAACTTGATGTAGGCCATGGACATAGGCTCGAAAGGTGGATTCATGAGCCCATTTATGCAAAGGTTCGGGCTCCAAGGAGGAACAGGTTCCCTGGTTGGAGGCTGGAGGTGCAAGAGGCCTTTGAAAAACTATTTAAAAATGTTGTGGGGAGAAAAATGATTTCTTCTTTCACACCGAAAGGTAGGCTGAAATTGCCACCAGGTGTAGCTTGAGTGAAGATGGTTTCAAGCCTGACGCCTGTAGGTGTACCAGGTAGTCTAGCAGCTGAGGGTCTGAATCTGATAAGGGTTAAACCTTTTCGCTCTTGAACCAGAGGGAAAACCTGTTCCATTTGGCTGCATAAGTCTTCTTAGTGTTCGGTTTTTTAGCCATCCTCAGTATCTTAAGGACCTGTTCAGAGTACTGTGAGGATAGAAACTAACTCCTCAAGAACCAGCCCTCGAGGTGAAGAGAGTGCATGTCTGGGTACTGCACTCCTGTCTGAGGAAGGGTCAGCAGGGCCTGAGTCGGAGGCAGGCAAATGGGCCTGTTGCAGGACATTGAGAGAAGGATAGGGTACCAGGCTTGCCTGGGCCAGTCCAGAGCCACTAGGATCATTGATGCAGGCTGCTGTCTGAGTTTCAGCAAAACCCTGAATATCAGGGGAAAGGGAGGAAATGCATATAGGAACCTCCTTCACCAGTCCAGGATCAGGGCATCCAGAGGAAGTGTTCCCAGAACTGGGGGGCCTGCAACAGTACTGAGGAAGCTGAAAATTGAGAGGAGAGACAAACAGATCTATGTCTGGTGTGCCCTACCGCCTGAACACTGTGGCTAGTACTTGCTTGTTCAGTGTCCATTCACTCCGACCTTGACTGCTGTGGCTTAAGGCATCCGCCAGAGTATTGAGTTTGCCTGGGAGGTGAATAGCTGAGAGGCTGACTCCCAGGAAGAATGCCAGAGACCAGAGTTTCCAAACTGAGTATTCCTGATCTGACACCACCCTGCTTGTTTAAGTAGAACATTGCAGTGGTGTTGTCCGTTCAAATTTGAACCGCCTGCCCTTCTATGCCGGGAGCGAAAGCTTTGAGAGCTAGTAAGACTGCTCTGAGTTTCAAAAGAGTTATGTGCAACTGTGAATCTTCGGGAGTCCAGTTGCCGCTAACTGAGAAGCACCGTCTAAAAGAGCTCCCCAGCCCAAAAGGCAGGCATCTGTGGTGCTCACCTTTGTGGGAAGAGGAGAAGCTTGAAAGGGAATCCCTGCCTGCAAATTTGCAGGGTTCTTCCACCACAGCAAGTTTTGGAGGAACTGCTCCGACACAGGTCTCAACTTTGAAAGTGTGTTGCTTCTCTGAGACCAGCGAGCGCTGAGGTAGGCTTGCAGGAGTCTCATCCTGTACCTGACCCCTGGGACTACTGCAGTCAGAGGCGCCATATGTCCCTGAAGTTTGAGGAAATGTCTGGCTGGTTTTGGCTGTCCCTGGGTGAAAGAATCTGCCACTGAAAGGAAACTGAATTCTTTCCTGTGGGAGGAAAGCACATTCCTTCTGAGTGTACAGCTGGGCCCCTATGAAGGTGAGCAGCTGGTGGGTTCCGGGAGAGATTTTAGATTTACCAGGAAACCCAGAGACTCCAGAGTGCGTTCTGTGAGGGAGAGAGATTCCTTGACATGGCAAGGAGACTTTGCTACTATGAGCCAGTCGTCCAGATGGGGGTAGACAGCGACACCCAGTCTCCCGAGATGTGCTGCTACCACTGCGAGACACTTGGTAAAGACTCTTGGGGCAGAGGACAGGCCGAAGGGCATTGCAGTGAACTGATAGTGACCCGAAGGAAGTCTGAACCTGAGAAACTTCCTGCGAGATCTCCTTATGGGTATGTGAAAGTAGGCATCCTTTAAGTCGAGGGAGGCTAGCCAGTCTCCCTGCTGCAAGGACTGTATGACCAGTGACAGAGTGTCCATTTTTAATTTGGGTTTTTTCAGATGTTTGTTTAAATATCTGAGACGTGGAGTAGAGGCCCTTGCCCTTCTCGTGGGTGGGGACCCTCTCCACTGCTCGTAAAGCCAGAAGGTTTTATACCTCCATTTCCAACAATGGTATCTGTGTTGAGGACAGAGGTCTTGACACCTGGGCTTGAACTGTAATGACAAATCCTTCTCCACCATCTCCAGCACCCACCTGTCCGATGTAATGAGGGACTAGTGCTGAAGATCGTGAAAGTCTCTGCCTCCAACCGAAAATGGGGAGGCGAACTGGACACTCACATCAGGACTTAGACTGAGAGGCAGATGGCTGGGTAGAGGTGGCTCTTCTTTGGCCCCTTCTGTCCCTGCCTCTGAAAGACCCCCTGTACTGGCTAAAGTCAGATTGGGGATAGAGACTGTAAGACCTGGGAACAAAACGTCTGCCCCTACCACCCCTGGGACGGGATCTCTGAGGGGTGGCGGGTTTAGGCTTGGATGAGTGGCTCTGCCAGGAGGTCCTGTACTACACGTTTTTCACGTAGTCAGTGGTTCTGTAATCAAAACATATTTTGATCACAGGGAAAATCCATGCCCTTGTTCCGAGTGTCTGTGGTCAGACTGGTTGTTCTAACCCAGGTAAAGCATCTCAGAGAGATGGAATGGGCCATCTCTCTAGAGGCTGCATCACTGTTGTCATCTGGCATGTGGAATTTGTATGTACTAGCTTCCAGGGCAGTTTCTGACATATCCACCAGCTCCTGCACCATAGAATCTGATCCGTTGCAGGCCTGGACAGATTTCCAAAGAGCTTTCTGATATTTGGCTGTGAATGCCATGTAAGAAGAAGGCCTGAGGAGGCCAGCCCGTCGGCATAGCGTCTGGATTTCCACATGTGGTTCCAACAACCCAGGTTCGAGGCGGACCGGGTCACTGGAGGCGGCCAAGGAAGAAGGATGGAGTGTCCTAGGATTACTCTCCTTCTCTTGGGGGAAGAGACAGTGACGGTGCCTGATGACCCCTGGCAGAGGCGGGGTACCGCAGCCTGGCGCTTGAAGAATTCAGGGGGCAGGGCAGACGCAGGACGTCACTGCACGTCCCCGCCTCCTCCACACAAAAGGGGGAACACCACCCTGCTCTCGATAACGCCCGCTCTGGCTGTAAATTGGCTCTCAGGCCGACTCCCGCCTTTCCATGTTCGCGGTGCCTTTGGCCTCGGGTGCCATGACCCCACCCTGGGGGGCAAGCCAGAGGGTTCAGGGAGGACGCCCAATATGAGAAACCACAGCCGGAGTCAGTGACCGAGCAGATGGTCCGGCAGTAGGAAGCAGGACCAAAAAATACAGAATTAAAAAAAAAAAAAAAAAGAAAAGAAAGCCTGACAATCAGAGAAACTGTGGCATACATTTTCTTTGCTATAAAGTCAATTTTCTTGGAATCCTTGTCAGAGGGAAGAGGGCGACAAGGAGACTCCAGCTTTCTCACAAGCTGCCTGCTGCACTATACTTTCGTGGCTAGGGTGTGCAGACAGGAACTCTGTACCATTTTTAGACAATTTATATTGTCTCTCAAGCTGCTTATCAACCCCCGATACTGAAGTGGGGGTGCTGAAGCACCTCCATGGTATTTTTTTCTAACTGCATTATAGATAGGGACGACCAGGATCTTTGAGGATAAAAGACCCTTCATCTCCCTATAATCTTCATCAACATCCTGGCTGGGCTCCTGCATAGGGAGGTCCAGGGTATCTACCATATTCTGTATAAATGTAAACACAGAGGCAGGATCCTCGTGGTCACCAGGAGGATCCCCAAGGTGAGGGTCCAGGGACTCCTGTGGCTCAAGGCCCTCAAAATCCATGTCAGGGGCATCATAAAATTGATAATCATCTGCGTCACCCTCACAGTCTACAGAAGAGAGAACTGTGGAAGAGTGCTTGCCAGCTCCAGTAAATCGAGTAATCATCTTTTGAAGGGTCTGAAACAGTTGCCATGCTTTTTCCACATCTTGCACTAATGGAAGAACCTGCGCAGTTTGTAAGTGTTTTGTTTTTTTCTATATGCTTTAAGCTGCCTATGTCTCACTATTAGCTTTCCCAGGAGCAATGGGAGCATATCTGCTTACTTTTTATCCCTCCTAAACGCCCTCAGTGTTGCACTCCTCCTGGCATTGCTCATGCCCTCCCCGAGTCCCCCAACACACGATGTCTGCCCCCTACAGTGCTCCAGTTACTCCCTACCCTCTTCTTATTGCCTCCATGGAGCACCTACCCAGCGGGGATCTGCCCGTGGGTCCTGGATGGCTTTAGAGCGGCCATCATCTAGGCCCACTAAGGGTTTTTCCATTTTTTCTTCTGTGTGGTTCCCTTGTCCCAGCCCCAAGACAGTGGCGTGAGAACATACGTCCAGAGAGAAGACATGCTCACTCACGTCTCCTCACAAGCGTCTAACAGCGTCCTTCCCAGACTCTGGTGAACTGAGTCAGCCAGAACCCTGGAGTGCCCGGCCCACCTGCCTCTCAGGACGCCGGGTCCCTAGGTACCCCTGGTATCCTCCCCAGGAGGAGGAGGCATCCGTTGGGACGCTCAATCCTCCCTCTCCCCGCCGACCCAAGTCCGTTCCCGAACCTGGGTCACCGGCGCAGCGGGAGGTGTGGCGTATAGCGCCACCGGGCCGGTGGGAGCATATCTGTCTTAACAGAGTTTCTTTTTAGCCACTTCATCAGAGGCTTGATCAAGCTTCCTTTCTGTCACTCTTATTTTTCCATTTGTGGGGAACTTCATCTTTGGAATCTTTAATTTTTGGCTGGGATCTGGAGGGTTCCTCAGCACCTCTGCTTTTGGTATTAGTACTTTTGAATGGCCCCTCATCGGAAGCCTTTGATTTATCCTCAGCCATAATAATCAAAAGTTTGTCTGCTATGTTTGCCAATTTAAGCAAAGCAAACCAGTTCTGGACCTACGAGTTGAGTGCAGGTTTCTGTGAAAATGCCACTGGCCAGTCCTGCCCCAGTTAAAACTCTAGTACTACTGCCCTTTTTTTTTTTGTTTGTTTGTTTGTAAAACTGGGATCTATACCAGTGCCAATCTTAACAGAAACCCAATAATACTCAACGGCGCACAGGTGACTGCTGGACCCTTACGGGCAGTCCTGACACAGATGATACCAAGGTCCAGTAATATAACAAAAAAGGTTTCCTTGTAATTGCCAATCTCCAGAGAAAACCGCAAGGCACTATTTAAATTTAAATCTACTGCAGGTGCCTAGCGGTAAACCCCACAAGGTCAGATAAAAAAACAAGACAACTGTCCCTAATTCGAAGGTTCCCACAACAATCTGCCTCACAAATGAAGGAAACCATCAAAAATAAGCACCCGCGATAAAATTAGGCTTTAAACTAAATAGTCGCGATACAAAAGTCAAAATAGTGCAGTCACGCTAAAAATAAAAAATTTGCACAAGGCTAATGAAAAATTAAAACTTGCACTCAGCACACTAAAGGAAATAATTTGAGGAAAACTTTACCCAGAAAAGCACTAGGAGGCTGTCAACAAGGAAAGTTGGGAGACACCTCAGAGGCAATATTGCTCAGTCCAGCGGAGACAAAATTCTGAAGCATTCAACTGCTCTAACTCTGCTCACACCCCCTCCTCTCTTTTGATTGGCTTGGTCCTATGCTCATTTAAATATCTCTTAAAGGTACACCTCCAGGGCAGTTGCACCTAGCCAGCTAAGTGCAGAAAAGTTACTGATGCTAAAGGACTCCTGGGGTAAGGAAAATACATTAACCTGCTGGAGAAGTTCCAGAGGAGGGCATCAAAGATGATAGCGGGCTAGCAGGGTAAGGAATACGAGGAGAGGTTGAGGGCACTGAACACGTACTCCTGGGGGACAGAGGAGAGAAAGAGAGCAAGAGAGAGAGAAAGACGGGGTATGACTGGGACCGTCAAGTACTTGAAAGGGATAAATAAGGTGGATAAAGAGAATCTCTTTAAGCAGAGTGGCAACCATAACACGAGGGGGAACAGTTTTAAGCTAGGGGGTGGGAGATTTAGGAGGGAGATCAAGAAGCACTTCTTCAGAGAGGGTGGACATTTGGAATGCGCTGCCAGAAGAGGTGACCGCGTGGAAGACAGTGGGCAGCTTTAAGAGAAGCTGGGACAGGCATGGGGGAAGGTAAAGCTCATGGGTAGGGAGGATGGAAGGAGTGGGGGAGGAGGGACAGTAACTGGAGCTGTGGACCTTGTAATATGAGCAGACTAGATAGACCAAATGGCCTTCTGCTGGCTTCTTTGTAGGTTCGTAAAAATATCGTTAAAAAACTATTTCCCCCAGATCAACAAATACTACGTCTTTAAGCCGAATTCCAAAATCAGATCTGAGAATCCCAGAGCCTATCCTTAATTTCATGCCAAGTCACCAGTGTACAACAGTACGTGCACTACACTATATCCAGAAATCACATATTGAAGCTTTTTTTTTTTTTATCCTTCTGGTTCTAAATGACTACTTTTGCTCAGTTTTCACTAATGAGGACAACGAGTCCATGCCAGAGAGTGGCATCAAAGTGGCCACTAAGGGAATCCCAGAAATGAGACAGCCATTGTTCACTAGTGAAAGGACTGACTGCCCTTAACATGGATAAGGCCCCGGGACCAGATGGGTTGCATCTGAGGATACTCAAGGAATTAGCAGTGCAGCTGGCTGAACCACTGGTATGTCTGTTCAACAGCTCACTTAGGTATGGGGAAGTTCCAAGGGACTGGAAGGTGGCAGACGTATAGCTTCATAAGGAGCAACCAGGAAACTATGGGCCTGTTAGTCTAACCTCTATCATAAGGAAGCTGATGGAGTTACTGATCAAAGAGGACCTCACAGACTACCTGGAGAGCACCAGGCTCCAGAATAGTACACAGCATGGTTTTATGGCAAGAAGATCTAGTCAGATTAACCCGATAGTTTTCTTTGACTGGGTGACAAAAGACTTAGACAAGGGTCACGTTGTGAATCTGCTCTACTTTGACTTCAGCAAGGCTTGTCACTCAGTACCTCACAAATGACTGCTCAAGAAGATGTAAGACCTTGGTGCAGCTAAACCCACAGTGAACTGGGTGGGTAACTGGCTAGAGGGAAGGCAGCAGAGGGTGGTGGTTGATAGAGTTAAATCAGAAGATAGGGAGATTATGGGTGGGGATCCACAGGGATCAGTCCTGGGTCCGGTCCTCTTCAACATGTTCATTAGTGACACTGGAGAAGGAATACAGGACAGGTTGTGTCTCTTCACAGATGACACAAAACTATGTGGGAGGGTGGACAATGGCGAGGGAATAAGGAAAATGCAGAGAGACCTTCAAAAGCTAGAGGAGTTGTCAAAGGTCTGGCAGTTAAAATTCAATGCTAGAAAGTGCAAGGTAATGCACCTAAGGAAAAAGAATCCCAAGACAGAGTACTGGATGGGAAAGGAGAGACTTAGCACTACAGATGAGGAATGGGATACGAGAGTTATTATTAGCAACTCATTTAAGCACAAATCGATTCAGTGCAATAAAGCCTACAGCAAGGCTAACAGGATACTGGGATGTATTGGGAGGGGTACTGATAGCAGAAAAAAAAAAGAAAAAAAAAAAAAAGAGGTAATGCCTCCCCCCTACAAATCCCTGGCGAGGCCTCACCTTGAGCACTATGCCCACTTTTGAAGTCCTCACCTCGGAAAGGATAAGGACAGGTCGGAGACAGTGCAGCGCAGAGTAACAAAAAAGATTCAGGGCCAGCAGAAAAGATCCTATGAGGCACGCCTCCAGGCACTAAGTATGTACTCACTGGAGACCAGAAGGGAGAGGGGAGATATGATAGAGACCTTCAAGTTCCTTAAAGGAATTAAAGTAAACTACGGGGAACTATTTAGCCTGAATACCAATACGTGGTCACGTGAACATGAGTGGAAATTAACAAGAGGGATGCAGGGTTTTAAATAATTGATTAGCAGTTTTTTTCTCGGGACTATACTAACTGTTCAGTAAGTATTTATATTTTCTAGAAGTGCTGTGTTTGTTAAACACAGTGAGGCAAGAGCTATGCAGTTTCACAAAGATTTAGCACTTTTATAAGCAAAACGCTAATCAATTTTTAGAGTTAAATAAATCCCTGGGGATGTGAGGAAGAACTACTTTACGGAAAGGGTGGTGGAACATTGAAACAGTCAGTCAGCTGAGGTGGTGGGTGCGAAAAGAGTCAGGGGATTCAAGCGCGGCTGGGACATAATGAAGGGAATAAAGGCTACCGGTGGCAACAGGACCACGGAAGACAATAGGAAGAGAATAGCAAGATGACGGGGAGGGTTAGTACCCTGGAAGAACAGTAGGGACCAAGGAAGAGATTAGAGAGATGACAGGAAGGGTTAGTACCCTGGAAGAACAGCAGGTTCAGTTATTACAGGGAACTTGGACAGACTGGATGGACTGCTGGTCTTTTTCTGCCGTCATTGTCTAGGTTTCTATGAGGAGCTGCGAGGACAGTGGCTGCATTACCATGCTGTGGGCCGCTGTTCACACCACAGTCCCTGTACGGGCCTCTGTTCACACCGCAGTCCCAACACCCTTCCCTGGACAAGAAGAGCTGCAGGGGCGGTAGTAGCACTGAGACCTTTGTTCACACCACATTCCAGACACTCATCCCTATACACGAGGAGCTGCAGGAGCGGTGGTAGCATTAGCATGTGGGAGACCTTAGTTCGCACCACTTTCCAGACACCCGTCCCAGGACAGTAGGAGCTGCAGGGATAGTGGTAGCATAAACATGCCAGAGAGCTTTGTTTGCACCATATTCCAAAGACCCATCCATGGACAGGAGGAGCTGCAGGGGCAGTGGTAGCATTACCATGCAAGACCTTTGTTCCCACCACATTCCTGACACCCATCCCTAGACATAAGGAGTTGCAGAGGTGGCGGTAGTAGCACTGCCATGTGGGAGTCTGCTGCTGCGCCACATTCCAGACACCAATCCCTGGACATGAGAAGCTGCATCACTATGCGTGACACCTCTGTTCATACCACATTACCAACACCTATCCATGAACACGAGGAGCTGCAAAGGTAGTGGTAGCATTACCATGTGACGGACCTCTGTTCACTCCACATTCCTCAGCACCCATCCCTGGGCATAAGGAGCTGCAAGTGCAGTGGTAGCATTTCCTTGCGGGAGACCTCTGTTCACTCCACATTCCCTGGCACCCATCCCTGGAACCGAGGAGTTGCAGGGGCAGTGGTAGCATTTCCATGTGGGAGATCGCGGTTCACTCCACATTCCTGACACCAATTCCTGGACATCAGCTGCAGGGCCAGTGCTACTATTACCACAAGGGAAACCTCCTGCTGTGTTTCCTTCAACTACTTGGAACAGGTGTGGGGGGGCTCGCTGCTGCATGCTGTGGAAGAACACGACACCCTGCCCTTTGCCCAAGTCCTAAATCCTACAGTACATCAGGTGGTACAGCAATGCACCCCTTAATGACAACTGCTTGGTGAGACAGTAGGCCCTCTGCCTCCACGAAACATCACTTAAGGGCTGTGAGGTGAACCCACGGAGTGGGTGATGAGTGAAATAAAGAGGCAATAAGCTGAAGGGCCTTCAGAAAGTTAGCACTGCTGTTGGGACAGGTGAACCAAGGTAAGCTGCCACTGTGGTGGAGGATGAAAAGACAACTAGAAAACATAAGCAATAAAACTGCCAACAGCCTGAAGCTGTGTATCAGATTTGTGAACAGTGTAAAACTACAAATTTCAAATTCCTAGCCCCGTTATCATTGACAGTACACCCCCAAAACAGAAGTTTACATAACATTGTGTGCTATGGGTTTCACAGATCAAGCTACAGCATTTCTAGGGCCCAAAATTCGTCTGAAGTATCAAAAATGCCCAACACATCACTACAGAAATCTACTAAACAGAATACATTGACTGCTTACCCTAGCAGTACTAGAAAATGCTGACTATGGGGTATAAGCTCCACTAGTCATTATTTTGTGGATAAGTAAGGTCTATGTGGAATGCACGGCTATTCAAATTCAGAAACAAAGCTTTTAAACTGACTGATAAGCAGCACTTACAACTCATGCTCTTCCCCCTAAGGTCATTAGCAGTCACTGGAAATGTAAGGTAAAGGTGTCCAACTTCTTAACATCAATTTCAATGTAACACCCCCCAACCCCAAAATACAGATCAATCTGGCAAAGTGGCTCAAATGTCCATACCATGGGCTTTTTCTTAAGAGTTTTTTTTTTTTTGAACAAAAAAATCTATTTAATCGGAATTTATACTGTGAAGACCTGAAGGTCTCACGAACAAGAGACAGATTTTTTTTTTAGTATAATTTTTCTAGCTGACACAGAGAGCTGAGGTGCTGAAGCACCTTACCTCTCCAATGCCGGCAACCTGGGTTCAGGAATGAGCCTGGACCGCAGGTGGTCAGCAGGGGTGGCGGGGGGCAGGACTGAGTGGCTGTCAGGCAAGCTCCCCTCTTCCGGGGATGGGCTTCCTCGGCTGCCACCGGCTGGAGGTCCAGAGGCAACGTCTGGATCCCAGGTGGGTGGAGTGGGACCACTGGCTCTGGCACACACATGCAACTGCACCTTGCGTGCCCCCAGGGAGTTGGGGCAGAAAACTGGGGAAAACCCAATGCACCCCCCCAGCATGACAGCCACTGGCACACCCAGGTCCCACTCTACTGGGGGTGGGGGAATGGCGTAAGCACGGGGCCTGACAAAAGGCACCAGGGTGGCAGCGGGGCCAAAAGCTCTATTAAACAAAAAAGGTGATTTTTCTACTAGTCAATTATCATTTGTGGTAGTCCATTCCAAAGACCAACATTTTTCACAGTAAAATTTCCTCGTTTTGAAATTTTGTCTCCTTTGTTTTAATTCCATACCTAGTGACTTATCAATTTTTCAATCCTTGATGAGGTCATATAGCATTAGTAGATTACACCTTGTGTGTCATTTACAGTCATCATGAACTCCAGACCAACTTTATGACTTTTCTTTGGACCCTCTCCAGTTTATGAGTACCCTTTATTAGATCACAACCAAAACTGTGAGCTACAGTCCAAGATTTAATCAAGCTTCTGTACGATATATCCTTGAGGGGAAAATAGTCGTGTAATACACGACAATGCCATTTATGCCTTGGAGTACTTTGTTCACAGCAACTAGTTCGATAAAGTAAACTTATGACTACAATATCCAACTCTTGTTCTCTGCAAGTTTCTGCTTTGGAGGGCAACATTATAATTTTAGTTTACGCCCTGTGCGGGAGGGAAGGGATGGTAACTGCACCCGAACTAAGGGCCAGATGATCCCTTCCACTTCCTGGTCCACTGGCCTCAACACTGCGCTAAATGTTCTGTGAGTAAAGGTAGGAGGTATTCTCATTGAAATCTGTGTGAAAAAATTGAATATTTTTCTATGTGTAAGCAACCGTGTTCAAGCGGTGGGTTATTTTTCTCCACGGTCACTTACACACACACACACACACACACACACACACACACACACACACACACACATATATATATATAAAAAGTATTCAAATTCTTCCTCATAGATTTCTATGGGACACGACCACACGCTTTCCCTTAAGACTTCATAAAACATCTGAGTGCAGGGCCTGGGCCAGCGGAACAGGAAGTAGAAGGGATCGGATGGCCATGGGTTCAGCTGCAGTTACTATCCCTTTCCTACTGCACAGGACATGAAATTAAATTATAATTTTGCCTCAAAAGCATCACCGACAAGGTAATGGGCTTTAAGCACTCTCACCAAAAAAAAAAATCACCTATAGTTACTGCAAATATATACACTCATTTGGAATTTTTTTTTTTTTTTTTTTTTTTTAAACACGGAATGTAACACAAATGTCCTCACATTAGCCAAGAATGACCCACTAACACTGATGAGAATAAATGAGGCACCACCTTCAACTGTAATTCTACTAACCTTGCTTGGCCTTGTACCCAAGTCTACGAGCCTTGTCTGGCCTGGTGGGTCTAGGAGCACGGTGGAGGGAAGACAGTTGGCGGTACTGCCAGCAGCGGACACGCAGCAAAAAACGCATAACATCAGACTGCTTCTTCCTCCATAGCTCCTGCATGTACTTGTAGGCACCCATCTTGGTTTATCTCTAGATAACAAAAGGAGAAAAAGATTAGCACGTCCAGATAATTATACTCTTGCATTTGGTTTTTAGCAATGCAAATGTCTAGAATGGTCTTGCCCATGCACAATACTAAAAAACAAGCTCTGGTACAGACCAGAAATAATACCCTAAATTCTCCTCATCAACCCATGGTTTTAAATAGCTGGAATATAGCATAGCAAACTGCTACGAAATCAGTGGGTAATGATAACCGTTTTCTGAATTGCATAGCACTGGACTGCTAAACATTCTGATGTTTTTACTCAGGTTTACCCAGTCAAAACACAACAAAAATGAAGCTATATATATATAAAAATGTTGCTCATCAATTTGTGCCAGATGCTATGCATTCACAGTTGATTACCACTTTCTCACATAAAACTATAAACCTATTTTTTGGTAACATATTTAATACCCTGCAACCGGACATTTGTCACACCAGGCTGATATAGAGGCGGTCACAGCTAAGCAATCACCTGCTCAGAAGCCTTGTGACCACATTCATCCGTTTAATCACCTTTACAGAGGAAGGCCCCAGACTGGTGACTAATATATATATATATATTTTTTTTCACACCAGTTTCAGGGGTCGAAATTAAGTTTTGCAGCCACTAGCCAGCAGGGCTAGTGACTGGGAAAATCCACTAGCCCCACAGATTTTCCACTAGCCCAGCAGTTGTACTTACTGAAATGTTACCTTCTCCAGTACTAGTCCGCAGAGCTAGAAGGAAAACCTTACTAGCCCGACACAAAATCTACCAGCATTTGGCTAGCGGGCTGGAGCCAATTTCAAGCCCTGCTGTTTTACCTTTAGAAACCACTCAAGTAAGGTTGGCTCAGTAGGGCTACAGCTGTGACCCAGGTTTGGGAATGAACCTGAGTTGGGTGTGGGAGGATAGAGGGTCTGAGTGACTGTACTCTTACCACAGAGTGGGTGGGTTGAGTCTCTCACAGTACACTTGACACCTAGAGGAACCTAGATGACACGTCAATAAGGAAGACCTGAAGAACACAAGATGACGATACAGTGTCACTGCACTTCAGACGTTCCATAAGAGAAAATGGATGGAAAAAAAAAATCACATTGCTGGGCAGGATAACCAACAGCCACTCACAGGCCTGGCACCATCAACAGGATCATGTCGCCTCCAACCCCTTATGTCTTGGAAGTATCTGGGGATAAGTCACAGAGATAGCTGGTGACTGGAAGGGTGGCATCCTGAGAAGGCCAGCGAGGCAGTAGGGAATGAATTACAATCATCATGGTTTATAAAGCAACACACACACCACTGTTAAAAGAAAAAAAAAAAAAACGCTAATGTCACAGTTAAGCACACAATACAGTATTCCATATTTGCTCTACTTCTGAAAAGTAATATCCATTCAGAAATCATGCTCCACAGTCAAAACATGGGGCGTTAGTGGAGCACTCCGAGCCCCAAGCATTATTTTGGGGGGGGGGGTGTCAAATACAGTATTTACGTCATCTTCATTTAAGAGTCACATGCTTCAGCATAGTACCATACTATAACTGGTGACCCCCGATACCAACCCATTTTTGAGACCTGTAAAAAGCTGTATTATACAATGGGCACTTAAACACAAGTCAAATCCTCCATCCTGATTGGCTCACTGGCACCCCTCTCCCGTTGTAAATCCTAGCATCACCCCACGGGAAGAGGTGCCAGCTGCCAGTCAGCCGAATCAGTAACCCCACCCGAAATCACTCCGAGCAACAGAAATCCACAACTGCTAAATGTCTATCTCTCATGACTGCTGCTCTGCTTCCATTCCCATACGCAAACTGCCCTTCAAACCACAACTTTTATTTATTTATTTATTTTTTAAAAAACAATCTTTTGTCCGAGACACTTCCCTGATAGAACCCCTTCCGGGCTAAAACGGCTGTCTTCTCGGATCTGTCTCCTAACATCTTCACCCTCCATTACAGCACTGCCCCAGAGATCTAATAATGAAGATGTCTCCACAGTTGAAATTCCACGTTAGCCTTTGACCCTACCTGCTCAAGCAGTCCAAGACTCAAAACAAACCACATCTAAAAATCGGGAAAAATACACTGCTCGCTTTCTCCGCTCCCGATATTCCCCGACATAAATTAAAGCATATCTGACCCTCTCTCTGTCTTTACCAAAGTCGTCCCACGTGAATGCCAACCCGGAATGCCGACTGATTTCCAAACTTTTATAAAAGTTGGTACCAAAATTTTTTTTTTACGTTTCACTACACACGAAATACTGCGCCCCATCATCGGAGGACTCAGACCCACACTTAACTCCTGTAACCTGACGCTGGAAACTCTTATCTCTCTCTCGTTGTAACAATCAAAGTAGCCTTTCGTTTGCATCAGCTCAGTCTTCCACTTTCCTACCCCCTTACTTATCATGGAAACCAAGCCCAGAAACCACGAAGACCCAGCCTGCTAGTTCCCACTCCATCACACTCTCTTTCTACAAACAGACGCTACTGCACCTTTTTTGTTTTTACTTATTAAAAAAAAAAAAAAAATGTCTTAATCATGGCTAGGCAGGGAAAAGAGAAATGGACAATCGCTATCACACACTCCCATGATTAGAAAAACAAACTGTAAGCCTCTCCCTAGCAACACAGGACTACTTTATCTCCCATACTAATAATTTAATAAAACAAAATAATTTAAAACACAAATATTTTCTCTATTATTTATCATCAATAAAAATGGACACATTGTATAATAGCAATATTCCATGCGAGGGTGTTGGTGATGTCAGGATTTACCCATGCCCTGGGGTGGTGTTGGTCACTCAGCTACGCCTCTTGACCAAACACCACCCCAGGGCATGGGTAAATCCTGGCATCACCAACACCATCGAGTGGTATATTGCTTAATCAACCCACAAGCTGATACGGCAAAGTCTCATCAACCTGCAAGTTGAAAAGGCTTTTACTGTCTTGCTGTTGTGTGTACCATTTTAGCCCATTAAAGACTGAGCTTTGTTTACTTGGCACCAGTCAACACATATGAAGGTGTGTGATCCTTTTTTTTTTTTTTTTTTTTTAACCACACCCTCGGTGTGTGACAATATATAAACCTCTCAAGCTTCACTCTCAAGGTTTATATATTATCACATGCTTTGGGTGTGTAAAAAAACTGCATATTACACATCTACATATGCATTATTCTCTATGTACATAATCCTAATGACTGCTCCACAACTAAACTGGAATACAATGAAATGTTTATTGCACACACTGTCTTTATAACGTTAATAACAAGGACATTTCGGCTCCACATTTATGACATCTATTTTGGAAGTATTCATCTTGCCTGTAAAAAGTTTACAGTGGAAGTAAGTGTTTCACAAATTGTTGTTTCTCTCTTTTCACCCTCACACACCCGCTTTGTGCATTTTTTGTCGGTGTGCTTCTTGCAGCGAGACTTTAACGTCGTGGAGAGCTATTGGGCAAGTTACCTCTTTTCGTTGGGGGGGGGCTCTGTTTAGCCAATGGTGCCCTCTTGCTTAATGCCGTGGACACCACAGAAGCAGTCAATAATATTCTCTCATTGTATGAAAATAGAATGTTATTTCCTTTCGTTATTTATGTTTTTTCTCTGCCCCCACACCTCCCGTTTAATGTATTCTGGGAATTAACAAGAGATCGTAACACGAGCAAAACATTGTCAGTGTACTTCTTGTATGTGAATAGTACCCAATACCTGCTTTTTTTTTGGGGGGGGTGCTCCGGTATCACTCAAAAAGCAAGGCTACAATGCTAACTACAGCCCTGTTTCAAAGAACACGTTTTATATAACGTTATAAAGGCCAAAGATGTGCTCGGTCAATGCTCAGTTCGCAATACGAGAGCTTTTTAATGAAGAGGCCAATAATTCCACGTCTGATCGGGCGCAACTACTCAGCGGATCTGTAAAATAAGGCAATTCAAACGCTGCCCACCGCCTGTCGGTTTTTCTACTTCTATGGACAACCATGCCGGTTGCACGCACAGGCCGTTGAGACTGCGCTGATACCAATATCTGCATATCTCGGTTTGCTGTCAGATGCCGGGCGCTGGTACCAAGTCACTTCCATATAACCATGCAACTCAACGCGTAAACACCAGGTTGCACCGTCCCACCACTGCTTCACTCAGCAACCCGGCTCCCACGTAGTATGTACTCCATTACTTCTATAACCCCAAGAACCAGACCCATCTCGCTCAAAAACAGACGTTAACCTCCTGCCCTTTTCAAGAAATAAAGAGTACAACGGCACCGTGGAAAAAATTGTTACACACGTTTTCTACAGTTGGTCCCCGATGGCTCACCCAAACCACTGATTTGTTTGGATTGTTCAGTCCACAAATAACAGAAAGCTTTCTTACATGATGGCGTACCAGACGAAAAGAAAGAGCCTGCTTTCCCAGAATGCATTAAAGAGTGACGAGTTTTACATCCGGGTGAGACGTGCTTGCTGTCGGGAAACGTAGTCCCTAAGCGAAATCTCACACAGTGCAGAGTGGTTTTTCAGCAAACCCATGCACTAGTCGAGAGAGTGAGACATTTTCAGACAGATACGTAGTTTGTAAAGTCACTCAGTTCCTCAGTTTTAATACAAGTGAGCCATTCCAGTTGGGGTTGGGGGGGTTATAACAGTCCTTTAAGCCAACCTTTTGTTCTGTTGTCACTGAAATGAGGGACACAGACAGACCCTCAAAATGAGGGACAATCGCAACTACTTTTTTTTTTTTTTAGTTGATGTTTAACATTTCAAACACCATGAAGTCTTGCTGCTATTAGGACTTAATGCAGTTAGCCACTGCACTCGAACTGCCCCGGAGAGGATAGGGTTAACTCCAGAGCAGTCTGGAGTTCCACAGCGCGAGGGCGCTGTTCAAAGCTCTATCTGGCTAGTTTCAAATGAAACTGCCAGATTCTTTACTCCCGCTTTCACTGAACAGTCGCTCCGGAGATCAGCTCCTTCAGCTCGGTTCATTTCGCGGTTCAAGCGAGTTTACTCGGTTCATTTGAACCGGCAAGTGTTTAAAAATTACCGCGTTTTCGGGAAAAGCTCTATCTGGTTTGATCAGTGTATTTGTGACTGGGAAGGTCTGGACGTGCCCATTGATCCGGGCATTTCTCCAGCTAGACCCTTAGAATCTCCCCCTTTGCTGTTTGAGTCCCCTTCTCATTTTATGTTTTATAAAAAGGTGGCAGAAACCCTCCAGCTCCCTTTAGAGGAGGCTGTGGATGAGCAAGAGGAGCCTGATTATGTAGAAATGATGGATATTCCAGAGTCTAGAAGGTTGTCTATTCTTTTGCATAAGTCATTTAGGAAGCAAACAACAAAGATTTTAAAAAAATCCTCATTCTGTTCCTCCTGTAGATAAGAAAATGGACAGAAGGTATACTTTATCAGGCCCTGATACAGACTTCCTCTCCGAGCAGTGTAGTCATGTAGGTGTTGTTCAAGCTGCAGCCTGTGACAAGGCTAATATTCCCCTGGCATCACATCCTCCTGATAAGGATTCCAGGAAGATTGATGCCATGGCGAAAAAGCAATATATGGCAGCTTCATTGGGACTCAGGCAGGCTAATTATATGGCTTATGTGGCTAGATATCAGAAATCTAGATGGGACACTATTTTGCAGTTAGCCAAGCAGGCCCAGGGCCAGCTGGCTAGTGAGTTGGAACAAGTGGCTGCTGATGGCATTGAAGCCTCTAAAGTTCAATTTCATACTGCCGTTGATGTTAATGATGTTTCCTCTAGGGTCATGGCCACTTCTGTAGCTCTCCGTGGGTTGGCATGGCTTAGATGCACTAATCTGTCCCAAGATACTCAGGCAAAGGCTATAGATTTTCCTGTAGTAGGAAACACTCTGTTTGGAGATCAAACAGAAAATTACATGAAGAAAATGGATGAATACAGAACTACCTACAAAAGTGCCCAAGCTAAGGAGAGCATGCCACTCCACAAGGCATGCCCCCAGGGGTAGGGGCAGGCCTTACCACGGACCTTTATCAAGTTCAGGCCTCTTCAACCTTTGCACAGAGGGTTTTTCAGAGGCAGGGGTAGGCGGGGCACAGGCAGACCATCTCCCTCTCCTCAGCCTAAAGCTGCTGCCAAGCAGGCACCCTGATGGGGTGCCCAGGGCCGATTCTCCTGTACCGGTGGGGGGCAGGTTGGCTTATTTCAGCCAGAACTGGTTGTCCCTAACTTCGGACAAATGGGTTCTGGAGGTGGTAAGCCAAGGTCTGGTTCTCAGTTTCAAACAGTTCCCAAAGATGAGAGCCAGACATTTTCCACCTGCAAATCCTTCAGAAGCCCTTGCTTTGGAAGCAGAGGTTTCTTCTCTGCTGGGCTGCAAGGCAGTGGAAAGAGTTCCTCCTTGCCATCAGGGCAAGGGTCTGTACTCGAGGTATTTCCTTACCCCAAAAAAGACAGGAGAGTGGCGGCCCATCTTAGATTTAAGGTTCCTGAACAAGCATCTTTTGAAACCAAAGTTCAAAATGTTAACTCTGGCAATGATTCTGCCTTCCCTAAGGCCAGGGGACTGGCTAGCTTCCCTGGACCTCAAGGCCTTATTTTCATATTTTGATCAGGCCTTCTCACGAAAGTACCTCGGTTCGAACTACCCTCTGGCCACTACCAGTTCAGAGCAATGCCCTTCGCCTTACCTCTGCTCCAAGGGTTTTCACAAAATGTTTAGCTGTAGTAGTGGCTCATTTAAGAGGCAAGGGGTTGCTGTGTTTCCCTACCTGGACGACTGGCTCATAGTGGGCCAGTCTCCAGATCAGGTAAAATCCACTTGCAAGTCTCCAGCAACTTCTCACTTCTCTGGGATTCCTGTTGAATTTTCCAAAGTCAGTTCTGGAACCAGTTCAGGTACTAACTTTCATAGGTGCAGAATTGAACACAAAGTCAGCCAGGCATTTCTTCCCTCCAAAGAGTGGACAGACTCATTGCCCTGGCATCCTCCTTTACCCTGCGGGTCTCTCGACCAGCAAGGCACTTTTTGCAACTCCTAGGACACATGGCTGCTTCCACAGCTGTCATGCAGGGAGCAAGATTTCAGATGAGAGACATCCAGTTCCACTTGAGGTCCTACTGGTCTCAAAGGAAGGACCCCCTATCCAAGTTAATCCCAGTGACCAAAACCCTGATCCTAGCCCTTCAGTGGTGGCAGGATCGAAGCAATTTAACTCAGGGGGTCCCCTTCTTACCCGTTCTTCATTCCCTCACCCTCACCACGGATGCCTCCCTGTTAGGGTGGGGGGCACATTTGGGCGACCTTTCCACTCAGGGAGTGTGGTCCCCTCAGGAATCTCTGCTCCACATCAACCTTTTGGAACTCAGAGCTGTTCTCTTAGCTCTCCAGGTTTTTTCGACTACTGTCCAGAACAAGGTAGTCCAAGTCAGGACAGACAACACCACAACAATGTGGTACATCCAACAAAAGGGGCACTCGGTCATCAGCCTTGTGCACGCAAGCAATGAAGTTGTGGTCTCTGGCTTACTCCTGAACACCTCCCTGATAGCAGTTCACCTTCCAGGGAAGGACAATGTCCTGGCGGATGCCCTCAGCAGAATTTCTCAGGGCCATCACGAATGGGCTCTGAATTCTCTGGTGCTGGGGTCAGTCTTTGCCAGATGGGGCACCCCTCAGATCTTTTCGCAGCCCCAGACAACCACCAACTTCCCCTGTTTTGTTGCAGGCCTCCAGTTCTGGGATCAGTCCCACTGGACGCCTTTCAGTTGGATTGGAAAGGGAAGTTCTTGTATGCTTTTCCCCCCTTCCCTCTCCTCTTCAGGGTACTAGTAAAAATCAGAACTCAGCCCTGCAGAGTGATTCTGATTGTTCCAGACTGGGCCAGACAGCCCTGGTACCCTCTCCTCCTGTCCCTGACATTCCACCCTCCTGAGCTTGCCCGGACCCACGACCTGTTGACCTGTGCACAGGGAGAGTGTGGTATCGAACCTCAATTCCCTCCACCTCAAGGCCTGGTTCTTGAGGAGCTAGAATTGCTGATTTACACCTTTCTCAAGGTGTCCTGGATATTTAAAGGCTTCAGAAACCTTCCACTAGAGCCACTTACAATTCTAAGTGGAAGAGGTTTTCCATTTGGTGTTCTGAGAAGCAGATTATCCCAGAATCTGCTAATCTGCCCATTTACTGGACTATTTGGTCCATTTAAATTCCTTAGGCCTTAGGCCAGCTACCTTAAAGGTTCATCTGGCAGCTGTCTCTGCTTTTGTGTCAGCGGGAAGCCTGCTTCCTTTCTTCTCACCCTGTATTTTCCAAGTTTTTTAAGGGGTTACTTCACTAACCCCCCCTTTCGGGAACCAGCTCCTGCATGGGACCTGAATGTTTGCATTGCTCAGCTAATGCAACCCCCCTTTGAGCCTCTGTCCTCGGCAGACCTCAAGTTTTTGACTTGGAAGACTGTTTTTCTAGTGGCTATCACTTCTGCTAGACGTATAAGTGAATTACAGGCCTTGTCAGTAGAAGAAGATTTTATTTCTTTTCACAGAGATAAGGTAGTCCTTAGGACTAACAGAAAGTTTTACCTAAAGTGGTTTCAGATTTTCATCTCAACCAATCCATCTCTCTCTTCCAGTATTTTCACTGAGCATTCCTCCTCAGGAGAGGAGATTGCACAGTCTGGACGTCAAAGAGCCCTAAGCTGCTATTTGGAGCGCACCCAGGGTCACAGGTTGAATCCCTCCAACTCTTCCTTACCTATGGAGAAGTTGGCAAGGGAGACCTGCCACTAAGAGGACAATTGCGAGGTGGATTGTCTCTTGTATCCAGTTCTGTTGCCAAAACTAGGTAGAGAACCTCCCTCAGGACTGAGGGCTCATTCCACCAGGGGTACAGCTGCATCTCTAGCGGCTGCTAGAGATATTCCCATTTTGGAAATTTGCCAAGCTGCTACCTGGAAATCAGTCCACACCTTTACCAAGCATTATTCCCTGGATGTCCAGTCCAGGAGAGATGCTCGGTTTGGCACAGCTGTGCTTCAGAGCCTATTCCCCAAGTAGGTTCTGACCCTCCTCCATGGAGGTACTGCTGTATAATCTGCATTAAGTCCTAATAGCAGCAAGACTTCATGGTGTTTGAAGAAAAATTACTCACCTTAGTAATTGCTTTTCTTCTCATGGAGTCTTGCTGTATTAGACAACCCTCCCTCCTACCCGCTCAGAACTCCCTACTTGAGTATGGGGTTGTCAAATTAGTGCAAGCACTGTCATGCCATTTCAATTTCTCTCTAGTTCCCCCCTTTTGTTCATTTGGGTTAGGAACTAGGTGATTCTTTTTTTGTTAAGTGATAGGTGGCTCCCTCTCTGGACTTGAGTCTTTTGGGGAGAGGGGGCCTATTAGTGCTTGTCATGGGTGATTCTAACAATAACAGGTGATTTTGTTATTATTCTATGATTGTTGTGTTTTTGTTGTCCTACTACTGGTAGGTAGCCAATGGCTAGTGTAGAGCTTTTCCACACAGACTTGCTATATTAGTTTAGCTTCGTAAAGAACCTGGCAGTTTCATTTGAAACTAGCCAGATAGAGCTTTGAACAGTGCCCTCGCGCTGTGGAACTCCAGACTGCTCTGGAGTTAACCCTATCCTCTCCGGGGCAGTTCGAGTGCAGTGGCTAACTGCATTAAGTCCTAATACAGCAAGACTCCATGAGAAGAAAAGCAATTACTAAGGTGAGTAATTTTTTCTTTTTGGAGCAGTGAAATCATTCATTCAGAGTATAATAATACATGTGATTTGTTCTTAATATCGACACTCTATCTGTAGTAGCAACACAGAATTTTACAGTAGTCACAACAATCCTTATAAATGCAGACCCTCCAACATTTCATTAGTCAAAATAGGTACAGTTCTGTGTTTCAGTGAGTTGGGGGACATATTACAGCCGGGGGTCGGCCCGCAGAAGCTCTGGGGGTTTACATCACATCAATTAACCCTGATGTCATCACCCTGGTTGAGACTTGGCTGTCGAAATCCTCCCCTGACTCCCTAGTCTCCCTTCCTGGTTTCACCCTTTTCCGGTCCGACCGTGTTGGGAGAGCGGTGCGGTGACTGCGTATTTATGTCAAGGAATCTCTCCCGTACTAGCCCTGCCCTCCATCCTTGACTCAGGGCCCAGGCGCTTACACTGAAATAACCCTAACCCTTTAAAGGGACCCCTTTATCTGACTACTGCATACATGCCCCCAGGGACCAAGCGCAGGCCATTGCCTCTCTTACAGAATACCTTACCTCTCTACCTCCTTCCGCTGATCAAATTCTGGTGGGTGACTTAAATGTCAACTGGCTCAGCCCCTCCTCCTCCTCTACCGAGACTCCTTTTCTGCAATAGACCTAAGCAACTAGTTACCCACCCTACCAGGACTAACCCCAAGAGAGGCTCCAGTACCCTGCTTGATGTGGTACTCACCAACCCCTAATCGGATCCCCAATGTACAAGTCCTCCCAGACTCTCTCAGTGATCACTCCCCATTCTGTTCCACTGGTCAACCTCAGTCCCCCAAACCCATAGCACAGTCCACATGCCGGCGGCGTCTAATACCTGGTGGACTGATAAAACTTAAGGAACTTCTGTCCCAAATTGACTGGTCTCCTATACAGGCAACTCCTGACATCGACACAGCTCTCTCCTTCTTTACCCAAACTTTTAATAATGCCTGTGATATCTTTGCCCCAGTGTTGACCCGCCGTTCTAAAGGAAGAATGCCCCTAGGTTACCCCAGCTTTGATCCACCTGCTCAAACATAGGGACAACCCTATGGCACCGTGCCATTGAGACTGGCCGGCCCAATGACAGGCGGTTATATGCTGCAGCCCGAAACAAATTGCTTTCGGGCCATCAGAAAGGCAAGTCTGAGCACTATCGGTCCTCACTCACTGCCTCATGGGGGAATCCCAGAACCTTCTGGGATAACATTAAACAGTTAAATGGGAGTACACACTCCCCCCACCCACCCAGATCAACATTAATGGTGTGATCTCCTCAGACCCAGCCCTCATAGCCAACCACCTCAACACCTCATTCACTGACCTTAGCCCTATCCTCCCTACAAATTTTTTTGACCCTCCTCCCCCAGCACCTGCCGTAAATCTTTCTCACCCTTATTTTCTCCTCCTCGTGTTTCTGCCCAAGAACTTAGGCCGCACCTTGTCACTGCCCCTCAAGAGTAATAGTACAGGCAGTGACACCTGAATCCGTGTATCCTCACGGCTGGTCTTAGACACAGTCCTTACCCGATCACATGCCTCATCAACCACTCTCTTTGCCTGGGGAAGGTTCCAACTGCCTGGAAAGTCGCCACTGTCACCCCTATCTTTAAAGGTGGTGATAGGACTGTGGCTGGAAACTATCGACCGATCTCCATTCTCTCCTCTCTCCAAGGCCTTGGAAAAAGTGGTGAGCCTCTCAAATCTCTGACTACCTCTCCACCTACAATGTCCTTTATCCTGAGCAGCATGGCTTCCAGGCGGGCCACAGTACCAACACAGCCCTCCTAGAGTTCTCCAACTTTCTCCACTCCTCCTTAGACACTGGTTCTCTGGCTGGTGCTGTCTTCATTGACCTCTCGAAAGCTTTCAACACTGTCTCCCACCCCCTCCTTCTTGATGCCCTTAGTCTCTCTGGTTTTGCTGCTGGGCCTATCTCCTGGTGCACCAGTTATCTGTCTGACCGCTCACAGCGTGTAAAAAATTAATGGGACCTACTCAGACATCTGTCCCATCTTTTCTGGGGTTCCCCAGGGCTCCATTCTGGGCCCCTTACTATTCTCCCTTTACCTTAACACCCTTCCACGCTCTTGCTCGGGGAACATTCTATTGTACGCTGATGATGCAGTCATCTTTGCCTCAAATCGTAACCCTATTGCCCTCAGGACTCGCTGCAGAAGTCCTTCACTGAAGCCGAGGGCTGGTTCAAGAACATAGATTGGTGATAAATCTTAAAAAACAAAAACCATGTTCTTCACTCATCCCCAAACAAGTCCTGCAACTTCAAACTCCTCATTCACTCTGGGTCCTCATTCCCACTCGAACAAGTTTGCTCCTATAAATACCTAGGGATCCATTTTGACCCTCCTTCTCCTTCCATGGACACATCGCTGCCCTAGCCACTGCCACTAATATCCGATTGGGCATCTTACGCCGGTATAAACACTGCCTCCCCGGAGGCTCTTGACTCAGATCACCTCCTCTATCCTGTCCCTAGTGGACTATGGACTGCCGGTGTATGGTGCTGCTGATCAGACCGCACTCCATAAAGTCGCTTTACTCTGAATAAGGCCTGCAGGTTAATTACTGGAGCACCTAGGATGACACACACCTGTCTACTGTATGCTAAAAGCGCTGGTACTTGATCTCGTGGCGCCTCAAATATCTTACCTGTACCTTACAAAAAGACCCTCCTTGGGCTTTCCCACCAGGATTGACCACCACCATACGCGCTCTGTCCCACTAGTTCATACTCGGACCTCTGGGAAAACCTCTCTTGTTATCCCTAGAGCTAGGACCTCTCACGGCCAAGAGCCTTCAGCTTTTAGGGCCCCTCCTGGTTCAACACACTGCCCCCTCCATCTCCGAGCTCCAACTATGTTGTGCTTCAAAACTTCCATACGTAACCACCTTATTAACACCCGATGCTGTAACTGCCGCTAGTCAAAGCGTTACTCAGTACTTATGACAAAGCTTATTACTAAGCTGCTAAGGCGACATAACTCTGGTATTGTTTGCATCCATCCTACCTATACCAGCTTGTTTGTATCTATGTCTTAATTTACTGTTATACTTATGTGTTGTACTGCTATACTGTGTATTTTGGTTTGTCTTACTGTGACAAGGTACCTTTGTAAATGAGCCTATGGCTCAAAGGTTTTCCAAACTGCTGTTTAAATAAAATAAAAAATAAATAGATGCTCTGTGGTGAGTTTTGGGGCTTTTACTGAAGGTAAAACACACTTTCGATGCTCTAGGTTTTAGTCTGATCTGTGGTGAGTTTTATGGCTATTTTTTTGAAGATACAATATGCTATTTTTATGTGTTCACTACTCATGACTCCTGGGGGGAAATTATTGTTTTTCACTGGAGTTAGGGATGTTGGTGTCTCTCTGGCTAATCTTGGCTTAGAGTCTTTAGCTGCAACTGGGGTGGGCAGCTGGCTGACCTAAAATGTCAACCCTCCACCTCATTACCTTTTTTGCAATGTCCTGTGATGATTCTTCTTCCCCCTCCTCATCCCTCTGCCCTTCCCTCTCCTCCTCCTACTCCTCCTCTTCTACTTCTTCTTTACAAAAACAAGGACAAAGGTCAACAATATCCCCCACCGCTATATGTTAACTAAACTTGAACACACTTGTTTTGAAGCACTACAATAATAAATAACGTTGCAATTATGTACTTGGGTTGCTTTGCAAATGGTGACATTCGTATAGAGATAAGTTTCAGTACAGTTCCACTGTACCACCACGACCACGATTTAGCTGCTTCTCTTGTTAATCTGTAAGAATAAAAGGAGTAGAACTCACCTGACGTCTTCTCTCCCCTGTCTCTGTCTCTCTCTTGATCTCCTTCGACAATGCAGCTCAGATATGAAGGGCCATTGCGGTGTGGTATGCTCTGCTGCCTCTATCCATCCGACCAAATCATCCCTACCCAACCCATTCCCACAGGCAGACAAGGCAACAGTCACAAATGGGCCTCAAACAAACTTGAACAAAAAAAGCAGATGAAGACTTCAGCTGGACCAAAAGAGTAATGGCAGTCTCTACATGCAGAAATATGGCAGGCTGGCTGTGTAAGCCAGCAGTGGATTGTCATTGGGCACCCATCCCCAGATGATCACCTGACGTACAGTGCTGCTCACCTGCCATTGGTGATTCACAGCCAATAGAACTGAAATTTCCAAGTTCTGTTTTGCAATTGAATTGGCTTACGCGCATCACTGACTATGGAAGGTCCGACTGGGCCATTCCTAGCTGGTCCCTTAAACTGATATTGGTTGTTCAATTAAAGGGACACATGCTGGCAGGCAACAGGTAATAGGATCATCATTGGCTGGCATGCAGGGAGAAGGAGAGTGTGCAGTAGGCAGATTGGATAACACAACCTCTACACAACTAAATTCTGATTTCAGGAAAAGCTTCTGGACACTGGGACAGCCCTTTGGATACCAGGACTGTCCCAGTCAAACCGGGACGTTTGGCAGCTCAGCCCCTCCCCCCACCTCTGGTTTCCCACTATTCAAAGGGGCCATGAGTCACCATTTTTCAGTGCTGGATGAAAACATACAGCTACGAGTCAGCAGACAGCAAGTGTATTAATTAGTGTGTCTTTTTAATTTTGCATCAAGTTTCTAAATGTTTTTGCAAATTTAATTGTTTAAAGATGAAAATTCAAAACTTACATTCAGAAGAGACTCAATTTCTATACAATAATATTCTGATACTTTTAAAGTTGTCGTCTACAAGAACGTTTACAGGAACTGAAATGTTCTATAGGTAGATACCAAAAATAATTACAATTTTAAAAAGTAACAGAGGGGAAAGTGTGCAATAACTTGCTACTGCGTCCCATACAGTAATTAGGGAAGGAATGTCAGCGAGAGCTGAGAAAGGACTAACAGGCCAACCGGGCTTAACTACTGTGACTAAATTAAGAAACTTCTCTAAAAGGATATGTAAGGGGGTGAGAACCGTCACAACCCCAATCAGCAGGTCAGCCCTCTACTTCCAAAGTGCTAACCTCTGATCGTAGAATTGTGAACAGTTAACAGAACAATATAACCCTCTTGTCTGTTTTGTGGGTTCGAATCAACCTTTGTTCTCAGCTCTGGAGGGATTCAAACTGTGAACCTCTTGTTAGCGTACCCAATGCACAGGCTAAGATAATTCTGTCTCGGGGGGCCAGATATCTTTGCCTATGGGCACCTAATCAGGTATTACAAAATGAACCCTTAGAACTCTATGCAAGACCTAGACAACTCTGGCCTGTTTCCCAGTTTGGTACCACAATAAGCTCATGCATAGTGTCAACTATAACCATCTAAGCTTCACTTATAAATCCCAGTTGCCACTCTTCTGACCATTTTGCTAGTTTATCCAGGTCTCTTCTCATTCTGCCCACCCCATCTGGATCATCTACTTTGTTGCAGATCTTGGTGTCATCTGCAAACAGACTAGCCTTACCCTCTAGTCCATCTGCAATGTCACTAATGAAGATATTGAAGGGGACTGGCCTCAGGACTTATCCCTGAGGTACCCCATTTGTTACTTGCATCTCTTCTGACTGTATACCATTTACCACCAGTCTGTTTTCTTCCCGTCAACCAGTTTGCCACCCAGTTGACCAACTTCTGACCCACCACGAGCTTCCCCAGCTTATTTATCAATCTTCTATCTGGAACAGTGTCGAAAGCTTTGCTGAAGTCAAGGTAGGCGACATCAACTGCTCCCCCTTGGTCCACCACTCTGGTTACCCAGTCAAAGAAAGCTATGAAATTAGTTTGACAGGACCTTCCTTTTGTAAACCCATGCTGTCTTGGATCCTGTGCCCCTATGGATTCCAGGTGTTGCACTATCATTTCCTGAAGGAGTGCCTCCATAATCTTGCCCACTACTGAGGTAAGACTGACTGGTCTGTAGTTCCCTGCCTCCTCCCTGCTACCACCTCTTGTGGAGCGGGATCACATGAGCCCTTCTCCAGTCTTCTGGGACCTCTCCTGTGCTCAGAGACTCACTAAACAGTACTGCTAATGGTTCTGCTAGCTCCACCCTTAGCTCCTTAAGTACCCTGGGACAGAGACAGCGCTAGATAGGGCAAAAAGGGAAAAAGTTGCAGCTTGCCCAGAAATGACCCACTTTCCACAGGACAGCGGGTCCAAAGTGGTGCACCTGTCTCTAACAATAGCTTATAGATGGAAAACTAAACAACAGAAAAGTATTTTCACGCAACAAATTTAAGCTTCTGTACTAATGAAATTTCTACTTACGATTAGGTTTGGACCCAGTTGTTTCTCATTTTGACCCACATTTTTTACACCTATGGGTCTAATTTGACCCATGTTTTAAAACCCCTAGAGCTGTCACTGCCCTGGGATGCATGCCATCAGGTCCCATTGCCTTGTCCACCCTGAGCTTAGCGAGCTCTTGTAGGACCCCTTCTTTTGTGAAGGGTGTAGTGCTCACCTCCCTTCCCCGTGTCCATGGTGCTGAGCTGTGGGCCCTGCCCTACCTTCTCTTCAGTAAATACTGAGCAAAAGCATCTATTTAGGATAGATGCTTTTACAGGGTCCTTCTCCTCACATGCAGCCTTTTCTCCTTTAAGCTTAGCGATACCCCCTCTGGACTTTCTCCTTTCACTAATGTATCTATAGAAAGTGTTGCAACCTTCTTTACTGTTTGTGCTGGTGTTTCCTCAGTTTGGGACTTTGCCTGCCTTACTGCCTTCCCTGCTTCCCTTAGGGCAGTTTGGTATGCCTCCCTATCTTCATCCTGCTGTGTTCCCTTATATTTCCTGAAGGCCAGCCTTTTGGCTCTGACCTTTTCTGCTACTGTATTTGAGAACCAAAGTGGTTTCCTTTTTCTTTTGCACTTCCTTTCCAACACAATGGGATGTTGCTTCAAGTTTTGCATCCTTAATGCTTGCCCACTTTGCAGTACCCCCTCACCTGTGTTTCTTTTTGCCAGGGCTAGCGTAACTCTGTTGGCCATCTTATGAAAGTCAGCTCCTCTGAAGTCCCATATTTTTGCCTTGGAATGGGATGATTTAAATGTAGTGGCCAAATTGAACCATACCATGTGATGGTCACTGGCCCCCAAGTGACCTTCTACCTGGAGATCTGTGATCCCTTCCCTGTTAGTACTAGATCTAGGATAGCCCTGTCTCTTGTGGGTTGTTCTACCAGCTGTTTGATGCGTCAGTTTCAGCAAGACAGTAGTTTCTCCTGACGGACACTCCCCTACATATTTTATATTGCAGAAAATATATCATATTGTAATCAGAACCAGTTGTCCACATGCCACAACAACTATATACAAACCCTCAAAAAGAGGGTTAACAGTGACTTCCAATGATGCGCACTCAGATCGAATGTGCATTAGGGACAAGTCAATTGACTGTCCGGGATTGGGTTTTCCCAACCACAGAGTGAGAGGAAAACCCAGGGAAATATTTTCCCCTAAATTCAGGATGGGATAGGACAAGAGTTAGGGAAAATAATAACAGGGAGAGCTGCGTGACAAAAAAAAAATGGGGTGTCGTGTGGGAAAAGATATGGTATGGGGAAAAAGGTGCTGCTCCAGCAGGGTCTGACTCAAGCGTGGCATGTGGCTTAACCAGCCCATTCCCCTTTATAGATGAGAGGGGGGAGGGAGATAACATATTACCGGATATCCCTAAAATATTCACAAATACCTACTAAGGTATCTAATAAGAGGGGAGCACCAATCCTCCCAGGGGCTCTCCCAGTTGCCCAACCTCCCAAATATTCCAGGAAGGTAAAGGTTATTATTTATGTGGACTCTTTCCAAGTCTGTAAAAGCGTAGGATGTATGGCACATAAATAGTCTGTTCACAAATTTATAGGTGCATTCAGTCCCAGTGTACGCTGCCATGCTGGAGTCACAGTATTTGTTGAGAGGAGATAGTTCTGGGGAGCAATTGAGGGCCAGCAGGGGGGAGTGGGGTCTTTGGGGACACCCAGTCCTTCCACTAGCTGCTGCAGTGGAGGAGAGGTGACCCTCATGTGGGGGGAAGGATGAGGGAGGGACGGGATCCATGTCTGTCAAATACCATTTGCACCTTTGATCGTATCCCAACATCTGGGGTGGATCCAATTAGACCAGAGGCACCCAATCACGGTGTCCTAGTCGAGAGGGGAGGATGGCATAGGCGGCCGACCACCAGGCCCTGTTTACTAGCAGCCTATCCCTTCCAAGTCTAACAGAGACAGTGTGAGACACTATGCCCACTGAAAATGTTCCAGACAATCCCCAAAGTACACTAACCTTTTACGTATCCAAGGGTCAATTATTCTCAAGTGTGCACCGGTGCTGCCAGGCCACTTGCGACTGAGGAGACCCCAGAACTGCACCCTATTTAGCGGGTTAATGCAGTAAAGCCTGCTATGATACAGTTTGATGGGGTGACATCCCAGGTTCAGCGAGGGCATCCGGGCCCGGCCGGGCGGGAAATGACCGACTAAGACACACCAGCCTCAGCTCAAGCATGGGAACCCCTGAAAGCCCCTATATAATGGGAACTGGCAAATAGCAGATCAAACTTCATATCCGAGCAAGGTGTTGATCAAATCGGAGCCCATATCCTCCTGCCGCGAATGACCTAGCAGTTTACCATTCACCTGCATGACCCTTTATCTACTTCAGACTGTGGGAATTGGTTAAAACATCCTCCCTGTTCCACTCTCTGGTCCCGACCAGGAAGGTAGGCCTACTGTGTCGGGCGCCCCCCGCCACTGCCCCACCTTGAGCAGGTGCTTCCAACCATCCTAACAGTCCCGTCCCACCAACCCATCGACCCCCAGGAATCACTCAAACCCTCCCCACATCACAATGTCAGCCAGGGTGTCCACCGGACCCACATCCACTTCCCACTTCTGTACTCACTGCGAACCCAAAGTCGGAGTGCAAAGAGGGCCTCAGCTGGGATTCCTGGAGAATTGGGCCAGCATCTGCTTGATTGAGTGGACTGTGGCCTGCTGATCGACTCGTGGGCCTGGAGGAGTCCACCTAGTAGGGCCATATTCCACTGTAGATCTCTGGGGTAGATGAGCAGAGGTTGGAAGGGATATGCTCTGCTTCTTCAGGTCTGCACAGGCTTCCTCCACGTTGTCATAGGTTTGCTGACCTGAGGAGAACTGTACCACCAGCTAGGGTAAGGGGTCCTATGAATCCATTCTATCTCAAAATTAAAAACTCAGTTCTCAGCTCTAGTGTCTCTCGGATGAACGTCTCCACGAACTGCTGGAGGTCAGTACCCTCGCTATTTTCAGGAACTCCATAGAGCCACAGGATGTTGTGGTGGCTACGATTCTCCGCATCTTCCTGGTGCTCCACCGTAAGTTGGCAAAGGTGAACTACTTGATTAAGTGTGTTCTGAAGTTGTGAGCTGGTTGAGGCCTGCTCTTGCATGTTTTTCTCCAAGGAGGAAAATGTGATGTGTAGATCTGCGAGATCCTTTTGAAGAGATTCTTGATTTTGTTTGAATTGATGAAAGTGTGATTTGAATACTTACAGCTCCAACAGTATTTTGTCAAGTTTGGTGTCCATCATGCTCGACTGTCGTGCCTTCGGTCTATTCCCCCCCCCCCGCTTTGGTCTGTTATTTTAGGGTTTTCAACAGAGGCCCTGGCTCGGAGCTTGTGAATTAAGCTGCCACCTAACTGGAAGCTGAACCGGAAGTCCGTTATTTCTTTCTTAGTTCTTTGTTTCTTTTCTTGCCATCAGACTCTTATATGTTGCTGATTTAGCCTTCTGAACGAGGTCACTGGGTGGTGACCATGCTGTACATGGTACGTTCTTGAATACATTGATTTTAGAAGCCATCACTGCACAGAGGTTGTTTCTGATGCCTGTATGCTCAGCATATGCTCCGGTTACTGCATGTCCTTCTGCCGATTTTCCTAATGAGCTTCTAACCTCTGTAGTGTTTTTACTGACCATGCTAAATATGCTTTCACAGAAAGCATTGCTATGTGGGAGCAGCAGGGCATATTTAGCTAACTGTGACAGCAATCTAAACTGTGGTTGCCTGGTGGCTGGTCCTGTCATTTGTGACACACTGTGCCAGAATCTCTCAATCCTGTCCTCTTCAAGAGAGAAGGTAGGTAGATCAGTGGATGTCTGGTATAACATGAACTCCATGAACAGTTCGTTAGTTCGGTTCTGTGGAATTACATCAGGAAGTTCTGCAGCAGAGTTTCGATCATGGAGAGTTGGATGTCAGTTGATTTTGTGGGTCAAATACAACAACAGCCTTAAGTACAGGGTCATTGAGTGGGAATTTCTGTTTCATGTACACCAGAGCATTCTGATAAAATCCCCTCACCTCAGCACGGAAGTTGACAACTTCACAGGATCCCTCAAGATCTTGTCTCCTAATCATTTGAGATGCAGAAAACCCAATAAATAAATCTGCATTCAATTTCTGCAAATCTTTTTCAGTGACATCTATAGCAATGAGGTTGTCCTTATTGTCCATGATCACAGAAGGTTTCATCAAGCATCTTAGCAGCTCCTGATATAGCTTCATCATAGCTGGTTGTAGTCTGTGGATCATGGGATCTTCACGCTGAAGCAGCAGGTTGAATGTGTTAAATCTGGGAATGACGGCATGTAAAAAGAGCATGTACAATTTGTAGATGGGTCCACTGAAAATGTTAACCAATCTTCTCTCCCTGGCTCCAGTATCACCTTGTTCCCTCGTCTTCTGTCGTTTTGATGGACCAGGCTCGTCATTATCGTAGTGGGTTAGAAAATAGCATCGGAGTCCATCCCAGATCTCTAGGACTCTTTCCAGTGTACGTGACATACTCAGCCATCGATTGACACATGCTTCAGTACATTCCTAATGTTTTCATTACAGAAAGAAATGTCTTCTCTCAGCAACTCCTTCCGTTTCGCGCTCTTGTCAAAATGGTACAATATATCTACTAGAAAATCTTGTGGATCAAATGACAGCGCTTTAGCTCCCTGTTTTGCAGCAAGGTGTGCAAGATGACAGGCACAACCTACTCCATATATTTCTCCTCCACTACGTTTTTCTTGTAAGAGTTTGAGAACTCCTTGGTGTTTGCCAGTCATAACTGATGCATTGTCAGAGACAAAAGCTGCACAGTTGCTGAGACTAAGCCCTGAAGCAGTGAGACATCTTTCCATAGCTTCTGCAATGTTTCTGGTGTCAGCATAATTGACTGTGGGCATGTCCAGGAATCTAGTCCTAATTATCCCTTCTGCGTCTTCACAGTTAACCAGTATGGAGAAGTATTTGTCATCATTATCAGAACTTCCATCAGTGCTGAGGGAATACCATTTCTTGTCTTCTCCAGTATCTGGCATCAGTTGTTTTCTGACCTCATCAATACTTTCTTTCCCAATACACTGAATGAGATGACTTGCCTTTGTGTGACCACATGCATATCGTTTGGCTATATCACTGTCTGGAAACATCCTGGCAACCAGTTTGTTGAAGCTATCATTCACAGCAAATGGAAGGTTATGCTGCAATACAAATCCTTGAAAAAGAACTTCCGCTTTTGTTGCTCCGTCATTCACTGGGTTATGTGGATTGGCCCAGGCATTCATCAGATCTCTTGATGAGGTTAAACTCTTTTTTAGTTCAGCATTTGACTGGTGCTTGATTGTCTTTAGATGGACCTTCGCATCGTGGATGCCACCATGAGAAATGGAGAAATCACAAGCACAGTGTTCACAAAATGCATGCTTGTTCCCTTTCCGGGATGGTTTTATGAAGTCCCTGCCTTCTGCTGAGTAAGAAACATTAAAAGTGTTATCACGACGCACTTGTTTAGACTGAAACATGATGTTGATTTGGAATGGGCTAATGGCTCCTACTTTTTTCTACTAGCCTGTACTTTACTGCTTTGCTTGCTCCTTCTTGCAACCTTTTTTTTTTTTGTCTGTGACTCTCCTGGTCTTTCTGACTCTGGCTGATTCTCCTCACTTTTATGTAACCTCTCTGCTTATCCTGATGCTTACACTTCTGTCATGCCTCTTTATAATGTCTACTCTATCTGCCTCATTTTCTTCTCTTTTTCTTTCCTGTAATCTGTCTGAAGCTTGTCCTACTCTTCTTCTCAGTCTTGTCACCTTCACTTTCTTCCCCTGCAATATGACAAGCTACAGTTCAGTAACTTTCTTAATACAGTACTAAAAAACAGTAACAGTTACTAACACCACAACCAATATCAGTACTTGAGTTATGCTGGGGCTCATCTTTTGAACTTCACTTGCAGCACTTCACTGATAAATATTGCATACGATCACAGAGATGGAAATCCAGCACTTCAAGGCTTATACAAAAGGTACACACACAGTATAGTGATGCAGAAATGATGGCTGTGTGTAGAGCTGCTGATTCTGGTAGCAAGGGTGCAGGGTTTGAAGCCTGCAGTGGTACCAAGAATATCAGTGTCAGTAGGTAGCACACTCACCTCTGAGGCCGGGAGATCAGAGGGCTGTGGGTTCAGTTCCCACATCTGGCACTTGGGTTAATATCCCAGTACTGACACTGTAGTGCAGCGTGACAGGGGTGCTTCACTTCTGAGGTGCCGTCTTTCGGATGAGACGTTAAACCGAGGTCCCTTCTGCCTGGATTGGTGGTAGTTCAGGTGGATGTTAAAGATCCCATGGCACTTATCGAAAAGAGTATGGGAATTTCCCCGTTGTCCTGGCCAAATTTCCCTCATTCACTAAAAATACCACCAACAGCTTAATTTTGTTTAAGGTCAGTTGGCATTCATCTGTATCCCCCTTCCCCGGGTTGTGCCTGAAAATAGGTAGGATTTGTCTAGTGCACTTACCCGGTCAACAAAAACTAAAAAAAAAAAAAATATTAATAAAGGCGCTACATAACCTTATATCTTACAATGGCAAGAAAGAATCTTGGACTGTGATTGCTCAGTTTGGGGCTGGATCCATGATGTTATCCCAGCACATCATCACAGGTCTAGTCTCAGCCTCACTGTGAACCAGTGTAGATGACATTATGGATGGCCGCTAGCATACTCTCTCTTTTTTTCCATCTTCTCTTAAGAAACAAAAATATTTTTCCACACTAATAAAAACATTCTTTCAAATTATTTTTTCCATTTATATATAACAACGAGCCATTGTATAATAGCAATAATGCCCTCCAGGGTATGTGTCGTTTGGGATAACGTAACACCTCAGGTATTGGATGCACTCGGCCTACGGCCTTGTGCCCAACCACCTGAGACGTGACATTATCTCAGCACGACACATACCCTGCTGGGCATTATTGCTTAATTATATTGTGGAAATATTGTCCTGTACAAAATTCCATTCCTTTCAAAATGCTGTTCTACCACAGTTCAAAGCTAATGGAATGTGATTCTACCCTACATTGGCAGAACATCTAGAGACTGCTGGGGTCGGTTTCATTTTGAAATCAAAATAACTCACAACATACATTTCACATACTATATCACACTACAGGATGAGCAATTTAAGGCACAACCAATGTGTTTTGCTACCTCAGGGTTCTGATTCCCATTGACCTCTAGAGCTTTGTTCTCAAGGTCATAGGGAATCAAACCCCCTCTGTGACAGAACACACTGGTTGTGCATATTTGCCCATCTATCACACCAAATAGTATGGCAGATAACAACAGATACTAAAGAATTAGCTGCTTCAGCAAATACTACAAAATTTTGGGTCGTACAGGTAAAATGTTTTTTAAACGACTGTGGGCAATATGGTATAAGAGGTGTTAATATATCCTTTTAAAGTCTAAAACACTGACTGATATGCATATTTGCATGTACCCTTTATTTTACACGACTGTTCTGTCCTCAACCTCTAATTGTTGCATCACATAATGGCTAAGAAAAATACAAAAAGAACCAGTGCCTTTACAGAGACATGCCAAGCCCTCTTATACCATGATTGCTTACAGTTGTTTAAAAAAAAAACATTACATGTTTCCATTTTGATGGCATGGAATGAAATCACTGACCAGCCTCATGTCTCAAAAAAACACTCCGAGCACCCAACAAAAAACCAAAATCCGCCATACTGGATCCCTGCTAAACACCAGTGTCACAACTGGCCTGGCACTGTAATTCTCCAAACAGTACTTTAAAGCCACAACCTGTAGCTAAAATATATTTTTTTTAAAACGCCACGTGTGTATCTGCCCGTTCCTTTCAAAACAGTGTTGTCCCCCCAATTCTATGATAACATCCGATAGTTCATCACCATGCTCCAAAATGATAACAAGAAGCTGTCACTGCTTAGCACACGCTAAATGTGACACATCAACAGTCTGCACCATTCTCAACCAAGCAAAAGCATAACAAAAAGAAAAATATGAACAGAATGGACTGCATTCTCTCGACCCAAAATGAAAGAACTTAAAAACACACCTAACAGTGACCGCGGCAATTACCAATGCTGCAACACATGTGCACAAGTAGCAAAAAATGGAGTAGTACCTCCGTGCTAAAAAAAAAAAACCAAAACAAACGAGCAACAAATTTGAATTCTGTCCGCTCATATATCAAAAAAGCAGCCGTAACACAACAACAAAAAAAAAATCTAGGTCCACATTCAAACACTTCCTAGTCGGCCCCCCAAAATAAAACCACACTGCCCTACAAAGCTGAGCACAAAGCAATACTCCACAGCCCCAGAACCCAGCAGTACTTCTTCTGGCGGAGCAATAAAATCACGCAATAATTGCATAAAAATATAAAACAAAACTTTCTTTACTATTTTTCCAGTATAAAAAAATGGAACTATTGTATAATAGCAATATACCCCAACAGGGTGTGGGTATACTGGTGATTTACCACTCCTGGTGTGGATTAAGTCACTAGCTGCACCTCTTGACCGAACACACCAGCAGTGGTAAATCCACCAGTATACCACACCCTATTGGGATATATTGCTTAAATATAAAACCAGCAGAAGGCAGAGAGTAAGTAACAAGGAGGGGGTATCAGTTGGCTCCCAAGGGGCCATCGTACCACAGCTGATGTTGTTGGGGCCCCAAGTAGCTAATTTTATAACAGGGGAAGGGCTACACATGGGCCACGAAGTCCCATACATCATTCTGCAGGAGGAGGAGTGTCTGTCCTGACTGCAGTGGCTGCCCCCACCACTTGCAAGCAACAGTGACCCCCAATCAGTGCTTATACCATCTCTGCCCCCCACCCCCGAATGTTGTTGTGTGCCCTGGATCATGATGTGGTGTGGTGAGTCAGGGCACACAACACACAGGAAGCCTGTTCAGATCATATTATTGTTTGCTTATATTTTAGGCAGTACTTACCGAGTTGTCCAGTCCTTGGCCTCTGTCCCTCCAAGTGCACAGTTCCGGCCTGCAGTGATCTGCTGCTTTTTCTGACTGAAATTAAAAACACAGTCAGCTCAGGCTGTTTCTATCTACTTGTTTTGGTGCTAAACAGCTATCTGGCCCAGACAGTGGGGGAGACCTTGAGTCTTCTCTTCACCGATGGACCCGAGACACCACTACCAGGCAGCACACAACACAGGAGGACAGTCGCAGAGCGAGCAGTGACGGGCGAAGGAGATTAATTAAATTAAGTGGATCTGAAAGATATCCAACTCAGCCCCACGTCTGAAACAGTGCCAGAGCCTGAAATCCCTTGACAGCTGTGAGATTTTACCCTACCCACCGCGACTGACTAATTCGTTCTGCGCACTCACTGCACTCCTCTACTCACTGACACCTCAGAGCTACACGCGGGATAGTGTCACAAGGCAATTAGCCACTCAGGGCTGCTCGTTCTCCCGCCAGTGACTCTCTGTCATCAGCAGCACTTCTAGCGCAGTAGCAGCGAGCAGAGGAGATCGAGAGAGTGTCAGCAGCGCAGACGTGAAGCCCCGATCAGGAACTGTCATGAAGGAAGGCGCCCTCTGCAGGGCACCTACTAGTAATGCGCCAGTGAACATAGCAAACCACTCTCTCTCGCTCTCTCAACTCTGCCGAATGCAATGTCTGCAAAGACAGAACAAGAAGGGGAGATCTAGAGAGACTAGGTAGGCTAAGTAGTCCATTTCCAAACAGAAATTCCATATTCCGTTGATCAGATCGACCACAGCATTACCAAATACCATGTCAGTTTATGGAAGAAAATTTTCTCGGCAATCGAAATGTATCTCACAAAAAAACCAAAAAGAGAAATAGATAAGCTTAGCTTAAGGTCAAATGTAACAGCAATAATTGTTTGCTTTTCATTTAATTACATATTGATATTGCATACGTTTTATCGCATCATAAACACTACTAAAGTGAAATATACCTATTTCGTGGTTATTTATTAGTTACTAACCTGTCATCGTGGGCTAGATTTATGAATTATCTTAGATGCTTGAATTCGTTTAAAAAAATAAATGCTGCTTAGCGGCAGTCGCGCTGCAGCTTCTTTGCTCAACATCTGTACAATGTATCGAATTTGGGGGAGAAACTTTTGCAAATTTCATTTCGGAGTGGCTCCAAAACGAGATTTGCAAAAGTTTTCCCTAAATTCGGTACACTGTACAGATGTCTCGGTACCCGGTACCAATTATTCAAAAACGGTATTGTACCGGCCAAACCGGTACAGTTGGAGGGTCTGTAAATGTACCATTCCCCAGCCCTTCCCATCCTTTAAGGTTCAACTGCAACTCCCACCAAGTATGCTATTCTATTCTGCACTCCTATGTATCAAGTCAACAAGGAAGGTATAATAGCTGTCCTATGGTTCAAGACCCACAGTACCCAGCTTGTCCATGTGTTGTGAAGCCTTTCCATCTCCACCAATAGGGCTGCTGTTTTTCCATAATGTAGATTTCTTGGACTGTGTCCTCCCAATCCTTTTTGTGTTGGGTGATCAACCTGAAACCACCATCTGGTGGTGGTCTTTTTCATAGTTACTAGCCAAAGAGCTTGTTCGTCCCTAAAGGTGTTTAGCTTGAATGCCCCATGGTAGTATGTGTAAAGTTGTTAATTGTGGAGTACGTGGTCCTAAAGTTGGGATCAGTTCTTATAGGGCTTTTTCTATGCCATCCCAGGATGGGCAGAGTTTGGCACAGTCCTAGAGGATATGTACGTGCATAGGGGGCGTGTCCACATAGTCACCAAGATTTCGTGCCCCATTGTATTTGCAACTACTTCAATGCAATTTATTTATTGAAATGTCACCAGGAAGGTTTCGCTGAGCAACAAGTTGCTCATCTCTCGTGCGACTCTGGGGAGGAACAATGGGATAGAATATAGAGGAATGTTACAATGTTGGAATACAATTTGCTTACTTGCATACAATGAGAGCAGGAGGGATTACAGCTGGATAACATTGGCTAACAATGCAACAGTTAATTATAGTAGATATGAAGAGACATATAGCAAATTGGCAACAGCTGGTAACACTGGAACACATATAATAACGTGGCAACTGTATGTAGCACTAGATGGTAAGGTGACCCAATAGTAATTGGTAGCCATTAGTGTAACAGATATTCAAGATTTACAGTGATTGGTGTAAAGAGAGAAAGGATGGGAGGAGGGAATGAAAAATTGCGGAGGGTAGCATGGAAGAAGGGAAAGGAAATTTACAGAGAGATGCAAATAGAACACAATTTTTGAGGCAAACAGAGATGACAGGGTGGACTAAAGTGCATATAAGAGGGGAATAGGGATAGGTTATAAGTGCTTAATTGAGTGCAGGGGTAGGCCAGTGTTAGTCTATGTTAACCGGAAGAGGGGGGTAGGAGGAGAGGAGAGGTAGAGTGTGGCAGGGTGATGGAGAGAAAGGTATTGTAGGTGGGGGTATCCGGGGAGGGTGGGAGTTAAAATTCAACAGTATCCTGTTATCCCTAACTGGGCAGTGTGGTGGACAGCCCTACTGGTAGGACACCAGTAATAGGCGATGAGAGTTATTTATATTTATTTATTTTTATTTTAGTTTTTGTTGACCGGGTAAGTGCACTAAACAAATCCTGCCTATTTTCAGGCACAACCTGGGGGAGGGGGATACAGATGAATGCCAACTGACCTTGAACCAGATGAAACTGTTGGTGGTATTTTTAGTGAATGAGGGAAATTTGGCCAGGACACCGGGGACATTCCCCTACTCTTCCTGTAGGGGGACCCTAGGCCGTCAGCATTGCGATGGCCAGTCTGCGTGAGATGTCGGAGAAGCTGGATGCAGAAGGTGCAGGAGAGTGGGCCTCCTCTCCTGTACTGTCAGTGCAAGAGGCCGTTGAGGAAGCTTGTTCTGTGGCTGAAATCGTTGATCTCAGTATTATTGATGCAAATGTTCCTGCTGTATCATCGTGCTCTGAGCACAAGTTGGTACTCTTCCCTGGTGGTGACAAGGCTCGTTTGCTTGCTGAAAGGTCTCAATTATTGTTGCAAATGGACTTACTTGATAGGGAGCTTGCAGCTCTCCCTGTGGACACTGAGCTTATTGCTCCAGTTTCCCCTTTTGTTGTTTCCAGTCGGACTATTGATGAGGCTGGACCTGTATGTGCTGATGCACCACTGAATTCCATCACTCCGTTGTCCAAAGTGGCATTACCTCTTGGTTTTGGGGCTGGCAGTTTGTCGGGTCCTGCTCCTGTGTGCCTACAGCCCCTCCCGACTCGTTCGACTTCCCGGAATAAACGTCTTGAAGGTGCCCAAGTAACTCCCTTACAGTCCACTGTCTCAGAATCGAGAGATGCTACGGGTGGTCCTGTGTTTTCTTTTGCCTCTTGCTCACAGAGTCCTGGATGGAGTAAGCTACCGGGCAGACTTTCTGCTGATTTGCCGCCTCATGACTTATCTATCAGGGATCATGGTTTGGAACCTGCTGATTTACAGAGTGGGTCCAGCATAGTCTCCCGAAACAGCTCTGAAAAATGCCAGTTGGGAACAGATGGACGGTGGTTCTTGGTCGCCTGATTCGCAAGACCCCTCCTATATCAACATGTTGAAGAATGCAGCAGCACCGGTGGCCACCGAGACTTCTACACTCATGAGCTCTAACTTGTCCCGGGGTAATGTTTCTAATATCTGTGACATACACTCTAATGTTACTACTTGTACTGTTGATAAGGGTATCTCTGTGCCTATTATTGATGTGGATTCTGTAGGCAGGATTACATCTCCCTCTAGTCAGGCATGTCCTGCTTCTACTTTGGCCCTGCCGGCCCAGGCAGTAGGAGTGGACACTGTTCCTGTGGTACTGGTCCGCTTGGGTCCTGACCCTATGTTGCTACAAGAGACAGGTACTGATCCTGGTAAGCCTGTGGGCTTTAAGCTCACTGATTTATTTCATAACAAGGACGAGCCTGCCCCTAGACGCAATGCTGTGCATTTCTTATACAAAAGAGGGCTGGAAAAAAACCCTGATAGGGTCTATGTCGTAAAAACCTTACTTAAAGGTTCAATGCAGTTTTTTTCATCTGAAATTTTTGCATTAATAAGTTTGGGGAATGCTAATTATGATGTTAGCTTTAAAAATGTGTCCAGTTTGGATCGCTTTTGGGCACAATATGCTACCTGTAAAAATTCACCCACTTGGTCTCCTTTTCATGTTCTTCCTTTGACAAAACCAACTGTATAAAACATAACTATTATGTTTAAGAATGAAGGGGTGAACACTGAAGATATTTTATTTTGGTTGAAGCAACGTTGTGAGGTTTTGAATAGGCCAACTCCTACTTTGGATAGTGAGCAGATTTGGGATGGTGGGTGGAGGGTTAGGGTAAAGTTGTATTCCACAAACTCAGGCCCCAATCACTTGCCCAGTTTTTTTTTACCTTGGGAGGGATAAGGGGCTGATTTTTTATTCTGGTCAGCCTAGATCTTGCTTCAAGTGCGGCTCCCGGGCACACTTGAGCTCTGCTTGTGATACTGTTGAGTGCAGTCACTGTTTAGAGTTTGGCCATAATTCTAGTTCTTGTTTGAATCTATTCAAGTGCAACCTATGTGAGCATACAGGTCATGCATATGGTTGAAGCCCTTGGGCCTCGCATAATAGGGATGATTGTCCCTCTCATGAAGGCCTAATTAATCTTGCTCAGCAACAGCAGGCTAAAAGAATTGCAGAACATCATTTACGGGTTGGTTTGGAGGCTTTACCTCCTCCCCAACAAAAGGAAGCCTCTGGGACAGGGGACATGAGGGAGGCTGATTTTTCCCAAGGGGAAGTGGTGACTGTGCAGGAGCAGGTAGACACTGGGGAAACTGAGGGCCCTAACCAGACTACTTCTGTATCTGAGGATCTTGCTGTAATGCCTCCCCCTCCCCCGCCTTTGCACCAGGCCCTGCCAGATCCAGAGCAGTCTGCCTTTATCACTGTGCAGCAGAAGAGGAATAGGAAGGGGTTGGCTGTTTCTGGATGGGGTAAGGTTTCAGGAGTTAGGACTTGGAAATCTGGAAATAAATTTGCTGTCCTGGCTTCTGATATTACGGATAGGGATTCTGCGGATGAAGAAACTGATACTTCCTCTATCATTTCTAATACAGACATGGAGGGGGGTGGTGATACGGACCCAATCGCCAAAAGGACTAGGCAGTGTTGACGGAGTAAGTCACCTTAGTTTTTCTCTATGGATTCCTTGACAATTTTCTCTTTAAACATCAGTAGTATTAAGGGAGAAAGGAAGCTTGAGGTGTCATGCTCTCCTTACAGGATATACATTACGACATTACCTGTTTAGTTGACACTAGGTTAAAGACCAATCAGGAACTCCAGCAAGCCCCTAAGGCTTAGCCCCACGGACCTTGCTTTTGGTCCTCTGGTGTGGATAAATGTGACGGAGTGGGTATTTTGTTTTCTAATTCTGCCCTTAAAGTGTCCAGACTTGTGAATATTCATCCCGGGAGAGCATTATTACTTGATATATCCTTTCATTCTGAAAGATTTTGGTTGATTGCATTATATGCTCTTCAGACTAAGGTACAGAGGGCTGCCCTTTTTAAATTGGTACAGCCCTTTTTACATACCTCTAGACTGGTTATTTGGGCTGGGGATTTTAATTGTGGATTGCATCAGGCAGATAGGGGGCTTCAAACCTCTAAACATTTCAGTGACTCCATTGCCCTTAAGAATGTAATCTCCACAGCTAATCTTCAGGATGCCTATAGGGTTCAGCATCCTAGGGGTGGGTTTACTTATTTCAGGGGTGAATGTAGAACCAGAATAGATTTTATATTCCTTTCTCATACTCTTACTGTTGTTGACTGTAGGACTTTTGGGAGTGAGTTCTCAGACCATGCTGCCCTACAGGTTACGATCTCTTGGTCTAATGTTCCCCGTTGCAAAAAGAATAGGTGGAGACTTAATGATTCTATGCTTCAGGACCCCAAAGTCCAAAAATTATGGAGGCGGGAATGGGCGGCTCGGTTGTCTGTTGCCAATCTTTATGAGGACATTTTGAAGTGGTGGGAAGACACTGAGGTTAGGTGGAGACAGGTTTTATAGAAAAAAATCTGCTGATGACCATACTAGCTGATATAAGCAGTACTTGGCATTACGTCAGCAACTGCAGACTCTAATTTCATTTTCGGATAGCTCTACTCATGATTATAGTAAGCAAATTTCGGTCCTCAGTCGTCAGATGCGGGATTTGCAGTATGATAGGGCCAAATCTTTGGGGCAAGAAGCTAAGTTTGGGACTAAGTCACCCAAGGGTGGCTTAGATCCTTTTAAAGAATGTAAATGCAGGGTTGAATCCAGGGTTATTTATCATTTGTTATCTTCCTCTGGGGATCTTGTTAGCTCCCCAGAGTTGTTAGTTAGGGTGGTTAAGCAGCATCTATCTGTGACGCTGCTGCTGATTTTTTTAGCATCACTAACCTTGCCCCACTTCATTCCTGAGGAGTGTGATATGCTGACTACAGAAATCTCTGAGGAGGAGGTGGTGCAAGCCATTGCTGGTTTAAAGTTGAACTCAGCTCCTGGATCTGATGGACTCACGGCAGGTTTTTATTCTACTTTCCAAAAAGAATTGGTCCCAGCTTTAACTATTTTTTTTAATGAGATGTTGTCCAAAGCTCAATTTTCTAAGTCAATGAAGGAAGCAATTTTAGTTCTAATCCATAAAAAGGGTTCTGTAACAGACATTAATAATTGGAGACCTCTGAGTCTCCTCAATGTGGATAGCAAGATTATCGCTAAAATTTTGTTAGCCAGGCTTGTTCGGGTGGCTAGACTTATTAGTCCTGCTCAGACATGTGGCATTCTAGGTAGATGCCAAACTGATAACCTCATTTTGTTGTGGGAATTATTTGCCTTGGGGGACCTGGATCGCATAAAGGGGTGGGTACTTGGGATTGACCAGGAGAAAGCTTTTGATAGGGTTTCCCACAAGTTCTTGTTTTCTGTTCTGGCAGCATTTGGACTCCCTACTAAATTTATAGGGTGGATTAGAGCCCTTTATCATGAGGCTGTTATTCTTCCCAATATTAATGGTTGGTTGGGGAATCAGGTTTTGGTTAAACGAGGGGTTCAACAGGGGTGCCCCTTGAGACCCCTTTTATACAATTTTGGAATAGACATTTTAATTAGAACTGTCCTCCAATGCCCTGGGGTAATTGGATTGCAAGGGGCACATAATCCTGCTCCCGTCAAAATTTTTGTTTATGCGGATGATTTGGTCCTTACTGTGGCAACTGAAACTGATGAAAAGGCCTTGGCTGATGTTCTCCAACAGTATTCTTTAGTGGCAGGTTCCCAGATTAATTTTGAGAAAAGTTCTGGACTTCCCTTAGGGAACCCTACTGTCCCTGAGTCAGGGTCCTTTGCTAGAATCGGGCTTTCCCCTGAACCCATTAAGATCCTTGGACTTCGGTTTGGATCTGGAGATATGCAATCTCTTAATTGGAACACTGCCTTGGGGAGGGCTGATAGGCTTGTAGCTGGATGGAGACAACAGCAGATTGGTAAAAAGAAACGGGTTTATTTGCTTAAAGCTTTGATGGTCCCTATTTTTTTGTATCTCTGTTATGTTTTTCCCCCACTCATGAAATTATTTACCAAATTGTATAGTGTTTTTTTTCAGGGATTTTGGGGATCTCGGTTGAATCCTATTAAACGAGATTTGACCTATAGGCCTATTGGTGAGGGAGGGGTAGGGATGTTAAATCCTGTGGCTTTCTTTCACAGTATATTTTTGAATTATAATTTTGGTTGGGCTTTAAAACCTGGTGATAAGGGTTGGAAGCCTTTTCTTTTTTCTTGGCTTCTGCCTTGTCTTACCCTTTGGGAACAGGGAAAGAAGGGGTTGTTAGCCAAAGTCCCCGGTCTTCCGGCCTATGGTTTGGAGGCTGTGAAATTGGCTATGTCTTGGGGTTTTACACCTCATGATTTTTGTATAAAAAGCAGGAAGGCCTTATACAAAGGGATCTGGAGGCAGGGAGCTCAGGATCCCGTCGAATTCCCATTCTGTCCTCCTGATCGACAGGCCTGGATTGTGAAACAACTTTTGAACCCCAGAATACCACCTTATGTATATGACATGGTGTGGCTTAGTAATTATGGAAGACTCAGTGTTAAGGGAAATCATAAACATAAAATGTTGAATGATAGATATTGTCCTAGAGAGTCATGTTCTTCTATTATTGAATCTCAACAACATTTATTCATTGAGTGTAGCTTTGCACTTGATTTTTGGAGCACTATTGCTGTTGTCTGGGCTGAACCTCTCTTTTCTAAATTAACGTATGCAGAAATTATGTTTGGGACTAATTTTGCCTTAAACAGAAAATATAATGCTGAACTGTGTATATTGTTCTTGTTTTGATGCAATATTTTTTATGGCAGGCTAGGTGCCTGTTGGTCTTGCATCAAAAGTGGATATCTCTTCAGGAAATTGTAAAAAATGTTGGGAATGCAGTACTTGCAGTGAAAAAGTCTGACTTTTCAAACTATTCAAGAATGCAATTTCATCATTTATGGTTTAATCGTGACTTTTGGAATTTGGAATGATTTGCTGTTTTATTATTGTTTTCCCTGTTTCTATGCCTATGTATTGTATTTGTATTTTTTTTCTGCATGTATTTTTGTAATGAAGTCCAATTCTTCCAATAAAATTCCCCTACTCTTTTCGATAAGTGCCATGGGATCTTTAACATCCACCTGAACTACCATCAATCCAGGCAGATGGGACTTCGGTTTAACGTCTCATCCGAAAGACGGCACCTCAGAAGTGATGGGAGAGAGGGGTGTGTTGGGGGAGAGATGTTGTGGGAGAGGGTAGCAGAGATAGTACCCCACCAGTATGCTGGTGACCCTGCCTGCACTAGGTAGTGATCTAGCAGTGACTGAGGAGGTGCAGTAAAAGGAGAAATAGGGGAAAGGGAGTAAAGTTGTTGCCCACCATGCGCTATGGATCCTGCCTGCACAAGGCAGTGATCGAGCTCACAGGAAGGAGACAGATTAAGGGTAGAGAAAGGGGAAGGAACACTTTAGTAGGAAGGAGAGTAGGGGACAAGGAGGAGCATGATCAGAGGGAAATAGGTGTGGTGGGGAGTAGGCATATGGTAATATGGTTTTAGGGGAGATGGCGGTGGGGATTAAGGATTAGGATGCAAGCTCACAACACTGAGAATACCAGTACTATAGCAACCACTTCATACGACAGACAAGATGGTTTAGCACCAATGTGCCAGTTATAAGCAGTGCTGATTGTGCTTTTATTTGTTCCAAGTTTAATGTTGCCTTAGTACTGTAGCAGCTGGCACCATGGCCACATTGGCACTCCATCAGAAGCTGGATGCACATCCCATCATTGTTTGGGGAGGCTTATAAAGTCTGTCCCTGCCATCCCCAACTCCTTGATTGAAAGTGAAAGTGCTGGCCAAAGGAGACCCGATCCAGTGGCTCCCGCAGTGGCACATCAAAGGCACTTGATGCCTAATTTTGAAAACTAAGCTGCTGAGTATGCTTATGCTGGGGAGGAGGCACAAGGGCTGAGTACCAGCTCTTGATGCTGATTGGTTATGTAAATAACCGATCAGCATCGTCACCTTCCCCGCCAGTATGGGAGGCACCCAAGGGTAGCCATGCCAACTCCCAGCAGAATAAAAGAAGGCTGCCAGGAGAGTTCACAGTCAGTTCTCAAGGAGTTTGCAGGAGGGTTAGAAGAGATCCAGAAGAGCAACATCTAGGAGAGAAACCCCAAGGAGAAACCTTCAAGGGACCTACAAAGGCAGCTGGGATAGCATTGCCAATGGAGACCCCTGCCTGGCAGCCCTTGTAAGGGCTCAAGAGCTGTATAGCCAGGCAAGGCAGAGGGGTTGGTGATGTCAGGTTGCCTTCTGCAGAGTCTTATAGGTGTCCCTGGGATTGACTAGCAAGTTGACTAGCAGCAGAAGGGGTATAGCCTGTCACAAGGGGTCCTCAAGCAAACTCTGCTAGCAGGTCAGCTAACGGCAGAAGGTGCTGTGGCCTGCCACCAGGCCCCCCCCGCTCCCCCAGTTCAAGTTCAGCTGACGGGTCAATCAATGGTGGAGGTATTAATCTAGCAGAAGTGGATCCCAGGTAGGATCAGCTGGTGGACTGACCAGCAGAGAAAGGGTGATCTGCCTCTAGGCACCCCTTAGAGAAAGGAGACCCAGTTAGCAGGTCAGCTAGTGATGAAGAGCCAAGGAGACTCTGCTAGTAAGTCAGCCAGCGGCGTACCATATCTACAAATGCTTGCATACTTTTACAAAACTAGCAGCAACCGGTCCCTGGTGGGGGAGGTGTGGCACCAGGGGAGGGAGCCATGGGAAGGTGGTGAGGTGTAGTGGGTACCAGTACTTAACGTGCCCTTATCTTAGTGCAGGTGTGGACTAGCAAAGGTACCCCATGCCCAGCCAATTGGCTATTGGGGCCAGAGTCCCAGGGAGGGTCTGATCACTTACAAAAGCCCTTGTCAGGGATGGTACCTGCCCGCAGCTACTAAAGGTAGCTTTCCGTTTACTGGGCCAGTAAAGGTAAGACCTAGCCCTTTTTCTATTTTCCCTACGAGTTTCAGGGAGTGGCACCAAATGTTAGGGTGATAAGCATTTATCGTAAAATTTTAGCTAGAATGATAGTTATTTATCATTAATATTAGAGAGATGAGCTTGCTTTTAGTATTTGCTTTGCTTTCTTTTGATTGCCAATTGCACTGCCTAGTTTTGATTGCCAATTGCACTGCCTAGTTTTGATTGCCAATTTGCACTGCAAGTTTTTTTTTTTTTTATACTTTCTGTTTATTCTCCTCCCTAGCCCCATGAGCTCCACCTCATCAGGAGTGCCTGGCATCTGCCTCGGTTCCTTCCTGCCTGGAGCCCCACAGTAGTCCCCCCATGTAGTCTTGATTCCCCCCAGGCAGGGAAGAGGTGGGGCCTGTACACCCCTAACTATCACCATTTCATTGAGGCTACCACATGGGACAGGCAGGGGACCATTGAGGTCTGTGCTGATGCTCCATCTTCCAAGAGCACAGGGAGTGATTTTCCCTTTCTCCCAGGTGTACCTGTGCCCTTACATCAAGACGGAGATCCACCGACGTCCGGCACTCCCAGCCCCTCTCTGAATGGCTGGGCGCTTGCTGTACCCCAGGCCTCAGGGGTCAGTCAAGCACTGGGCCTCATCACCCCTCCCTCCCTGGAGAAGGAGAGCGATCCTACAGACGCTCAACCTTCTCCTCCTGGCCAGCCCTCTGATTCCCCGTGCTTGTTCCCCAACCGGTTGTCGGGCAGCGAGAAGTGTATATCTACCACTGCTCCAGTGGGCTGGCCCTCACTGCATGTTTTGATTGACAATTGCACTGCAAGTTGTTTTTTTTTAACTTGAGACTTTTATTGATAGATTGATCCACATAAACAATGCAAATCGTATCTTTCAATATTTATACTACAATCCATAAAACTATACATCTCATAAATAAAATACAAGTATAAATTTCAAAACAGGGCTAAGAGTTCATTTCTGTAACCAGATAGTCTCCTCCTACAATGTCTCTTATAAGACCAGGCAATAGCCAGAGTTTTTAATCAATAATGTTCTTTTAGAAGTGCTGTTCTTAAAATGTAACATGTTTTTTCCCCTTTGATTTCAGGTCCAGGTGTAGGATGCCTACCCAGGACTTCTGATATCTGAAAATGACATCTAGCCTCCATATAAAATATTTGGGACTTCAGTTCTTATCCCATCAGAAAGTCCGCTCATCTCTGTATTCCATCAACTCTATCATCAAAATGTAATAAGTGTAATAAACTGCTTTATGCAATAGGAATGGACTCAGAACTCATTGATTAAATCCATTCATCTTCACAGCTGTTGAATAAATAAAGTTTATCCATATAGTAGCTACGTCACAATCTCTCCGGAACTCATTTAGAATGTTCGGTCACAGTAGCAATACTAATCATATTCAAATGCAAATAACTTTAAAACGAAAAAACAATTGCATGGTACTGTGAGCATGAAAGTTGTTCAGCACAAAATTATCTAAAAATGAGTGGTATTTCATCTGTAGATACCTTATAGATTTTTTTTATAATTAGCAAAAAAGAGCAGAAAATGTAATTTTATGTTCACTTTTTTGACAAACATATGCCAAAAAAGATACACAATCAAAAGCAAATGTCCCTGCACTGACAGAAAGCATCCCTATTGCATAAATGAAATATACAATGGTGAGTTGTCAGATAAATGATATATCTACACTTGTACTATTTGACCTCGGACACCTCACTCGTGACATACACCACTCGTGAGGTTACCCGAGGTCAAACAGCACTTGTGTAGATAAATCATTTATCTGACAGCTCTCCATTGTATATACCTTATATAACCAATCAATAACAACAACTCTGTAACAATAAAAAGAAAATGAAAACTATATAACACAGCCATTGTCTCCACTGTATGATTTTCTTCTTATACTAGTATTTTGCACAAATTTCTCACACTGACTTCCACAATGTACATCCCACCTTATCAATTCACACCAGGAAAAATAAAATTAAAGTAGTCATTTCCATTTTTGACTATGACCATCAAACTGCCACCTCCCTTTCTCTCCTTAAAATAGATATTGGTCTAAAATAGGGATATTTTCCACCTCTTCGATATAAGAGTAGAATGGTAACCATCTTATGTTATATTTATCTGTTCGAAGATTTAATTTGCCTGTAACTGCTTTCATCTGTCTGATTTGCTGTATTTTATGCAGCCAGTGTTGTACTGTAGGTAAATTGGTTGTTAACCAGTTCTGCATAATCACTTTATTAGCTGCTATCAAAGTGAAGAAAATATATTTTGATCTTGCCGCCACAGCTCAATGGGTGGCAATCCCAGAACCAGATGCTCAAAAGTGGGCATAACATTCAGTACCAGGACTTTCATTATCACCCGCTTAACACCTGACCAAAAATCCTCCAAAGTTGTGCATGACCAAAACACATGCTGATGAGTCCCCCTGTTTCCACATTGTTGCCAGCACTGATCTGAGTAATTGGACCCATAGTGTTTAGATATAGTGGGTGTAATAAAGAATCTTGTACAAATTTTCCACCTGAATACCCTCCATGACCTTGCATATGTGGTTTTATGAATACCCTCCCATACTTTATCCCAACTTTGACCTGGCATCTGGAAACCCATTTCTTCCTCCCATTTATTTTACATATTGTTCCCGATTAATTCCCCATCCCCCTCCAGTAATAAGGCATATACTTGCATGATCAACTGCTTAGTTTCTGCAGTGATACTTCTATTTTTCATTATATTTATTCCTGCCTTAAGGGCCTGCACTATCTCAGAGGTTGGAATCTCAGAAAGGATATAACGTCTACATCGTAAATATTTATAAAAATCTGAATTTGGCAGCTGGTAGTCTGCCTTCATGCTATCAAAGGGCTTCATATGCCTTATAACTGCATTGCCCACCAGCTGTGATACGTATATCAATCAGTAGAAACAGGTACAAAGGTGTTAGACTTCAGGAGGGCTGACTTCGGGAGGATGGGGGAAGAAGTAAATGGGGTATCTGGCCAGAATCCATCCTAATATGTACACTAACCAGAGGTGGGAGGTCATCAAACTGGGGATTGAGGAGGCAACCAAAACCTGTATCAGGGTCTAGAGTAGGAGGGCTAGGGCCAAGAAACCTAGTTGGGTGGACTAGGTCATGGTAAAAGTAGGGAAGAAAAGAACCACCTTTAGGAGGTTAAAAAAAATGGTAGGGGGAGGACAGAGAGGATTATCTGAGGGAATCGAAGGAGGTGAAAAAGTCAGTAAGGGCAGCCAAGGTGTCTAAGGAGCTCAGGCTGGCGCAGGGTATTAAGAAAGGGGAGAAGGACTTCTTCTGGCACATCAGGGAGAAAAGGAGTTGTAAGGACCAAATAGTAAGGATTGAGAGAGATGGGGGTGGATGGAAACTGGGACAGAGCAGGCAGAAGTACTTATGAATACTTGTGTGGTGTTTACTAAAGAAAGGCGATACCGGGGGTTGGGAGGGCAGGCGGGGGAGGTGACAGATGGGGAATCACAGAGGGAAGAGTACTGGAGGGCTTGAGGGCACTGACGGTGGACAAGGCACCAGGACCAGATGACATACACTCCAGGGTGCCGAAGGAGCTGGCAGAAGTCCTGGTGGGGCACTTGGCAGGCCTGTTCAGTGCCTCCCTGGACTCAGGGAGTGTCCCTTAGGACTGAAGGATGGCTCACGTGGTACCCCTCCATAAGAGCAGCCCCAAGGATGAACCAGGGAACTACAAACCGGTGAGCCCAACATCCATCATGGGTAACCTGATGGAGACAATCCTGAAGGACAGGCTGGTGTCCCTTCTGGGGACCAATGGGCTGCAGTACAGTAGACAGCATGGGTTTGTTGCAGGCAGATCCTGTCAAACCAACCTGATGGATTACTATGACTGGGTAAATAGACAGTTGGAGAAGGGCCATGCAGTGGATGCCCTGTATCTGGACTTCAGTAAGGCATTCGACTCTGTACCGCATGGGAGACTAGGAAGTAAACTGGAAGGCACAGGGGCAGGGGTGAAGATGGTGGGATGGGTGGTGAACTGGCTGCAAGGGAGACAGCAGAGGGTGGTCAGAGGGGAGCTCTTATCTCCGAGGGTGATGAAAAGCGGGGTACTGCAGGGCTCGGTGCTGGGGCCAGTGTTGTTCTGGATATTCATAGCAGACATCTCGATGGGCATCAAGAGCAGTCTGTTTGCAGATGACACCAAGATGGGAGCAGTAGTGGATGACATAGGAGGGTGGCAGGGGTTGCAAGATGATTTGGCAAAACTAGAGACCTGGTCAGACACTTGGCAACTGGGGTTCAATGCCAAAAAGTGCGAGGTGCTACATTTTGATGCAAAAAACCCAAGGAGGAGCTACCAGCTGGGAGGGGTTCAGCTAGCCATGACAGAGGAGGAGAATGATCTTGGGGTGCTCATTACAGGCTCAGTGAATAACTTAGCACAATGTAGGTAGGCAGCTGCAAAGGCCAATAAGATGCTGGGCTGTATTGCCAGAGGTATATTGTCCAGGAGGGGGATGTGATTCTGCCACTATATAGGTCAATTGTTAGGCCACACCTGGAGTACTGTGTTTAGTACTGGCATTCATACCTGAAGTACTGCTGTCTTCCCCACTGGCTAATGACCCCCCCCACCATCTTTGATATATCTATTGCTAAACCTCTCTTTTCCCCTACAGATCAGAGAACCCTTGACACGAGTGCTCTCCTTCCAGTGCTGCAGCAGTTTTGCCAGCTTACTGCTGCCAGCCTCACCCTGTCCAACTATCATAGCTGCCAGCATAACAAGGTACTGTCTTCCTACAAGCCTCTGAGATTTAAGTTGGGCACTTGAAAGATTTTTTATTCCCATTAGCAAGTTATATTGTACTGCCACTAGAGGAACAAAATCTTTATCTAAAGGGATCTCTGCCTGTTCTTATAGATACCTTCCTAAACTATGGCTACCCCCTTCATCTGACCAGCCCCCCTCCGCGCTTCCTGCTTACATATTCTTCCCATTCATGAATCAATTGTTCACCATTTCACTGCCTTTATGAACAATGCATCCCCTACTCTCCTCTCTCACCCTTGTTCTGCTCATATACCTCTTTTTACCACCACCACTTGCTCACTACTCATCTATTCCTAATAACTCTCCCAACCCCATCAGTTACTATCTCCAATCCCCTACCCACATCCATGCTATCACTCCCTCCCCCCCATTTGAAATATAGTCTCACTCAACCACTATTCCTCATGCAGCTTTAATAATGGTGTCCACTTTCACTGTGGTTCTCCACCTTCTTCTTCTTCCTCACTCATCCACTCCCTTCTCCTCAAATCTACCAACCTCCTTGCCAGCCCCTTCAAACTTGCCTAACTACCCTAAGCTCTACTTTCTTATACTCACTGTCCTCTTGCTCTCCGCCGGGGATATCCACCCTAACCCAGGCCCTATTGCCCCTAGCTCCTCCAGTGCTTCATCCTCTACTACCTCCCCCTGCTCTCTTCTCTCAGCCCTACCAAAGGGCTTAAAGCTCCTAAATCTAAACACCCGCAGCTTGTTGCAAAAAATAGATGAGATTTAGACCATGGTGTGCAGTCTAAAACCAGACATTCTAATCATCTCAGAAACTTGGCAAAAGAGCACTATCCCTTTCCACTCTGTCTCCATTCCTGGCTACTCACTGCTAAGGCAAGACCATGCTGGCAGGGGTGGTGGTGTGGCCATTTATGTCCTAGGCTTCATCCAATATTCTATCATCTACTCATCCTCCAATCCTGAGACCCATGATGCCCTAGTTATCCATGTGACCCTCCCCTTCGCTCTTCCAATCTTCATAGCTGGCATTTACTGCTGCCCAAATGTCCATCCTTCAGTCGTGCTAGACCTCCTATCCTCCATCACTTCCTTTGCTCGCTCTGGAGAATTAGTCATCCTAGGTGACTTCAATATAAATTGGTTGTCACCTAAAACTACAAAAGCTAAAAATGAAATTGGAGTCCTAAACCTTTCCCAACTCATCTCCGAACCCACCTGTCCAAACCACAAGACACAACAACACTGCCTACTTGACTGTGCCCTTACCTCCCACCCCCACCGTGTCATCACCTCTGGAGTCCTCCCTGATGCTGTCAATGACCATAACCCAATATTCATAGGAAAGTCCACAGAACTAAATCACCACACAAAACCATACAACTACACTCTTCCAAGTCTCTTGACCTTGAACCTATCCTGAGTAACCTTGCCAGTTCTGACTAGTCCCCACTAACCTCCTTCCCCATAGTTGATAAAACCCTTGCCTACTTCAAAGAAATCTTTCTTATGAATTGGAACGCCTTTGCCCAACTAAAACAAACCAGAGTTAGAGGTAACCACTTACCTTGGATAACCCCTGAACTTCTGGCCTGTCTCAGGGCTAGAGATCGGGCACGGAAGCATCATAAAGCCACCCAACACCCTAGTGGCTTTGTGAACTACTGCATGCTCTGAAATGCTTGCACCAGGGCTACAAGGTTAGCCAAGTCTGAATATTTCAAATCTGCCTCCATCACCAACATAAATTCCACTTCTAAGTTCTGGAAGGTGGTCAACACCCTATTTACCCTGTCATCTTGCCCACCTCCCCCGGTACTTAAAGTAAATAGCTCACTAGTGTCTGACCCACCAGCCATAGCAGTGGTATTTAATGCCTACTTTACCTCCTGCACCACTGAGTTACTGAAATCCCTCCCTTCCAACCCTCCACCCGTCCTACCCTCTATTGGTGTGCCCCCTCCACCACCCTAACACCTCCCTTTTTCTTTCACTACTGTAACCCCAAATCCTCACCATTAACCTCTCTAAAGGTGCCTCCCCTGATGGGCCTCGACCCAAAACTCCTCTCCCTCTCTGCTCCGGCCATTACCTACCCCCTCTCATTAATCCTAAATCTCTCATTGTCTACTGCTTCGGTCCCCTCTTCATGGAAACATGCAGTGGTCCTTCCTCTACCCAAAGGGGGTGACCCCTCATCCCCTGGCAACTGTCACCCCATTTCTGTCCTCCCTATCCTTGCCAAGCTTCAAGAACACACATTGTCCTCTCCCAACTCACCTCTTTTCTATCTGATACCACCTTTTTCACCCCTTTCAAGTCTGGTTTCAGGAAAAAACACTCAACCACCACCACCTCTTTCCTACAGCTCACAGACTCCATCCTAACCAGGATGGACAATGGCTAAATTACCTCTGCCATTTTTGTCGACCTTGCCAAGGCTTTCGATACCGTCTCTCACTCCCTTCTCCTTGACTCACTTCCAGCAGCTGGCCTATCTCCCTCTGCCACAGACTGGTTCAAGGCCTACCTTATTGGCAGAACCCAATCAGTTAAGATCATGGATGCCACTTCACCTCCCCTCCCAATTAGCATTGGCATCCCCCAGGGCTCTGTATTAGGGCCCCTCCTATTCTCCATCTTCTTAAACGACCTTCCCTCTGTTTGCTCCCCCTCCACCGCTATATATACAGTATGTATGCCGATGATACAGTCCTGTATGCATCTGACTCCTGTCCTGCTGAGGTTACAACCAGCTTACAGGGAGACTTCGACAAGGTTCAGCTCTGGTTTGCTAACCATGAACTTTTCCTCAATGTCTAGAAGACTGTCTCCATGACATTTAGCACAAGGCAGAGACTCTCTAGGCTTCCCTCCCTACCAATTTGACACACCCTTGGTGGGACTTTACTTGAGGACACATCCACCTTCAGGTACTTAGGTGTTTGGTTGGACCAACACCTAAACCTCTCTGGACATATTGATGCCATCCAGAAAAAAACTGTGCCTCAAGTTTGGTGCCCTGTTCAGGAACCATAGTTGCATTCCTCCTACGGTTAGGCGTGAACTTGTTCAGAAGATGATACTGGCCATTTTTGACTACTGTGACATAGACTGTGGTGCTGCCCCTAAGTCCTCCCTGGCCAGACTGGACACCCTCTTTAATTCCTTCTGCCGCTTTGCCCTGGATGCCCCCCTTGCACTCACCACTGTGGTCTTTATTGTGCCCTATCCTTCCCCTCTCTTACAAATAAGCGACTCTCCCACTGTGCTAAATTCATCTCCAAGCACTGGTTGGGTGAGCTCCCTTCCTACCTTATCTCCTCCTTTATAACAACTCCCCCATCCTCCCATTCCCTTCGATCAACCAACTCCCACACTCTGGTAATCCCCCACAGATCCACCCTAATTGGCCAATCCGCTTACTCTCACTGCCTCCCAAAAATTTGGAATGCACTCCCCCTTCAAATCCGGCACTCATCCTCCATCTACTCCATCAGCTCTGTCTTCAAAAATTACCTTGCGCCTAGCTGTTCCTGCCATGTACCTCCTTAATTCCCTCCTATAAGCCCTGGATAAACCCTACCCTTCTACTGTCACATTCATTTTACCCTATGCACCCTCACCTCCCAAATTTCGAGCTCTCCTCCCCTCCCCTTCCCCCAAATTGCTCCACCTTACTGGCTACCCTTGATCTCTCATTGAATGTAAGGGATGCCAAATGCTCTCCATGGGTCCCTCTCCTACCTCCTCAGGGGCTTGTATCCCTCATTTACTCCCCTCTCCCTACACCTCACTCCTCCCTATCCTTTCACCTCTTTTCTTTCATGTAAGCACTTGTTTACTTACCAACCCAGTGCTTATTATTGTTCACTTTTCCTACATATTATGCACAACTCTGTTTGTAACACCTGCCTTACAACTGTATGATAATGTTGATCTTGTACCTTGAATGTAACTTGAACATGACTCTTCTGCCTTTCCCTACTTTACCTCCTCTCCTTTCCCCCTCTCACCACCCCCTTTTCTTTTCTTTTATATTATATAAGCACTTGTTTACTTATTAACCCGGCACTTATTATTGTCCACTCTTTCTACCTATTATGTGCAACATTGTTGTACCACTGCTTGTAACACCTGCCTTAGAACTGTATGTTAATGTTGATCTTGTAACTTGAATGTTTAATGTTTCATTCCTGTTGTACCCCTTCCCTCCCAGGTCGCACCAGGAGATGAGCGACTTGTCACTCAGTGTGCCTTCCAGGTGAAACATTTCAATAAATAAAAAGAAAGACATTAATTTACTTGAGGGGGTGCAGCGCAGGGCAACAAAGATGATCCAATGGCTAGGGGATATACCCTACAAGAACAGGCTGAGGGAGCTGAACATGTACACACTGGAGGAAAGGAGGGATGGGGAAATATGATTGAAACCTTCAAGTAGATGAAAGGAATAAATAGGACAGGTATGGAGGGACTTTTCAAGTTAAGGGGGGAGGACACTAGGATGGTTGACGAAAGCCACGCTGTGGATGTCCTGTACCTGGACTTCAGCAAGGCTTTCGACTCGGTGCCCCATGGCAGGTTAATGAGCAAGCTGAGGGACATGGGTGTGGGGGAGAAACTGGTGGGTTGGGTTGAGAGTTGGTTGCAGGGCAGACAACAGATGGTAGCTGTAAGGGGGGAGACAGCCACACCAAGGCCAGCAACAAGTGGGGTACTGCAGGGTTCAGTGTTGGGTCCTGTTTTGTCCAATGTCTTCACTGGAGAAATTGTAGAGGGAGTCAAGAGTAAGATCAGTCTGTTCGCAGATGACACTAAGATTTGTGCAAAAGTGGGCAATGAAGAAGGGAGGCAGGCACTCAGGGAGGATCTAGCTAAACTCAAACACTGGTCTAGGGAGTGGCACTTGGAGTTTAATGCTAAGAAGTGCAAGGTCATGCACCTCGGAGCAAGAAATCCCAGGACCAGCTCCTGGCTTGGGAGGGAGTGCAGGTAACAGCTTCAGAGGAGGAAAGGGACCTTGGGGTAATAGTCACAGGGGACATGAAGATATCAGCACAGTGTAGGAGGAGAGCAGCAAGGGCAACTAGGATGCTGGGATGCATTGCCAGAGGGATCACCTCTAGAAAGGATGAGGTCATCATGCCATTGTATAGATCACTGGTGGTGAGGCCATGCTTGGAGTACTGTGTGCAGTACTGGTGCCCATACCTCAAAAAGGATATGAAATTACTGGAGGGGGTGCTGCGCAGGGCTACGAAAATGATCATGGGACTGGGGGAGTTGCCGTATGAGGAAAGATTGAGGATGCTCAACATGTATTTGCTGGAAGAGAGAAGGGAAAGAGGGGACATGATAGAGACCTTTAAGTACTTGAAAGGCATAAACAAAGACAGAGAGGGATGATTGTTCCGCTTAAAGGGGGGAAGGGTCACTAGGGGGCACAGTATGAAGTTGGAAGGGGGAAGGTTCAGGAGGGAGGTGAGGAGGCACTACTTTACAGAGAGAGTGGTGGCAAGATGGAACACACTGCCAGAGAATTTAATCAAACTGAGAACAGTGGATAGCTTTAAGCGGGGTTGGGATAGAGTCAAGGGCAGGATTAGTACAGGTAAGAACACAAAGGAGGGAAATACCAGGAAAGGGGAGGAAGAGAGGGTTTTGGGTGGGGCTGGGGCAGCTGTACAGTAGTAATATGAAACTAAGAGCTGCACAATCAGGCAGACTTGATAGACCTGTGGGTCTTTTTCTGCTGGCAATTTTGTATGTTCGTATGATTGGGGGGGGGCAGGGACAGGAGAGAAATGAGAAGACACTTTTTTATGGAGAGAGTGGTGTCTGGGTGGAACGCATTGCATGCAGAAGTAGTACCCTGTAGAACAGTGGGCTGCTTCAAAAGGGGATGGGACAAGGTAAGGGGGGGGCATGGGAGGTGGGGTAGTAGCAGCTGCAGTATGGGGGTTGCTAGCTACACAATCGAGCAGATTCAATGGACCATAAGACCTTTATCTGCTGAAAATTTCATGTTTGTATGTAATCCCTGCCTCTCCCAGGGTCCAAAACCAGTATCTCCATCTTTTCCAATTATCCCTGTTAAATGTTTCAGGGGAACATATCTCCAAACTGCTACCGAGACTTCCCAACATTGCCTGGCCTCTAACCACTTTTTCAAACTATGTTTTGTCCAAGGATTACTAATTTGTGGGAGAGTTTGAGATGTAACCACCCAAGGTAAAAAACAAAGTGGAATAGTTGGGTGTGCTCCATCTTCCATCTCTGGCCAACCTGTCATGTTTTCCGAAGCTAGCATTGTTATTATTGGGGACAACTGGGCCACCTTGTAATATTTTTCCAAATTTGGAAGCCCCCAACCCCAACGAGATCTTGGCTCCGTTAAGAGATGCCACTGAATTCTTCGCCTCTTTCCTGCCCAAATAAACCTAGACAATCTTTTCTTCAATTCTTTCCAGTCCTTAGTGGAATAGAGATTGGTAGTGTAGAGAAAATAAATAAAAAGTGGGGCAATATATTCATTTTTAAAGCCTCTATTCTACTGGTGAAATTCATGGGGAGAGTTTCCCACCTATTTAAATCCTCATAAACTTGTTGCTTCAGAACTCTATAATTAACAGCATATAAAGAGTGTAATCTATTTGGTATCTGACTTCTCAGATATCGTACTTTACTCTTTGCGCACTTATATGGTACTATTTTCCATATAGCCAATGATATGGGTCCATTAAGCATTAAAACCTCTGACTTATCTGTATTGATTTTAAAACCTGAGATCTCTCCAAATTTCTGGACTAGGTTAACAAAAGGAGAAAAAGATCTCTCCAGATCAGAAAGATATTTCAGGGTATCATCAGTATATAATGAAATTTTGTTGTCATGACCATTAACCCTGATACCCCTAATATCCTGTGCTTGATGAACAGCAGCCATCAGGGCACCATACTAATAGCGAATAACAGCGGTGATAGGGGACAATTCTGCCGGATGTCCCTCTCTATTTTGAAATTATTTGATAAAGTGCCATTAACTCATACATTGGCCTTAGGGTTGCTATTCAACAATTTTATCCAGGAGAAATCCCTCCCCCACCCCATATGCCTCAAAACTGTGAGTAAATAGATCCAATTAAGGCGATCTAATGCCTTTTCGGCATCTAAAAAAATAGCAAGTTGGGGTGCAGTCAAACTGTACTGTTGAGTCAAAACATTTAACAATCAGCATATATTGTCAGTTAAATGAAGCTGTGGTATAAAGCCAGTTTGATTCACAAGAATCAACATCTGTATATGCTGTTGTAATCTTTTCGCTAGAATCTTTGTCAGAATTTTCATATCTTTTTTTTTTATTTTTATTTATAGATTTTATGATATTACAGCATAATTTTTTGGGGGACCCTTACCGACTGGTGGGTCTGGGGAGGGGGGGATATCACTGGCAGGTGGGGGGAAGGCAAAGCAGGGGGACGAGATAGCGGAGATGGAAATCACAGCAGAGAGAGTGAGGGAAGCCCTCAGGTCTCTTAAGAAGGAGAAAGCAACAGGGCTGGATAAATTACATCGCAGAGTGCTGAAGGAACTGGCGGATGTCCTGGCGAAACCCCTGGTGGAGCTCTTCAGCATCTCTCTGAGGACAGGGTGGGTGCCCCAGGACTGGAAGGTGGCACATATAGTGCCTATCCACAAGGGGGGATCAAGGGAGGTGGCAGGGAACTACAGGCCCGTCAGCCTGACATCGGTGGTGGGCAAGGTGATGGAGGGCATTGTCAAGGAGAGACTGGGGGGGACCTGGAAAAAGTTTGGGTGCCTGGACGATAGACAGCATGGAGTCGTCCTGGGGAAATCATGTCAGACAAACCTTGTGGAGTTCTATGACTGGGTGACGAGTGCCTTGGACCTGGGTAGACCAGTGGATGTCCTCTTTCTTGACTTCAGCAAGGCGTTTGACTCTGTTCCTCATGCGGGCCTGTTGGATAATCTGGGAGAAATGGGAGTGGGGAACCAGATGATCAGATGGATAGGAAATTGGCTTCAGAACTGGACCCAGAGGGTCATGGTTGGAGGGATAGTCTCATCCCCAAGGAGGGTCATTAGTGGAGTCCCTCAGGGATTGGTCCTTGGGCCCCTCCTGTTCAACGCCTACATCTCTGACATAAGGAAGGGTATCAGGAGTGAGATGAGTCTCTTTGCAGATGACTCAAAACTGGGGGCGGTGGTGGATGGGGAGGAGGGGAGGATGGCCCTACAGGGGGACCTGGAGGCTCTGGAAAGATGGTCTAGAAAGCAGAAGCTGAGGTTCAGTGCAGGAAAATGCAAGGTACTGCATCTGGGAGCCAGAAACCTGGGCCAAGTGTACACCCTGGGGGGGAGAAATGCTACTAGTTTCGATGTCTGAGAGGGACCTGGGGGTGGTGGTGGATGTCAAGATGAATAACTCGGAGACTTGTAGGAGGGCAGCGGCAAAGGCCAACAGGATGCTTGGATGCATCGCTAGGGGGCTCACCTTCAGAAGGAGGTAAGTGATACTCCCACTGTATAACTGCTTGGTGAAGCCGCAACTCGAGTACTGCATGCAGTTTTGGAGGCCACATTTAAAGAGGGACATTGAACTCCTGGAGAGGGTCCAGAGGAGGGCAACCAAAATGATTTGGGGTTTGTGGATAGGACCTATGGGGAGAGGCTCAAGAGCAAATATGTACACATTGGAAGAGAGAAGGACCTGGGGACATGATAGAGGTCTTCAGGTACGTGAAGGGGTGAAATAGGGAGGAGCAGTCAGGGTGCTCTGAAGGAAGGAGGGGAGCAACTAGAGGGCATGGGTGGAAGCTGAAGGGGGAGATTCAGGGAGAAAGGAGGTGCTACTTCACTGAGAGGTGGTGGAGCCATGGAATGCGCTGCCCAGGGGCTGGTGGAGGCAGAGACGGTGGAGGGGTTCAAGAGGGGGTGGGACAGGTACAGGGGAAGGGTTCTGGAAGCAAAAAACAGTGCAGCAAGAATATCCGGGACTGGGAAGGCAGAAGCCAGAGAGGGAGAGGGGGGGCAGCAAGGTCAGTTCCCAGGGTGGGGGCTGACCAAACAAGCAGACACGAAAGACCATTAGGCCTATTCTGCTGGCATTTTAGTATGTTAGTAATACTGTATCTCATATAAAAAATAAGATATCAAGTACATAGACCTCCACATCACATGTACAGAATACAATAACTTAATTCCATAAGGTTTTTAAGTCCAAGCAATGTGAGGAATGTCAACAAGTTTTCATAGGAGTAAAGTCCGAACTGAACAGCCTGTTGAGAGCTGCTACTCTCACCACAAATATTCCAGATGTGGACTGGAGCATCCCAGCAGCAGCATCAACTAGGAGCAGATTTATCCTGGACTCCCTTCAGGGTGCCTTCCTCAAGCAACTGGTCATGGAACCAACTCGGCAGAAGGCAATACTGGACCTTGTGATCACAAACAGGGACAATGTGATGGGGGTAACAGTGGGGGAGCACCTGGGGAACAGTGACCACCAGTCATTGTGGTTTGAAATCACAGAAAGAGCAGAACCAAACCACACAAAAATACGTATCTTGGATTTTAGGGGGGCAGACTTTGGGAAAATGGGGAGATACTTGAAAGAGGCATTAAGGGGAATGGGACAGGAATCAGGGGCTGAAGAACAGTGGGCAGTATTTAAAATGGGGATTACAAGAACAACAGAATTATGCATTAAGCAGGTTAGCAAGAGGAAAAGGAAGAGGAGACCATTATGGTTTTCCAAAGAGGTAGCAAAGAAAGTGAAAGCCAAAAAGATTGCATTCAGGCAATACAAAAGACACAGGCAGAAGGGATAGGGAGAAGTACCAGGAGAAGCAAAGGGAGGTCAGTAAGGGAAGCCAGCTCAGACAGAAGAACACATTGCAAAATCAGTGGGTAGAGGGACAAAACCTTTACAGGTACATAAGTGAAAAAGAAAGACAAAGGGAGGATAGTGAGACTGAAGGGAGGATGGAGGCTGCGTGGAGGATGACAACAGTAAAGCTGACATATTGAACAGGTATTTCTGCTCAGTCTTACTGAGGAAGAGGAGGGTAATGGGTCTGAAGGGAGTACAAGGGGTGAGAATAGTGCAGAAATGGACACAAGTCCCTTTACGAGAAAGGGTCCTGAAGGAACTGGAAGTAATAAGAGCTGATAAAGCAATGGGGCCAGATGGGGTGCACCCAGGTCCTTAAAGAACTAAGAGAGGTGGTGGCTGAACCTCTGGCTATCCTGTTTAGCCGATCACTGGAAACAGGGGAGGTACCCAAAGACTGGAGGACAGCAGATGTAGTCCCCTTATACAAAAGCGGGAACTAAGAGGAAGCAGGGAACTACAGACCAGTCAGCCTCACCTTGGTAGTGGGGAAGATCATGGAAGCACTACTGAAGGAGAGATTGGTGGAACATATGTTTGTCAATGGACTACAGGACCCAAGGCAGCATGGTTTCACCAGGGGGAGGTCATGTCAGACCAACCTCGTTGAATTTTTTGACTGGGTGACTAGGGAGGTGGATCAGGGGAGGGCAGTGGACATGGCCTATCTGGACTTCAGCAAGGCCTTTGACACTGTGCCACATAGAAGACTATTACACAAACTGGGGAATATGGGTGTGAGCAGGACAGTAGTGTGGTGGGTAGGTGACTGGCTGGGTGGCAGGACACAGAGGGTGGTGGTAAATGGCTGTCACTCCACAGAGGGAAGAGTGACCAGTGGGGTACCACAGGGATCAGTGCTGGGACCAGTCCTATTCAACATCTTCATCAGTGACATTGCGCAGGACCTAGAAGGCAGAATTTCACTGTTCGCTGATGACACAAAGCTCTGTAACAGAGTAGACACACCAGAGGGTGTAGACAGAATGAGAAGAGACCTGCAGAAACTCGAAGAATGGTCAGGGGTTTGGCAGTTGAAATTCAATGCAAAGAAGTGCAAGATAATGCATATGGGGCACAAAATCCCTGGCACAATATATCAGTTGGGGGGGTGAGGATATAGCATGCACCAAACAAGAAAGGGATCTTGGGGTTATCATCTCTGATGACCTCAAGGTAGGGAAACAGTGTGACAAGGCAGCAGGTAAAGCAAATACGATGCTGGGATGTATAGGCAGGGGCATCACCAGCAGGAAAAGGGAGGTCATAATTCTGCTATACAAGACACTAGTGAGGCCCCACCTGGAGTACAGTGTAGTTCTGGAGACCATACCTATGTAAGGACATAGACAGGGTAGAGAAGGTTCAGAGGAGGGCAACAAAGATGGTGCATGGATTGCATCACAAGTCCTATCAAGACAGGTCGAAGGAACTGAACATGTACTCCCTGGAGGAGAGGAGGGAGAGAGGGGATATGATAGAGACATACAAGTATCTCACAGGGAGGAACAGGGTGCAGGAATACACTATTTTTAAGCAAAAAAGATGTACCAGGACTAGAGGCATGGGATGAAGTTGGAGGGAGGACAATTCAGAGGAAACATGAGGAAGAATTTCTTCACAGAACGGGTGGTGGACAAGTGGAACACCCTGCCAGAGGAAGTGGTGGGGGCTGAAACAATCACGGGATTTAAGAATGCATGGGATAGACATAAAGGAATTCTGGAGGTCAGGGGTAAGGGGCAACAGACTTCTAGGAAAACATAAACTGAACTTACAAGCTCAAATGGGCAGACTGGGTGGGCCATAGGCCCTTATCTGCCGACACTGTCTATGTATCTATGTATGTATCTATGTATCTATGATCTGCCCATATTACCAGATAAACAGTTCCCATGTAGGACTTATTCATGGGGGGGAGAAAGTGGCTTAGTAATCTGTAGACCAGAGCTTAAACAGATGGCCTGGTCTCAATTAAGTTGAATTGAGAACCCATAGGCTATGGCATGGCATAACAACCTGCCCTATGAATACAATAGATTTTTAAAAAACATTAACTGCAGTTCACAAACTGAGTGGTGCACTATGCACCTGCACCAACACATTACTATCTACAGATTAAGCCTAACAGAATACATGACCAAAAAAATAACACGTTATATTGGAGCAGCATACAGACACATAAAAGGAGAATATAACATCTGTTATTCAACATAGACAAAACATAACCATGTAACAACCCCATTAAACATAGAAACATAGAAACATAGAAGTTGATGGCAGATAAGGACCGCAAGGCCCATCCAGTCTGCCCATTTCTTTTTCTACCTTATAAATGTGCCATCGGCCTTTGCTCTGTCAGTGACCTATCTATTCATAGTCATTTGTATTGCTCCCTTATGCCTATCCCATGCCTGTTTGAAGCCCTGCACTGTATTCATAGCCACCACTTCTTGTGGTAAGCCATTCCATGCATCTACCACCCTTTCTGTGAAAAAGAATTTCCTCACATTCCCCCTTAATCGGCCTCCCTCTAATCTCATGCTGTGTCCTCTTGTCCTGCTATTTTTCTTATATTTAAACATGTTAGACTCTTTCACCTTGTTTATGCCCTTAAGGTGTTTAAATGTCTCGATCATATCACCTCTCCCTCCTTTGCTCAAGGGTATACATATTGAGCTCGCTAATCTGTCCTCATATGTCTTCTGATGCAGTCCCTGCACCATTTTGTTGCCCTTCTCTGGACTGCCTCAATTTGGTTAATGTCCTTGTGAAGGTGTGGCCCAATACTGCATGAGTACTCCAGATGGGGCCTAACCAATGTCTGTATACAGAGGATTATTACCTCCCTCTTACGACTTATGATACCCTACTAATACACCTAACACCCCCCTAGCCTTACCTACTGCTTTAGAGGTCTGTTGGATGATTTTAGGTCATCAGTGATGATGATGCCCAAGTCTCTTTCTTCCTTTGTGACTGCTAGCAACTCCCCTCCCAGCCTATAAGTGGCTTCAGGGTTTCTCTTCCCTATGTGCATGATTTTGCACTTCTTTGCATTAAATCCCAGTTGCCACTCTTCTGACCATTCTGCTAGTTTATCCAGATCTCTTCTCATTCTGCCCACCCCATCTGGATCATCTACTCTGTTGCAGATCTTGGTGTCATCTGCAAACAGACAAGCCTTACCCTCTAGTCCATCTGTGAGGTCACTAATGAAGATGTTGAATAGGACTGGCCCCAGGACTGATCCCTGAGGTACCCCACTTGTGACTTGCATCTCTTCTGACTGTATACCATTTACCACCACTCTCTTTTCTGCCAGTCAACCAGTTTGCCACCCAGTTGACCAACTCTGACCCACCCGAGCCTACCTAGCTTATTTATCAATCTTCTATGTGGAACAGTGTCAAAGCTTTGCTGAAGTCAAGGTAAGCGACATCAACTGCTCCCCTTGGTCCACCACTCTGGTTACCCAGTCAAAGAAATCTATGAGATTAGTTTGACAGGACCTTCCTTTGTAAACCCATGCTGTCTTGGATCCTGTGCCCCTATGGATCCAGGTGTTGCACTATCCTTTCCTTAAGGAGTGCCTCCATAATCTTGCCCACTACTGAGGTAAGACTGACGGTCTGTAGTTCCCGCCTCCTCCCTGCTACCACTCTTGTGGAGTGGGATCACATGAGCCTTCTCCAGTCTTCTGGGACCCTCCTGTGCTCAGAGACTCACTAAACAATTCTGCTAATGGCTCTGCTAGTTCCTCCTTAGCTCCTTAAGTACCCTGGGATGTATGCCATCAGGTCCCATTGCCTTATCCACCTGAGCTTAGCAAGCTCTTGTAGGACCCTTTCTTTTGTGAAGGGAGTAGTGCTCACCTCCTCCCCCTGTGTCCATGATGCTGAGCTGTGGGCCCTGCCCTACCTTCTCTTCAGTAAATACTGAGCAAAAGTATCTATTTAGGATAGATGCTTTTACAGGGTCCTCCTCCTCACATGCTCCCTTTTCTCCATTGAGCTTAGCAATACCCCCTCTGAACTTTCTCCTTTCACTAATGTATCTATAGAAAGTCTTGTCACCTTCTTTTACTGTTCGTGCTAGTGTTTCCTCAGTTTGGGACTTTGCCTGCCTTACTGCCTTCCCTGCTTCCCTTAGGGCAGTTTGGTATGCCTCCCTATCTTCATCCCGCTGTGTTCCCTTATATTTTCTGAAGGCCAGCCTTTTGGCTCTGACCTTTTCTGCTACTGTATTTGAGAACCAAAGTGGTTTCCTTCTTCTTTGCACTTCCTTTTCTGTCTAACACAATGGGATGTTGCTTCAAGTATTGTATCCTTAATGCTTGCCCACTTTGCCTGTACCTCCTCACCTGTGTTTCTTTTTGCCAGGGCTAGCTTAACTCTGTTGGCCATCTTATCAAAGTCAGCTCCTCTGAAGTCCCATATTTTGCCTTGGAATGGGATGATTTAGATGTAGTAGCCAAATTGAACCATACCATGTGATGGTCACTGGCCCCAGGTGACCTTCTACCTGGAGATCTGTGATCCTTCTTTGTTAGTCAGTACTAGTTCTAGGATAGCCCTGTCTCTTGTGGGTTGCTGTACCAGTTGTTTGAGGCCCTCCCTGCAGGGAATCCACTATGAGTCTAGTTCTGGCAGATGTTCCTGCTGGTATTGACCAATCTGTATCTGGCATGTTGAAGTCTCCCATTATCAGAACCTCCCCTTTAGCGTCAATGTTTTGTATATCTTCTAACAGTAATGTGTCTATGTCCTCCCTCTGGTCTGGGGCCTGTAGACAACCCCAGTTCTTATGGCTGTCCCATTTTCTGTTTCCAGGGTGACCCACAGTTCTTCTGGCTCCTTATGTGTATTCTGAATTTCTGTAGCTTTGATATTTTCATTAACATACAGGGCCACCTCCTTTTGCACCTCGTCTCTTCTGAACAATACATAGCCAGGTACTGAAGTCTCCTATGTGGTTACTGGTAAACCACGTCTCACTAATTGCTACTATGTCCAGTTTAGCCTCTGACATTATTGCCTGCAGGTCTGGGATCTTATTTCCCAGGCTGTGAGCATTTGTGTACATGATTTTCCATTGGCCAGATTTTGGTGTGTTAGTTGTTGCGTGAAGTTTGGCATTACCCCTGTGCATCGTATGGGGAGACAAACCTTTCTTCTTACCTGGTGATGCAAATGAACGGCAAACACGCTGAATTCCTGTTTGACCAGTAGCTGAGGGGGGAAGGGTGTTCTTCCCATTCGACGTATGGGGTGCTGCACCCCTCTCCCCATTTGCTAGTTTAAATATTCTGCAAAGACGTCAAACTTCTGCCCCAATGCACTGACTCCCTCTTTAGTCAGATGCAGTCCATCAAATTTAAAGAACTTTGGCCCCAGAACTGTTGCCAGTTCCTACAAATCTGTGTCCTTTTTCCTGGCACCAGTCCTTGAGCCACGTGTTTAGCTCCCCTATCTCCCCTTCTCTGACCTTCCGTCCATCTGCTCCCTTCTCCCAGACTGGCAGGATCTCAGAGAAGGAGATGCCGGACGAAATAGATGATAGTTTGTCACCCAGCCTAGTCAGGTGTTCCTTGGTCTCCACAACTGACCGGCTGGCGAGATCATAGTCCCTATGTACTAGGACATCAATGTTTTCTCCTGCTTTGTGAACAATTTTAGTAATGTGGTCAGTGTCTCTCCATGCTGATGTACCTGGGAGACATCTGACCATCACCCTGGCTGGAGATGGGTATCAACTCCCGAATCATGGAGTCTCCTATGATCAGAAGTTTTTTGATTTCCTTTGTGCTTGTTTAGTTTTGGTTCCTGATTTGGTGGGTATTGTTGTGCTAGGCTCCTGTGCCGCAGTGTCCTGCTCTGCAGTGTCTTCTGCCTCTTTATTTGATTTCAGAGATAGAGGCAGATACCTGTTTGTAGTGTTTATATGGTTTTTGGAGGTAATGTGTTGGAGAGCAGAGAGTGATGGGGCACCTGATTTGCTCCTCCTAACCACCTGCCAACCTCCTGGACCAACCTCCTGGACCAACTACCCTCTGCGGTCGAGGTTAACGAGGGATACATAGAAAAATGTCTGAAAATTACCTAAGTGCTCATAATTTAGCACTACAAATATCAAATAGCAAAGCCTGAACCCAACTTTGTTCCTTATTACCACTTTAGCGCTTAATATATTCCCCCACTACAGTTATTATACCTCAGTCCTCTTCATCTGAAGTGTGTACTGGGGGAATTAAGGGCCCAATAAGATTTTCAGTGAATACAGAGGCTGTCGCAGGATCCACAAAGACATGGGATATTAAGCCATGCCTGATCTGTAGTTGCGCTAGAAAGCTGAGGAGTGCCTCAATGCTATGTTGTAGTAATTACTTCTTCACTATCTGCTGCTCCTTCTTTCTGGTTTGCATTTGGGACGACAGGGCAGGGGAAAAGGAAAGGTGGTTGCCCTCCCACAGCATTTCTCCCCATGAACAAGTGGACTGAAGGACAGCTATTTGAGCTTCCAATGCAGACAGTGTGGCGATGGCTGTATATGGTTGTTGCTGTGAGCCGCCTTGTGGTCTGGGCCGCTGGGGGATGACAAATATTTTCAGGATCTAGACCCCAGAATCTCCAGGGTCTCCATTTTTGATTTCAGCAGGTTAAGATCTCGGATAAAGGCCGCGTTACATTCCAACTGTTGTTCCTTTCGCTTATGTAGATCATTAATCGCAATGGCATTTTCTTGAATGGTCTGGTCGTTCTTACTAATTTTGGCTTCAACGGCTGCAAGGCATTTATTTATCTCTTTTCTGGTAGCCTGGATCTTTGATAGCATTGCCAATATCTGAGGCGAGGGAAGCTCTGTCATTGTTGAGTCTCTTGACTTGAAGCAGAACTCTGGGCAGAAAGATATACATCCAGACTCTGCGACTGACGTTTAGGATCCTTTTTTGGGCTCATTTTAATCTTTAAAGCTTCCAATTGACAGCAGTGATAAAATGGTTCAAGTGGGTAATGTATTTTGGTAGAAATTAGAGGTTTGAAGGAGTTGATAACGGAGCTATGTTAAAAGGCTGCCAACATATTGCTGCTCCACAGCGCCCCCTCCAGAATTTTCATATCTTGATTTAACAAAGATATGGGGTGATATGAGGAACATTTTTCCAATTGTTGCACTGAATTTTTACTCTTTAGTTTCAATGCATTGCTATTTATCAGCTTAAGTAAAATTTATATATTCTATTTAATTCCACCTGTTGGTTATTTTTAGTAGATCTTGATGCCCTTTTTTGTCTGTTCCTCTGGGGGGTGGCAGTAGTATCATTTCTGAGGGAACAGTGCCTCCCTTTATCAAGGCAATTGTTTTCACTTCTGTCACTGGCTGACTCCACGCCACATTTGCACATCCAGCCGTTGGGCTGAACAACCCAACATTGTCACCTCAGCCAGTTTAAACCTGTTACCTGCAACTGAGAATGACACCACCAAGAACGCCATCTTGGTGAAGCCACCGACATGCAGAGATCTCTTTACACGGGTGTAAGTAGTGGGATTTTCAAACCCACGTTGGGGGTCTGTCCAGGGTTTTTTCCCCTTTTGAAGTTTTTTCCTTTTTCCCCAGAGAACAAACCAACCAAGACTCTGAAAGTAGCCATCTGTCCAGTTAGTTGGTATGAATGACCCAGAATTAGGAACTTCCTAGGGGGCGAGGGTTTTAATGGGGTGCATGCATCACATCCAGCAAGATGGGTGGAGGATGCCCAGACTGGTGCATGCCCAAGATGTTCTCAGGAAGTGATAATGAATGGTCAGATTGGGCAGACTAGCTCAAGTTGGCGACTGAAGTGAACAGCTGGGATGAAGGTAATTGGATCTGTTTCATAACACTGCTGTTCAAGAGACAAGCTTGTGAGGTATACCAGGGCCTTGCACTGGAAGATTGCACCAGTTAAAGAGCAGCCAATTCCTTCAGGAGAACTTTAACAAAACATAATATTTAGACACTGTCCAGCTTGTATTTCACATTAGTTCTGTATTTCTCCTGCCCATTTTTTACTGAGGTCATTTGCATGAAAACAGGATATTTGCTCCCGAAAAGTTTATCTTTTCCTGCTGCTTTCTCCCTACCTGAGGTCATAATACACTGCTTGTGACATCACAGTTACTTCCATGGCAACAGATTGTGATGTCACAACACAGGATTAGGACTTGAAGTAGGGAGTGAGCTAAAGGGGCAGATGAACTCTAAGGGATAAAGATCATGGGTGGGATATTCAGACTGCGCGAGAAAGAGGCGCAATAGAAGGAGCAGGCACATGTCCAGGGCACCATTGTGCAACAGGTGTGATATTCAAACCATGCGCAGGACAAGGTGCGCATGGACAAAGACAGGAAGCAGCTGAGCAGCAGCCATGGATGTGCCATGTGCCGAGGATCATGCACCAAGTCAGAAAGACCATCCCCCAACCCCAGCCCCCACCGACCAGGGCAAGGCCCCCATGAGCAGCACAACCAGATGGGTGCAGGATGGACCACTTACCCTTGAATCCCAGTGCTGAACCACCAGAAGATGTGACCCAGTAGTCCCCACCTGCTGGGTATGGCGCCCCTGCACCATCCACCAGCCAACAGGGACCAGGACTCAATGATGGCCAAGCCCCACCCATGCCACGGCATCACACCACTGCCACCCCCCAGTACAGAGTGCTCGAGACACCTAGCCCAGGAGCAGGACCAAACAGTGCATGGCACTGAAGGCAGTCCGGCACCACTGTGCCAAGGCATCCAGTCGCCCCGGAGCACAATGCACAAGTATCACAACCCCACCATGCCACCAAAAGCAGGCGGTGATACTGTCCACCAATGCCACCACAACCCACACAACCCACACAGCATGGCCCCCACGAAGGCACAGTAAGGTGGGTGACCTGGCACCAGTACCTGAGGGACCCCGCACATGACAAGGGCTACCCTGGATGCCACCACAAGCAGGAAGGCACTTCGAACACAGGACCAGAGCAAGGTCCGCCACCCATGCACCCACCCTGCCACAGCACCAGCCCCACCAGGCAACACAGCACCCTCCCATGGTGCATGGAGGCATGCACCACACAGGAGACAACACAGGGCACACACAGTGCCCCCCAACCTAGTCACATGGGCACACCTGCAAACAGCCACACAAAGCAGTACGACAGGCTCTGCCATCGTGATGCCTATGGTGCTGTGTAACCTGTGGCCTGCCTACCCTCAGGGTGCTGGTGAGCCTGACATGTGGCGGTCACCCCATGAACCTGGCCACCCTGATGGCAGGCGCAGGGGCCTGTGACCAGGCCACCACCCACATGCAGCAGGACCCCATGTGACAGCCACCAGCCACAGGCACCACCCCAGTCACCATGGACTGCATGCAGGGAGCAACCAATAGCACTGCCCACAGTGGCAACAGGGACAGACGTGCGATAGTCCAGGGGCCATAATGCCAGCAGCAAGGGTGCCTTGCCTGCAAGGTGACAGGTATGGGCTGCCCCTGAAGGCAAGCTGTCAGCCGAGCATGTGGTGGTGGGGGCCACATGACCATGCTTACCACAGTTTCGCATGGTGGCAGTGCAGCAGCAATGGCCACAGCTGCACAGGCAAAGCACACACCGACAGGAGCGGATGTGACACAGCACATCCACCACAGCCTGCTGCACACAGGTGAATGGTGCACAGGGCACACCACTCATGCCCCCTAGAAAGAGCCCATTGCCCCCACTCACACCAGTGGAAGAGCCCCGCCAGGCACACCCATGCCCAAGCCAGTCCCATACCACAGTAGCCATGCACATCACTGCAGCAAGGCTCCATGCGCCTGCTGCAAATCAGAGACCAACACAGACGTAGATATAAACCAATGTATTAAAATAGAACAACAACACCAACAACAGCAACAAAACCTATATACAGGAGGGATAGGCGGGGACGCTACAGGGGGAGGAGTAAGGGTCAGGGGACAATGGGTAAGGCAAAGGTGGGGGACATGGGGGTGTGGGGTACAGTCCAGGGAGGGACTGAGTGACTCCACATGCTACAGAGCCTACCGGCGGCCCCAGTCCTCTTCTGCCACCCTGTGGTGCCTGCGCCGGTCCTCCCCGTCCATCCTCTCGAGCAGCTCCAGTGTCGCCCGGGTGACTTGCAGGATCTCCTGGAGGGTCTGCTCCATGGCCTTGCCATGACGGCCACCTAGGACAAGGGAGCAGAAGCAGTATGAGTGACTGCCAAACTAACGCAGCCCACCCAACATGCATGGCGTGTATCAGTGACCGATGCCCCCGGGATGTCATGCAACCACCCACAGTGAGTGCGCCCACATGAGCTGCCCACCCAGGCAACCGTAACCATGCAAACCACTGCACACCATCACCGCCCATGCATTGTACAGCACCATCCTGGATGTCCGGCATCATGGTGATGCAGTGGGACAGCAGTGGCACAGCCAGGCACCAAGTGCACCCACAGCCCACCTGTGACACCCACCCACATATGCAGGCCCACAGGATGGTGCAGAGGGCACCGTGGAAAGTGCACAGCTGGAGGGGCCAAGCCACACCACTACCCCTGCAATCCACCCTGCACAGGTGTATAAGGAATCATGGTACTCACCTGCACCCTGGTCTGCAGGGCGCTGACAACCCACAGCACCACCACTGTGGCCTGCCCACATGCCCACTCCCCCAGCATGGTCCTGGCCCTGCTGCTCCCCGGCCATCCATGCTCTACAGAGGTCCTCCATCCCTGGGGGGAAACATGGAGAGAAGCACATCAGTACACGTCTGACCCATCTGGCCACCCCGGCATCGGCCCCCACAACCTGTCTGTGTTGCAGTGGCATAGGGTGGACATGATGCTCCCCCACACCCAACAACACAGGTGCTGGCCCCCCCCCGCGGCCTGGCCTGCTGACCTCTGTGGCCAGAGGACAGTTGGAGATGGCTAGTGATGGTCATAGAGCACCTACCTGGCCGTGGTACTGTTCCCTGCTGGGCATGTGCCTGCAGGTGCCTCAGGCAGTCAGGGTCACGTCGCTGGAGGTCACCATAGCAGTGGCAACACTGCTCCCCGGAATGATGGCTCCTAGAGGCCTCTTCCAGCCCATCTGCGACCTCCTGCCACACCACTGTGCGAGGCCTCTGGAGGGGCACCTGCCCAAATAGGGCAACTGCATGTGGCTCTACAAGGGCCACCAGGTTGACCAGCTCAATGGCACGCCACATAGGGGCTCTGGTGCGTGGCATAATCCAGGCTGCCCACAGTGCAAAATGGCACCCGGTAGCGCATGTGCCCCACGTGCTGTGGCAGCACGGTGCTGCGCTGCAAGTTGCAATCACACTGGCACCAGACTGTGCAATGGGGGCAGCCATGCGGCCGCATGGTGCCTAGAGGGCAAAGATCAGCTGCAGGGTCAAGGGTCTGGCCATACACGGAGCACCACTGCAGTATTGGGAGGCCCCTGTATGGTGCGCGGTAGGGTGCATGTGTGTGACGCCATGCAGTGGCCTACCGCACAGGGCGCCATGGCACCCATGGTGCAGTGGCGCAATCTGGGGCATGATGGCACTGCACCATCCACACTATGTCACATGTGCCCCATAGGACGTACAGCGCACAAGCACCACAGGCACAGTAGTGGCTGTGCACTGTAAAGCCTCCTGCGCTACATGCTTTTGCAGCACCGCTTGGGTATGTGTCCACACCACATGCATGCGTGATGTGGGTCGGATTGCGCCACGAGCTGAGCATGCACAACACCATTGCGCAAGACGCAGCCGTGCAATATTCAGTCAGGTTATGCAAATCAGCTCATGATCCAATCCGCAGCGCATCCGCTGCATTTGCATCCCATTACAGTTGTACATACCCTCATTTGTATGTGACGCGCTATAAAGGTGCCATGGAACTGCACAGGCCATGGATCGGTATTGCAGCCTTAGCAGGCACGTGCCATGCTGTGGAGCTGTGGGGACAGTGGTCTGGGAGGGCTGTATGGGACTGAACAGTCCATGGTAACTCATGTCCATCTCCCCAGGTACAAGCATGACCAAACGTGAGGAGGATGAGGAGCAGGGGAAGGTGTGGAAGCGGAGGCCCAACTTCACCAGGGCAGAATCGGATGCCCAGTTTGAGGCCTACCTCGACAGGGAGCCACTCCTCAGTGGACAGAGAGGCACACCACAGGCCCATGCAGCGGCGTGGGGTGAGGTGGCACGTGTGGTCAACCAGCATGGCAGCCACCAGCATTCCATGCGGGAGCGCAAGAAGAAGGTCGGCACAGACAGGAGGAGGATAAAGGACAAGGTGGCTGCCATCAGGGCAGTGCGTGCAGCCACTGGGGGGACCAGCAGGACGTGCCTCACCTGAAGCCACTAGAGGATCAGGTGGCCAGCAGCATGCAGTGTTGTGCCATTGAGGGTGTGTCCGGCGGAGGCTTCTAGACAGGCGGCAGCCCATCAACATCCTCTACATGGTAGAACCGGTGCTGGCAGTGTGTGTGGGTGGCGGGGTGGGGTTCAGGGTTCAGGTGGCACCACTAACGGTACTATGTTCCTTTATAGCTCCTGAGCATCTGCATGGGTCAGCGGTGGTGGGTGTGTCCACCGAGGGGGTGGGCCTGGAATCGGTGGAGCGCTCATCCACCTCCACTGGTGTCTGAGGGACCAACTGCCTGCAGCCCTGCACAGCTGTCCGGACTGATGCCTGTGGTGTGGGTGCAGATGAGGCCCTGGCTGTGTTCCAGTGGGATGCCAGGCATGGTGTCTTGTGTGTTGAGACACAGATCGGGGCCAACTCTAGTACCAATGATGACATGACGCATGTCCCGGACAGTGATGTTGGTGGGTCACAGGGGGATCCCATGACTGGTATCCGCCTAGGCAGCAGTGCGGGCAGCGCTGGCATGGTTGCCTGCCCAACAGCCCTTGTCCCTGTCGTGTCTGGAGCATCCAGTGGGGCAGCACTGGCGTGCGGACGCGGGAGTGGTGTTGGTGGTGCCGATGCAGCCACACTGGTGGTGCCTGGCACGCAGCAACCGGAGGGGCAGCGGCAGCAGCTGGACAATGTTACTGGGGGGACAGGGGCAGGGGGCAGCAATAGTGCACCGTGTGAGGATGTACCCCAAGAAGGCAATGCCATGCAGCGCCCACCATCGCGAGGCACTGTGCCGCAGGGTCAGGAACAACACAGGGGTCAGCATGTTGGCCATGCAGATGACCCCTTGGACACCCACAGCCATCTTCTCCAGGCCTCTGTGGATCAGCAGGTACGGCTCGTGGTAGCAGTGGATGCACTCCATGCGGAGCTGCACCAGGCAGAGGAGCAGCGCAGCAGGAACCATGCCCTGCTCCTGGCAGAGTTAGCTCAACAGCATGCAGATGTGACCGCAGCCATCGATAGGCACACCACTGCGATGGCAACTGTTGTGGCTACACTGGCCTACTGGCTGTGTGCCCGGCCACTGCACACCCCGTAGAGTGCAATGTCCACTCCTCATTCTCAGTGTTGGGCGACCCCCGCCATGTTGACGCCAGGATCGGCTGTGGACATATCAAGCACGCCTGGTGCAGGCATGTTTGGTGGCCTGCAGACACCTGCATGGACACGGTCACGTTCACGCAGCGTCACTTTTGGGGGACCATCGGTGCCACCCCATGAGGCCACTGATCAGCCTGTTACAGCTGGCAGGTCTCGGCGGGGCTGCCCACGCATCCGTGGAAGCTGTGCTACTGTGTAGTGTGACTGACCCTTCCCCCTCCATGACCGCTGCCGCTGCCCAGTGTGCACTGTGGTGTTCCGTGTGTGACGCATGGGTGTGGTGCCCTGTCCTGCACTCACATGGTCCCTGTGCAAACCCGCCCAGATGCTGGCCACTGTGGCGTGTGCATGATGATGCCAGCATAGCACTGTCCGCCACTGTACAATGGTGCTCAGCGTCTGAGACACGCACAGTGCCTGACACTGGGTGTGGTTATGTTGGGTCCTGTGTGGGTGTGGGGGGGCATATGGGGGTGGGTGTGCATGTGGCCCTGTGGGAATGGGATGGGGTGTGTGTGTCTCTGTGTGTGTGCTGTGTGCAGCCCTGCTGTTCTCTGCCTTTGTGTGCAGGCCCCCGCCCATTCCCACACCCCTGCTGCCAAACCTGCCCTGGTGTCGACCCCAGCCTGTCTGTCAGCTGTGCCGTTGCCCCTGGTGCTTGCTCGTAGCCCTGTTCACCTACCTGTGTGGGCCATAGTGCTCCACTGCAATGGTGTCCTTGTACTGCTGGGCCATCCTTGCCAGTCGGGGATCCCTTCACCCAGGGGGTAGGCTGCCCAACACCAGCTGAACTGGCATCCTCATCGTCCCCACCGCTGTCCCTCTCCTCGACCTCAACAGCTATCCCACAGTCAGTGGCCATGTTGTGCAGGATACAGCAGGCCAGGAATAGCCCATAGGTCTTTGAGGGGCTGTACTGTAGGGCACCACCAGAAGTGTGCTGGCAATGGAATAGTGCCTTCAGCAGCCCAAACACCCGCTCGATGATAATCTGTGTGGTGGTGTGTGCCTTATTGTACTGTTGCTACGCTGGGATCGAGGGGTGCCGGTGTGGTGTGAGCAGCCAGGGCCGCAGCGGGTACCCACTGTCACCTGTGTGTAGAGAGGTATCGTTAGCATGATGGTCTGTGGCACTGTGCCCCTGACCTTCCAGGCTGCTCCCCATGGCACTCCTGCCCTTACCCCACACACCCCCCAGCTGCACCCAGCATCTGGTGTGCACTGCATACTCACCTACCAGATGGCCAGTGGGGATGTCCCCACTCTCGAACCTATGGCACAGTGCAGACTGGTGCCAGATGAAGGCATTGTGTGCTCCCCCAGGGTGCGTGGCACAGACATTGATTATGCGCCCCCTGGCATCGCACACCACCTGGCAGTTGACACTCTGGTATCCCTTGCGGTTTATGTATGCCACCCCCTCCGGGCCAGGTGGCATGCAGATGCCAACATGGGTGCAGTCGATGGCCCCGAGCATGCCAGGCAACTGTGCTACCCTGTGGAACTCCTGCATGTTTGCTGTGCGCGCGCCACCTGTGTGCTGGGGAAACAGTTTACTCTGCAGCATGTGGCAGCAGTGCGCTGAGGAATTGTGTGTGTAGGCATGACGCGGTTGACTGGGTTATGCCTGTTGTGTCCCCTGTTGGTCTCTGGAAGGTGCCCGTGGTGAGCAGGCACATGACAGCTGTGATCTTTGTTTCCACAAACTGGGCATGGCTCCGTCTTGTGGGTGCCTGCATCTCCTCACTGCACAGCTTACAGAGCCGACTCAGAATGGCCCAATTCAGGCGGTACCGGCCCACTATCTCGATGTCACTGTACAGCACGAAGCTGGCACGGGCACAGTACAGCCTGTTCTGGGCATACCACCGACAGACCCTTCCATGGCTGTGCCTCCCTGCAGCCTGCCTCCTCACACCCCTCATTACCGCCTCCATCTGGAAGGTGGCACTGGCCATGTCCCTGGTTGATGTTCACTCCCCGGGCGACTGACTACCTGGTCCCCCCGGCTGTGTGCTGCTGGTACGGCCCCTGCACTGAGTGCACCCCTGGCACTACACCACTGCATGCCCTGACTCTGCCCTACGGCTCTCCTTCCTCTGTGGCATGCACAGGCCCTCCCGCACACACGCACACTCACACATGCTTCCAGTGGCCCCCAGTCCACCTCTTGGCCATCCCTGACTGCCTGTTTCTTTCCCTTCTCCCTGCCACTCTGTCTCCACACTCCCCCGCTATAGTTCCTCTCTAGCGCAATCATCCTCCCCTCACTTGCTCCCTTTTATTTTCGCTCATATCAGCTTTTGCGCAACTTCTGCTTGCTCCACTATTGCGCACGTCAGCTTCGCTGTTGAATATCAAGACTGTGCACATTATTCCTGGTTACACCCCTGCACTTGAGCATGCATTCATTACCGTTGTGCTACGGCAAATTGGGTTTTGTACTGCGCATCTGATGCCACTGAATATCGCATTATGGCGCATATCCACTCTTGCGCAGGCGCATCCATGTTGCAGCTGCTCTGAATATCCCACCCCATGTATTCATGCAAATTTCCTCAGTAATAGATAACTAGGAGGAGAAATCTATAGAATATATACAGAATACAAGCAGAATTCTACCTAATTATTATATTTTTCAAAGTTTTCTTTGAGGCATCAGCAGCTCTTAAACAAAGACTAAAGCAGGCACTGAAGCAATATCAGGAGCTGCCCATGTTGGAAGAATAGTGTCGTGTCACATTCCTGGACCATAGGAGACAGGAGAAAGAGACTTTCCATGAATTTGGAAATGTCCTCTGCCAGCTAGTCACCAAGGCATGCCCTACAGTAGACCTGGCAACCCAGGACATGTTTATTTACTTCATTATTTAGATTAGGATTAATAACTTTGAGTCAAAGACTCGTTTTCAAAGGTTCCAAGTCAGGGACAAACAGAGCAAGGACAAGTACAGCACAAATACAAATAGTACAATAATTAAGAACAAGAATACAATAAGTACAACAATTAAGAATAAACAGTGGCAAAGAAAGCATGGTATACATCATGGAGAGCATTAAAATGGTGCACGAGGTACAGATCTTGCTAGTTTCAAGCACAACTACACAGTAGGAGTAGATAGCACTACATCATGTTGCTGCAATGTAGGGATAGATACATTAGTGATAGTGGGAGACATGTCAAGAAGTTGGTCTGTGTTTAGCTATAGGGATTGAAGGGAAAAGGGGAGAAAGGAAAAAAAGAAAGGGAAAAAGGTGAGCAGCCAGACTGGCATTGTCAAAGTGGATAGGGATAGTGAGGGAGGAGTAGAGGGGAAGGTAATGTAGGCAGGGTGTAGTTAGTGAAAGAGGTAGGGAGTGAGGAGTGTGGAGATGGGGAGGTGAAAGGCGTGGGGGAAAGGGCAGGGGGATTTAGTCAAAATTAATTTCTTGCATAGCTGCAGGTGGTGGTGCTCTCGAGGTGGAATTGTAGCCCCCTTTTGAACAGACTCATCCTAGTATTTACTGTCAGGGTGTCGGGTAGTTCATTAAACCATTTGGGGCCCTTAAATGTAATGGATTTTTGTGTCAGTGATGTACGCTTGAAAGGGACTTGTAGCCCTCCTTTTGTAGCATTTCTTGTTTGCTTATTGTGCACAGCCTTCTTGAACAAACTGCTTATGGATTCCAGCATGAGGCCTAGTTGTGCTTTTTTTACAATCAGGCATGTTTGATATTGGTTTCTTTGGTACAGTGGCAGCCAGCTCGTCTCAGAGTAGAGTGCACAAGTGTGGGTCCAGTGATCTGCCACAAGAGCCAGGAGACAGGCCCTATTCACGAGTTTATGTACCCTGCTTACGGCAGTGTCTGATCCAGCAATATATATTGGTAAGCCATAATCAACAGATGGGAATACTGTGCAGCCTACGGTCAATTTGAGGGCCGCAGGTGTCATAGCATGCTTGTTTCTGTGGAGGATGCCCAGATTCATATTGGTGGTTTTGATTACTTGATCAACGTGGTAGGAGAAATTGAGAGTGTCATCAAGGAAGACACCCAGATTTTTAAAAGAGGAAACTTGTTCAAGAGTATCGCCCTTATGGTTCTGAATCCGAAGGGGGCCAAAATTATTTTTATTCTCTGGGATTGAGAAGAGCATGCTTTTGTTTTTTTATGGTTTAGTAGCAGTTTGTGTTGACAGAACCAGGTTTCAAGTTTGAGGAAACTCTGGAGTAGACCTTCTTCAATAGTCAAGTGGTCCCTTCATGGGACCGATATGAAGTCATCATCTGCATATAAAACGATATTAGCAGGGCAGGCTTCGGGGAGGCAGTTTATGAACAGGCTGAAAAGGAGCGGACTGAGTGTGGACCCTTGCGGTACACCAAGGGCCACTATCTTAGGGTCAGAGATTGTGTTGTCTATTCTGACTCGTTGCACGAGATCACTTTGTAAGCAATGTGGGAAACTCAGAAATACAGTATGAGGTCAACGCAGAAGAGCAAAGCCAAGGACATTGGAAGAAGTGGTACACCTCATGAGGGAGCTCAAGGAAATCTGCAAACTCACAAAGCCATAACATGCAATGCTCCAGATCCAAGCAGTTGGTGTGCCAGCTGAGGAATCCAAACCAGATGATGATCTGCAGAAGATTGCAGGGGCCGTGGAATGCTTGTCAAAGGAGATGGAGTCCCTGAAGACCAGGACTGACACATCATCCTTCTGAAATAGCCAGGGGGATCACCAAGCTTGAGAATGAGCAGGAAGATGCCCAGGCAATAAATGAGCAGGTCGTCAAGGGAAGAAAGAAGGGGACAGGAAGCCAAGGGAGTGCTGGGGGTGTGGAAGTCCAGATCACATCATTCGGGAATGTCCGCAACACCTATTAAACTGAAGTCAGCAGGGGTAGAGGGATCAACACCTGCCGGAAAGATAGAGGCTCACCACTGCTGTTGGTTAAAGGTATATATCTCATAGGAAGAATCAGAGGGATTCCTTGTCAAGTACTAGTGGACTCGGGTGCACAGATCTCATTGGTCCATCCAGATGTGTGAGCCAGTGCTACCCACAAGCCTAAACCGGAGCTCCAAACTTACTCTGGTACTGTGAAAGTGGTCAACAGACAGGTTCTGAGGGTCCTTGGAATCTGTGACGCTGTCTTTGAGACTGGAGAGTTCCAGGTACAGTGGGAAGTACTCACAAGGATGCCAGCAGGTGTACGCAGAGTATGCTAATGTGTACAGAAATTCTAACATTGCACAAGAAGCTCCAGCTCACAGAAACCCTTAAATAAGGACATAAAAGTCCAAACAATGTTGTATTGCAAAAAATAATTTATTGCATCCCATATTATAGCGCTCCTACAGTTAGGGTTGAGTAGGCTGTTTAATGTTAAACCCCAGATTTTGCACCTTAATAACTTTGGCGTAATTTGATGAAATAGCCTAAAATTTGGCATGCGTGGTCAGGCTGCCAGAGTCTCAAGACATGAAAACTTATGTGACGGCATCTAAACGGTAAAAAAAAACAAAAAAAAAAAAACTGCTTGTCTTCATGACTTACCTCTTGAATGGTTAAAAAGAAAAATGATCGCGACTGCTTATTTCCATGATTTATCTCTTGTGCTGACAAAAATGCCAATCGTGTCATTTTTTTCTTTCATTTTCAACTAACAATGCATCAAAATAATAGCTTTAAAAAGACACCTGAACCTAGCTAAATGGGACCCATTTAGCTTGATTCTGTTTGTTTTTTTCAAAACTTTCCAGAAATACATTTTCTGGCACCCCAAAATCCAGGGTGCCCAGCTTAGCAAGAGGAGCCAGTCTCCCATGTTCTCTGTATGAACAGCGGTATTTTCTTGAGTTCTGCACCCATAGCTGGAAATCATGCTGCGGGCTGCAGTGAAACCAGTGAGCTGTTGATCCCCTGTTCTGTCTGCCTTTCTCTGTCTGCCTGTATGTCTGTCTCTGTCTATCTAACTACCTATCTATCTATTTACATATGTAGCGACTGGGAGCCCACATCCAGTACCACTTTTTCTTGATCCCTCCTACTTGAATTATCACCCTGTTCCCATTTGTAGTCGGTGGCACTGGGATGCCCAGGCCACCAACAGTTGCTCGACACTGGGGTACAAAATCCCCAGCGTCAGAATGCTTCTGAAAATAAGAAAACCATTCCTCATTTTTTTTTTTCCCTACAAAAAAAGGAAATGGTTCCTCCCCAATCTGACCTCCCACTACCACACACCCACACTCCCAGGATGAAGGTCTACTCTCCAATCCAAGACATGTCTTGCTGCCGGACCCACCAACTGCAATATGAGAAATGAAGGTACAGGCTATGCTGTTCAATGTATTTAAATGGGGTTTTGAACTTTGATGCATAACTTTCTCATGTTTTGCATTTTTTTTTTTTGTTTGTTTAGCCAGGAGAAACACACTAAGCCGAAAGCTTGTTTATAGGTGTGACCTGGGAGCACAAGGAAGTTAAGTGACTTGCTCAGGGTCACACAGTATGCAAGTGGGGGCTGTGGAATTCAAACCCTGGTCTCCAGGTTTGCAGCTCAGAGCCTTAAACCACTGCATTATACTGCCTCCTTTGACCCCAAATTTTCAGCATGGCCTTTTTGGGATCCCACCTCGCAACCAATGTTAGTGGAATTACTCAAATCAAGCCCAGAAGCCGATTTTGTGATCACTTGGTGAAATTACTTTTCAGGTGGGAGTTGAACATTTTCACTGCCAGTGTTCATGAGGTAGGGTCATAAGAAGGCTATGTTGAATATTTTGGATCAAAATAAGTAAAAATGGTAAAATTATGCTCATATGTTGAAATTTTACTACCCTTGTTCGTGACTTTGGTAATTTTAAATATTTTTACCCCAAATTTTCAATACAGACATTTTTTACACGACTTCATGAATGTGAGAGCTGTCAGTTTTCAAATCCTCGCCAAAATGTATTTTCGCATTTGTGGCACAGAATGATGTTTCCAATGCTGTGGAATGACTTTTTTGGGGGGGGGGGATCTGAAAATTTTCACTGCCAGGTTCATGAGGTGGTGTAATAAGAAGGCTGTGCTGACAGTGTGGTGTAAAAATACGGTAAAGTTCCCAGGTTATGACTGAACGTTGCAGTATTTACATGTTCACTCATAACTTCACTCATTTTCACTATTTTGACTCCAAACTTTCAACTTAGACATTTTTCCAGACCACCTCATAAACGTGATTTGTGTCATTTTTAAAATCCTGGATGAGATGTGTTTTTGCACTTCCCATGCTAAATGACATTTTAGTCAATATACTATAAATGGCACATGTTATGTTTGCAAGACAAATCATAAAACAAGAATCTTTTAAATTTGGGGTCAAAACTGAAAGAAAAACAATATATAATTGTTAAAAAACTTTGTGTGTAGTGTCATTCTTGGCCCCAATGGGTATGCTTTGTGATCCCATGCTGGTGAGCTGAGTTTGGGGATGCTCAGTGACCCAGCTGGATAGGGTGAGGGTGGAGGGATAGTGCTGTTATGTAACACCCCCCAGCCAGAAAATAAAAGGTACAGGGTTGTCCGCATGGGCCTGGGTACATATAGTGAATGCAACTGTCCTCTTGGCATAGGGCCCTGGACCTCTGCACCCCTGGGTAGCAGACGGCCCTGTTCACTGGCTGACAGATGCACTCTTTGCCCAGTGTATCTGTATCTGCAGCCACATGGAAGTGCAGGGTCCACGGGGCCCTGCGCTTCCGCAGCCCACCAGACAGACCCATGGATTCTTCACATCAGTCCCTGCACTTCTGTAGGCAGACAGAGTCTTCCTTGTGTGAATGATGGTATGATTCCACTAACTTTTTTTTTTAAATCTATTTATCCTCCTACCTGGCTCCCGGTTGGCATTCTTATCCCTGCATCCCTTATTCTGGCCACCGTCTGGCTCACCCCAGCTCCTTATAGGGCCCTCACTTATACCCCACAACGGGGGGGGCAGGGAGCCCCCTTTTCCCCACCAAGTCCAGATCCAGTCATCAACAATGCCCCCCGAAGCTTGGGCTAACCATTAGGACGGCCATCAAGCCACTGCAACTTGGAAGACATTTTTTCTCCTGTTCTCCCTGTATGTGAGCGGGGCGTGCAATAACACCCATGGGGTGAGCGTGAGCGTGTCCACATGCACTGCCTCTAGTGCCTGCCCCAGCTCCATCCCCTTGGTGCTCAGCATTGATGCATTGCCCCCAGCCTCTGCTAGGGGCCAGCAACACGCCGACAACTGAAGTCCCTGCTCCCCAGAGAGGGAGAGCCATCCCTCAGATGCTCAATCCCTCTCCTCCCCCTGCCAACCCCCAATGACCTGAGTCCACTCCTGAACCCTGGTCGCCGGTGTGGTGCAAGGTGTGGCATCCAGCACCTCAACCCTCAGTGCCACCAGGGCAGCATGATTCCACTGTCTTAAAAAGGAAGGAAATTCTTTGCAAAAAACTTTGTTAATGCACCAGTTAGGGTAACTAAATGCTACAAAAGTAGGGAAATTTGGCATTAGGGTTTCCAACTCTAACCCCCCCCCCCCCAAGCAGCAAAAGGAAGCTACATTAGGGTTTTGGGTCTCTGGAGTATTGGCAAATAAGTGGTAGTGTCTTCCTCGGGGTTCTCAACCTGTGTTGGCAACATGTGGTGAGACATACTTCTCTGCCTTAGAAGAGAGTATCACTATGAGGCGCTGGCTTGGACTTGTGCTTTGGTCTGGAGGCTATGGTCTGGGGAGATGAGGAGAGCATTACGTTATACAACCCCAAGCAAGATTCCACCACCACTGATTCACCAAGACTCCAGAGACCCCAAACCCTAATTTTTTTTCCTTTTGCTGCTTGGGGGTTGGGGTTGGGGAGTTTGGGTTGCAAACCCTAACAACACATGTCCCTATTTTTATGGCATTAAGTTATCCTGCCTGGTGCATTAACAAAGTTTTTGTGCAAAGAATAGGTTATATAAAGGGCAGCTAGTACAATGGCAAAAATGTAACTCAACGTTTCACTCCCAAATCATGGTTTATACAGATTCTAGCCTGGGGTATTGTTTGGGTATGTAGCAGCCACCATTTCCCCTGCTCCTTTCTATGTTTCACTATGTAATTTGAATCCTGGGCTGAAGCCTCTGACCTGAAGTGCTGCCCCATGTCATTGTCACCACCTTAATCCATGGTTTCCGGTGGTGGGCGTGACCGAAGAGTGGCAGGATTGGGCCAGAGCTGAAAGGAAGCAGTGTTCTTGATAATGCAAGAAAGGAATTGGATATTAGCCTAGGGGATGTATCCATGCACTTTTTGAACCTATGGCTTACACTGAATAAATAGAGTGTATTCAGTGGTATATGGCGCTGTTTTGGCCTGGAGTCAGCGATATCCTGGTTCCATTCCAGAAATGCGGTGGTGGATCTCTCATCGAAAGATTTCTGTAGCAGTACTGGATTCTGGCAGAGAGACCCATCTTTGTGGACGCCTGAATGAGAGTCTGCACTAGTAGTGGATGGAGTTACACTAAGTGCAAATGGTCACATGGAGGAGCAGCTGCAGTAGCACAGAAGCAGGAGTGGGGAAAGGGCAGTTTGCAGTGTGCCTTGAAGTCTGCATATTTAGCTATTTCAGCTGTTAAAGTATGGTATCTCACTGTCTGGCTGAGATCCAACTCCTGGGGTTGTATTTGGCATGGCAATGGCAGCTGGCAGAGCAACCACAAAGGGGGGGAGATTAATTTTCTTAAACTATGTACCTCTGATGTCTTTTCCCTATGTGTGGCTTCTATTAGAACTGTGTCTTATATTGTCTTGCTAGAGGTGAGAGTACCCATTGGCTGTATTCTGTCCTGTTATTGATCTTTGTTTCATCTCTAGCAGTATTCATATGTTGAAATCTTTGGAATACAAGCAGACAATGTGGAGTAGGCTTGACTGTGTAAGAAAATACAAAATCACACATGCCCCCACAATGCAAAGCACCATGGGCTGCATATGCAAATCACCACAGAATGTTATGCTGGTCCAACTTTAAGCAGAATTGCATGGTGCCGAAAGGCCTCTCACACAGTTTGCAAAGGGTGCTAACAGAAGACATAGACACGTGTTTACGTCCTACCAGGACTCATCAGTATGCATATATCCCAGGCACACTGCCTTAGGGGTAGCTTTTTGTCCATTCCACTGGGGTGTCAAACAGACGAGGCATACTGATGAGTCCTGGTAGGACGTAAACACGTGTCTGTCTTCTGTTAGCACCCTTTGCAAACTGTGTGAGAGGCCTTTCGGCACCATGCAATTCTGCTTAAAGTTGGACCAGCATAACATTCTGTGGTGATTTGCATATGCAGCCCATGGTGCTTTGCATTGTGGGGGCATGTGTGATTTTGTATTTTCTTGAAACTTGGCTTCCCAGCCAAATGCCCTTTGGGGTAACCCTTGCCTCAGTGTTTATGCACAGAGGTTCTTTGTCTTTTGACTGTGTATGCACATTAAATACTTCAGGTTGCAATTCCTCATTTTTTGATGCATGGCTTTCTAAAGGTGGCTGAAAGGCATATACAAGGCCCAGGTGTTTAACTATTTTAACAGTGTTAGCTCAGCTGTGTAATACCATGAACCTCCCCTGATTTTTCAGGAACTTCCCTGATTTTGACCTCTGAATCTGCTCAGCCGCTCCTAAATGCCATTTATGTCCCTGATAGAATGAGTGTAGCTCAGTTTATCAGGGTGGGGGGTGGTGGTTGAACAAGAGTCTGGTGCTTGGGTTGGGGGATCTTGTGTGTTTGGTACTGGTGTGTTATCTGTCTGGTTTAGGGTGAGGTGTGTGTGTGTGTGTGTGTATGTGTTGTGTGTGTCACATGAGACTGTCCGATGGGGAGGGCAGGTCATTGAACCAGAATCATTCAATATCATCTGTGCTTGGTATAGCTGGTCATCTTTGTCTTGTCTGGGGGTGCTGAGCCAGAGGCTGGGGATGGGGATCATCTGCATCTGCTGTTTGTGGGGAGCCTGTGTCTAGTTTGGGGAAAGAAGGGGGCCGAGACTGTCTGCTTTGGGGTGTGTGGCTGGCTTGAGACTGTCTGCTGGGGGAGGTAGGTTGAGCCTGAGGCTAAGGATCATCTGCATTTGCTGTTTGTGGGCAGTCTATGTCTGGTTTTGTTTGGGGTGAGAGGGAGGCCAAGGCTGTCAGGTTTGGGGTGTGTGTGTGTGTGTGTGTGTGTGTGTGTGTGTGTGTGTGTTATACCGCTCAACCTTTTATCCCCCAAATGTGAAACATTGCCTGTCAAAATGTGGAACAAATGGGCAACATGTGGAACACTTAATCAAATCTTTACCTAAGAAGCTCAAAACACTGTTAACATGTTGTATTTATGTTCAGAAAGTCTGTAATTAATTGAATAATTTATTTTTTCCATTATTTACTATGGATTTTTGCTTGAATGTTGACTTTGAATGTGGAACAAGTCTGTACAACGTGGAACAGAGAGCTTTTTTGAAGTAAATTGAGGAATGTTCCTTGTAATGTGGTACAGTTGAGAGGTATGTACAGTGTGTGTGTATGTGTGCGTGTGTGTCTGTTTGTCTGTCTATACATGGCTTGAGACTGTACACTGGGGGGTTGAGTCAGAGCTGAGGCTGGGGATTATCTGTGTCTGCTGTTTGTAGGGAGTCTGTGTCTGGTTTGGGTGTCTATTTCAAAATTGATATCTGTGGCAGGGGCATCAATAGCAGGTGTTTATTTTACTGTCTTACTATTTATTTTTAAAGTTTACCATTGAGATAAACTGTCCCTTATTATTTAAAGTACCAGTTAAAATGTCTTGGGGAGTGCAGCTACGTGAAAGCCCTCCCCTGTGGGCACTGTGAAAAATATAAAAAATGTAACAGTGAAATAATAATAGTCACATTCTTTATTTTTGTCTGCCAGGATAAAATGTTAACAAACAAATCATGTATGACCTTTCCAAATGTGTGAGACTTTGTTTTATTCAGCTAGCTCAGAACTCATTAGCTGTTGCTTAACTGCAACCTGGAATTAGCTGCAGCACAACTGGTGAAAATTATGGTGCGCACTGCTGCAAAGTAATCTGTTACAAAGCTGTGCTTGAAACTATGATGTATCATCAAAATGTACCTTTTGTAGTGTTTCTAGAATTTTAGTTGATTTCATAGTATGTGAGAAACCATTTACATTTGGTTTCCAGCCAGATATTTTGTGACACATTTGGTGACTTGCTCACTGAAAAGCTGTGGTCTCTTAGATCAAAAATGTAAGATGAAATTAAATACATGTGGATGTTACTTTCCAGCCTACAAGATGCCCTGCAATATTTCTCACTGGTTTTGTTTTTCTTTGCCTTAATAGAATGGAATCCACACAAAAGAGAAAGCAAATGTCCAGTGCTTGGCAAGAAGATACAGCAGCTCTGTGAAAGGTTGTGGCCTCTATTTTAATTTGGTAAGTGAAAGACCATTTTTTTTTTCATTTTAGTCTTTGGTAACCAGGTAAGGCCCACTAGGCACAAGTGCCTGTTTTCAGGGGTGATCTGGGCGGTTAAGTGACTTGCTCAGAGTCACACAGTATGCAAGTGGAGGTTGTGAGAAACAAACCCAGGTCTGGTCTGCTGGATGTACCAAACTCATTTACAGCTCATTACTCTAACCTCTAGGCTACACTGCCAGCCCATTTATCAACATGCTGTATACAGTATGACAAGTTTGGTATCTGAGGAGGTCATGGAGTCGAAAAAAGTGGGGGAATTCAAGAATACATGGGACAGACATAAAGTACTTTTAGTGGGGTGTATTGTAATATGTCCAACACACCTTTGTGACCGTCTCTTTCTAGTGTTGGACTCTTGTTGCCATATTTACTGTACACTAGGTGCATTGTTTTTTCTTTTACGGTGTGCTTCTACGCAATTTGCTATACTTTTTGGAAAGTTTATGGCTTTAAACCAGTAAGAGCTAAATTAAATGTTAAATTAATGATAAATTATATTTTATTGTCACCATATACTGATGTGTGATATAATTCATATCTAACAGTCTCAGTAGCACAGCAGGTTGCACACTTACCTCTGAGACCAGGACAGCAGAAGGTTGTGGGTCCTAGCCTCACACAAGGAAGTTGGGGTAAAACCCCATGTTGATGCCATAGTGCAGCATGAAGGGGATGCTGTACTCCTGGGGTGCTGTCTTTCAGATGAGATGTAAGACTGAAGTTCTGTCCTCCTGTTCTGGTGGTTGTTCAGGAGGACGTTAAAGATCCCACTGCACTTTTTGAAAAGAGTAGGGGAATTTTTTCCCATGTTCTGGTCACATTCCCCCATTCACTAAAAATACCACCAACAGCTTAATCTGGTTCAGTTTTAGTTGGTTTCCATCTGTACCCCCACCCACCCCGGGACAAGGCTGAAAATAGGTAGAATTGCTTACCCCTCCTTTCCAGCTCAACAAAAAAAATTAAATACAAGAAAAAAATCAATGCTGTTCAAACACCATGAAGTCTTGCTATATTATAACAATAGCAGTCAGCCACTGCAGCTGAACTGCCCCGGAGAGGAAGGAGTTAACTCCAGAAAATCTGGAGTTCTACAGCGCGAGGGCGCTGTGCCCAAAGCTCTATCTGGCAGTTTCAAATGAAACTGTCAGATTCTTTACTCCGCTTCACTGAACAGTCGCTCCGGAGATCAGCTCCTTCAGCTCGGTTCATTCTCGGTTCAAGAGAGTAGTTTTCGGTTCATTTGAACCGGCAAAAGTCATTATTTTTACCGCATTTCGGTTCTAAAGCTCTATCTGGTAACCGTAAGTACAAAAATTCAAGTCTGTGTGGAAAATTAATTATCCGGTTCGGTTTTGAACCGATAAACTGATTTTCTGCCTTTTAAAACTGTACTGTGGGTTTTAGAGTGCGGTTCCCGTTCTTATCGGTTCTAAAAACCGAAATTATTACGGTTTTTCAAATACCGTGACACGAGTTAGGAACCGATAAGGGTGTGTTGCCTGGCACTGCCATCAAAGGAGCAAGTTTTTGGTTAGGCTGGCATTATGTCTGAAACCCAAAGAAAAACCCGGGCCACTGGGTTTCAACACTGTGATGTCTGTGGGGGCCTTTGCCAAGGCTGACCCACACACCACTTGTGTCTATTGTCTGGGGCTGACCACCTCCTGTCAGACTGCCAGGTGTGTAAATTTCCTGCAGCCACCCTGGAGAAGAGATTGGGCCGGCTCAGGGCGAGAGGCCAAAAATCCGCTGACCGGATGGCCAGCCCGGTTCAGTACCACTGGACCAGAGGAGTGCCCTCTGACCAGGCGAGACTTCCTCGGGCAAAGGAAGACTGGTTCAGAGGAACCAGTCCCAAGTAAAAGACAAAGAAATCAGGAGGTTTGGAGTCCAGAATTGTGTCTCCAACTGCTGCAGAGATAGCTAAAGCCATTCAGATTGTCCAGTCACTGTCTCAGGGATCTGTAGAACCACCAACAGTTGGTAAAAGGTTGGTTTGTTCAGTCCCAGTGGTTCAGGATTTTGAAGTTGAGGATTTTTATGAACCACAGGAGGGGGAGGAGGAATTTGATCAATATATGTGTGGCTGGGAGGGTCTGGACGTGCCCATTGAACCGGGCATTTCTCCAGACAGACCTTTAGAATCTCCCCTACTCTGTCTGAGTCCCTTCTTTCTTTATTTTTACAAAAGGTTGCAGAAACCCTCCAGCTTCCTTTAGAGGAGGCTGTGGATGAGCAAGAGGAGCCTGATTATGTGGAAATGATGGATATTCCAGAGTCTAGGAGGTTGTCTATTCCTTTGCATAAGTCATTTAGGAAGCAAACAACAAAGATTTTAAAAATCCTCATTCTGTCCCTCCTGTAGATAAAAAATGGACAGAAGGTATACTTTGTCAGGCTCGGATACAGACTTCCTTATTGAGCAGTGTAGTCATGTAGGTGTGGTACAAGCTGCAGCCTGTGACAAGGCTAATATTCCTCTGGCCTCACATCCTCCTGACAAGGATTCTAGGAAGATTGATGCCATGGCGAAGAAACAGTATATGGCAGCTTCTTTGGGACTCAGGCAGGCAAATTATGTGGCTTATGTGGCTAGATATCAGAAATCTAGGTGGGACACAGTATTGCAGTTAGCCAAGCAGGCCCATGGCCAGCTGGCTAGTGAGTTGGAACAGGTGGCTGCTGATGGCATTGAAGCCTCTAAAGTTCAATTTCATACTGCTGTTGATGTTAATGATGTTTCCTCCAGGGTCATGGCCACTTCTGTAGCTTTCCGAGGTTGGCATGGCTCAGATGCACTAATCTGTCCCAAGATACTCAGTCAAAGGCTATGGATTTTCCTGTAGTGGGAAATTCTCTGTTTGAGGAGCAAACAGAAAATTATATGAAAAGATGGATGAATACAGAACTACCTACAAAAGTGCCCAGGCTAGGGAGAAGCATGCCATGCCACAAGGCATGCTCCCAGAGGTAAGGGGCAGACCCTTTTCAGGCCTTTTACCAATTTCAAGCCTCCTCTGCTGTCTCGCAGAGGGTTTCTTCAGAGGCAGGGGTAGGCGTGGGCCAAGTAGACGTCTCCCTCCCTCAGCCTAAGGCTGCTGCTAAGCAGGCACCCTGATGGGGTGCCCAGGGCCGTTCTTCTGTACCAGTGGGGGCAGGTTGGCCTATTTCAGCCAGAGCTGGCTGTCCCTAACTTCGGACAGATGGGTTCTGGAGGTAATAGGCCAGGGTCTGGTTCTCAGCTCAAAATATTTTCCAAAGATGAGAGCCAGGCATTTCCACCTGCAAATTCTCCAGAAGCCCTTGCTTTGGAAGCAGAGGTTTCTTCTCTTCTGGTCTGCAAAGCAGTGGAAAGGGTTCCTCCTTGCCATCAGGGCAAGGGGCTTTATTCAAGATACTTTCTTACCCCAAAAAAGACAGGAGAATGGCGGCCCATTCTGGATTTAAGATACTTGAACAAGCATCTGTTGAAACCAAAGTTCAAAATGTTAACTCTGGCAATGATATTGCCTTCCCTAAGGCCAGGGGACTGGCTAGCTTCCCTGGACCTCAAGGATTCCTATTTTCATGTTCTGATCAGGCCTTCCCACCGAAGTACCTCAGGTTGAACTGCCCTCAGGCCACTACCAGTTCAGGGCAATGCCCTTGACCTTACCTCTGCGCCAAGGGTATTCACAAAATGTCTCGCTGTAGTAGTGGCTCATTTAAGAAGCAAGGGGTTGCTGTGTTTCCCTACCTGGACGACTGGCTCATTGTGGGTCAGTCTCCAGGTCAGGTAAATCCCACTTGCAAGTCACCCAGCAGCTTCTCACTTCTCTGGGATTCCTGCTAAACTTACCAAAGTCAGTTCTGGAACCAGTTCAGGCCCTAACTTTCATGGCGCAGAATTGAACACAAGGTTAGCCAGGGCCTTTCTTCCCTCGGAAAGGGTGGACAGACTCATCGCCCTGGCATCCTCCTTTACCCTGCGGGTCTCTCGACCAGCAAGGCATTTTCTGCAACTCCTCGGGCATATGGCTGCTTCCACAGCTGTTGTACAGGGAGCAAGATTCCAGATGAGGGACATTCAGTTCCATTTGAGGGCCTATTGGTCTCAGAGGAAGGACCCCCTTACCAAATTGGTCCCAGTTACTCAAACCCTGATCCTGGCCTTACACTGGTGGCAGGATCAAAGCAATCTGAAACAAGGGTTCCCTTCATTCCCATTTCTCCCTCCCTCACCCTCACCACGGATGCCTCCCTGTTGGGGTGGGGGCTCCTAGGCGACCTTACCACTCAGGGAGTCGTCTCCTCAGGAATCTCTGCTCCACATCAATCTTCTGGAACTCAGAGCTGTCTTTTTAGCTCTTGGTCTTTTCAGATTCTGTCCAGAACAAAGTGGTTCAAGTCAGGACAGACAATACCACCACAATGTGGTACATCAACAAGCAAGGGCACTCGGTCTTCAGCCTTGTGCACGAAGCAATGAAGTTGTGGTCTCTGGCTTATTCCCTGAACACCTCCCTGATGGCGGTTCATCTCCCAGGGAAGGACAATGTGCTGGCGGGCGCCCTCAGCAGAATTTCTCAGGGCCATCACGAATGGGCTCTGAATCCACAAGTACTGGGTCTGTCTTTGCCAGTTGGGGCACTCATCAGATAGATCTTTTGTGACCCCAGACAACCACCAACTTCCTCTTTTTTGCTGCAGGCCTCCAGTACTGGGCTCAGTCCCTCTGGATGCCTTTCTGTTGGATTGGAAAGGGAAGTTCCTGTATGCCTTTCCTCCCCTTCCTCTTCTTTTCAGGGTACTAGTGAAAATCAGATCTCAACCTTGCAGAGTGATTCTGATTGCCCCAGATTGGGCCAGACAGCCCTGGTACCTCTGCTCCTGTCCCTGGCAGTCCACCCTGCCCTGAGCCTGCCCAGAGTTCACGACTTACTGGCCTGTGCACAGGGGAGGTGTGGTATCCGGACCTCAAGTCCCTCCACCTCAAGGCTTGGCTCTTGAGGAGCTAGAATTGCTGATTTACACCTTTCTCAAGGTGTTATGGATATTTTAAGGCTTCAGGAAGCCTTCCACTAGAAGCCACTTATAATTCTAAGTGGAAGAGGTTTTCCATCTGGTGCTCTGAGAGGCAGATTACCCCAGAATCTGCTGATCTTCCCATTCTTTTGGACTATTTGGTCCATCTGAATTCCTTAGGCCTTAGACCAGCTACCCTGAAGGTTCATCTGGCAGCTGTCTCTGCTTTTGTGTCAGCAGGGAAGCCTGCCTCCTTTCTTCTCACCCTGTGTTCTCCAAGTTTTTAAAGGGTTACTTCACACTAACCCTCCTTTTAGGGAACCAGCTCCGCCTGGGACCTGAATATTTGCATTGCTCAGTTAATGTAACCCCCTTTGAGCCTCTGTCTTCAGCAGAACTCAAGTATTTAACTTGGAAAACCGTTTTCTAGTAGCTATCACCTCTGCCAGACGCATAAGTGAGTTACAGGCCCTGTCAGTGGAAGAAGATTTTATCTCTTTCCACAGAGATAAGGTGAGTCCTTAGGACTAATGAAAGTTTTGCCTAAGGTGGTTTCTGATTTCCACCTGAATCAATCTATCTCCCTCCCAGTATTTTCACTGAGCATTCTTCCTCAGGTGAGAGGAGACTGCACAGCTTGGATGTCAAAAGGGCATTAAGTTACTATCTAGAGGGCACCAGAGGTCATAGGTTGAATCCCTCCAACTGTTTCTTACCTATGGCGAGGTTGGCAAAGAAACCTGCCACAAGAGAACAATTGCAAGGTGGATTGTCTCTTGTATCCAATTTGTTATCAGAAACTGGGTAGAGTACCCCCTCAGGATTGAGGGCCCACTCCACCAGGGGTACAGCTGCGTCTCTAGCGGCTGCTGGAGCATTCCTATTCTGGAGATTTGTCAAGCTGCTACCTGGAAGCCGGTTCACACCTTTGCAAGCATTGTTATTCCTGGATGTCCAGTCCAGGAGATGCTTCAGTTGACACAACTGTCTTCAGAGCCTATTTCTAAGTAGGTTCTGACCCTCCTCCATGGAGGTACTGCTGTGTAATCTGCTATTGTTATAATATAGCAAGACTTCATGGTGTTTGAAGAAAAAATTACTCACCTTAGTAATTGCTTTTCTTCTCATGGAGTCTTGCTATATTATAACCACCCTCCTCCTGCCCCTCTCAGAACTCCTACTTGGGTAGAGGTGGCAAATTGGTGCAAGCACTGTGTCATGCCATTTTAGTTTCCCCTAACCCTGTTTTCCTTTGGGTTAGGGATCTAGATTGTTCATTTAGGTTATTTTTTATTGCCCCCTTCTTGGACTTGAGTCTTGGGGGGAAGGGGGGTTCATATGTGCTTGTCAAGGGTGGTAAAGCGAACCATAATACCATCAACCTTTGTTATTATGGTTCTGGGTGTTTCTTTGTTGTTTATATTGTTGTTATTACTACTAGTAGGTAGCCATAGGCTAGTGTAGTTTTCCACACAGACTTTTTCCGTCCGTTGATGTTGGCTTGTAAAGATCTGACAGTTTCATTTGAAACTGCCAGATGGAGCTTTGGGCACAGCGCCCTCGCGCTGTAGAACTCCAGATCTTCTGGAGTTAACTCCTTCCTCTCCGGGGCAGTTCAGCTGCAGTGGCTGACTGCTATTGTTATAATATAGCAAGACTCCTTGAGAAGAAAAGCAATTACTAAGGTGAGTAATTTTTTCTTTCATTTTAGGTATGTTGAAAAATGTGCAGGTGCTGTGGCACCAGTGGAGCTCCCTGTAGGACCATCCTCAGCTTGGAAACTCATTTTTATGTCATACATTAACTGGTTAAAGCCATTGGAAACAAGTGAATAGTAAATGTTTTATCTAATGCTTTATTCATACATAAGTTCCCACTGTACTTCTATATTTGCATTTTTGTCGTCGGATTGTTGCCCTATTAGACCTTTAAAAAAATCTAAAATTCAGAAATGTTTTGCATTGTGTAACATGGGACACAAATGAGAACCTAGAATAAGGCCTCTTGCGTTAAGTACATAAACAGTGTTTTATAGGCATTTAAAGTTATAAATGATACAGTTCCTCTCCGACATTACTGTTGTTTTTTCCTTTTGTTTTCATTTTAAGCATGTTCTTAGTGAGGAATCTGCACCTGCCAGAGTGCCAGAAGTTGATCTCCCTGGAGAACCAGCTGCAATTCCTCTACTCAGTAGCCTAACCGTCTTTTATGAAGAAGCATTTCCTCAAACTGGAACCTCATCCTTGGGTGAAGAACCTGTAACTCCACAGAGCAGATGAGAAGTTACTCTAACCAAAGCCCCATCATTGTGCAAAGAACCTAAAACTCCACAGAACAGCAGTATGTACTATGATCTGTGAAGTGAAGGTTTGCACATGTAGGATAACAGTGACACTGGGTTCTACAACTGCTAGACAGTGATAGAAGTCCAAAAGAAGACAATCTTAACAAGCCAGAGGCAACCATCATCAGACTTCAAGTTTCCAAAATGAAACATGAAATCAGGCAGTTGCCGGCAGTATCAGTGTTTTAATCCTCAGATTCTTCAGGAGTGCAATGTTGCACGATACTATAAGTATCTGAATGCAGTCTTCTGGGGTCCATGCTTTGTTTTCAACACCTGCAAGGAAGCAGTTTTAGTATCAGCACCGATAATGGACTGGTTCTTCAGAGGCACAGCAAGTGGAAAGAACACAGGAATGCCACCACAAGGGCAAATGCATTTATAAGCATATGTGATGGAAGACAAATAACGGCCTATCAGTCTCTTGTGAAGTAGGATCAGAAAATGATTGAACGAACAAGGCATGCTTTGCAATGGATTGCAAAAATAATTTTCCTTTCTAAAAGCAAAATTCAGCACTGAAAGGAAGGCTCCAGAACATTGGAAATTTTGTGCATTTCTGCACTACACTGCTGAGTTGGACCTAATCTTTGAAACAGGGGCTCCATTTCAGATTTCAATGGGGGGGGGGCAACAACAGCTCGTCAAAGGGGCTGTGGGGTGGGGCCAGGGGCTGAGTGGGAGCAGCACAAGGGGCTGAGTGGGGGTGGGGCCACCACAAGCTAAGCTGGACTGGAACAGATCTGAATCAGCCAGGCAAACGTTACACAACCCAAACCTGGCAAGCCCCCCCCATCAGTCCCAGCTTGAGCTTTGAAGGGGATGACCCATCCTATATGCAAAGAGATGCTTACTTCATTCTGACTCTGACTCCTGCCCCTGCTTCTTGGAACTTTCTGCTACTTCATGTATCTTCCCCCACATAAGGCCACAAGCAAGGTACTGTATGACCGCTAGCTTAGTCTCTGCTTGGTCCCTAGAGAACCCTCTCACAGAGCCCCCAGAGACCAACCAAGCTAGAAATGGCTGGTCCCCACTAGTTATACCATTAAGTTCCACCTACTGAGCAACGCGTACAGCAGCTTTTCCTTTTTTTCCTCCATTTTACCCCAAAAAGAAAAGTCACCATAACAGACACTCACCCCCTCACCAGTCACCCTGCCTTGACTTTTCTAAGTCAGTCTTCAAGATCAGTTCACCTGGATGATCCTTCCTTCTCCATTCTTCTTCTGCTGTCTGCAGCTGCTGCAAGTCAAGAGCAAGCACACTACTGCTGGCTGCCTGTGTCCGTGACTGTTACGGTCTGACCGACCGACCCAACCGACCGTCAATCGAGCGACTTGGTGGACTGCCGCTGCAACACTCTGCTGTTCTACTCCCTGTAACCTTCCACCACACAAGTCCATTCCAGAAAGTGAGAGAGCTCACACAGGCATAAAATTAAATTTATAACTCCTTCTGTGCTCTCCCTCCTCGTCGATGATCGAGTGTGACAATATGCGCCAGCTTGCTTACAATCCACTCCATGTTTCCCAGCCTAGAGAGCAGGCTTCTCCCACTTAGATGTGACATTGGTTTGACATGGAGACCCCTGGCCGTCCCCCCCCCCCACACTGTGGTGCATGCAGCTAGCTGGCGCTTAAGCGCTATGGACACTGGGACTTTGAGTTCAGCAGGAGCCAGGAGGACTCAGGAGAATGGATGGTCCGCGTTTTGCTGCTGGTATGGTTGCTGCGGGGGGGGGCAGGGCAGTGAGCGAGCACTGAGCTGAGAAAAAAAAACAGACTGGCTGGCTTGGCTGCAGCGGTGAGCGGGCACCCACTGGGCACATTTAAAAAAAAAAAAAAAAAAAGAAAACATGCCGGCCTGGTGGCACTGAGGGTTGAGGCGCTGGAGGCCACACCTCGCAGCACGCCAGTGGCCCGGGTTCGGGAACAGACTCGGGTCGCTGGTGGGTTGGCTAGGTGTAGATAGGCTTGAGTGTCCCTTGACAGTTCGCCTTCTCCGGTGAGGGAACAGGCTGATGCCTGCACACTTGCCTGACTCTGAGCGGCATCTCGGAGTACTGCTAGCCCCACTAGTAGGGGAAGGGCGAATGCTGTACTGCGTGGACATCAGTGCCTTGTGTCATGACGTCAGGGGAGTTGCGCACTGTATGGAGAGGGTGAAAACGGGAAAATAGCCTGCCACCACTGGGAAGATGGGGAGCCGAGACGTTCCCATGATGTGCCTGCGCCAGCCCGATGAACTCAAGACCTACAAAATGTAAGTTACGGGGCATCCATGCCCCTGCCTTGTCCCCACCCGGGGGTATAACTGCAGCTCCATGGGGCTTGGGGGTCCATTCTGGGCAGGGCAGCAGGCAGTGGGATGTCTAATGTCTCCCCTGATGGGTCGGGGGTGGCAGGCTGGGGAATAGGAGGTAAAAAGTAATTTAAAAAAAAAAACAACAGCCTGACTGTAATGCAGAGGGGGAACTGCCCCCCGGCCCCCTAAATGGTGCCCTTGCTTTCAAAAACACCTGGATTTCACACCATGAAACACACAGTATGTATCGGCACATATTCAAAATGAGCTGATATAGCTGATGGGTCTACAGATTCAAACCACATTCTGGAACAAGTGAAAGCAGCAAGATTATTCAGCTTGATTGCAGATGGGACCATAGAAATTTTCAGGAAAGAGCAGATAACCCTGGCTGTGTGATATATTCATCAAAATAAAAATGGAATGCCGGCTCGGTGGCGCTGAGGGTTGAGGCGCTGGACGCCACACTTTGCGCCACGCCAGGGACCCAGGTTCAGAAATGAGCCAGGGTCATCGGAGGCCAGCGGGGGGGGGGGGAGAAGATACGAGTCACCGCTGGCTGGCAGCGCTCTGCCTCGGGAGGAGAACCTCAGCTTTCCTGGAGCTTGGCCATCCTCTGGTGGAGGCCGGAGAGATGGTGCCACTCGTGAGGAGCTCTGGTGTTAGATTGATGGGGAGGCCGGAAGGGACCCGGTCTGGAGCTGCGGTGCGCATGTGCATCTCCACGCGTATGTGCCACTGCTTCTGGGGGTCCCGGGTAGCAGCCACAGGAGAAACGGAGGAAAAATTTGAGGGGGCTGACGTGGATGATGTCCCTGGACCGACTCTGGGGACCTGCCAGGGCACACATGGCGCTACATGTCCCTAAAGGACCCTGAGTTTGGTAGGCTCGACGGACACAGAAGTCGACCTGCCACAGGAGGATAAATACAGTTGATAAAAGAAAAAATAAAAATGGAACCATGGAACCGGGTGAAGATTTTATTGAGTCTGTGGAAGCCTTGGAGACAACTGGGAGAGCACTTGCAGACCTTTTCTTGCAAAGACTCACCACTTGGGGTGTTGAACAGGAGTACATGGGGGGTCAAGGCTATGATAAAGGCAGCAATATGAGTGGGTGATTCAGTGGAGTGCAAGCCAGAATCCATGCAGTCCTCCCCAAAAGCCACCTACACTGCCTGCAAAGCTCATGAGCTGAACACAGCAATCGTTCATTCCTGTGCAATATGATAGATTACAGACATGTCTGACGCTTTCAAACAGGTAATAGCAGCATTGAAATCCCCCAGCAAGTGCAACAATGTATCTGACAGAACTGAAGGACTTGATGAACTTGCTGTGTGACTGGGAAGATGAAGAGGAAGACCGAAGTACAGCCTTGCATGCACCAGGGAATACATGATAAGTGAACTAGGCAGATTCACTTTGATGCTTCAGAGTCAAATATATTGTGATAAACAGCCCCTTGGAGAAAATTGCTGACTTTGATAAAGATGCTGAAAGGTTTCTATTCTTCATTACCAAGTCTGATTTCCTCATCAGTTTGTTGTGTGTAGAGTCCATTCTTGGACTCACAAAACCTTTACATTTGTACCTGCAATGTGAGGATACTGACTTGATTCAAGCATCTGAAGAAGAAAGTATTGTTTAGGCATTGAGAAGCATGAGAAAGGATGCAGGTACCAGATTTTCTGCACTGTATGTTGAGGGGAAACGTCTAGCAAATTGTGCATTTGTTGAAGAAACTGTGCCACAGATATGTGGAAGACAAACTCAGTGGAACAATGTTAGTGCTACAGATCCACAAGAATAATATAGAGAAATGTCTTTTTTCCCCCTTCTTGGACCATTTTATTTCAGAGCTGACTGAGCAACTGATTGAATGCCACCCATGTTTTCTTGCTCAGTATTTGGTACCAAATAAACGGCATGTCATGCACACTGAGCATGTGGTGACGGCTGTGTATGATGCTTACAAGGGTGAGCTCTCTAGCTTGGAGAGCTTTCAAGCAAAACTGCAGAGATTGAAAACAAAGTGGATGTCTGTCCCAAAAGAAGAATGGCCAAACAGCATCCTCGCTACATTATGTCAGGCAAATCCTAGATTCTACCCAGCTATTAACACTACTGTTTGTGTTTTGGTGACAATGCCAGTCAGCATTGCTATGCAGAGAGATCATTTAATGCATTGTGAAGAATAAAGTCCTGGCTGCAGAACTGTATGGGTGAAAGTCAGCTTACAGATTTAGCATATACATCAGGACATCTCAGTTGATGTGGACCAAGTACTGAAGGATTTTGACCCCATATAAAAATCGAATACATTTTGTGCCAAGGTGATATCTAGCAATGGAGCTAGTTGTGCTGGGTCTATGCTGTATTTTGATGCATTGGTTGGTTTTAGTGTATTTTGCAGCAGATTGAGGAAGATGAATCAATTAGAATTTGTTCTGGTGACTGGGTGATTTTGGTTACTTTGGGTATGAGTGACTACATGAATGCACCATTTAGCCTACTATGGTCATTAAATAGTTACTGCTATTTTAAGGTGATTAATCAGTAATAGTAAGCTGCTGTGCGTATGTTGCCAATTTTGTTGACTGGGTGATTTTTGATACTTTGCATATGAGTGAAAGTATGCATATTGGAGCCAAGAATCCCAGGACAGAGTACTACCTGGGTGGAGTCCAAGTATCTGCATCAGAGGAGGGGAAGGACCTGGGAATGATGATCACTAGTGACCTGAAGCACTCCACGTAGTGCAAGAAAGCAGCAGCAAAGGCAAACAAGATGCTGGGATGCATATCTAGGGGGGATTAGTAGTAGGAGAGAGGTTATACTGCCCTTGTACAGGTCACTGGTAAGGCCACATCTAGAGTATGGAGTTCAGTACTGGTGCCCACACCTCAAAAAGGACATTAACCTGCTGGAGAAGGTCCAGAGGAGGGCTACAAAGATGATAGTGGGTCAGCAGGGTAAGACATACGAGAAGAGGTTGAGGGCACTGAACATGTACTCCCTGGAAGACAGGAGAGAGAGAGGGGACATGATTAGACCTTCAAGTACTTGAAAGGAATAAATAAGGTTGATAAGGAGGGTCTCGTTAAGCTGAGTGGCAACCATAACACGAGGGGGAACATTCTTAAGCTGGAAGGTGGGAGGTTTAGGAGGCACTTCTTCACAGAGAGGGTGGTGGACACTTGGAATGCACTGCTGGAAGACATCATCTCGTTGAAGACAGTGGGCAGCTTCAAGAGAGGCTGGGATAGGCATGGGGAAGGTAAGGATCATGGGTAGGGAGGATGGGAGGATTGGGGAGGGAGGGAGGAGGGCAGGAACATTAGCTCAAGCTGTGGACCCTGCAATACTAGCAGACTTGATAGACCAAATAGCCTTCTTCTGCTGGCTTCTTCATATGTTTGTATGTCAGTGCATCAATGATTTTTGGGCGGTGTTGGTGTTCAACCTTTGATGTTTTTTTTTTCATCTTGGTATTTGTAGTCAGTTTTTAAATTGTAAAATGGCAATGTACCAAAGTTTGGGTGGTATGGGGCTGTTTGGTGCAGAGTGGTTTAGGTGGTTAAGGTAACTGAATCAAAACGAGAACACCATCTAGCCTATCCCAGCCCTCTTATACTGTAATTACTGTAATTTTAAAGTAATCAGTAACAGTAAGCTGCTGCGGGTATGTTACCATTTTGTTGACGGGGTGATTTGGGTTACTTTGGGTAAGAATGAGTACATGTAAGCATTAAGCCACGACAAAGGAGAATTCTACTGGGGAATTAATGCCTTGTTGGGGGGTGTTGGGGCATGAGGCCGCAGTCCTGGCTAAAGTTACATGTTTACAGAGTAATGCTTTTATGAATGGAGGTACTTTTTTTCCCTTCAAGTCCATCTGTCAGATTTTTAGAAGTGGCTGCATAGAAACTAAGCTGCAAGGTAAAAATGTTTTGTGTTATAAGCAGGGCAATGCGGCAACCTCGGACAGAGAGACACTTTTGGTGGGGACACTGACTGCCTGATTCTTCGAAGTCACTCGGGTGGGTCGGTAGCTAGGAAGTAAGCAGAGGAAAAGATTCTCACTGTGAGTTCAAGTTCAAGTTTATTGCAGGAAAACTCCATTGAGCAAGCTCATTCACAAGGAGGTCCTGTGACATAAACACTTAAAGTACAAACACAGATAGGTAATAACAGTATATACATGAAATGCACGTTACATGATACAGGCTGGATATACATACAAGGGTACCACATAGGGTGACCGCAGGTGGTAAACACTGATATGAGACAGGGAAGCGATTTACAGGTTGCATACTGATAAATGAAACATGGTGACTGGTGTGTGCAATCATATATTTTGGCAGCTAGAACAAACAACAGTCTACAACTGATATGGGGGAGGAATGATTTGATAGAGTAGCAGTGGAGCGTAAGCATAGATAAAGCCAGGAGTAGAAGGTTAAGGAAAGCAGTTAATATGACAAATCAATTATACCTTACCAGTGGATAAATATGGCACACATGGGGAAGGAAGAGACTTAATGACAGTTACAGGTGTCTTTTATTTTGGCTGAACTTAGCGACTTGTAGAAGTTTATTGAAACTGTGCTAGTTAGTTTCAATGCGGTTTGTAATTGGTTCCAAATGGAGGGAAGGGCATATACAATACGTTTACGAAAAGTCCTTGATCCTTGGTATGTCAAGCATAATAAAGTCAGATTTTCTTAGCAGTATGCACTATGTGAGATACTAATAAGGGAAGAGATAGCTTGACAATTTCTGCAGGAGCAGTTTAGAGTCCATAGCCCAGCATGGAGCAGGCGTCTAGTAGTAAGGATGTCCAACCAACAGCTGCATATAAGTCACAGTGGTGCGAGCAGTGGGGGTTGGTAATGAACTGTAGCAGGTGATAAAGGATGTCCAGTTTACTTAGATTTGCAAGAGTGGTGGAGGAATAGATTACATCGCCATAGTCGAGTAGGGGAGAAAAGTGGCCTGTACAAGCTTGTTTCCGAAGTTTCAAGGGGAAAGGGGCCTATTTCTGTAGGAAGAAGCGCACGCACTGAAAGTGGTTCACAAAGGTACTACAGGAGCAAGCGGGCATTACTAGAGAATTAATGCCTGGTTGCTCCTTAGTCATCTGTTGCTCTTCCTCCAGTGACAAGTGCTTATTTAAGTGTAATATTAATTGCCATGTTACAAGAATGATTTTTGGCTGGTGTGGGTTTTCACCTTTAATGCTTAAGTGAGTGGATAAAGTGTATGAGCACAAGTATTAGTGTTAATGGACCTCTGTAAGGCTGACTACCTTGATGTGGTACAGAGACTAATCACAGCGTAACAATGTAACTAAAAGCCAGTCTGTTAGTCTGATTCTTTTGGTTATTAAAAGACTTTCTTGCTGTATGGGAATGTAAGTATGTGTGTTACACCTTTTCATTTCATATTTAGAGTATACATCACAGATAAAATGCCACTTGTGTCAGTGGGGGGAGGCGCAGGCAACAGTGAGGTGGGGTAGCAGTGTGGCAGTTCTGTGTACAAATTTGAAATCTCTGGCTACATTTCTGGGTACTTGTAAGCAGTGAGGCTAGTGTCCAAGGTCTGGTTGGTACTGACTTCCTCACCGAGTCTGTAGTCATTGTGGACCTGAAGAACAATGTATGTCAGGTAACTAGGTGGCAGTTACCCTTGCTCTTGAAAAGAGAAGACAGAGGTGTCAGATTATGCTGTCCGATAAAGTGACCATCCCAGCACAAAGTGAGATCATTATACCTGGTGTCATCAGGGACTGGAACAGACCATGAAAACCGACAGGGCTCATCGAGTTGGACAGAATGCATGGATCTGGACTTATGCTAGGATGAACCTTGGTAGACAGCAGAGATACACAAGTACCAGTTTGAATCCAGAATATAGAGCTAGAGGCTTGGATCCTGAAGTAGAACCATGTCATTGGTGAATCTGAGCCCTGAGAGGTTGGCACTGCCCTTGGGACAGAGAAGAAACTACTACCAGAACCTGTGCTAGCAGCTACCCACCCCTGGACTATAGATGAGCTGAAGGAAGAGATGGGACTTCATACCCATGGCCTTAACCCTGTGATGAGCGTGCTGTGAGAGGGATCCTTCAGTGACATTTGTCCTTGTTTAGCTGGGGAGCTTTTGATCTTGGCAGAATGGACTTGACATACCACCATGCTGACACTGTAAATGCAAGACCTCAGAAGTTGGGCCTGAGGAGTGTCCCACGCACCTGCAAGATGAATTCCAGCCGCATCTTGATGACATTAAGAAGTGTGGAGTGATCCAGCCCTCCACCAGTCTATGGGCCATCCCAGTTGTTCTCGTCTGCAAGAAAGATGGCAGATTGAGATTTTGTGTGGACTTCTACAAATTGAACAAAAATACAGAAAAGCACACCTACTCATTAGCATGGATTGACACTCTGGACACTTATGCACAGTGGTTCAGCACTCTGGACTTGGCCAGTGGCTACTGGCAGGTTGAAGTGGTACCTGGAGACAAGCCTAAGACTGCTTTTACCAAAACGTTGGGTCTCTACGAGTTCAATGTGATGCCTTTTGGACTCTGTCACGCACCAGGAATGTTCCAGTCATAGCAGATCACTAGTGGACTATCTGCCTAGTATATCTTGATGACATTTTGGCATTTGGCAGGACTCTGCAAGAACATCTCACCGGGCTGGATGAAGTCTTCCGTTTCCTGGAGTAGGCCCAATTGAAGATAAAAACGTAACCTTCTGCAGATCAAAGTCAGATTCCTAGGCCCTATCATCAATGCCAAGGAGATGGCTACGGACCTTGAGAAGGTGGAAAGTGTAAGTAGTTGGCCCATTCCAGAAACAGTGACCGAGGTACAGAGTTCCTTGGGCCTGGCTTCCTAATACTGCAGATTCATCCAGAACTTCTCAAAAATTGCAGAACCCATGCACAGTTGGTCGACAAAGGGGCAACGTTGATCTGGTCTGAAGCTTGTCCGAAGGCTTTCGATAAGCTAAAGAAACTGTCAACATCAGCATCTATCCTTGCTTATCTAGATTCTTGACATTTTAATTTTTTTATTTTGTAATGTGTACCTATATGGTCTTTGGTAGAGGTCTTGGGGGAGCACCACCAGGTCTGAACCTGGGAGGCAGCATGTGGTCCTTTCTGGCCTCATGCGAGTCGGTTTCTCACCACCTTGCTGTGGATAGTGCAGCTCACACAGTAATGCAGTTTCACATAAAGCTTGGGCAGAACATAGGATTCAAAGACGCTGGCTTCGGAGATATCTCGGACTGCAGCAGCCTCAACAATGTTCCTGATGACAAACTTCTTGATGGCCTTATCCTTGGGGACACAGCGGGCACAGTTGGTGCACCGGATGGGCTGGACATGGCCTCGACCCTTCTTGGCACGCCCGTTGTTCCTTCTCTTCTTGGTCATCTTGGGATGGAAGGCTGAAAGAGGCTGCTTATCTAGATTCTGAAAAGACTTTCATTCTGGATACTGACACCAGTGACCAAAGTATCGGAGCGGTGCTTATTGCTTATGCCAGCAAGGCCTTGTCGAGTGCAGAGTGAAAGTATTCCAATACACAAAAGGAGCTCCTAGCTATGGTGGTCTTTGTGAAATGTATTTATTTTATTTTATTTATTTATTTATTTATAAGTTTAACTAGGAAGCATATACTGAGCTGAAAACAGCTAGTTTCCAGATGTGTCCTGGGGAGAGGAGAGTAGGAAATAATTCCAGCATTATCTCTTGGGCATGAAATTTATTCTCCAGATGGACCACGGGTTCCTACAATGGCTCCACAATGTTCAGCAGCCTAATGGACAGTTGGTCCAATAGTTAGAACAGCTCTGTCAATACCATTATGAAATCACACTGTGTGGGAAAGATCCATCAGAATGCTGACTCCCTCTCTTTTAGACCTCATGGACAGACAATCAACCATCCAGAGTCCCTTGCAACCATCATGCCCATCACAGTGCCAGAAGTGAATGAGGAAACAAGTTGTGACATTGGCAGGGGCCAAGATGAAGATGACACTATCAGTCAGCCGAAGACTTTAAAGGCAAGTGGCAGGTCTAAGCCAGATGACAGGACCTGGAAGGAATCTGGTTATCATAATTTCAAAGGTGTGTGGGATGCCAGCCCGGTGTCACTGAGGGCTGAGGTGCTGGACACCACACCTTGCGCCACGCCAGTGACCCATGTTCGGGAGTGAGCGCAGGCCACCAGGGGTCGGCAGGGGTGGAGAAGGATTGAGCATCCCGAGGACAGCTTTTCTTCTTCGGGTAGGGGGGTGACCAGATGTCAGTGCATGCCTGGCCCCTAGCAGTGGCTGGGGCCTGGCACACCGACACTGCACCTACCGGGGTAGAGGTGGGGCAGATGCCTGACAGGGTGCACATATGGAAGCATGCACAGTGCCATTGTTGGCGCTCTTGCATGCTGTGCCTCTGGGGACCATGCAGTATAAGGAAAAGGGCTCCTGGTTGGGCAGCATGAGCTTCCATCCTCTGCGGCCTGACCCCCGAATGGCGGTTTTCCCAGTCTGGATCCGTTCAAGATGAGTTGAGTTGGGGGCTCCTCACCACTCTACCATGGAGGGCAAGCCGTGGGAATACGGGGGAAGTCTGCCTGATATCAGGGGTGCAGGTCGGGAGGACAGTCAGGATGTACAGCCGACCAAGAGCCAGAGGAGAAAGTAGTAGCTAAAAGAAAGAAAAAGGTGTCTGGGATGAGTGGTGCATATCCACTGATGGATTGTTGGTTCATAGTTTGTGCCATGCACACACTGGTATGTGCATGGAACATATTGTGTTGCCCTCTTCTCTGGTTCCCCTTGTTCTCTCCTCCCAACACAATGACAGATGTACTAGACGCCTTGGAACTGATAAGTAAGAACTCACTTATTCTGGCCTCTCTGGTAGCAAGGTGTACAGACTGGGTTAGAGCATGCAGAAAGTATGTCTCCAGGAAACTTAGCAGGTGGATCCCCAGAGCTCCCCTGGTAACCTCTCACACCAGTCGATCAATGGAATGGGTGGCCTTCGACATCCTGGGGCCTCTCCCACTCACCCGGGACAAGAACAAGTATGTTATGGTCATAGCGGACTACTTTAACGAGTGGGCAGAGGCCTATGCCCTACCAGACCAAGAAGCTGAGACTGACCAATGTGCTAATGACACAATTCATTTGCAGGTTCGGCATCCCATGGTCCCACCATACTGAACAGGGCAGGAATTTTGACACTGCCCTTTTTCAAGTACTCTGTGAATTGTTGGAGGTAAACACATCCCAAGTGAATTCCAGCACAGCCAGCCTCAGGGGAAAAAAATACAAAACAGGGAGTAGCCAATTCCAATCCAGACAATAGCAGATCCAAAAACAGATTGGAAAATAATGGTCCACTCACCTAAATAGTCATTAATTTAATATAACAACCAGTGTGCAAATTAATCAATGTTTCAGAGCAATTCTGCATCATCAGGGTAACACTGGTGTGGATTACAAAAATAAATGAAATGCAAATCCAGTTCCTTTTCCCTCAGACACCTTAAATTTTATTGGTGTTCCTTCTTTTTACATTCATGTTCCAGTCTGAAAAAACTTTGTTTATGGTTTGCAATCTGTTAGTGCCAAACGTCAAGTGCAACATGGCCCCCTTCTCTCTCTACACAGTAAGGCTTTACTGTGTAGAGACAGCAGGGGGCCATGCTACACTCAGACTTAACTTACATACTGGTTGTTCCTTTTCTTAAAAATTAAATTAAATTCATACAAATTTGGGTGAGTGGGCCTTTGTTTTCCAAACTGTTCCAATCTGTTTGTAGAGGTAAACAAAACCTGTACCACTCGCTACTATCCCCAGTCAGATGGGTTGGTTGAGCATCTGAGCAGAACGCTCCTGGATATGATGGCTCTTTATAAATGCAAACCAGGACACCTGGGACACTTTCCTGCCATACGTTATGATGGCATACTGCGGCAATGTTCAGGCGTCCACTGGGTTTTGTCCGTATGCAGTAATGTTTGGGCAGCTCGTAACTCTCCTACTCGATCAGGTGTTTGGGAGGGTTGCAGACTCAGCAACCTCTTCTGTTTCTGAGTTTGTCTAGGAGACCATGGGGTACTTCAGCTCAGCCCGAAAAGCTGTACAGAGGCATCAGCAGAAGGCATCTCAATGTCAGAAAGTGTACCATGACATGCATGTCACACCCCACACCTTTAAAGTACAGGAGTGGGTATTGTCCCATGATAGCAAGAGGTGGAAGGGCCACTCCCCAAAGCTCCAAAGGAGGTCCTATGGTCCCTACAAAATTATGGAAAGGGTAAGTGATATTTTGTACAGTATTAAATCTACTGATGGGATTACTTCCTTAACTATGCACTGCAACTGACTGAAGCCATACATAGTGCCTCCTCCTGTGGCCCAGATGGAGCAAGCAGAGGCACCCAAGATCAAGACAGAAGTTCCAGTTGTGAAGTCTACAAGCCCATCTGATGATGTTCCAGAAAGGCATTGAGTGAGGACCTCAGGTAACCGTGTACGATGGAAAACAAAGCAGTAGACAGTTCCACCAGTTTTTGTTCCTCCAATGCATCCGTATCACCAAGATTCATCTCCAGAGCCTCCCAATGATGCAGCCAGCAGAGACCACTGCAGAATGAGATTCAGCAGCAAGCAGCAGTATCACCAGAAATAACTATTATGGACAGTCCAATAGACTCTGAGCAAAGAATGGACACTAGGTACAGTCCAGATATTGATCCTGGTGGGAGTTGCTAATCCTCATTGCCTTCAAGAACTACCTGCAGGACCATGAGGTCACATGCATGGCACAAAGACTTTGTAATGGACATTTAAAGTTGTGCCAGAACACGGGACGTGTTCACAGAAGAAGAGTGGGTAGTGTAGTGGCGATATCATGGCTGAATCAGGTGCTTTGCCAGAAACAGGTGGGCATCAGGTCAGCAGCATCAGTTACTGACTTAATAGGGAAAGCCTGTCCCTGCCTTCCCCAGCTCCCCAACTGGGAGTGAAAGTGCCGGCTGCAGAGACCAAATCCAGCGGCTCCCATGGTGGCACATAAAGGCGATTGATGACTAATTTTGAAAACTAAGCCATTGAGTGCACTCATGCTGGTGAGGAGGTGCAAGGGCTGATTAGCAGCTCTTGACACTGATTCATTGTACAGTCAAGTAATGGATTTGCATAACCAATCAGCATTGCCACCTTTCCCAGCCAGAATGGGAGCCCCCCAAGGTAGCTATGCCCCCTCCCAGCAGCATAAAAGAAGGCTGTCAGTACGCAGGAGTTCACAGGCGAGTCAGAAGAGCTCTGGAAGAGGAATGTCTGGGAGAGAAGCCCAAGGGAGAAGTTTTTAAGGGACCTGCAGTGGCAGGTGGGAGAGTGCTGCCACAAGAGAGCCCTGCCTGCCTAGAAGCCCTTTTAAGAGCTTGAGAGCTGTATAGCCAGGCAAGGCAGTTGACTCAGGCATCCAGCAGAAGGGGCTGGTGATGTCAAATGGCTTTCTCCAGAGCCTTGCAGGTATCCCTGAGATTGATTAGAAAGTTGGCTAGCAGCAGAAGGGGTGTAGCCTGTCACATGGAGCTCTCAAGCCAACTCAGCTAGCAGGTCAGCTAGCATCAGAAGGGGGGTGTGGCCTGCCACTTGGAACCCCCCAACTGAAACTCAGCAGACTGAGCTGACAGGGTGGTCAACATTGGGGGCAGTAGTCTAGAAGATGTTGGCCCCGAGCAGCATTGGCTAGTGGATCAACCAGTAGACAAAGGGAGACCTGCCTCCAGACACCCTTGGAAAAAGGAGACTCAACTAGACTCACGAGCAGGTTGGCTAGCAGTGTATCACATCTACAAATGCTTATATCCTTTTACAAAACTAGCACAGCCAGTCCCTAGTGGAGGAGGAGTGGCACCCAGGGAGGGATCCCTGGGGAGGAGGTGTAGTGGGTGTTAATACTTAACATGCCCATATCCTAGTACTGGGATGGGCTACCAAAGTTGCCCTGTGCCTAGCCAATAGGCTACTGGGCCCAGAGTCCCCCTCACCAAAGACCTTCTCAGGGCTGGTAATTGCCCACAGCCATTAGAGGTAGTTTTCTGTTTGCCAGGCCGGTAGAGTAAGACCTAGCCCTTTTTCTGTTTTCCCAGTGGGTTTTGGGGAGGGGGGGGTGACCCTAAATGTTACAGTGATAAGCATGTATTGTAAATGTTAGAATGATAGCATTTATCATATATGATAAGCTTGATTTTAGAATTTGAGTTACCAACTTTTGATCGCCAGTTGCACTGAATTTTTACTCTTCTATTGCACTGCTGTTTATCAGCATAAATAAAGTTTTTTCTATTTAATTCCTCCTGTTTGTTATTTTTGGTAGATCTCGGTGCCCCTTTTTAGTCTGTTCCTCTGGGTGGTGGCAGTAGTATAATATCTGGGGGTACAGTGCCTCCCCCTTCTTAAGGCACTTTTTCACTTCCACCAGTAGCTGGCTCTGCACCACATTTGGGTGTTCAACTGTCGGGTGAACAACTCAACACTGTCACTTTAGTCAGTTTAAGCTCACTACCTGTGGCTGAGGGTGGCACCCCAAGAACACCATCTTGATGATGCCACTGATGCACAGAGATCTCATCACAATATCATGGAATATTAAGAACTTCTGCTTTCAAGTCTGAATTATTGCACTTTCTCTATGTGGGTAGCACCTTTCCAATGTGGGATAGAGCACTTCTGAAGCATAAAATGAGTGATGTCAGCCAGCCCGGTGGTGCTGAGGGTTGAGGAGCTGGACGTCACACCTCGCGCTTTGGCGCTGGATGCCACACCTCACGCCATGTCGGCGACCAGGGTTCGGGAATGAGCTTGTGTCATTGGGGATTGGCAGGCGCAGGAGAGGATTGAGCATCCAGAGGACTACTCTCCTCTCCTGGGGGTGGGTGGGTGCACTCATCGCAGTACTAGCGGCTCCTGGTGGAGATTGAGGGTAGCACAACTTGAGGTGTGCTCTTCTGGGGATGGGGGTGTCAGTAGATGCCTTACGCACAGGTGCGGAAGTGTGCATGTCACGTGCAGGGCGTCATTGCACATCCGCAGCCCCGGGGGCCACCAAAAAGTAGAAACACCCTGGCACCCAGACAGACAAAGATAGGCCCAGTGGACCGCCCCCATGCCCATTGCTAGGCCCATCCTGGCTGGTCACTGTCTCTCTCTCTCCCCTCCACTCCCCGGCTGCCCCTCTAGATTGTAGCTAGAGTGCAGGAGAAGTATGGCGGTCCCACCCTGGGGGGCTCAGAGCCAGGGGGGCGGGGTAGTCGGAGGAGCTGGAGGAGAGTTCCTGGGAAGCAGAAGACCAGACCCAGGAGGACCTCAGGCAGGGTGGGATAAGGCAGCACCAAGTGACCTCTCTGGAGTGCGGTCTTAGGGGCCAGAGTAGGAGGATAAAGAAAGTAAAAAAAAATTAATAAAATGAGTGATGTCACTCATAAGTTGAGAGATATATCTTCAAATACCATTCGAACTGCCATTTTTAACAACATTCTAAGCCTTCATTTTTAAGTTTCTCCAAGACGAGATCAGTGTAACACAGGGCTTCAGATAACTTCAGTTTGGGAGTACTGAATTTCTAAAACTAGGGTACTCTGAAACTACAGTGGGAGAAAGTATTTGACTTATTCCCAAAACAGAATAAAAAATATTTTTTTAGAAACTGGTGACCAGAAAGTACATTGAGCCACAGTAGCCTGTTAGCACAGTGACAGGGCTACTGCTCACAATGTTGGTGACTTGGATTAAGGAATAATCCCAAGACATTGGGGGCTGGATGTGTAGCAGTGGGGGGGGGGGATTGAGCATCCTAAAGGATGCTCTTCTTCTCCAGGGAGGGGAGGATTGTAAGCTTCACTGCAACACTGCCACCCGGATTCCACAGGTGGAGTTGCAGATAGAGGCACCAATAAGTGTGTGTGTGTGTGGACATTGCCTGATGTTTATTGCAATATCACCCTTCGTATGCATGACTGCACTCCATCATCATGGGCATGGGAAAAAAAGGGAAATTACACTGACTCCACAGGGTGAGGCAGGCCCTGTACACTTGCCTCCCACAGATAATGAATGGACATATGCAGTTGGGTGATGAGTAGCTGCATTTAAGGGTGATAGGGCTGGGTGATTGCCATGGGGCTCCAACAAAAGGCGAACCAGTGATGAAGCCTGCATAAAAAGAAAGTAAAAAAAAAAAAGGCTTGTTTCTTGACCAAGGGGAAGGGTACAATGGAGACAAAAACAGTGCAGTTCAGTGCGTTTAAAATATGTGCAGGCAAATGGTAAAGTACAGAAAAGGTTTGTTACTTACCAGTAACAGTAGATTTTTGAGAGGGTCTCCATACAGCCATAATATACAGGACTACAAGTCATCAGTGTCAGGTCTAGTTGCAGGAAGCTTTTGCAAAAAAGGGGCCACCCATATCAATGAGCCCTAAATCAATGATGCACAGCCTCACCTATATAACCTGAAAGGGCCCCATTCCTTTTAGTTTTCTGATATCAGTGCACAGATTACTGAAACATCCACCAACGTCAGGAGTGGGTCCTCCCCCACCAAGCATGCACAAAGAGTCAGGGGGAGCAAGCAAGGAACAACACTGTTTACCACAGAAACAGTGAAGGAACTGTATGGAAAGTATACAGGATACGCAGTGCCTCACAGACAAACAGAAACAAAGTCCCCCACGTCACAGGGAACAGAGGGCAGGGAAAGGTATGACTCTATGGAGATCCTGTTGAAGAGTTACTGTTATTAATAAGTAACCAACCTATCCTTTGCAAGGGTATCTCCATAAAGCCAATACATGGCATGACTACCAACTAGTACTAACTCCAACCGGGTGGCTGTTGGACATAAGGGCCCAGCCTCTCAGGACAATAAGCCTTGCAAGATAGCAAGACCAAACCCAGCTGTCAGACAAGAGATCAGATCCAGGCTGTAATGCTTAGTAAAAGTATAAATCCTGTGCCAGGTGGCAGCCTTGCAAATAACCTAAGGCTCAGCTAGACCTGAAATAAGTTGCAGATGCCCCTGGTGCCATGCCATCCTACAGTACCAGCCAGGGAAGTCCTGTCCTGCTTGCCTGTAGCAGAACAAAATACAGGAGGAAAGACACTGTTTGGAAACAGGCTTACCCATGATGCCAAAACAACAGCTGCGAGGACTGAGCACAGTCCTTGGTACAGTCCAAATAGTATCAAAAGATTCTATGGATGTCCAACACCTCCCCCAGGTTCTGAGGGGAAGGGAAGAAAACAAGTAGGTCACTGGACTGATGTAGTGTGAAACTGGACACCATTTTCAGCAGGGATTTAAGGTGAGTTTGCAAGGCACGTTACCCTGTGGAACATCAGGAATGCTGATTCCCAACCTGAACCAAAGCCTGTAATTCTGAGACATGCCAGGCCAAGTTAATAGCTACAAGAAACAAGGTCTTTCAGGGCAAGTGTTTCAAGTCACAAGAGGCTGCATGCTTCAAGGGAGCTTTAGTCAGTGATTGTAGCACTAGGTTCAGGCCCCAAGCTGGGACAGATTTGCAGACTGGAGAGACACTGCAACAGCCCTTTCAGGAAGTGGCAGACCACATTCAGTTGTGAAAGATTAATATGGCCAATAGGTAAACCTTCACTGATGTGTAATGGAGCCTGGACTAAGAAAGGGTCAGAAGGTAATCCATTACCCATTGCACTGGACTTGTGAAGGGACCCAGGAAGGACCCCTGGCACTATATACTAAAATGTTTCCACTTCAGGGAATAGGTGTGCCTGGTGGGAGGTTTTCTGGTTGCTAGCCAGACAGCTGAGACATCAGCTAAAACCTCAAATAGAGAGATCTGAACATCCTCAGAAGCCAGGCATGGAGCCACAGTGACTGAAGGTCTGAGTACAGGAAGGTGCCAACATTCTGAGACAGAAGCACCAACAGCAGGGGTAGCAGAAATGGATCCTCTTAGAAGCTCTGTGTGGAATGAAGTGCTGTTTTTTTTTCACACCACCACTGCCACCTTGTATTTCGATTCCATGCTGACGTGTGCAAAAAAGAACTTTGACCTACAGCACTATAGTGCTTTAAATGTATGCTAAGAAGTGTTGCCAGCTAAACTCTTTGTGACAACTAGCTATGGTGAGCAAACAACCCTCAAAAGGTCTACAATATGAAGATGAATGCTGCTTTATTTGATACAGTGACACACTATGCAAGTTCAGTTGACTGTTCAATGACTCTTTTTAGCATAAGAATAAAGCTTTTATATCAGCAATCAATCAAAATCTTTATTTATCCAGGCGAACATCATTGAGCAGAGCTCTTTTACAAGATGAACCTGGTTAGAACAGGGTCGGGTAACATTCATCATAAAAACATATTAATACATGTAAATAAGTATATAAACACAAACACAATAGTGCAGTAATAGGGGAGTCAAATGATAAAAGGAAGACAAGGCAAGCCATAACAGAGGAGGATTCAAATACAAGGGGGCAGGTCCACCATGGAACCATGCAACTGTATATAAACCATGTTCTCTGTACAGAAGTACCAGTTAGTTCATTTACCAGGGGCCGTCACTAGTACTAACCATGAAAATGGCTTGGAGAACCACCAACTAATGGCAGATGGGGTACCAGAAGGGGTATGTAATATGTAAGCGAAGGATAAACATTGTGAGAAGTGAAGTCCCAAGGATAGGTCGGTAGAACTGATGCAGCGGTTGGGGCCTATGGGGAGAGGGAAAGGGGAGTTAGGACTTTATAGTATGATTGCGTGTAGATTGTGGATGAGTGCAGTATAAAGTTGTGAAAAGAAAGCTGGAGAAAGTGGGAAGATAGACCAGTATCAAACGGAGGACAGAGGCATCAAGGTGTTACATGAAAGCATGATGACAGACCAGGGCCAAGGAGGAGACAAGCACTAGAAGTAATTTGTTCATGGTTAAATGGTACAGGTTAGTATGACGACAATTCATGCTTTACAAAGTTTCAAGTGTTATTAGTGCAACAGTTACATGGAAGGTTTGGTAGCAGAAATGGAGCCTCCATTGCCAACCTCCATTGGAGTCGTGAAAAGATATGCCTGGGCCATAGTGGGGCCAATGGATCATCCTGGCTGGTTGCTGCCTGAGCTTGGTCAAGACCCACTGAATTAGTTGGAGAGTAGGTAAGCCATTAAGGAATCTCTGTTTCCAGCAGATGGGCAGCATGTCTTGCCAAAAAAATGTCCATGCCCTGGAGCGAGCGAGCAAAAAAAGTGGCAGCTGTGCATTGTATGGGGATGTAAAAAGGACCACTTCTGGCTTTCTCCACATATTAAACACATGATCAGCCATGTCCTGCTGCAGTTCCCACTCATGGGACCAAACTATAGACTGAGACTGGCTGCTAAAACATTGAGGGCATGGATCATGTGCACTGTGACAAGGTGAACCTTGTGGGCCATGGCCCATTCCCAAACCCTCACTGACACCTGGCAAAAAGAGTAGACGTGGGTGCCACCCCATTTGTTCAGGTAGTAGACCACCACACATTGTCAGGCCTGATCAACAGGGAAAACCCCTGCACCTGAATTGCCAGGGCCTGGAGGAATATAGAGCTATGCAGAGAGTTGTAATACTGTAATAGACTCTCTATTTACCCAGAACTCTTTTTATTTTGATCTTTTTACTATAATAATATCTGAGCCAATGTTTGGTGCGATGTATTGCCTCACTACTTCAGGACTATTTTACAACATATATCAATTTATGTTATATTTCCTTTCTTCACTTCACTTCACTAATGATAGTGAAGAGAAGAAATATATAGCATAAATTGATATATGTTGTAAAGAAGCCCTGAAGAAGTGCCTAAACAGGATTTCTACAGAGATTTACAATGCCGCCATTACATAAATAACATGGTTGGGGTTACAGCCTTGACAGCACCCCTACCTAGGACAATTTCATTGATTCATATTAAAGCCCTGCTGTGAAACACTAAACATTTTATTTCTCACACTTACAAAATCATGCAGGAGGGAATAGGCAGTTTAGGTCTACAAAAATTGCAGGACAGATGGGAAATGAAACAAGGGGCACATATTCCAGATCAAGAATGGAAACATATATGGAGAATTACCCACATAACCACAACATCTGGGGTATGGAGGGAATTTAGATGGAAGGTGACTGGCTGTTATTTTATTATACCCAACATCTCAAAACATTATTCTGTGTCCTCCTCAGACGCTTGTTGGCGAGGATGCAGAAAGAGGGGCACACATTATCATATTTCTGGGGTCTACCCCAGAATCCATGAGTATTGGAAAAAGTTGGGAGATACAATTAAATCTATTTTAGGCCTAGAAAGTACCCTCGGTTTTGAACACCTGGTGTTGAGATAACCTCCAGAAGAGGTTCATATAGCTTCTGAGGAATATCTTTTGGCCTTAATAGTCTCAGTCCTAAAAGTTACAACTCAGAGCTGGTTAACCTCTAATCCTCTATCACAAATCCAATGGTTCTGCAATTTGCAGACAATTAAAAACATGGAGGCAGTAACTGCCAGATTGAGATTACAGGTGGAAAAAAATACAATACTAGGTGGCTTCCATTGTTTAACTATATTGAAAAGATAAAGGGGATATCAGTATTGGAGCAATTTCTAAGTTGAAAGGGGAGGGTCATGGTGGAACTCATTAATTCACATTGCAAGTAATTTCTACAAAATAAATTTCACTGGATCATAAATTAGTAATACAGTTAGAACAAATAATTAAATAACCCCTAACTTTCTTTTCACTCAACTGAAACGGGAAGCCTCGTACAAGGCTTTTATTAGATCGGTATGAATTATACAAAACAGGCAATGGATTTATGAGTTTGCGTATGCTCTTTATTATTTATAGTTTTATTGTTACAACAGTTTTATACTGAATAAGATGTTACACTACTTGTTATTTGATGCAACAAAATAGAGAGCAGCTATTAATTTCTCTTTTCTTTGAACAAGAAGTATACAATAACTTTAGTTAAGCAAAGTTTGATATACAAAGGTCACAGACAAGAACAGAGATATAAAATCCGGGTATGTTGCTGGATGTTTTCCTTCTTCTCCTGTTTAACTCTTCGTGGAAGATGTATACCACCTAAGGGTGGAGATATGGACTTCCAGTAGTTTTCCCTTGAAACAAATAGATGGGTTATTCTCCCAAATATAGACTTGATCTGAATTAATATATTTTATTATGTTTGAGTTACTTTTAACGGTCTGACTTTATAAGATTTAGCACTGTTTAAGAAGTGACCTATGGAAAATGATGTAAAAGCTTTTTCTGTAATTGATGTATGACTTGCTCCTAATAAAAGTCTCACGTTCAAAAACAAAAAAAAAAGCCCTACCCAGTCACCAAAATTTAATAAATAAATAAATAAGTGTGACAATATATAACACGAAACGGTCAAATATACTTACAGTAAAAAGATCTAAATAAAACAAACTCTGACTGTGTATATAATATATATATGGGATATATGATGGGCAGGAGTAGAATACGGAAAATATTCTCACTCCTGCAGATTGACCTCTGGATATTTCACGAGTGCCAAAGGCACGAGTGAAATATACAGTGCTCATGATGCAGGAGTGAGAATATTTTCCATATTCCATGATCTGCCCATCATGTGTGCTATTTATACCACGGAGGTGAGACCAATTTCAGGGAGAGAGGTATGTTTGTTGTTATGAGGTTCTTGTCACTTTAAATGATGCTGGTGCTGTGGTAGTGTGTGTGTGTGTGTGTGTGTGTGTGTGTGTGTGTGTGTGTGAACGTTTATGAATGGGTTGTTGTAGTGAGTTGTTGGTTGGTGTGTGTGTGTGTGTGTGTGTGTGTGTGTGAAGTTTTATGAATGGGTTGTTGTAGTGAGCTGTTGGTTGGTGTGTGTGTGTGTGTGAAGTTTTATGAATGGGTTGTTGTAGTGAGCTGTTGTTGGTTGGCGTGTGTGTGTGTGTCTTGACTGGGTGTGCTGTGTTTTGGTAATTGGTTGTCTAAGGGAGGTTCTGTTCTGTGACAAGCTGGATGTTTGCAATATACTGGTTAGTTGTTGTTCGTTTTGTAGGTCAATATGTGGCACTGCAGGATTCAGTAATGTACTAAACTAGGGTTTTGAAATGCAGCACAAGAGATTTGGAGATTGTTACATATAGGAGTGCTGCAGCTGACTGTCATTATTTATTTATTTATATTTATTTATTAACAAGATTTACCAGATAAGCATACTGAGTGGGAATCCACTCATTTCCAGATGTGACCTGGAGTTACATTACATTAAATTGCTAAGTTACATGGGTACATAGGCAATGGTGCCGTGAAACAGGTACATAATAGTACAGACACCAGGTTCAACAGACACAGAAAGGGGTGAGACAACCGGTCCAGAGATGTTACAGGCAGGACTTATGCATTCGTTGTTTAGTTACAATGTTATCGCCGAGTGCATGATACAACATTGAGGTCTGTGACCATAGACATTTCATACAGTGACCATGGGGAAAGAGGACAAATGAGACAGGGACAGCACAAGAATAATTCAGTTGTTTGGATAAGTGTCCCGTTAAGACACATTTTGTTGCTTCATTATAACACATCTGGCCTGCAGGTTGCAGTTACATATGTCAGAGAAGTGGGTCTGAAGGAGAGTGTTCAAGGTCCTAGGGGTGGTGGACTGCCTGATTTCTGCTGGGAGGTTATTCCAGAGTGTGGGCAGTCTATATTTGAAAGCCGATTGGCCCTTTGAGGTGCGCATGAAAGGGATTTGTAGTAGTTTAGAGTCAGTGCCCCGCAAGGAGTAGGCCGGGGTGAGTTGGGTTGATAGAGCGGAACTGAGGTAAGAGGGGAGGGAGTTTGATCAGTGCTTAGCTACGAGATTAGCGCAGTGAAGCTGTTGCCTGGAGTGCAGCGATGGGAGACCTAGGGCGGTATATAGGTCACAGTGGTGGGTGGTAGGGGGGCATTCTAGGATAAGGCGACAGAAGGAATGAAAAAGGGGGTCCAGGTTGGCTAGGGTGGATGGAGAGGTTGCGCCGTAGACCACGTCACCGTAGTCGAAGATTGGGAGAATCATTTTGTTCACTAGCTCTCTCCTGACTGGGGTGGTTAGGCACCCTTTGTTGCTGTAAAGGGCTCCTAGTTTCGGGTGCATTTTTTTCTGGAGGGAGTCTATGTGGACGGAGAAGTCCAAGTGACGATCCAGCCATACCCCCAGATACCTAAAGGAGGTGCAGAATTCCAGGGTGGTTCCGTCCAGCGTTTGAAAAGTGGGTGGAGCCACTAGCCGGGAGATTCTGGGCTGTGTGCCGAAAGTTATGGATATGGTTTTCTTAGCATTGAGGACAAGTTGCTTGGAGCTAAGCCAAGTTTGGACAGCATCAAAATCCTGCTGTAGGGTAGAGTTTAGAGCCTCTTTTGAGGGGCCAGAGGCGTACAGAATGGTATCATCTGCATACATTTGAATTGCTGAGTTTGGGCAGGAGAGTGGGAGGTCATTTAGAAATATTGAAAAGAGAAGGGGGCCCAGGACAGAGCCCTGGGGGAACCCCATGGTGACTGGGAGCGAAGGGGATACTTGAGTGCCAATTTTGACTGATTGTTTCCTCCCAGAGAGGCAGTCTTGGAACCACCTGGTGGCTAGATCAGATAGGCCAGCACCTTGCAGTTTTGCGATGAGCTTGGGGTGGGAAAAGGTATCGAATGCCTTGGCCAGGTCAATGAATATGGCCTAGGTGAGGCATCCTTTATCCATACCTGAGGCAATATCGTTGGTGAGTCTAAGGAGCGCAGTTATGGTGGAGTGTGATTTCCGAAAGCCTGACTGGAAGGGGGTGAAAAAGGAGGTGGTGTCAAGGAATTGTGTGAGTTGAGACAGGACTAGTTTTTCCTGCAGCTTGGCCAGGGTGGGGAGGAGGGAGATAGGGCGGTAGTTCCTGGGCTCTGCTGGGTTGCCCCCTTTGGCAGTGGGATGACTATTGCCTCCTTCCAGACTGCTGGAATTTGTGCTGAGGAGAAGGAACGGTTTAGGAGATCGGCAAGGGGAGCTGAAATGGCAGGGGCAGATAGGTATAAGAGTTTAGCGTCCAGGCCTAGTGGGCATTTTCTCTTATTGGGGTCAAGGGAATTTAGGGCGGCTAGGACTTCAGCCGGGGAGACCGGTTTGAAGGAGAATTTGGTGGTTGGAGGGGAGTGCGGGCGGTGCGCGTGGGGTTCGGTTCAGGTGAGAGGACTGATGTCTTTGTCAGTAGAGATTTAGTGCAGTTGGTAAAAAAAAGTGATTGAAAGTAGAGGCAACTTCACTTGGTTCGGATACGTTTCTGCCCTGAATGGTAAGGGTAGGGGTGGGTGGCTGTATAGGGAGAGTGAGCAGGGTTTTAATAGATTTCCAGAAGTTGGATGGGTGGTTAAGATTGGAAGAGAGGGCCTCTCGGAAGAAATTCTTTTTAGCCTGCCTTATGGCTTTGGTGCAATTGTTACGGAGGGTATGGTACTATTGCCATGAATCAGTGGTGCCTGTTTTCCTATGTTTTTTCCAGGCCTGGTCCCTGGCACGACATCTGGAGATAATGTTGGCAGAGACCCAGGGGAGATGGGTTTCCCTTACCCTTTTGCTTCTCAAGGGGGCGAGATAGTCCCATACCACTAGAATGTGATGTCTGAGCATGTCAAAAGCATGATCTAGGGTAGGTGCCAGCTTGATGAATGACCAGTCGGCAGAGGCGAGGTCATTTACTAGGGTGGAGAGGCAGAGGGACTTGTACGACCACGAGCTGATTGACCTAGGTGGGAGGCTATTAGTAGGTCTGTGCACCTTTCTGATCACATATATCGGGTGGTGGTCGCTCATTGAATCTGGTAGTAGGCCAGCTTTAGTGACCCTGTGTGGGTGGGTTGTGAGAGCCCAGTCCAGGAGGGAGTGGTTTTGGGATTTGGTGTTGAGGCGGGTGGGTTCCTCAATCTGTTGTGAGAGGTTAAGGGCTCTGATCCTGCTGCTGAGTTTTGAGCAGCCTTTGTCTAGCCAGTTGTAATTAAAATCCCCGAGGATGTAGAGCTCTCCAGCAATGGCCAGGTTTTTAAAAGTGGCCAGGAGGTCTATGATGGTATTTGCTGGGGTTGCGGGGGCACAGTATAACCCTGCCACATACGCGTGGGCGGTATGCGGAAAGATAAGTTTGATCATCCTGGCTTCGGCGGTGTGAGAGGGGCCTGGGAGCTGGCCAGGGGTGTGGCTGTATGCTGCTGATATATATATACATGGCAATACCCCCACCTTTCTTTTGCCTAGTCTGTCATGCCGTAAGACTGTGTAGCTGGGCATGGCTACTTCTGAGTCATTGTGCTGGGGTTTTAGCCATGTTTCAGATATAACACAGATGTCTGGTTTGAGGGTTTGTGCAGTGACTTGCAGCTCCAGGACTTTATTCAGTAGGCTGCGGATATTGAGATGGATTAGGCTAAGCCCCTTTGGCAGTTTTAGATGGGCAGGGTGGGTCTGAGGTCCAGGGTTGGTTTCAACATCACCTGCCAGTAGAAGCATCAGGGTGAGGTATTGTAGGGCAGTAATCCATCTATTTTTTGTTTTACATTTGGGGTTGGAGAGAAATGGGATACTGGATGAGGTAGCCTTTGCTAGTCTGCTTGGGCATCTAGAGCGTGGCGAAGGATGGCGGGGAGATGGAGGGCATGGGAACCATCCTGGATGCGTTTGTGCAGGCGCGCAGGGGGTATTTGGGGGTGGGGGGGTCGAGACAGAGCTGAAGTTTAAGAGAATCGGGTAATTTTGGGGCTGCGTGACTGGGGGTAGCGACACAAGAGGAGTGGCAATGGTTAACAAGGTCAAAGTAAACAGGAGCATGATTTTTTTTTTTTCTTCAGTACCAGGCTGAGGAAAATCATAGCAGCCACTACTGGTGAGATCTGATAACCTGCAGATCTGAAAGTGGGCTGATAGGTTTTTGAGAGTCACCTGACCTCTCAGCAGCCTATAAATTGGAGTGCCGACCAAGGGTGGTGGTGGGGGTGGCGGGGCAAGACCTCTGCAGCACAGCTCCAGGAGACACAGTGCAGGGCCGTGGTTTTCTCTGTCCCACAGAAATGGCGCCAGGTAGGACAATTAAGGCCTCTATTACCTGACGAGTCGGTCGCTGAATTCGGGGGGGTCCTTCTATTTTCAGCTTCCTGGGAGGGTTACAGTGTCCCTCTCAACCTCGTGGGGATAGTTGGGGGAGGGCGGCAGTCCCCTACCCTCTCAGAGCCGCTGTGAGGAGATAAGGAGAGGTATGAGTTTATATACAGCACAGGATTAGGCGTTTCAGTGAGTATGTAACTTGATATTTTCCTGCTCTGCAGGAGTAGCGCTCGGACACAACTTGTTGTTTAAACTGTGATCTGTAACTCCGGTAAGAGGAGGCCATTCCACATTTGGTAGGTCCTGGAGTTATGTTCCCGATAGTTATGTCCCCGAAAATTGAATTTAAATTGTTTGTGTGTGTCCTACCTCTTGGATTAAAGTCCCCGTTAATTGTTCCCGAGATTTGGCTAAAAAGGAAAAAAGATTATTTGAGTTCCCGTAAATAAATTCCCCGAGGACTGAATTTCAATTTTATATAGCTCAGGGCCCTTAGTTAAAGTCTCCTTTGATTGTTTAAGACCGTGGTTTGGCTTAGAGATGGTAGGAGAATTTGATTTGTATGCTGCTCTGAGCTCGCCTGTGTGGAGGGGGTAGGTGAGCACAGCATGCAAAATGGCTGCCTCTACTGGCCACTTTCGAGACCCTGGTGCTTATAGCTGGAGCAGAGCAGGTAACATTTTACCAAAATCCAGTTTGGCGCTTTATTAGCGTCAGGCACAGCGATTGAAAGCAGGATTTCGCTACAGGAAAGCCCTATTAATTAATTGTGTTAATTTCAGTGTAGGGCCTGTTTTAGAACTCACCAAATTACAGAGGTGTTTCTTAGTGTTTTCAGATGTAGATGAGTGATGTCAGCAGAGTAGGTATAAATGGTATTTATTTTAACTCTGCTAATGTCAGAAGTATTTATTTCACTCCAGTGAAAATAGCATAATTTATCTCACTGGAATTGGTCTCACCCCCCATGGTATATATAAAAAAAAGATATATACATGTAACCCCCTTGCAAATGGGAGTTCCTAAAATGCCTGCCTGGGCTTACCTTAGCCCTGTACCTCTGATCTCGTCCCGGGCTTCTCCCAATTTGGCCTCCTAAATGTTTCTGGTCCCCCAGCTCTGCTTTGCCCATCAGTGTGCCCCAGATGCAGCCCAAAATGAAAATCCAGCCCCTCAGGGCTTAAAAACACCACTCGCGAGTGGCCATGTTAAAAGTGCTGTCCCCAGGGCAGCGGGATTTGTGATGGCGCGAGAATTTGCCCTCAACCGAACTGCTCGGTTTGCGGTCACTCCAGGGACTGTGCCGAGGATCCCGGGATCCCTTCCACCTAATTAGGACCCGGTGACCATGGACAGCCTGTCGGAGGGCCGCGCAGAAGCGAATTGAGCAAATCTGACCGGGGCTCATGGCAAATATGCTTGAGCCGGGCCCCAGTCCTCTGTATAATTAATAACCATGTGTCTGGCTGCCTCCAGGGTAGTCATAAACAGGTTTGGGTGAAAAATATAGAGCATGAATGTTTCAGATATTGTAATCTATTGCTGCATATTGGGTGAGTTACTGTGGATGTGGGGGAAAGTGTCTACATTTAAAACAAATTCTGTTTTTTGTAGTATTTCCAGCAATTTGGGACTCTTGTGTGTCAGCCTGTCAGCTGCTGCAGGGGGAGCTTGCTGTGTGCAGTAGTGGCAGGAAAACTAAAGGAGCCACATTCTTCACTTGTGCAGCGACTGCAAGCACAGCCTCTGGGCTGCTAAACTCTGGGGCATTGGGGCAAATAATTATTTCTCTCTGGCTGCACCAGGACATTTTGTAGGACTGTATCTGATCTGCTATAGGGGACAGTGGGTTAAATAGCCATTGCCAGCAGTCACAGCCAATTGGAAGCCAGGAGTAAAATGCCAGGATTTGAGGGACATTCCCTACATCTCATGAGTAACAGCCAAAGTGCTCAGAGGACTTACAGGGACATCATTTTAGGCACGAAATCTACTGCTCAATTGTGCCTTAAGTGTTCTGATTGACAGGTCCCTCAGCCATTTAGAAACCTGTCACCCCATCTCTGCTGCCAATCAGGAGTCGTACTAGGAACCCTATAAGAGACAGTGCCTGCCAGCATTTTACCATATCTGCTAGAGTGAGAAGAAGGAGAGCAGGCTCCAGCCTGCTGGGAGCCCCCCATCAGGGGTGAGGACTCAGGCCCTGGCTATGCCACCAGGCCTGGGCCACTTAGCTAAGCCCCTCCAGTCATCAGTGGGCGTTTTTTATCTTTTTTAGTTAAAATAATTTTAGTTTATGCTGTCTGGAGGTTACCAGATTTGTCCTCCAGAGGCTAGCCTTCCCTCCCATGTCGGGGAAAGATGTGGAAGAAGTCCATCTACCATGCCTCAGCGGTGAGAGAGCTGAAGAAGAGTACAGGAAGCCTTTGATTGTGGATGAGACCCGTGGAGGACCTGAGTGAGTACCCTTGTACCCCCCAGTGTGAGGGAGGAGCTTCTAAAGTAATCTTGGTGGCCCCAAGCCCCGCTATTCTGAAATATTGAAGTTATCAGTCTGGGCTACTAACCCCATAAGAGACTGCCTAGTTCAAGTTAATATGGATGCATCTTGTCTGTGGCCCAAATGGCTAAATCGCAAGTGCAGCACGGTGCCTGGCCAATGAATCATATAAATGTGTTGCAAGTTGTTGTAACTATGGGTTAGAGTCCTGCCCCCATGGAGCTGACTGGCAAGCCGCGTTTGCCACTTCATGGGACAGGAGGCCCCAGAGCGTACTGTGCTTGTTATTCTTTTTTTTTTTTTTTACTTATTATTTTTCCGCACCTTACATCCCCTCAACCCCCTCTCCTTCCATGCTCAGGGAATGACACCCTCCACATTTATTCCAGCCATCTGGGTCTGCCCCTAGAGTGCTACACTCGCTGCTTACTGGGACCAATTAGATGTCCCAGATTACCCCCCTGGGCGGAGCCAGGAGAGATCTCCCCCTTACATCTCCTCTCATCCTCTGCAGCGAGCTTGCACAGCGGGATCTGCCCTTGGTCGGCTGATGGTGAGACTGGCTCCAGAGCACTTCATCCAGGAGACTGAAGGGCATTTTCCTCTGTGTTTCTTTCTCCACCCCTGATGCCATCGTGCAATGGGAACAAGGGATCAGGCACATGTTGAGACGTGCGTCTGTCTCAGTTCCCCTGCCAGCGTCAACCCCCTTGTGCTGCCACCCATGCTCCCCTCATGCAAGAACCTCCCCTGGTTACCCAGAAGGTGGCAGTCTTGCAGTGGAATAAGCTGCACATCCCCCCCCCCGCAGAATTAGAGCAAGCCGTTGGGTGCTCAATCCTTCTCCCCCGGCCGACCCACCGCCGACCTGAGTCCGTTTCCGAACCCAGGTCACCGGCGTGGAGCGAGCTGTGCTTGTTATTCTGAAGAAGAATATTATTGTCGTATTACCTGGATGTCATCTGAGAGAGCTTGCCATAAGTGTAACATGTCTAGACGTACTGGATGGGACTTTGCCAATGAGTGCTATTGTTGTTATGTAAATGTACTGGGTGTACCTTCAAGTATCTGAGTTTGTGACACCTGCTAAAAGTGTCGCTGTCTGCTAAAAGCTGGATGGATGCCTTTTTGGTGTATAAATGTGCTGGATGCGGGCCATGTTTCAATTGAATATTGAATACTTGATGAAAGTATCGTCTTCTAAGTACACTGGATTGGACTTTCAAATATTATGCTGAATGTTCAGGATGTTAAATCCAAGTAGCTTGTCCTGGAATGTTCGGAAGTGTGCAAGTGCATGGCAATCTCTGTCTTTCTACTAATTGCAGGGCAATCCCTGCCTGTATTGTAAATAGTAATCTGCAGCTTTGCAAGAATCTGTTTCCAAGTTGCCCCCTCCCTCAAATCAACAGCCGGCCAACTCGACCAGCTGCAATGTCCACCAGGCCTGCAACATCTTGGACTGGGAATCTGGGATTCCAGTATGGTATGAGATTGCAGAGTTTCATATTGATCTGGGTACTGGTGCCAGTGTGGGTGATAATGATAATTATTATGTACCATCTGATTATTCAGCAGCTAGACAGCCAGGGCTCTGGGTATCAGAAGTCGAATGGTAAAATGTGATTTATCTCTGCCTATTAGCATGTAGCCACCCAGCTGGAGGGTTCACCAGCAAAAGCCAAACAAGCTGCGTACATATGTAAATAGTAATCGAATAACTCTACTCCACATTCCCGTTCCTAACTCCTTACCCCCCTAAAAAAAATATCTTGTTATTGTTGTTGAAACATTTGGTGTGAGAATATTATTAGAGAGAGCCTTTAAATACAAAATGTTGAAATGTGGGGAAATGTTTATTGGGGCATGTCTGGGGAAGGTAAATGGTTATCGTGGGAGGTATAGTATCTCGGAGGGCTATACCTATTACCAGCTTACTCACGTAAAGCACCCTGAGTGGAGGCACTGCGCAAAGATTAAACAAAATGGTTATCAGTTAGCGAACACAGACCCCTCAGCCTATGTCCAGGGAAGTAGGCAGGGGTGCAATACCGGGGATAGTGCCTCCCAAGGGTCACATATATTTATTTACTCTCTACATTGTGCTATTCCGCTGTTTGAACAGGCTTCCTTCTTACATCCTGGACACTTTGTAGGTACCTGAAACCGCACTGGCTGTTTTCCTTGAAAGTATAGAACTGCCTCCGTTTCCAGCTAACTTATGTGAAGGTTTTGTTCCAGTGGGGACCAGCATCCTCAGGTTTGATGAGGGCCCAAGTGGGTGCTACATCCCAGGTTAGAGGCATCCATAGTGAGGACCACCTGTGGCTGAGGCTGCAGGAGGGGAGAACCATTAAACAAGTGGTCCTTGTTCTGCTACCATAGCAGGGCAATCCAAAGGGGGGCAGCAAACCTGGGACGGATCTAGAGTTTTGTAAGAGGGCAGCTGTTTTGTCAAGAGGGGTTAGCACCCCATGAAAAATGAAAAATGTTCCATTTTAAAACTCAGATTAGGCTAAAGCTGCTGTTTGCTAGCCTAAGGGGTAATGGGTGCTACTTCACTACACTAATTAGTGTGGCAGACTGAAATTAGATGGTCCAGGTTTAGAGAGGCCTGCAACCACTGAGTATGCATCAACCATTGATCAATCGTCATATGTAGGCAAGCCAGAGGAATAAGGTTGCCACCTACCCATTTTCCTGGATCCTCTGGTTTTCTGAGGCCATCTTCGGTTCTCCGGTTTCCCCACGTTCAGCTCCAGTTTTGTCGGACTCGATCTGTTCTTCAGTTGCAGGAACTAGTTGCAGCTTGCTCGACACCACCACGACTGCCACCACATCCACACCGCCCAGCATCACTGCACCGTGCTGCGGCCACATACCACCACGAGTCAGGTAGAGGAGCGAGGATCCCACGCCACGACCACCCACTACGCCCACTGCTGCTGCTGGCGCTGCTGCGAGCCAAAAGAGAGAGTACCAATGCAGCAGCAAGCTTATTGTGTTCAGCTTTGGGCTCCAGAAACCACCCTATCAGAGCACAGGATGATAGGGTGGCCAATCGAAATACAGGCGTCATCCTAGGCTTCTGATTGGTCCACTTTGGGGCTGTGATAGGTCCATTCAGAAAGACCAATCACAAGCCTTGATTCATGTAGCTCTGCCGCGGGAAAAAATAAACAAAGAAGGCTCCCAGTCTGAGGCGTGTTTACTGCCCTATATAAGGGCTGATTTTTAAACTTAATTTCAATCAGTGTACTTTAAAACTAACCATCATGTTGTTTGGAGGACTGAGAGAAGAAGGTGTTTGGACCGGTCTGCAGTTTGAATTATTTCAGAGGACTAACTGAGAGAAGAATTAGAAGAACAACTGAACCAACAGTCACAGACAGGACTCCCACTGCTCTGCTACCACTACTACCGATGGCGACGAGAGGACCTCGGTCTAATTTGGCTGCGCTGCTTGGTACCTTACGGTCGGTCATGGTCACGGTTTGCTGGGCAGACAGCACTGCTGGAAAAGAGGGGGTGGACACTTCACTGACCCAGCCAAGGACTATAGTGCCACAGGCATCACTTTTTAAGGTAGGCTGGCTTAATGGGGTTATTGTGTAGCAGTGTAATCATGTTGCTTGTTTTTAATTTAAATAATAACAGCTTAGTTTGAGTTTCATTCACAGCCAGCCAGCTACCAGGCCACAGGCAATCATTTTTACAAGGCTGGCTGGTTTTAGGAACCGAGAGGCTTGACATTTTTACTTTAATTTTCTGAAATTTGATAGCAGTCCTGCTTTTTGAGGGATCGGATCGCATTTTGTATATTTTTGTTCTTGGAACCATTTTTTTGGGGGGGGAGGGGTCTGTCTGTGTATTGGCATGTCAGACAGATCCAAAAACTATACAGGACCTACTGGCTTTAAAAATTGAGTGAGCTGTTTTAAACTTATGGCAAAGGGTGATTGCCACGAGTTGTGTTTGAGGTGCCTAAGTCCTCAACATACTTTGACTGACTGTGACATTTGCAACAGATTTTGCCCAAAAACAATATAAAAGAGGGCAAAGAAGCTGGAATCTATTATGGCTTCTCAGTCTGTCTCTATGTCACCAAAACATTCTAAGGAGGATCCTTCCTCTCCTAGCAAGCATAAGGAAATACCCCCTCCAAAGATTTTTCTGATTCTAATGTTTCTGGTAAAGGGAACCCTGATGTAGCAAAACACAAAAGATCATCCAAGCAGGTTCCAGATTTGCTTACTGCCAAAACAGAGGCAAACAGAAAAGCAATCACTGCCCTTCCTGCTAAAGAAGCAAAGGAGCTGTCAGTGGACACAACAAAATACCCTCTGTGGAAGATATCACCAAAGCTTTGTAATGTTTTAAGGCTTATCAAGCCATGGGTTCCCTTATGAGCGCACCGGTTTCCTCTCCAGCTCCTGTTCCCCTCTCGATTCCTGATGTCCAGGGAGCCAAGTTCTTCTGTAATGAGGAGGTGGATGAAGGAGAGCCCATTGAACCCAAGGCTTCCCCGAACAGAAATTCAGTTCCCCTTCTCCTGGGCCAGAGGATTTTTCTTCCCACTATGCCTTTGTGGGGCAAATGTAAACACTCTCGACCTCTCCACCCAGGAAACTGGAGGATGAAGAAGAGGCTGAATTTCTGGACATGATGGAGTTGGCTCCCACTGAGAGGTTGATTTTACCTGTCCATAATGTTGTTTGTAATTTGGCTTATGGATTATTGTGTAGAAATGTGATCATGTTTCTTGTTTTTAATTTAAATTATAACAGCTTGGTTTCATTCACAGCCAGTCAGCTGCCAGGCCACAGGCAATAATTTTAACAAGGTTGGCTGGTTTATAATGTTAATGATTTGTTAAGCAGCTTAGTAACGTTGGTAATGGGTTATGATCACACTGATGTGGTGGTGTTTCCTATCCTATTCTTGACCTGATTGCTGTTTACCTAAGAGTTACAACAACCACCTACCCAACATCTGTAAACAAATCGTTAAAAAATATGCACACTGTTTTTCGTTATATCTGTGCACTACCTGTATTTGTAAATATTTGCTTACAGATGTCCATCAGTTCAATCAGTTGCTGAAACTCTTTTTTTATTCATTTTACTGTTCCTCTTTTCCTTTTACTTTACTCTTGTAAACAGGCTTGCTCAAGGGAACCTTTTTCCTTTTATTTTTTTGTCCTGGTGAAATACAAATATCTTGCACAACTGTTTTAAGATGCTAAAAATCTGATGTGTGTTGGGTTTGTCATGTCCGTACCTAGGGGAGCGTTGGTAGAAAGCAGTACCACCACGACAAGGTCCTCCCCCATGGACACTGGTCTCTGCTCTGCTAAAGGTGCAATAGTGTTAGCTGTTTATGTTGGAGTCTGATGTATGGCATTTTCTCAAGTAGTCTTTGTGCCACCTCAGAATAAAGTCTACGTCAGTGACTTTGTTGAGAAGGCACTCAGGTCAAACAAGTCACACTTGGTGGTAGTGTGCACTTTGCCAGCAGTGGCACCCTGGTCTAACAAAGCAAGGCACACTTAGTAGAAGTGTGCACTGTATTCTTATAAGCCTAACCAGAATAAAGTCTACATCAGTGACTTTGTTGAGAAGGCATCCAGGTCGAACAAGTCACACTTGGTGGTAGTGTGCACTTTATTGCTATAGATCGAACCCTTATGTTTTTGTGTAGTTTTCTTTTCCTGCACATGGCTGGCATAATTGTAATCATGCTCCTTTTTGCTTGTTTCTCTTTTGCCTTTTAGTTAATTGTTGTGGTCAGGCACAGTGTTTGGTCAGAAGTGTTGTGAAGACTTTTAGATGTCAGTGAGAACGATTGCTTTTAGCAAGAAAAGAATTCTGCCATCAGAGGAGACAAGAGATAATTCCACCACCAGTCTAGTGCCACCACCAGCAAAGAAGGCCAAGGGGTTCTGCAGTTACAGTACAGAGTGGAGTCAAAAATTTCCTTTGGTGCGGTCGGTGCAGGCATGGCCAATTCTGTGAAATGCGTTTCCTGTGGAACTAACTTTACTGTGAAGTGGGATGGAAAAAAGTCTCTCAAAAACCACTAGAAATCTGATAAACACCAGTAAGCTGTCCTGGCACAGAAAGAAAATCTGTTCATGACAAAATTTGCCCAGCCACGGACCCCAACTGCAGAGACCATGAAAGGGACAGCTGCTGCGGTCACATCAGTTTACCACCGAGTACAGCATCACCACTCATACCTGTCCATGGATTGTGGCAGTAAAGTGGCACAGAGCCTCTATTCGGACTCTAGAATAGCATCAAAATTAAGTTGTGGGAAAACTAAGGCAGAGTGCATAGTCAAAAATGTTCTGGCCCCATATTCAGAAGAACTGTTTTTGAAAGACCTGGGAACATCATATTTTTCAGTGGCCTCCAATGTGTCCAACAAAGGAAACAAAAAAATGTTCCCTGATGCAGTTCAGTTCTTTACAGCAAAAAGTGGCATTCAACAAAAACTTCTTAATTTTTATGAGGACCACAATGAAACCTCAGAAGCAACCTTTGAAAAAACAACAGAGAGCCTTCGTAGCAAAGACTTACAGCTGCAACATCTTTCCAGCTACACTGCAGACAATGCCTCTGTGAACTATGGCAAGCACGGGTCTGTTTTCAAGCACCTAAAATCCGAAGTGCACACATCATTTCTGCAAACTGTCTATGCCACATTATTCACAACTGTGCTAGGAATGCTAGCAAGGCCCTGGCATGGTTTGATGTGGAGACACTTGCCTTAAAAATTTACAGTGCGTTTTCTTCCTCTACAAGGAAGGTTCAACAGCTGAAAGAAATGTTTGTGTTTGTGGACCAGGACTGGAAGGAGATTATGCAGCACGTGATGACCAGGTGGCTCTCATTTCTTCCCACTGTAGCCAGTGCTGGCACAGTGCTGGCCAGCCATCAAAAGCTATTTTATAATGCAAGGAGCAGAAGAATGTCATCCTTCTATATGGAAATTTGTTGAAGCCCATGAAGATGGATACAGCGACCCCAATGAAATGCCTGAGGCAGAATGCTATTTGAATTTCATGCACTATGTTCTGCAAGTGTTCCATAAGAGTATCGCCAAGCTGGAAAGCAATTCATTAACTGCTCCAGAAGTGTATGGTGTGATGCATAATCTGCACAGTGAATTGCAAAAGAGACTTCAGGACAAGTTCTTTGGATTCAAAGTCATGGCAACTCTAAAAACATTGCAACCAAATGTAAGAGACAGAGTTACAAAAGACTTGGGAAACTTTTATGTTCGGGCCCTAGATTACTTAAATAAATGGTTTGACTTTGATAATAGCCCCCTCAGGGTCATGCAAATATTCTCACTACACCAGCCAATATCTTGGGATGAACTATGCAACTCTGTGGAGGTGCTAAAGCTTCAAGATGGACATGGGCTGGACATGGACTTATTGTATTCAGATTATTCATCATTATGTACTGTATTGCCATTCTTGATAGAATTGAAGGAAAAATCTGTTGGGGAGAGATGGGTTGCATTTTTTGAGGAGGAACCTCAGTGCAGAATGCTGTATAAGGTTGTACAATTTGTCTTGTCCATCCCTGTTAGCAACAGCTTTGTGGAGCGAGTATTTTCACTAATGGGGAATTTATGGACTGATGAGCAAAACAGAATGCTGGTTCCTTTTGTGAAAGCAGAGCTACAAGTGAAACTGAACTACAGCTTTACCTGTTCACAATTTTTCTCATTTATTAAAACCAATAGCAGGCTCCTTGAAGCAGCAAAGTCTAATCAGAAGTACTGCTTCAAATTTAAGTAATGTAAATGACATACTTCTTTAGAAAGCAGTTCGAGATGATATATTGAACAGAACAATGCTGTGCTGTGCTGCAGAGTGGAACTTTTATCTATATCCACACATTTTTTTTATACTGATTTATTTTATATTTAAAGAATTGTAGGTTCTTCAAATTGCAGTTTGACTATGAATTGAACAGTGTTGTGTTGCACAGTAGTAACTTTTCTGTTTTTCCAGAAGTTTCTTAGTGATTAAGGATTTTATTTTTAAAAGTGTCACAGTAACAGGGATTGATAAATAACATTTTCACATTTACTAAGTTTGACTGGCATCTTATTATATTTGGATGAGGGATCTGTTCTTCTAGTCTGGTCTGCACACAAGATATGAGGAACTACCATTAAAGGCGGGTAACCCATAACTGGTCAGGTTTGGATTCTTGTAATACATGTAATGGTCATGTGACAATGGGGGTGTGGCCATGGTGAAAGGGGCAGGGCAGGGGCTGGAAAAGGGTGGGGCTATCAGATAAGATTTTGGCCCGAATCAAAGGTGGCAACCCTACAGAGGAACCATGAATGTTGCGGATCCCATGAGAGCTATGAGCCAGACAGAACATGACATGGGTCAAAACCTGGTCACTGCAGCTCACCAAGGCTGTCTCAGCTATTAAGGCAGAGACCCTGTCTTTGGGTAAAAAGGCCTTCAACTGCATCCAGGATTGCCCTACTATAGTGGATCCTTTGGCATGGGACAAGTGCAGCCTTCCATATTCACCAGTACCGCCATACTGTCTAGCAGCTGCCTGGTGTTGTTTATGGAGTACTCCACTCAAGCTGCCAATGTTCTCTATGTGGGAAAATATATAATTTCTCCTGACACAGCTTACATCTACCACTACAAAGCATTTGGTAAGGATCTGTGGCACTGAAGACAATCCAAATGGAAAGATCCAAAACTAGACATGTTGCCCTTCAACTCAAGGCACAAATGAAGGTATTGCCTGTGGCACTGTCTGATTTTCATGTGCAGATAGGTGTTCTGCATATCCAGGATGCACAGTCAATCTCCCTGTAACTAGAGAGGGAAGACAAACTCTAGGGACAGAATGCAGAATTTTTTGTAAGCCTCATGCTCATTAAGGTATCTAAGGTTCAGAATGGGGTGGAAACCCCATTTTCTTGGGCACCAGGAAGTACCTGGAGTAGAATCTATGATTGTTCCAAGCCAGCAGGACTCGCTGGACAGTTATTTTGTGCAGCAAAGTCTGCACCTCTCCCTACATGACCTCTCGGTGCTCACAGGAATAGTAGCAAGGCCTAGGAGAAGTGACTGGGTTGTGACACCAATTCTAGGCATATCTGTCCAGGACCCATCTGGCTGTGGTTGCTTTCTGACATTGGGGCAGGAACAAAGATCTTGCCCCTCACCAAAGTCCCCTGACAGGGGAGGTAGTGAGACAGAACTAGAGGAGAGGGGTGGCTCAGTGGATTGCTAGTGGGTTAAGAGTCTTTCACTACTAGGTCTCTGACTGAAATCCAGCACAGGTCAGTAGTGACCAAAAGCCATTATCATTTGAGGGCTGTTCAGTGGCATATGTAAAATGTGTTGTGGTGGTCTCAGTCCAGTTCCCAAAGGGCAGGCGTGCACATCACAAAACCACCAACACAATGAGCACCAATTGGCATCCTTGTTCGTAGTCTCACATGAGAGACCAAGGACTGAATGGGCAAGGAACCTGAACTACCCTCTCACCTACATGGTGGTCCCTCCGTGGCAGGGTTGAGGCACGTTGGAGGGACAGTGTGGGGATGTTTGCACTGGGATTGCCTGTGTCATATGTGTTATTGTGGACAAGCAGCGAACATCATGCCAGTGGTACCAATGACTGGAGTTCAAGTGAATTCGGAGCTTTGGAGGGTCAGATGGGGAGCAGGACTGAGCATCCATGATGGCGTTTGGCAACACTTTGACCCCTTGGGGTGGCCAGGAGACAGTGTGCCTGACAGTCTCAGCAGTGCTAGTGACTGGTGGTTGTGGTGGTCGTCGGCATGTAGTGTGAGGGAGCTCATGTTGTGTGCCACTGACATCATTGCATGTCTACAACCATTGGGGCAATGCAACAAGCAAGCTAGCAATAACCCCCTTCTCTGCTGCGAACAATGATTCTAGGGCTCCCTGTCCTCCACCAAATGATACCCAGAATGACCAGCCAAGGTACCGTGGTAGATCTCAGTCTTTCCCATGTGTCCCCTGGAGGAACCCCGCCATAGGAGGTAGGCCATGGGCCTCACCTTGTGCAGGTAGCCCTGGGGGGATGCTGGGTGGGGGAGGTCTGTGAGGGCAGATAAGGGGTAGATCTCCAGCCAGTAATGGAAGGAGGAAAAAATAGAATTGAAAAAAAGGCAGAGGACCTCAGGTTCCAGTGCTGACAGTCCAGCAGCTTTCATGAGTACTAAATTCACACACATATGCAAAAACAATTATTATAAATTAAGGCATTAAAATCTTTATAAATTAAGGTATCTGAGGTCCAGAATGGAGTGGAAGCCCCTTGTTTTCTTTGGCACCAGGAAGTACCTGGAGTAGAACCTGTGATTTTTCCCAGCCGGCAGGACTCACTCGATAGCTGTTTTGTACAGCAGAGTCTGCACCTTGGCCTTAAGGGCCTCTAGGTGTTCATGTGAGTAACAGCAAGGCCTGGGAGGAGAGACAGGAGTTGTGACACCAATTCCAGGCATATCTGTTCAGAACCCATCTAGCAGTGGTCACTTTTTGACATTGGGCAGAAACAGAGAGATCCTGCTCCTTGCTGAAGCCCCCTCCCCCCCAGAGGAGAACTGGAGGGAAAGCTGTGAGACAGAAAAAGGGAGAGGGGTGGCTGGTAACTTCCATCACCATGTTGCTTGCAGGATTTGTAGAGTGCCCAATAAACTGCTACTGTTTCTATTCCTGAACAAGAGGAGGGTAGGAGCGAGAGACCCATTTGAAAGAAGCCTCTGCCATGGCAACTTAGAGGGTCATTCAGAGCGAGGTACTAGATAGATCTCAAAGATTTCTTTGTAGGTTCCACCTCAGAGTCAAACAACTTCTAGCCCTTAAAAGGTGCATTTGACACTGTTGCACCTCTGGGGCCAATCCTGCAATATGGAGCCATCCCATCAGTGCTATTAGAGACAGATGTCATATGCAGCTACTCTAGCTGAAGCATATAAGGCATTTTTCACAGACTGCAGGGGATGCCTGACAATTTCAGAGCCTTGGGAAAGGCACTTCAGGGTCACTGCTTTGTCGGGCTCATCTGACAAATTTCTCACAATATGGCCCATATCCTTCCAGATGAAGTTTTGATATTTGACTAGGTATGCCAGGTAGCTGGCTATACGCAGACCTAGGAAGGTCATGGCAAAGGTGCATTTGCCCATGATGTCCAGATTTCTGAACTCCTTATCATTGAGTGTGATGCTCATCTTCCAAGGGGCGCAAGACCTGGCATGGGTAGCCACGATGGCCCCTGAGTCAGTGTCAGACTGAGTGAAATGATACTTTTTATCTCTCGGGGCTAGATGCTGTTTATTCAGTGTTTAAGTTGCCAGATGTCAAACCACATATTGCGATACAAATCAGCATTTCATTACCTTTTTTTTTTTGCTGCACCTCCGCTGGACTTCCGCCCGGTCATGGACCCTCATGCTCCCTCGTCACACATTAGCCACATCTCCCCTGAAACTCCCTGGCTTACCCACCAGGGTGGGGTTGTGGCACCGGCCCCTATAGTGCCACAAACCCTAAATTAGGTCAAGGAGCTGTCCTGGGAGCAGTTGGAGCAGAGGGTGGGCATCATGGAGGCAGAGGCAGCAGCAAGTTTTTCCCCCTGTAAGGGGGTGGGGACATGCAATGACGGCCAGTGTCCGCCCTTCCCCTCCAATGAGTTGGCATTGGTGTGAGGATACCCAGCCTCTGCCAGGTGCCACTGTAACGTTGAGTACTGCACCACCCTCCCCCCTGAAGAAGGAGAGGTGTCATCGGATGCTCAATCCTTCTTCCTCGGCCGGTCCTCTGACAACCTAAGTTAGTTCCCTAACCCGGGTCGCCAGCGTTGCAGGTCAGTGTCCTGCCCCTGCGCCAGCGGGCAGGCATGTCATTACCTTTTAATGTGCAGAAATCGCCAAATAACAACTTATTATTCCTGTACTCATTGGTATGCCTGTATCTTTAAAAGACAGCTGGCAGTCTAGAAGTTAGAAGGCAGGTTTTTGTTTCTCCCCTACCACAGTGACTAACAGCCTATATTTGTCACAAGAAGAGCCCTCCCAATGTGAAGACAGATGACATTACTGGATGAATCAGATCTCCACCCACCTACCTCATCGACTGCTGGGTGCCGTTACAGCTACATGAAGAACGCTCTGGTTGACATCTTGCAGCTCAAACCAGCCATGGTACAGATCCTGAAGCCACATCAACATGGCTGCACAAGCGCTCACACATCCTCCTGAGTCCAGAAGCAGGTGGCTGGTTAGCGGATTTGGTGAGTACTCAGTGGTGGTGGCTAGAGGAAGATTGTCCTGGGTGCCAAATAATTAATACATTCTAAAGCACTGTCTTACAATATGCACACTGCAGCAGCGTGATCTGGCACTAAGGGAGATGAGGGAGGCATCAGTGAATTGAAGTGACAGGTCAGGACCTAATGGGAAAAACTCTAGAAGGGGTGCAGTTGTTCCAAAGTCCTATCAGTGCCCTGATTCTCCTGTCTAGTCCTCACCTATTAGATATGTTATAGATGGGACTAGGAATGTAACTGGTGGACTAGCAGTACAGGTCTGAGCCCTGACTCCTGCATTTGGGCAGCAGGGTTCCTGTATTGACTCTGGCAGTCACTGGCTGACAAGAAGCGATTAACAGAAGGCAGACAGTGAAAAATGTAAAAGCTCAGTTTTTGCCCCATCCTGCCTGCCACAACTGCATGCAATGCAGCTCTCTAATTCTCTAAAGAACTTTGATGTGGCCTCCCTGATGGCACATGGGGGGAGGGTCTGTATTAACTTTCTGGCTCTGGGTGTAAAGTGAACTTTTAGGTGAGTTTTTAATAAGAATTTATGCATTCCACCCTATTTCTGTCATTATTAAAATGAATTCCCATTTTTGTGGTTTGTCTACAAGTTTTGCATTTAGCTATAACATTTTACCCCCAATAAGCCAAAACACTACAAATTTAAAATTTCCAGCTTAAACCCTTGGGCTACCTAGAGATAGCTAGCAAGGTCCTAGGCTGGTGCCAGTCAGTCTGCGTGGCATCCTTTAGAGCAGCATAAATGGAAGGAATGGACACCGAGGAGGCACTATCAAAATTCAAAATGTTACAGACGTTCATCTATGAATGTAACCCCCAAGGGGCGCTATCCCAACAGCTACCACCCCCCGCCTGTCTCAGCCGTGACAGGGTAAGAAGCCCAGATCCGTTGACGGGTGCCTCCACCCAGACGTTGGGGTTAGGGCAGTCTAGGTTGACTTGGTCACAGCCCTCTGGGTCGCTGCAACCCCCCCTTCTTCCCACTAGTGGCTCAACAGAGTAATTAAAATGCTTTCCCCTGGAACACTCAGCTTGCTCCGGGGACTCCCTAGAAAGTAAGGTACGATTACAAAACATTCACTGTGCAGTTTGTCCTCAGTAAGACACAACCAGCCTGGGTACAGTTGCAAAACAAACAATCTGATTTACTGGAAAGGGAATAACAAGGGCTGGGGGAAGAAATCAAGGTGATTAGCTTATCACTATGACCTATATTTAACTACCTATGGCTCCATGGGTACCCAAGCCCTAGTGGCTAGTCCCTCGTGGCAGCTGGTTGGGGCCCTGACACAAAGAAGCATTCACTCTCCGAAGCAGATCAGAGTGAGCAAAAAGGTCTATTAATGCAATTAACAGTACAACAAAATGACAGTTGGCTACGGCTTGTAAGCTTAACAGGGAGCTGCCCTGATTCAGTACTCACTACTCCAGCAGACACCCTTCCTTCACCACTTACAGGGCTGAGCCTGAACATCAGAAGCCTCCTCACACATTTATATGGTTCACAACAGAGGGGCACCATACCAGGCAGTGGCTCCTTGGACTCGAATGAACTCACAGCCGCTTCAAACATCTAGGTGGACCGAGCGCGATTCAGCAGATTCTCCAGTCCCCTTCAGGTAAAGCCTGGTAGGTAGCTGTGTCCCTACACAGCCTCCTCTGACTGCACGCAGGCGGATTTAGTCCAAAGCACTGACAAGGCAAAAGCAGCCGCCCTGGGCTGCTCACGTACTTCATGCGAACACTCAGCGGCAGAAGCTCAGAGCTCCCTTCTCCTCACAGCCACAATGAATCTGCTCCTAGCAGCATGGGGCACTCCTTACAGTTCAGGCACTACTCGGTTCCATTGGCTGGTGTCACATGCCAGTCAATTACTCTGGCCCTCAGTGGCCCGAAAAAGCGCCATAGCCCATAATGCCTTTTCCAAAGTTACAAGCAGTCCCTCTATTGGTCAGACGGCTCCATGAGAGTCCCGAGGTGCTGACTGGTCCAATTTGGCAGTCCGGGACCAAAATGGAGGAGATAATCAAAACAGTCTTTGCTGCAAAGGAAGCAGGTTAGAACAACTACATTATCATTATTACTCTAAGCTATCCCCAGAATTAGTTACATCTTTTCAGAGAACTCCCTTGACACATCTAGCGATGGCAAAATGGAGCGCTTACTCAGCAGTCCGGGCGGGACTCGGGCATAGGACCACACAGCCCCCTCCCATTTCAATCAATTATGACTGCGGACAGGCAGCCGTTAAAGAGACAGTAGACGGAGGCTCTAAAAGCACTCACTGGCTACAATATCTAAACGGCTTAAACGCTGAACACCAGCCAGGCACGGAGCACTTAAACAAGCTCCAGGAAAGCTTTCAGGAACCCCCATGGATAGGGGGGTTACATGAAGAATACTCTTCTTCCAGAGAGAAGTTTAAAGTCTCTTGGATCTGCCACATTAAAGCCTGAGAAGTAGGATCCTCATGATGAAAATGAGGCCTGTACAGAACAGTGTCCTCGCTACCAGATGATACAGTAGAACCTGCTGAATTATCCTGCCTCAGAAGGTAGAACAGGTCAGGATCTTTCTCCTCATCCCCCTCCCTCCCCATCCAGAAGATCAGCACTATACTCCTTCTCCTCCTTAAGAGGAAGAGGTTGAGAAGTCACAGACCTGTGTGGAGAAGCTTGAGAGTGCCTGTGGTGGTGACTGAGGAATGGCCTGGTTCATTGACAGCAGCAGCATTGGCAACGGTTTCCTTATCAGATCAGAAAACTCTGTCAAAATAGCACCAGAAACAGCAACCATGGCAATGGATGCTGCTGCACTAGACATCAACCACAACAGACCAGTCCCCATCAGCAAAGTTCCTACGGTGCAAGTAGAAGACTGCTGTATTGTTTTTTATGTTTTGGAGCTGAGCATTTTGCAGGTCAGGATTCTAACTTTGCAAGGAATGAACCTGCCTATTTCACCAGCAGACCATCACCAGCAAACTTACTGTAGTAGCCCTCAATGAGAGCGGGTATGTGGATCATAGACAAGTGGGGGAACAATATCAACACACAGATGAGGAGAGGTCCAACTCATGCTGGCTCCCATAACTCTCTGTCAATGAAGAAGATTCTGACTGTGTGACTTTTTTTGTCAGAGACCAAGGCTCCACAAGCAGCACACCCAGGGAACAGCGAGGACTGAGAGAGCCATTAAAGGTAGCTGTGAGCTACCTCCGGGAGAGCTCCTTTCTACGGGGTGTTAGCCTGTCGACACTTCGCATCGACTGCTCCAGCCACCCTCCCATGGGCGTCCCTTAATTGAAGGGCACCCCTGATCACATGACAGCCTGTCTCTTTTATTCTAAGTATCCACTTTTCCATTTACAGCTTATACGGCTTTGCTGCCGGGTGGCAGCATACAACCTCCTATCTCTTTCCTATTTCCTGCCTACCTCTCCCTCCCTCAAACTCTTCTTGCCACCCTCTCCTCATAGACACCCTCACTCAGCTGGGGTTCGCCCCAGGCTCAGTAAGCTGGATCACCAACTACCTCACTGCCCGAACACAATGCGTAAAAAATCAACAATATCCTCTCAAGCCCCCATCAGGTATGTTCCGGTGTTCCCAAAGGCTCCATTCTTGGGCCATTACTTTTTAGTTTATACCTTAATTCCCTGCCCAACTCCTCCACTGAAAACATACTCCTTTATGCAGATGACACGGTCCTCTTCGCATCCCACCAGGATCCTGTCCAACTTCAGCTTGCACTACAATCCTCCTTTGCACTGACTGAGCAGTGGTTCCTTGACCACAGGCTTGTAATAAACCTAAAGAAAACAAAAACATTGCTCTTCACCCACAACCAGAACAAACTCAAGAGATCTTCTCTGTCCATCCAGTCCCTTTCCCATCACCCTCTTGAACAGGTCACCACATACAAATACCTTGGTATTGTCTTTGACTCTTCCCTCACCTTTCATGATCACATCCACACCCTCTGCTCAGCAATAAACACGTGCTTAGGCCTACTATATCGACACAAAGCCTGTCTCCCTCCAGAGGCACTAAGACTCGCCATAGACTCCTCAGTCCTATCCCTAGTAGATTATGGACTTTTGATACACGGTGCAGCAGACACGGCTCTGGGCAAAATCATAGATACATAGATACATAGATACATAGACAGTGTCGGCAGATAAGGGCCTATGGCCCACCTAGTCTGCCCATTTGAGCTTGTAAGTTCAGTTTGTTTTCCTAGAAGTCTATTTCCCCTTACCCCTGACCTCTAGAATTCCTTTATGTCTATCCCATGCATTCTTAAATCCCGTGATTGTTTCAGCCCCCACCACTTCCTCTGGCAGGGTGTTCCACTTGTCCACCACCCGTTCTGTGAAGAAATTCTTTCTCATGTTTCCTCTGAATCGCCCTCCCTCCAACTTCATCCCATGCCCTCTAGTCCTGAAACATCTTTTTCGCTTAAAAATAGTGTTTTCCTGCACCCTGTTCCTCCCTGTAAGATACTTTCATGTCTCTATCATATCCCCTCTCTCCCTCCTCTCCTCCAGGGAGTACATGTTCAGTTCCTTCAACCTGTCTTCATAGGATTTGTGATGCAACCCATGCACCATCTTTGTTGCCCTCCTCTGAACCTTCTCTACCCTGTCTATGTCCTTACGTAGGTATGGTCTCCAGAACTGTACACTGTACTCCAGGTGGGGCCTCACTAGTGTCTTGTATAGCGGAATTATGACCTCCCTTTTCCTGCTGGTGATGCCCCTGCCTATACATCCCAGCATCCTATTTGCTTTACCTGATGCCTTGTCACACTGTTTCCCTACCTTGAGGTCATCAGAGATGACAACCCCAAGATCCCTTTCCTGCTTGGTGCATGCTATATCCTCACCCCCCAAATCAAGCTTTCTATCAACAAAGCCTGTCGGCTACTCACTGGGGCTGACAGGCTCACCCACACCTGTACATTATACTCCTTGTCGAACTTCCTCTCCTTTGATGAATGACTACTCTGTCAAACCTGTTTATTCATCCAAAATATTTGCTCTGGTTTGTCCTCCCCTGGTCTGTCCAAGATACTCAGCACAGCCCCTCCCACTGTCTCCACCCGAAACTCTTCCAAAACCACTCTACTAGTTCCCAGGGTCAGGATGTCCCTTGCTCAGAGGTCCTTCCAGTATAGAGCCCCACCTGGTTTAACACCCTCCCTCCTAATATCACATCTGAACACAGAATTGGGCCATTTAAAGCTGCCCTCCATAACCACCTGCTGAACTCCTGTAGCTGCAGGTGCTCCTAATGATATCACGGTGGACCCCTGCCCCACCCAGTGATCTCTTTAGCCCGCACAATGTGTGTATCTCGGGGTTACTCTCTACTGCTTAGCTACAATAATGTATAGGCCTGTTACATGAAAAATTTGTTTTTGCTTTGTTTATTTTTTTCTCTCTCTCGCTGCTATTAGTATACCCTATGTATATAATGCAAATAATGTATGTACATGCACTGCTGTCTGTTAATTTCCACTCACTGTATGTTACACCCGCCCATCCTGTTTATGACGAGGAGCCTTTGTAAATGAGTCCTTGACTCAAAGGTTGTAATTCCGATTCAATAAACAAATAAATAAATATGTTGATTTCATGGGTCGCCTTTCACAGTCAGTGATTTTGGTGTCGACAGTTTCA